>JAZHRO010000035.1:62717305-63341173 GCA_037157565.1 Thalassia testudinum | reverse complement strand
ATCTTACTCATGAACCTACCCCCGTTGGTGAAACTGTTGCCTTGCTGGAGGGTAACTGACTTCGTGTCTCACTCTGAGTCTAGCTGGGGATGTAAAATTCAACGCTCGTTGGGAGGCACCCCAGCAACACTCCTCCACTTTCTCCTACACATTCCATTCACTTTACTTCACTTCGCACTTCTTCACTTTTCATTTCACCACCCACCATCCACCTGCCCTACCACCCTATTGTATACCTCACACCTCAGCTCTCATACCAAGACCCTTGGACTTTGCTTAACCCAGCATGCATATGAGGACATAGCATCATTTGGCATTGTTGGGTGGATAGGCATCCATAGGATCTGGGTATTATATGGGCATCATGTAGCTTTTGCATCCATTATATAGATCCATCTATAAATATGTACATAGCCTAATTTAAAAAAAAAATAAAAAGAAAAAAGAAAGAAAAAAAAATGTGTATAAAGTGTTTAGCAATGATCTAAAAGCTGAACAAAAATATAATAAGTGTTTATGGATATTCAACCTCTACTTTGAAGACTTTCCAGGTCACAGAAGCTTGACTCGCTCAAGCTTGGTTTAATTCACTCAAGCATTGATAAGATAGATCAGAATCTCTCCTAACTTAGGACGTATTCTTGTACCTGAGTCACCAGAACAGGATTTGTTGGTTTGCCTCTACTTGAGAGTCTAAGTAATTTTGGTTCACACTACACATATAGAGAAAGACCAAGTGAACATAAGATCCAACCCTAGTGTTCATTAGGGAAGGTGGAGTCCTTACCAGTGCACACTGGTGGAGTACTATTGGTTCTCACAATATTCAACTGATAAACACATTAATGTTGCTTCAAAAAAAAAAAAAAACTTCAGCTTAAGATCATTTCTAAGCACAATACAAATGTTTCGCTAAGGACTAGCAAAAGATAGGCATGGGAGTATGATTGCACAGCAAGCTATGCCAATAAATATGCCATCTTATGTTATTTCCTAGTATTACCCATGCATCTTATGTAGCCATACTTGCATTTGTAAATATTCACTTGCATGCAATTATAAAGAGAAGAGAGTGAGAATAAATGGCCATTCAATCCAACTCAATAATTAACATCTTCATTGTGTGTGTGCATTGCAATTTCACCACTCCCATTTCTATATTCCATGGCTGCTGTGCACGTCTCCTCGCCACCCTCATGCCAATTGCATGGGGAGAGGCGTGCACTCTTTCTATAGAACTCGAATAGGTTGTGTTAATATGGTGAATTTATCGTTGAAGTTATTATAGTGGGTTAACCTAAATTGAGTCTAACCATCTTTCACAAAAATTTTTAACCTGGCCTAGATTTTATCTTGGTCACTTTTAGGCCCAGAGTCGATCTCAGGGAGGCAGGAATTAAAGGTCAAGGAATTTCTATGCCTTTCCTAAAACGTATTACTTCCTTGCGTTTATTATGTTTTTTTTGTTTTTCTATTTAAGATTTTTTTATTGATAATATTATCCTTGAGGCACACCCACAAAATCAAGTTCTTGGCTTTGAGCCAAATGGTTCTCGACTTTTAGCCAACTTAGGGTTTCCAAAAACTGGTCCTACTATTCGCAAGACCGAGTACTTGCAAGACAAGAATTATCTTTTCTCTTTCACTCTTTTTTTTATCTTTTTAATAGCAGGAAGCAAAAGAGAAATATAAACAAGGTAGGTTGCTTGTAGAGAAAGGAATACTTAGCATAATATAATAAATACAGTCTATATATATATATATAGATATCTATATATTATATATAGGGGTGGAGGTGGATGTGGAAATGGAGTGTAGCACAGTGTCAAGTTGGTCCACGTCTAGTAAGATGCAACCAACAAGACGGAGTGCCGCGTAGAGTGTGGGACGGATGTGTCGGAGTGTGTGCGGAGGCGCTTGCTTTGCGCAGATATCAAGGAATATCAGCAACTGATGCAGATATTCCTGCGATATGATGCACGGTGGAATGACTAGTTCACGGGCGTATGGAATGGAGTAGGTGGGTGTGTATGTAAAATATATATATATGTATGTATAGATAGAGCTATAACTATATAGGTATATATGTAGTTATGTACATATATAAAGATATGTAAATATATATATGTATATATATATATATATTTATAACTGTATATGTATATATATATATATATATAGTTATATATGTATATAGATATATGTATATAGATATATTTGTATAAGTATCTATGTATATAGATATATATAGATATATATATATAGATATATATTTATGTATATATGTGAGTGATATATAAATATATATGTGTGTAGGCGTGAGTATATAAGGGTGTGTGTGAGTGTGTACAAGTGTGTGTGAGAGAGTACAAGTGCGTGTACAAGTGGGTGTATGTGTGTGCGCTGGCGAGTGAGTGTGAGAGAGAGGGAGAAGTTAAGTCGTCTAGCGGGCGAGAGCATCGTCTGGCAGGGAGGACATGCACAGGTGCACAAGGGCTACGCGTAGGCTCGCAGGCGCAGACGAGTGCGGGCGCGGGCAAGAGAGTGCAGCGCATAGTGCTGCAGGCGGGAGCGGGCGCGAGCGAGTGAGCGCAGGCAAGTGCGGGCACAGGCGACCAGCTAGCGCAGGTAGCAGGTGAGCAGAGAGAGCACGCTGCCACCAACTAAGTGAGAAGCGAGCCGGTGGCTACAGAGTCGCGCAGACCGCGTGCTACAATGCGCTACAGTGCGCGTGCGGTCTGCTGACCGGTAGTGACCGGTTTCGCGTGTGCATGCACGTTGGGAGGCGCCTGCGTGCGCGGGAAGAGCTTGTAGAGGCCTACTGGCGTGTGTGCAGTGGCTGGCAGCTGCTGCAGGCTGGCTTGTGCGCTGCTGGAGCTTCTGACATTGAATCTCTGGCAATGGCGAAAATGGCGTTCAGCGATGAAATCAAATGGTGAAACCACCATGCTCACCTGCTCACGAAAGAGCTGGGCGGTGGTGGAACTCACAATGGAGGTTGTGGGACCACTGTGAGTTTTCTCCTGCCCACAGTGTGTCTCTTCAGTGAGAAGAGATACTGCGTATGGAGAGGGAAAGGGGAGGAGGTTGGCCTGATTGTGAGGAAAGTGTCTGAAGGTGTGTGTGTGTTCGGGCATCTGGCGCAAGGGAGAGGGCAAGGCCTTTTAAAGAAGAGGAAGCATTCCATAGCCATGCTGCTGGCATCGCACACCTCTTGCCATGCTGTTGGCAGAGAAGTGGCGCGAAGAGGCACATGCCCCATGCCCTGCAGCCGCGCAAGAGAGAAGAATTCAAAGTAAAAATAAAAAAATGAAAATGGTGAAATTGCAATGTAGCACTTGATGATGTTAATAGAAGGCCAATTATTCATACTCTCCTCCCCTCTTTAAAAGTGCGTGAATGTGTCTATTTACAAATGTAACTATAGCTACATAAAATGTAGTGGCAGTGCTAGGAAATAACACAAGATGGCATAATTACTGGTGTATTTTTGTTGTGCAATCATACTCCCATGCCTATCTTTTGCTAGTCCCTAGCAAAACATTTTGTATTGTATTCAGAAATGATCTTAAGCTGAAGATTTTCTTCTGAGGCGACATGGGTGTATTTATCTATTGGATATTGTGAGAACCAATTGCAGAGAAGACTACCAGTACTTTAAGTCTTATATGACATAGACCATCTCTCGACTAACCTGGACTCTTGATATTTAAACCTTAAGTACGATTTTCAGGACTCAGAAGGTTTTTGCCGTACTCGAGAGCTCAAGAGATTATGGTTTGTGCATAGTGAAGGATCAAGACTGACCAGATGAACATTAAGGCTCAAGCCCAGGGTTTCACGAATTCTTAAGTGCAGGTTGGTCCCAATTTCAACTTGTGTCTTCGGATTGACCCTTACGACGGAAAACTCAACTCCCATTTTATTGCTTTAGTGGCTCAAGGAATATATGGTAGAAACAGGGTTTTTATGACGTGCCCTGAAAAACTTTTTGGAGAAGAGAATTTACAAACATTTGAAAGATATACTGACTTATTTGCACAGATTCTCTCTCTGTTTGTTTTTTTTTTTTTTAAACAGGTGTTAGTATATCTCTTACATCTTTATTTGGAGGAGCACACATATTTGGTGGGAGAGTACCGTTTTGGTGGAAAGAGTTTCTCCTAGATACAAGACTAAAGCCTGGGATAAAAATTCTACCTACGCGCACAGGTAAGGACTCTACCTTCCCTAATGAACACTAGGGTTGGATCTTATGTTCACCTGGTCTTTCTTGATATGTCTAGTGTGAACCAAGATTACTTAAGCTCTTAAGTAAAAGCAAACCAACGAATCCTGTACTGGTGACTCAAGTACAAGAATACGTCCTTAGTTAGGAGAGATTTTGATCTATCTTGTCAATGCTCAAGTGAATTAAGCCAAGCCTGAGCGAATCAAGCTTCTGTCGCCTGGAAAGTCTTCAAAACAGTAGTTGAATATCCATAAACACTTATTGTATTTTTGTTTCAGCCTTCAGATCATTACTAAACACCTTTTTTTTTTTTTATCCATGTATATATTTAAATATGGATATGTATAATGGAAGTTGCATGATACCATATAATATCTAGATCCTATGGATGCCTATCCACCCCCCCATGCCAAACTATGCTATGTCCTCATATGCATGCAGGGTAGAGGAAAGTCCAAAGATCGGGAAACGAGAGCTGAGCTGCAAGGTATATAGCAGGGTGGTAGGGTGGGTGGATGGTGGGTGGTGAAAAGTGTAAGTGATAGTGGAGGAGTGTTGCTGGGGTGCCTCCCAACGAGTGCTGAATTTAACGTCCCCAGCTGGACTCAGAATGAGGCACGAAATTAGTTACCCTCTAGCAGGGCAACATTTTCACCAATGGGGGTAGTTTCATGAGTAAGATAGGGTTTTAAATGCTGCCCATTGACCGTAAATTTATGCCCAGATTTGGGATCTTCAATTTCAACGGCCCTGTTGGGAAATGGTCTCGAGACCAAGAAGGGACCAGTCCATTTGGACTTCAATTTCCCAAGAAAGAATTTGAGCCGGGCATTGTAAAGCCAAACTTGCTGAGATGGCTCAAATTCCTTCCGCCGAATTCAGCTGTCGTGAAAAGCCTTAGTGCGTTGCTTGAAAGTTAAGGCAGAATCATAGGCTTCATGATGGAGCTTTTCCAGCTCTTGGAGTTGGAGTTTCCTTTCTCGACCACACAGGTCTGGGTCGAGGTTACATTGGCGAACCACCCAATAAGCGCGGTGCTCCAGCTCCACAGGCAAATGACAAGGCTTCCCGTAAACGATTCTATAAGGAGACATAACTAGGGGAGACTTGAAGGCAATCCGATACGCCCAAAGTACGTCAATTAGCTTGTCGGACCAATCCTTACGGTCAATCCGAACCATTTTCTGGAGAATTTGCTTGATTTGCCGGTTCGACACCTCAATCTGGCCGTTCGTCTGAGGATGATACGGAGATGTAATACAATGGTGGAATCCATATTTCCTCATAAGTGCCCGAAAAGAAGCATGGGTAAAATGACTTCCTCCATCCGAGATGATGGCTCGAGGGATCCCAAAGCATGCAAAAATGTGGTCTTTGACAAATCGAGTGATATAACATGGTCAGTATGGCGCGTGGGAATAGCCTCGATCCATTTGGAAACATAATCAACAGCAACGAGGATGTACTCAAAGTCGTTGGAGGGAGGAAAGGGACCCATGAAATCGATTCCCCAAATGTCAAAGATTTCGGCAGCTAGGATGGGTTGCAAGGGCATCATGTCACGACGTGACAATGACCCTAACGACTGGCACCTAGTGTAATGTTTGGCATAATTGTGTGCATCCTGGTGAAGGGAGGGCCAAAAGAAACTGCACTGCAACACCTTGGCTGCAGTTTTCCTCTTAGAGAAATGGCCTCCACGAGCCTGATCGTGGTAGAAGGATAGCACACTAGGGAATTCGCTGTCAGGAATACAGCGACGGATGATCTAGTCGGCACCTATTCGAAAAAGTAGTGGATTAACCCAGAAATAGTACTTTGCTTCTGCAATGAGACGCTTGCGCTGGTTTTTAGGCCAGCCACGTGGAAGGGAACCAGAAGCGAGGTAATTGGCAATGTCGGCATACCAAGGTCCACTTGCCACATTAATTGGCAATAGGTGCTCATCGGGAAAAACCTCATTGATCGGCAGGGTAAGTCCAATGTGGTCAGGGTCCAGTCTCAGGAGATGATCAGCAACAATATTCTGGGCTCCGACCTTATCATGGATCTCAATGTCAAATTCTTGGAGTAGAAGGATCCAACGAATCAGTCTAGGCTTGGCATCCTTCTTATGCATGAGATGGCGAATGACCGCGTGGTTAGTGAATACAATAACATGCGAGCCCAGAAGGTAAGAGCGAAATTTCTCCAGCCCAAAGACGACTGCTAGTAGTTCTTTCTTAGTGGTAGTATAATTACGCTGGGCCTCGTCCAACGTCTTACTGGCGTAGTACACCACGAAGGGGTGTCTATCGCGTCTTTGTCCCAGGATGGCTCCAACTGCAAGGTCGGAAGTGTCACACATGAGTTCAAAGTCGAGGGACCAGTTAGGTGGCTAGAGAATAGGGGCCTTGGTGACAGCATCACGCAGCTGCGTGAATGCTCGTATGCAGTCGGGGCCCAAATCAAAGGGTACCTCGGCCAATAGTAGATGAGTTAAAGGTCTAGAAATCTTGGAGAAGTCTTTGATGAATCTCCTATAGAAACCAGCGTGTCCCAAGAAGGAGTGGATTTGTCTGACAAAGCTAGGCATAGGTAAATTAGCAATTACATCAAGCTTGGCTCTGTCAACCTCAATACCCCTATCGGAGATGATATGCCTGAGAACAATTCCCTCGTGTACCATAAAATGACTTTTTTCCCAGGAAAGCACGAGGTTTACATCAATGCATCTCCGAAGGATACGGGTCAGGTTGGCAAGACAGTCATCAAAAGAGGGTCCAAAGATCGAAAAGTCATCCATGAAGACCTCAAGAAAGTCACCCACCATGTCATGGAATATCACCAGCATACATCTCTAGAAAGTTGCTGGCGCGTTACAAAGTCCGAAAGGCATCCTTCTAAATGCAAAGGTGCCAAAGGGGCAAGTAAAAGTGGTTTTCTCTTGGTCCCGGGGGTCAATTGCCATCTAGGAAACAGAAAATTTTATTTCCCACTAATCGCTCCAGGATTTGGTCAATAAAAGGGAGTGGAAAATGATCTTTCTTAGTTGCAGTATTTAGTTTCCTATAGTCTACACACACTCTCCAGGATGTAGGAGTGCGTGTAGGGATGGATTCGCCCCTATCATTGACATGGATGGTGAGTCCCGCCTTTTTGGACACGACATGAATCAGGCTCACCCAAGGGTTATCGCTGATCTGGTAGATTATACCCGCATCCAGCCACTTAATAATTTCCTTTTTAACGACCTGCCGCATGTTAGGGCTGAGATGTCACTGCATCTCGCGGGAAGGTCGAGCCTCCTCCTCTGTATACATACGGTGAGTGCAATAGGAGGGACTAATGCCAATTAAGTCCGATAAGGACCATCCAATGGCTACTTTGTTAGTTTGCACTCTTGCTCCCCGGTCAATTTTGAACTAGTGATTACGGGGAGCATTTCATTTGGTCCCAAGAAAACATACTTAAGCGTATCAAACAGCTCTTTTAGCTTGGGAGAGGATGGAAAAAGATTTGGCATTTCTTGGGACGAGAGTGTCCCAAGCGAATCAAAAGAAAACAAGGCAGGAGGAAGAAGTTGGCCCTCAGATTGGCCAAGAAGAGGGGCATCTTGGATTGATGGATCCAAAAAGGGATAGCCCTAGTGAGTAGTATGTGGGCTCAAGGTCCCAATGTGGAGTTGCAATTCCGCCTGATTTGGCAGGAAGGAAAGGGAAATTCGATCTTCAAGAGTGTGGACCGGCGGTGAGTAGCTCGAATATGACTCAGACCACGAGGTATGGGAAGCGAAGAAAACCTCGTCAGAAGTCTGGTCTGGAGAAGGTATGGGTAAAGGGAGGGATGGGGGAACGTCACAATATGTGTTGGCCATGTCCTCATCAGACATGTCATCCTCGATGCAATCACAATCAAAGTTCTTGGCTGCCTTGAAGATGTTTAGCTTAAGTTTCTCAGAGCCAACGGCAATCTCAATGCAGCCCAACTCGCAGTCGATATGGGCGCGGGGTGTGGCCAAGAAAGGTCGACCAAGGATGATCGGACAATCAGAAAGTGAGCTAGGAACTTCCATAACTAAAACAAGGAAGTCAACAGGAAAACAGAGACTGTTGACCCTAACCACCACGTCTTCCACCACACCCTTCGGTATTTTGACAGAACGATCTACCAACTGTAACATGATAGGGGTGGGTTTCAAATTTCCTAAGGAAAATTTCTCGAGCATGATGGTTGTTATAAGATTGATGGAAGATCCTAGGTCAAGTAGAGCACGGTTAAAATTGCAACCTTGGATGCTACAAGAAATAAGAGGTGTGCCTGGATCTTTCTACTTCGATGGTAGATTTGACAGTATAGCACAACTCGCATGAGGCGAAAGAATTACCGGATTCTTTATTTTCTTTGATTGTCTCCTGGGTGTAGTGTAGTATTTGAAAAATCGAGCGACAGTGGGTATATGGTCGATAGCCTCCAACAGGGGTACCTTGACTTCAACATCCCTAAATAAATTATGCAGGTTATCAAAGGCCTACGTATCCTTTTTCTTGCCTTTTGGCTCCCTCAGTAGAGCCTCAGGGAATGGGACTGATTCTGACACTAGTTTGGGTATATCGTCCTCACGAGAATGCGGTGCGCATCCTGAATGAGAGGGCGATGAAAAAGATGGGCCAGGATCAGGTTGAGGCGGATCGACGGTTTGCTTACCGCTCCTCGTAGTAATCGCATTGGACGTCATGGGTCCAGTGGGATCAAAAGGCGGAGAAGGGTTCGCAATAGGGACATAAGGGTGAGGTGCTGCTGCTGTGGGATTAGCCTAGAATCCCGGTGGAATGCTCGGAGCCTGCAGAATCTGATGAACCTGCCCCTAAGAAGGTCATACCTGTGGTTGAGGACCACGAGGTACAAAATTTCGCGGGTTTGGAACAGGTTGGGCAGGAAGAGTGCCCTAAGATCAAGTCGCCATGCGTAGTTGACTGATCTCAGCATTCTGCTACGCCAATTGGTGCTGAAGAGAGGTCATGTTCTCTTCATGGCGCTTAGACATTTCCGTCACCATTCGCATCAGTTCATCAAGAGAACTTGATGCGTGTTCTATTTGCGGTAAGCAAGGACCCGATGGCAGATTTGCCACAGGATTAGACTAGGCCCTTGGGATGACGGGTGCGGACGGTCACATTGGTCCACCTGCGGGGTTTTGGTGTTGCGAGTTACTGGACCATACAAAGTTAGGATGATTTCGCCCCCCTAGGTTATAAGTAGCAGAGAACGAATTGTTCCCCAAGGCACAAGCATCTCCTAAGCCAGAAGACGAGTCCGCAAGTATGTATGCATCCGAGCACACGGAGGCTTGGTCCTCCGTGTCGAAATACTAGCCTGTAGAAGCCAGATCCACATTACTTACCGAATCGCTCGGCGCGACATTCGGTAAGGAAGATCTCACGGGGTTTTTGGGAATAAGCCTGACGTTGGAAGGATTAGGGTTGTGACGGAGTGGTGAGGTGGAGGTGTTTGCCATAGAACGGGCGGGATTCGCCAGAAGCTCGTCTAACTTTTTGTGCACGACGGAGGCTTCATCCAATTTTTGTGCGATAAGAATAAGATCTGTGGATGAATGGGAGGGTCCCGTGTCAACTTCGTGAACATTACGGGGCAGGCTGGTACGATTAAAGGCGACAATGGAGGCATTGTTCATTGAATTTTCGCTCATGTTTTCAAATAATTCGAATGCTCCATCCTCGTCTTTATTCATGAAATTCCCTCCGCAGGAAGCGTCTGCAATCTACTTCAAAGTCTCATTTAGCCCATAATAGAAAATATAGGCTATATGCCACTTAGGCAGACCATGGCGCAGGCACTTCCGGAGGAGGTCATTATACCTCTCCCAAGCCTCATGAAACTGCTCGCCGTTTTGTTGCGTGAAGGAAGTTATAGCACGGCAAAGCGCATTGGTTCGCCCGATTGGGAAGAATTTCTTAAGAAATGTTGTTCGCATCTCTTCCCAAGAATGGATCATTCTCCCAAGGGTGCGTAACCATTGCGACGCTTTATCCCGCAATGAAAATAGGAACATTTTCATGAGGACAATTGATAACCCGATGTTTCTTGGTTTAACCATTTCAGCCAATCTGGTTAGGTCTTTCAAATGGAGAAAAGGATCTTCACTTACAAGACCATGGAAGTAAAATTTAATTAGGCCAATTACATTGGGTTTCAATTCAAAATCGTTCCCACCCATGGGGACCCGAATTTGTCCTATGGTCTCTGTAACAGCGGGATTTTGATAAGAGCTAAGAGACCTAGGCTCCTCCCATTCGGGAGGGTTCTACATTTCCTCCAAGGTTTCCCTAATGGCTTCAATCTACTCGTTATACATTTCCATTTGGGCTTGGAGGCAGGTTATGGGGTCTACGGCTCCACCACCACCTGGTGGGATTTGAGGGGGGCGGTTTCCTCCCTTGGGATTTGGGGGTGGGCATGCAGCCATGTTTGTGGAGGAGGATGACGAATCGATTTCTATCCTTCTAGAATTATCAGACAGTTCAAACAATTATGGGTTTTGTGACCTCCTCCCAAACATGCACTACCGCAGGAAGAATTAGGGAGATAAGAGGGGAAACGGGGAAGAGAGAAATGATGCCGCAAAGGTACACTTGATGACAAATCAAGGCAATCAAAGTCCTAACCTCTACAATGTACCCTTAGACCTAAAGATCTAAGTTACCTACTATCACAACTTACGGAACCAAATGAGAGCATCGCGGAACAACTGGGCTAGATTGAAAGGCCGTTTGCCCCAGTCTTAGACACCCGATAGCACGCGGGAACCCGACCAGCACGTAGGCGCTACATGCAGGTAGTTAGACCTCAAATCCTTAATAAGGGTCAAGTTGCTATCAATTTTATTTAGAGGCTTAGGATCAAGTGCTCCAGGAATGCGAAGGGCGTTATATGTGGGTAATGCCCAAGTGCGTTGATTTTAAAAGTGTATAAACCAAGCATGCAACGGGGAAATCTCCCCGAATTGAAGTTTTAGTTGGTAAATGGTTTTTAGAATTTCAGCCTTAACTATTATGGATTTTAAGATTTCGCTGAGTTACCAATTCAACCAATCTCTGGGTTTTGAGAAAACACAAGTTCTTCTATGCCCAACAAACCCTTCTTCAATATGAATATGTTAATGCATGCTAAAAATGCAATGGGCTTCCCTAAATGGAAATTTCTATGTGTGGATGCACGAGTCAATTTTAGGTCAATGTGAAAGGGAGCCAAAGCACTTCAATTCAAGTGCTCCCAATCACCAAAAATGATATTCCACACACAGGGCTCAACCACAAGATAATGTAAAGAAAATTAAAATTTTGGGGTTGAAATATTCGGGATCAAATCTTAGGCAGGTGAAAGGTTGTGGTGGGGTTGGAATCAACTCAATTCCAAGTCTCCCCACCAAAAATGTGATCCCGAAAATGTAAACAACTGAGGCAAGGAGGGATGACAATCAATCAATTTAAACTTGCCTCAAAGAACACTTCACACGACGAAAGATCCAAGAATCAAGATTCTTGGATTTTCGCTATGCGAAGTTTGGCGGGAAATCAAGGGGTGGTGGGGGTGATAGCAAACAATCAATCAAGTGGTTTTTAATCTACCTGCCCAAAGAAATTCCTAAGTGTTTTTAGATTTTTTTTTTATTTAGGTAACAAGTTAACCTAGGTTGCTAAGAGAGAGAGACCTACCTATTCAGCAACGTGGGTGAAGTTCCAGTGCGATGCCAGCGACTTTATGCTCTTGCTCTCACCTTGGATCTTCCCACGTCTCTGACCTCCTTCGCTTGCCTCTTCCTTGCAATTGGTTTACCTGCACATCAGCAAACAAAACACCCGTGAAGAGAAGGGTGTGAGAAGAGGAAATCAAAGGAATGGAGCAGAAACTTACCTCAATGCACACCTCCCTGGCAACGGCGCCAGAAAAAGAGTGGTATAACTCGAATAGGTTGTATTAATATGGTGAATTTATCATTGAAGTTATTATAGTGGATTAACCCAAATCGAGTCTAACCATCATTCACAAAAAATTTTAACATGGCCTAGTTGATTTTATCTTGATCACTTTTAGGCCCAAGGTCGATCTCAGGGAGGCGGGAATTAAAGGTCAAGGAATTTCTACACCTTTCCTAAAACGTATTGCTTCCTTGCATTTTTTTTTTCTATTTAAGATTTTTTTGTTGATAATATTGTCCTTGAGGCACACCCTCAAAATGAAGTTCTTAGCTTTGAGCCAAATGGTTCTTGGCTTTTAGCCAACTTAGGATTTCCAAAAACTGGTCCTACTATTCGCAAGACTGAGTATCTGCAAGACAAGAATTATCTTTTCTCTTTTACTCTTTTTTTTATCTTTTTAATAGCAGGAAATAAAAGAGAAATAAAAACAAGGTAGGTTGCTTGTAAAGAAAGGAATACTTAGCTTAATATAATAAATACAGTCTCTATATATATAGATACGTATATATTATATATAGGGGTGGAGGTGGAAGTGGAAATGGAGTGTAGCACAGTGTCAAGTTGGTCCACATCGAGTAAGACGCAACCAACAAGATGGAGTGCTGCGTAAAGTGTGGGATGGATGTGTGGGAGTGTGTGCGGAGGCGCTTGCTTTACGCTGATATCGGGGAATATCAACAATTGGTGCAGATATTCCCCCGATATGATGCGCAGTGGAATGACTAGTGCACGGGCATATAGATACGAGTGGGTGGGTGTGTATGTAGAATATATATATATATGTATAGATAGAGCTATAACTATATAGGTATATATGTAGTTATGTATATATATATAGATATGTAAATATATATATGTATATATATATTTATTACTATATATGTATATATATATATATAGTTATATATGTATATAGATATATTTGTATAAGTATCTATGTATATAGATATATATATATAGATATATATTTATGTATATATGTGAGTGATATATAAATATATATGTGTGTAGGCGTGAGTATATAAGGGTGTGTGTGAGTGTGTACAAGTGTGTGTGAGAGAGTACAAGTGCATGTACAAGTGGGTGTATGTGTGTGTGCTGGCGGGTGAGTGTGAGAGAGAGGGAGAAGTTAAGTCGTCTGGCGAGTGAGAGCATCGTCTGGCGGGCAGGACATGCGCAAGCGCACAAGGGCTGTGCGCAGGCGCGCAGGCGCAGACGAGTGCAGGCGCGAGTGAGAGAGTGCAGCACAGCGCACTGCGTAGCGCAACGCACAGCGTTGCAGGCAGGAGCGGGTGCGGGTGCAGGCAGGCGTGGGAGACCGGCTAGCGTGGGTAGCGAGCAAGGAGAGAGAGCGCGCTGCCACCGGCTAAGTAAGAAGCGAGTCGGTGGCTACAGTGTCGTGCAGATCGTTCGCTACAGTGCGTGCGCGGTCTACCGACCGGTAGCGACCGATTTCAGGTGTGCAGGCGCACTGGGAGGCACCTACGCACGTGGGAAGAGCTTGCAGAGGCCTGCTGGCGTGCATGCGAGGGCGGGCAGCTACTGCAGGCTAGCTTGTGCACTACTGGAGCTTCTAACCTTGAAGCTCTGGCAATGGCGGAAATGGCGTTCAGCGATGAAATCAAATGGTGAAACCACCACGCCCACCTGCTCACAAAAGAGCTGGGCAGTGGTGGAACTCACAGTGGAGGTTGCGGGACCACTGTGAGTTTTCTCCTGCCCACAGTGTGTCTCTTCAGTGAGAAGAGATACTGCGTATGGAGAGGGAAAGGAGAGGAGGTTGGCCTGATGGTGAGGAAAGTGTCTGAAGGTGTGTGTGTTCGGGCCTCTGGCGTAAGGGAGAGGGCAAGGCCTTTTAAAGAAGAGGAAGCATGCCACAGCCATGCTGCTGGCATCGCACACCTCTTGCCATGCTGTTGGCAGAGGAGTGGCGCGAAGAGGCGCATGCCCCATGCCCTGTAGCCGCGCGAGAGAGAAGAATTCAAAGTAAAAATAAAAAAATGAAAATGGTGAAATTGCAATGCAGCACTTGAAGATGTTAATAGAAGGCCAATTATTCATACTCTCCTCCCCTTTTTAAAAGTGCATGCATGTGTCTATTTACAAATGTAACTATAGCTACATAAAATGCAGTGGCAGTGCTAGGAAATAACACAAGATGGCATAATTACTGGTGTATTTTTGCTGTGCAATCACCCCACTATGAGCTCCACCACCGCCCAGCTTTTTCATGAGCAAGTGGGCGTGGTGGTTTCCTTTTTTGTGTGTTATTTACGTACTCGCCTTTGTTTTCTGATTTTGTTTTTAGTCTTGTTTTTCTTCGTTTCATTGCCCCCGTCACCACTGTTGTAGAGCTTCAAGCGCTGAAGCTCGGCCTGCGCCTCCATGCACCTCCGTGCTCGTGCACAGATCCTAGCTTCCCTTTCCGCACGCGTGTGCGTGCTCTGCGGCTTCTCCGCACGCCGTACCGCCTCAGCCGGTCACTGCTCCCGGCACTACACTGTAGCACACTGTTCATCACAGTCTACGCGACACTATAGCCACCGGCAAGTTTCTCACTTAGCCGGTGGCTTTACGTTCTCTCTCCTCGCCGTTACCGCCTCCACCCGGTCACCCAGCAACAGTGCCTCACCGCTCAATGCATGCCCTTGTGTGCTGCGTGCTGCATCCACACATCCCCAGCATGCCCGCGCATGGAAGTAGCCCACACCCACTCGCCAGACAATGTGCGACGCCTCAAGACATCTTAACTCACCACTCAGCGCGCGCCCTTGTGTGCTGCGGCTCTGCTCACAGACCTTGTGAGCTACGCATGCGGCATCCCTCCCCCTTTGCGCGTAGTGTGGTGCTCCTTCAGCACCTGCACTGCGTGCCATCCTCTCGCATACTACACACACTCACTGACACTCACACACCTACACGCATACATACATATATATATATACTCACACACTCTCAACCTTAAATATCTATATATACATAAATATATATATATATATTTTTTTTAAATATATATATATATATTCCTATACATATATATATATAGATATATATATAGTTATAGCTACTTATATATATATACATATATACTTATATATCCACATATCCACATTCTCCCATACACACATTCACCTCACATCTACTACCCACATACTCGTGCACTCACCCCTTCACCGCACACCGTATTGCGAGAATATTCGCACCTGTTGCCAATATTTCCCGATACCCGCGCAAAGCCAGAGCTTCCACCCACACACACACACCTGCTCCACACTCCACGCGGTACTTAGTCTTGTTGGTTGCGTCTTACTAGACGTAGACCAACTTGACATCGTGCTACATTCCATCTCCATTTCCACCTCCACCCCTATCTATATAATATATATATATATATATATTCTATATCTACTACATATATATATATATACATATATATACTAAGCTAAGTATTTCTCTTCATTTCTTTCCCTGCAATTTATTCTGCTTTCATTTGTCTTTTATTTCTTGCTATTAAAAAGACCAAAAAAGTATAAAAGAGAAAAGATAATTCTTGTCTTGCAGGTACTCGATCTTGTGAGTAATAAGATCAATTTTGGAACCCTAAGTTGGCTTCAAGCCAAGGACCATTTGGCGCAAGGCCAAGGACTTCATTTTTTAGGGTGTGCCTCAAGAACAACATTATCACAAAAAATCCTAAAAGTAGAAAAACCAAAAATATAATAAATGCAAGGAAGAGATACGTTTTAAGAAAGGCGTAGAAACCCCTTGATCTCCTAATCCCCGCCTCCCTGAGATCGACCCTGGGCCTAAAAGTGACCAAGATAAAATCTAGTAGGCCAGGTTAAAAATCTTGTGAAACTGGTGTAGACTCGATTTAGGTTAACTCACTATACTAATTTCAACGATAATATCACCATATCAATAAGACCTACTCGAGTTCGCATCATGCACGCTTCAACGGAATAAATCCACGCGCAGGGCTTCGAACGTGCATCGCTGGTGTTAGAGTCGTGCTCTCAACCACTGAGCCAAGACCATGGATTGTCACAGGGTCAAATTCATGCGCAAACACTGTCGACCGTTGGATCTCGATCCATCGGTCGAGATCTTATCAAGGCCTTCTCCTTTAAGGCAAAACCGACGCTGCTGCGTGAATCTTAGCCGTTGGATTGAGATCCAAATGCCGGGATTGCTCAGCATAGGTGCCCTTTGAGGCTGAGGTCGAGCTGCGGTCGATTTTGGGCGGCTTGGGTGGGATTGCTACGGAAGTTAGATCGAGATGATTTTCATGTTGTCGAGCTGCAATCGTCAATTCGAACTGATCCGTGCGGTCGGATTTGTCGTTTGAAACTCCAAATTGTGTCACCTTGCCTCTTAGCCATTGATCTTCCTCAGATTGCATATGGTGTTACGGGACTCTGATCATGGTGATTTCGGAGGCATTGGACTCTGATCATTGTCCTGATCAGATCCGTATGGTTGGATCATCAATTCAAGGCCCTATAGTAAATCTCCTCTCCTAGTCACATAAGGACACGTACAAACTATTCTAAATGCAGAATGATGCATACTATGCAATATTTATAATATGGAATGCATCTATAAGGTTAGGAACATGCATAAATAGGCATTTTAACCTAAATGGATGTGTATACATCAGTGGTGTAGGCCATTGGCCAAGGATCACCACCACCACAATCCAATGGCCTCAAGGCCCTCATTAGCGTGGACCTTAATCTTCTCTATCTCCTTTTTATCTTATCTGTTGTGTACATTTCAATTATTGCAAGTAGAGTAGTTCCCCTCCCCTCTCTTTTTTTTTATATCATGGTTGTTCTTGTTCTTGCTAATATTTTTTTTTTGTTACTCTTTATCTTATCAACACATACACCCACACCCTCACATTCACAATCCTCGCCACCCCCATTTCACCATGTTCCTCATTTCTTCTTTTCTTTATGTAATAAATCTTATTACCTTTCGTTTAATGTAATCGACCTGAGAATATACTCAAGGCCTTATTTCTTTTTCTTTCTTATTGTCTTTTCAATTCCATAAGTCTAAGGCAACCTTGGTTGTCTTGTTGATTGTCATTTTCCTTTCTTATGTACTTTCTCTTTATGTTTATGCAATAAAAGTTGCAAGTTTAATCTCATGTTCTCATACTATTTCGTTAGTTCTTATTCCAAAAGGAAAATAAAAAGTAAATTGACGAAAGACCAAAAAGAGTTAGCGTAGTTTGTAGTCTTGTTGTGATTTCATTCCTAATACAAAAGACCACAAAAATCACAGAATGAAAAAAGTTGAAAATAATTAATAAAGATTAAGAGATTGACCTAAGCGAGAGAGCAGACTAAAATCGCCTCCCTGAGGAATCGACTGGGATTCAGCAAATCTAATGTCAAAATTTTGATTAGTGGTCTCATTATTAAAATAAAATGATTAGTGGATTTGGCTGCAAAAGATAAACTACAACGACAACTCAATGATTCAATCTCGCATACCTAGGCTTCGCTGGTTATCATGCACCAATGACCCTGTGAACTGAGAGTTCACTATAATGGCGTTGGAGACCCGAAGAGTTGGAGTAGCTAACAACTACTTGTGATTGACCTTAGGATCTGGAGGATTCCTGGTCACGATGACATGCCAGGAGGCTATCGCCAAGTTTAAACACCAACGAGTACCTGAATCTGATTAATGTCTTATGACATGTTTGGGATGCTGGATTTGGTCATGGCCTCAGTACCAATGGCAGACTGAGAGGGCGCACCCAGAAGATCATGTTCCACGAGGGAACAATGGTGTGGCCAGTTAATCATCTAGCCAACTACCTAAGATGGGTAAGAGTTGTAGCCTCAGCTAGATGGCTAGTTGAGATGACACACCCAGAGTATGTGCTCCTAGCAGGAGGCACTAGTGTAGCCCATTAAACATCCAACCTACCCCACCACAACTAAATACAAACATCATGAATGTACCTCTATCAATACGAGCCTAGTTGCTCCTTATAATCCCAAGGATTTTGGCCTAGGTAGCTCCCAAGAGGTTAGATCTTCTGACCATCATCAGCAACGTTCTCAACTTGTTGAGAATGGGTTTTCCTTTCGCGAGGGTTATCAAATCTACTAGCTACTCCCTTGGCCAGGAAGAGACTACTAGACTGGGATCTAAGGCGAGGCTACGTCTCAATCACCTCTAGTGGACAAGGATGATCCCCAAAATCTGACTTCTGAGGCGAATGAGAGAATAAATCATGCGATGATAAATTTGAATAAATCCTATTAAAAGAGGTAAAAAGCCTTGTGGCCTCCCTAGTGCACTAATAAAACATGGGTTAACTATGAGAATTAAGTAAAGGCTTGAGGCTTGCCTGTTGTACAATTAAGACATGAGTGAACGGGGAAAATAGTTAGGTAGCTAGTCTTGGGTACATAAACCCATACACTACCTCCTTTCTACTTTAGTGTTAAATGTGGTTTTGTCTCTACTAAGCTGCTTGGCTCATCCCTGCATTTGTGACCCATTTTCAGGACTCACAATCATGGCACAGGTGACACGTACATGGGGTGCAGGCCCAAAAAGGGCATGGATAAGTGAGACAAATGATGGTTTTTGTTTCAATTACAATAAGGCTTACATGGAAAAATATGTGTGTAGTGTGGTTGAAGTTTCCTTAAATCTTGTGGCAAAATAGTTTTTTTTTTATGGAAAGAGGGTGTTCTAAACGTGGATATAATTGCGAAAATGTGCTTTTGTCGTAGCATAATCGCGTTAGAAACTCATAAATTTTTATTCAAATTGAACTCGTAAGTAATGAAATAGGAGTTTAAAATATAGAGTCTGAGTCATTCGCAAGGAGGCACTCGGAATAACTCACTTTCTCAACTAAGTAGATCGAATAGCAAGTAGGATGATTATTAGAACTAGAACTAATGCAAATAATCTAATAGCATGCAACTTCTAACTAAGTACTAGAACTATAATAGAAAGCATAAAATTTGTAGACAAGTTGAAAAATAAGCACTAGAACTTTATTGTATATAACAAGAAGCTTTGCACAAGTAGAACTAGTAGAATACTTCCCTACTAATGAAATTACGGCTAGAACTAGACTTAGAGAAATGCAGTGCAAGGGCTTCAAAGGCAAAGTTCGAAGCAACGATGTAAATGTGGATGCAAAGGCACACCTACAATCTCCAAGGATAAGTAGAGGATTTGTTCAAGTTGGTGGATATATTTGGTGGTAGGAAACTAAGTAGGAAAAGTTGACCCTAAGGGGGGTGGCTAGGGTGTTTATATAAAGATCAAGAAGGCTTGGGCTTGGTTGATCCAAGTTACCTTGGATCACCAAAATAAAGGGCTAGGATTAAGAGTCTAGGAATCTAGTGGTAGCATGAAGGAATAGGTGGATAGAATAGGTTAGGTATTGTTGGAATTAATGGAAGGTTAGGATGGCTTTGAGAGGATGATGGAGGGATATGATTCTATCGCATTTTTAAACTCTTTCTATTTTGAATTTCAAGTTTCAAATAAAAGCAAAGTTGTAGCCCTTGAAATTAACTTAAATCACTTAATTTAGATTTGAAATGAAAAGGTTACGGCCAAAATACTAAAGATGTGTCATGTCGGTACAAATTTAGAGATTAAGTTTAGGATTATGAATAGGATTTGGTTTAGGTTTCTAAGACAAGGATTTAGGTGGAAAATCTAGGATCTTAGGATTTAGATCTAATGATGGATAAATTATGGTGTATTTTAACCATCCAAAATAGTATTTATTGGAGGATAAAAGGGGTGGCCAAATAAGATATGTTGGGTTAGGATAAGGCCTAGGTCTTTCTAAGTTTTGTTGGGATTTTAGGTGGATAGGATTAGGTGATCTAGAGGTTGACTACTACAGGTTTTAGGATAAGATTTGGTTTGTCCTAAAGGGGTTTCTAGGCTAGGTAATTAGGTTCCTAAATTGGGTTAGGGTCTAGGTTAGTTGGGTCTCCAAATAGGTCCACCAATTAGGCTCAATCCTCTTCCAAGTAAGCCCAGAACAGAAAGTTTATTCAGCCTTGCTTCGATCAACCTAAAATTTTGTATTAGCACACATAAAAAATAAGCACAAGATAACAGATACAGTTGAAGGAAAAATTGCATAAAAAGCCCTAAAATATGCATTATTTACAAAATACCCTAAAATGCCTAATCTAACCTATATAAATACATTCTAACCCAAATTACCCTCAAACTAACATTAGTTAGGCATTAATAAACATAAATAAATATGGAAATATCAGAGGGGCTGGTGTAAAGGTTTGTATTTGTTGATAGGTAGTGTGTTGCATGACATTGAAATCATGCATTACGAACTTGTTGTGGTGATGCACTTTGATTGTTGGATTTCTTTTTCTCGTCATTTTTCAGTGTTCTACTATTCTTTAACGCATGGCATCCCCGCTTGTAGTCTATTGCTTTTATTAGTTCTATAGTTTGGTTGTGGGGTGTACCCACCTATTTATATTGTGGTATGCATGGTTGTAGGTTTCATGTACAAGTTGTAGAGAAAATATCAAATAAATAGGGGAAACTCTGCTGAATTTTTGGCAAAATTAAACCCTACATTTAATTTTAAAATTGTTGTCCCTGATGTACCAAATTGATAAAGACTATGATTTATAACCTGAGCCACCCGGTAACTGGGACTTTCGTGTGTGTACACCCGATGATCCGCTCCCAATCTGTTGGGAGGATTATGGAGGTGTGACATAGGAGTGAGGTAGCCTCCTTGCGACTCATTTGACAAGTCATTGACGTGAGCTGGACGCGCTTGTCTAAATAGGTCATTGTAGCTCGCATTCGCAATGTCGATTTTAAATGTAGAAATGGATGTGAGTCCGAGTGTCGAGCACAGGGAGGCGTAAAATCAACTTTTTCTATCACTTAGTTGTCATGAAAATGGTAGGTTTTGCTTACGCACAAGAAAACGTGGGAGAGAAAGAGAGTAAGAGAGAAAGAGAGGGAGGGAGAGAGAGTGGGTTAGAGTCTTCTGACCACAGCATTCATGCAAACCAAGATAAGAAAAACCCGATAAAAAGAGAGAGACAATAGCTATATAAAAAACATCATTTAACATACAACTTGAGTTTTACAAATACAACAACAGCTAAATGCTTAAACAAAAGTAAAGTAAAGCTAGAGTAAAGGGAGAGAGAGGGGGGGGAGAAGGCGAGGCAGCCACGGTGGTGGAGGAGGGCTCCATCGGTGGCTTATCAACTCCGGCGAGTACAAAGTGTGCTAAGGGAAGCTAGGAGTGGGGTAGAAGAGTTGCAAGTGTATTCAATGCCTTTACACGGGTAGTTGGAGGGGGTTTATATAGGAAGAAGGGGTTTCCAAACAAAGTAAGGGTTTTAGCGATGTTTGAGACGTCACTAAAACCATGCCAGAAACGTCGATGAAGGCCCTCCTCCCGCCGGTCCATCGTAGGCGCGCGAGCTTCTTCTCCCACAATCCACGTGATTGCGCTGTGAGCCGTCCGATTGAAGATCAGACGGTTGAGAGTTGCATAGGCACACGCACGCTGAGGATCGTGCATCATCTTGCTCGGGTGCATCCGTGCGCATCCGCTACACCGCGTGGTGCGATCACTGCCGTCAGCTTCTGCATCAGCGGCCGAATTTTGTCCGCGTGCGCATCCGCTGCCAATTGGATCCCACCATGGCTCGAACGGGCGCTCGTGAGCGCTCAGGTGAGGCGCGGATCAATGCACTACGTGCCTTGGCTTGACACCACGCAGAAGTTTTGGCCGCTGCTCCTCGACCATTAGATGGAGGATGTGCGACCGAGAACGTGCGGGCGGGTGTGCTGCAAAGAAGGTGCAGGCAAGCTGGTGGCTTCTCAGCTGTCCAATCGTCAAATCAGACAGCTTAGAATGCTTTGAGCGATAAGGCAGGGGCGTGCTGCGTGGGTGAGGGCGCAGTGGAGTGGTGACATGGCTGCTCGCTAGAACTTCTTGGGCCAATCCAGGGAGCTCCGGATGTCGAATTTGAGTGATTTTGAGTCCGTTGGACTCAATTCGTCAATCTGTGTCCATCCGTGCGGTCCAATTGCTCATCTGAGGCCTGTTTTAATACACACTTGTACAAATGGCCATTAACATTGATTTATAAGCAATCTCGATGTGCAATGCATGTAATGCTCCCATGCCCATTTACGATGTGTTATTTGTGCATGTTACCCTTAAGATAAACCCCGATTGATAGAATTATCGCCACAAAATGAGGAATTATCAGTCATTTTGGCCAACTGGGTAGCGAGGTGTTGGGTACGTTTTGATGTGAAGAGAGGTTGGGTTATTTGTTCTCATACCCTATAGTGGAAAGGACTGGTCATATGCTAGTGTGGGGTAGCTTCCTTGGTAAAGGATGTACTTAGCATTACTAGGCTTCTTTTTATTTAGTTTTGTGGCAAGATCACATTTTGATGTATAAAGACTTGTACATATAAACTAAGGACTCTTATAGATGTATATGATGATAGGCAATGAACTGTATGGCGGTGTTGTAAATTATAATGGGGATCCATGTGGTGATGTGACTATGGTATTTTAATGTTATATCTTTACAGTTTTTCATCTTTTACTGCATGTGGTTGCGAGGTGTGCTCGCTTGTTTTATATTGCTTTTACTTAGCTCCATGCATCAATTTTGGGGTATACCCACCTTTTTTTTAAATTGCATTATTTATGTGCAGGTACACGTTGCAGGTATAGGTTTTGGGAAAACATTGGATAAACAAGGGATACTCTACCAGATGTTCGACAGGTTTCGACCCTATGATTAATTTATAATCGAAAATCCCTAAAACATACATCATTAATTAGGTTACAAATTATAGGCCAAACAATTGGGTAATCGGGACCTTAACACCTACACACCTAATAATCCACTCTTGATTTGTCAAGAGGATTATTAGGGTGTGATAGTTGCCCCCCCCCCCCCCAATTCTTCTTTTTCTTCTTCAATTCTTGATGGGAACACTATCATGAGCCCTAACTAGCTCATTCTGACCTAGAAAAGAGAACAAAAGCTCCTACATAACCAAGTGAAGGGCCTAACTCAAGGAATAACTAGTTTGAAAGAAAAGTAAGAAACAAAGGGTAAAACTGCAATTTTACCATTGCAGTGCAACAACAAGATTTCTCAGGGGCTAAACATAGGTCAATTGATCTTAACAAGATAAAAAGTGGGTTGGTTCAATCAGAAAAAGGTTAATGTGAAATCTAGGAATTAAATGACTTCTTCTAACCCTAAAATAGATCCACTTAATTTAACAAGGTTCTGGTCAGGATAAAATTCAACTAAACCAACTAAAAATCATGGAAAAATATCCTCTAAGGTTTAGAACCTTCAAATTGGCCTTTAGAACCTATTTTGACCTAAATAGGGGTCCTAGTTAAATATTTACCCTAAATTAGGTTTTTATACAAAATGCCTAGTCAAATGTGGTCAAACCTAAAATCAAACTTCACCATTAGATTCCTTGGGTCCAATTTAGGTTTATAGCAAAATTTGGACTTAAGGGAAGTTCACCTTGACCTACTTTGCAAAACAGTCCAACCCAATTACATATATGCCCCTAGCTTTTGAAAACCCTTGCAGACACCTCCTATCTTCCTCGTCGTTCCTTGCAATTAGGTCCCTCTGCCATTACAGCAGAGGAATCCTACTCCGACGAGGATTCAAGAGCGATATCTCCTTGATTCCTCAGAGAATCCCACTCAAATTTGAAAGAGAGATTCTCTGAGGAATTCCCGTTCGTATGAACCCAATTTTGAGCTCTGATTTCCATCCAATCTCTCATGCGAACGCATGAGAGATTTGGGTATCTCTCGACCTTCCAAGTCCGATGAGGTTGCCGTGCTTGGAAGCTTGCCTTCGAAGCACAAGGCCCTCTGCCTACGACTATAAAAGAGGCCTCAGATCCCCCCGGTTATTTCAAGCTTGTTTTGGCATGAGATTCCCTCAAATTTCCTCCTTTCCCCTCCGACGACTCCTCCTTCTCGTCGCCCTACCACCATACCAGTGGCAGAGTTGCCTCCGCCTCCTTCGTCCACATCATGCCACACCTGCGCCCGCGCCTATCTTCCTCTCGTCGTCGCCGCCTCTCCCTCCCTAGGTCTTCATCTCCGGCGACGGCATATATGCGCCATCCGCCCCCTCTGCTCCCCCTTCGTTCAGCTACTCGCAGATAAGTCCCCTTCCTCTACTCTTTCTTTTCCCCTTATCTATTTCTACTTTCACGCCCCGACAACCACAGTCCACCACCATCTTCTCCACCTCTGGCAGACCACCAGCGAGGTGCATCCACCACTCCATGCACTCATACACCTCGCCAACCACCTCGGAAGAATCGCCTCATCCCACTGATCGTTTTCCCCCTCTCCATCAACCACCACACCCTCCACTCACTCCGTCGAACACACCCAACTTCACGGCCATAGAACGACCTAGGCACGCATGCCTAAGCCGTCCCGCACCACCCCAGCACCCGGGCCACCTTCGCTGTGTCACGGCGAAGCCTTCTGAGTGATTTGACAAGGCCGTGAGGCCGTATTCGTGTTGACAGGTACAGGTGCCCTGCCTGCCATTAACGCGAGCTTGAAGAAGCTTGCTACCTTCACAGCAACCTCCAAGCGCTAGGAGTCCAGGTCCTAGGTGTGCGGTTTCCCTTTGCGAGCGACTTGCATCCAGCAATTGGAGGCCAAAGCGTCTGCAGCCTCAGCAATCAAGGGAAGACCGGCTATGGCGCGCGTGAAAAGCAGGTGGGACATTTAGTCT
Source organism: Thalassia testudinum (assembly GCA_037157565.1). Classification (NCBI taxonomy): domain Eukaryota; kingdom Viridiplantae; phylum Streptophyta; class Magnoliopsida; order Alismatales; family Hydrocharitaceae; genus Thalassia; species Thalassia testudinum. The sequence goes on along the minus strand of JAZHRO010000035.1, from coordinate 63,316,136 downwards.
GACCTCGGAAACTTTCAAGCGAGCGGTGCGGGATAAATTGAAAAAGTACCAGGGGCTTATCGCCTCCTAACACGGGGTGAGGTCCCACTTGCCCTTCACTCCTTGTCCGCGACCCCCTGCTCTGCGGAACTGGTATTCGACCCGACTACCCTCTCACTCCTCGCCCTCCACACACGCCGGTGGGCCTGGTCATGGACGCGCCGTCCCAACCCGTTTACCCAAGAAAGGCTCTGGGAGAGCAAGCCTAAGAGAGAAGAAAGAGAGGAGAGTTCACAGGGAGGGTAAGGGTTAGGTTTTTCTCTCCAGGAGGGCGAAGCCAAGGAAGAAGAGGAAGAAAGAAGCCAAGGGAAGAAGAAGAAGGAAGAAGGAAGGAGAAGGAAGCTTCAGCAAGAAAAGCAAAGGAAGAAGAAGGCTCGGCTAAGAGACAGAAGCAGAGAAAGAGAAGCTAAGGCCAGCAATCAGAAGAAAGGAAGAAGAAGAGAGAACGAAGACGAAAGAAAGAAACAGAAGAAGAAGAAGAACAGAGCAAGCTCAAGCCAGAAGCAAAGAAGAGAGAATGAATTATCTGATTTTTACATTCATCTTTATATTTTTGAGCTTCTATATACATTGAAGCTATTTTTATTGCTGCAAAATTTGATTGATCATTACATTTTATCAAGTTGAAAGTTGTGTTCTTAGTTTTTAAATCCCAATTTGCTCCCTGTGTTCGACCTCGAATTCATATTTTTCGAGTGATAAACTTTCATTTATTTTCAAAGCGATTTCAACTATACTGCGACGCAATAATTATAAACCCGATTTCGCCTTGTAAACAATTTGGCGCCGTTGCCGGGGAGTAATGGGCAAATTAGAAACTGTGATCACAACTTCTGATTCAGTACTAACTTGATCTATTTCTTCTGTTGTGATTGTTTTAAGGGAAGAAAAGGAGACAGCCGCACAACAACCACACCAGGGGTAGGTAATTTCTCATTAGTCCTCTCTCTTAATCTCCTCAATTTTGAAAAGGAAAAACAAAGAGAAAATCAATTTAGGGCTACCTGCTTTCCATATCTAGTTAATCCACCAAAGCTGCCTGATTTTAATTCCAACACATTTTGAATTGTGCATCCATTTAAGCTAACTAGGGCTAGCACCTTCTTGATTGAGTCCTAGATACCATCTTTGTGGCAACTAAATTGGACCAATTAGAGCCAACTTAAGGACTCCAATCTAGGATTTTTAGAGACACATCTTCTCTAAGCAAAGAATCAAATTTTCAAAAAGAGGTGTGCCTAAGCTGTGATTGAAGAGATTTATCCAAGAGAAACCCTAAAAAAATCAAGCTCTTAAGTTCACTTGAACCCTAAAAGAAAGGACCTAAAAGCTCTCAAAGAACAAAGAGGTGAAGTTGACCCCTTGGGTCAACCAACCTTGAAATTATGTCACTTTTTGCATTGAAAATATCCAAAGTTCAAGTGGAACCCTAGGCACCTTGATCTAAATTAAAAGTGGTAAACTTAAGAGGTCAAGGTCCCCATTCTGGTCTACCTAGAATCTCAGTGACAAGAGAGGTTGGGTGGGGAAAACCCTGTAACTCGTGGGGACGCTCTACTGTGTAGGGGTCTTTACAGGACTCTCCCTCTCTGGCTGCCCAAGTATTTCTCAGGTGGATGGCTTTTCTGACTAAGGGGTATCATCCACCCCGAACCTCTATAGTCATCGAAATTTTTGGGTGTCTCGATTGGGTCCAACACATTCTAATCTCATCTAATCCTTCAGTGCATGTTTGGTAGGAGGTCCTTAAGACCATCCTTAAGACCTCCTTTAGAAATCCACTCCCACCGAGGCCAAGCCTCGATGCCCGTGTTTGTGTAGCAACCCTATCACATAGACCTCTCCTCTTATTCATCAGAATCAAGTTCTCCTTCTTCCATCATGGCTCAACTAATTGAAGAAGAGAACAACCTTGAACACCAACTTCAGCGCTTGAATGATCTATTCCAGAACTTTGTAAACCTGCCGCAGCGTCCTATGATGCGAGATCACTCTAATCCCACTGCGGTGGCAATCGAGCCTCGAGTCCAAATCCCAGCTGGAGGTCCTGATTCTGAACTCAAGCCCAACATGATTCATGCCATTCCAAAATTCCATGGGCTTAACTCCGAGGATCCATTCCAGCACATCAAACAACTCAAACATCTGGCCCAGACCTTCGGGTCAGATGTACAAAATCGGGATATTCTACTTATGAATATATTTTCCTTCTCCCTCATGGACAAGGCTGCTCATTAGTAGCAAACTCAAACACGTCCAATCAACACATGGGATGGACTCCAGTTCGAATTTTTGAAAAAGTTCTTCCCCGTTGGCCGGACGAATGCCTTGCACCACCAGATCACTCACTTCACTCAACAATCGGGAGAACCTCCTCATGAGGCATGGGACCGATTCTTGGATCTCATGCAAAAGTGCCCCCATCCTGGAGTTCCTAATTAAGAACAAGTCCAGTCTTTTTACCAAGGACTCCGTGAAGACATTCAATTGTTCGTCAATGCAACCTGCAGAGGAAACATCATGGGTCAACACGAAGACACAGTGTGGGAGATTCTCGAGAATATGTGCGAGAACTCCATCAATAATGACTCCATGGGCTTATTTGACCAGGCGAATGCCCGCGCATCGACGAATCCTAGGGGAGCACATGAGACACAGGGCCTGTCTGCATTCGTCGAGTTGGAACTGATGGCCAGTCGGTTGGACAAGGTCTCTATCATAGAGAAGAAGGTCGACGAGCTGACTCGGCATCTGCAGCGAGCCACCTCTGTGCAAAACTCATTTGCACAGCCACCTCTTGAGAGGGAAACTGTGTAGAACGTCTATCACCGATCTTCTCATGGGATGGACCCATATCCACCCCCGTCTGACTCTAGAACCGGAGGGACCTCCAATCATATCTATTCTAGTTAGGGAAACCCTGAACCCTCATACTCTGATTTTCCTGAGGTTCCTCAGACCTGTGAGGACCTCAACGCCATCCAGAATGACCCATTCTCCAATACCTATAACCCTGGATGGTGGAATCATCCCAACTTCCTGTGGGTGGGGAATTCTCAGAATCAAAGACCACCTTATCAACCCCGTCCATAGGCTCCTCGTCCATATCAGCTACCTCAGCCTCGGCCCAACCCCACCTATCAATCTGGGCCAAACCAAGTAGATCAAATGACTCTTATCCTTCAAACTCTGGCTGACATTCAGAAAACGAATGCGGCAATACAAAAACAGCACAAGGATGAGATCACAGAGGTTCGCAATCAACTCGCCCAGATGGCGAATTCCCGCCAACCTAGCACACTCCCTTCGCAACCTCTGCCGAATCCAAATAACGTGCCAACCCAAAGGCATGTTATGAACCCAAATCCAAGCCATGCCCACATGATTTATCAGGCCCCTTCTATTCCATCACCCGACGGGATGGAAGCTTCGACATCTTACGCAGGATTTCAACAACAGCCACCTATTTTACTAACCCCAAACCAAAATCAGGAAGGACTAAACTCCGTAACAACCTGTAGTCGTAAAGTAACTCAAGAACCACCTTATCCAAATCACTCCAAACCTGGTAATAACCCAAGCTCTAGGATAGTTATCCAGGACACCCCTATCCCAAATCAAGAACCTAGACCTATTCTAGAGGAACCAACCAAGGATCCATTTCCCGAGGCCTTGACCAAGGGAAAGAGGATAACCAAACCAGTGGCTCCTGAGGAGGATCTGGTCAAGCTCTTTGAACAAGTCCATATAAACATCCCCTTGATGGATGCAATCCGCCATGTACTGGCTTACGGACAATTTCTAAAAGATGTGTGTACACCCAAGCGTAAGCCGTGAACCAAAAGTGGGAGTCCGATTATACTATCAGAGCAAGCCAGCTCTGTAATCTTGAGCAGACTCCCACCTAAGGCTAAAGACCCAGGTACTCCCCTGATTTCATGTACTATTGGTGATACCCAATTCGACAGAGCCTTATTAGATCTAGATACCTCCATAAACCTAATACCTACATCCCTCCTTGACCACCTCAAAGAATCTGAGCTTAAACCGACAGAGGTGACATTGCAGTTAGCTGATCGATCCATCAAGTCACCTAAAGGAGTACTCGAGGATGTCATCATTAAGGCACAGGATTTCTACTTCCCAGTGGATTTTAGAGTCTTGGATATGGATGCACCTAAAAACCCAAGGGATACACCGATTATACTAGGGAGACCTTTTCTAGCCTCTGCTAAGGCCAATATAAACTGTGAGGAGGGCCAGATAGAACTGAAATTCAGGAACCAAACACTGAAGATTGACATCTTTAAGGTCCAACAAGGGATTAATTATGGTGTTATAGAACAAATATGTGTTATCAAAGTCGTGGTTGATGAACCGTATATCAAGGACAACCTGATTATTCCTGATCAACCACCAGAAGATCAAAAACCACAAACAGAGGAGTCTGATCCTGATTTAGATATGCCTATAACTCCTTCCCTTGCTCCTGACACACACTCTGAACCACCCGCTGCTACTAATAACCCCGTCCTAGAACTCAAGCCTCTTCCCGACCATTTGAAATACATCTTTTTGGGTTCCAATCCGATGTTTCCTGTTTTTATCAACTCTAGACTCACACCTGACCAAGAATCCCGTCTGATTACTGTTCTCCAGCAACATCGTAGAGCCATTGGATGGACTCTCGATGATTTGACTGGCATTTGTCCCTGTTATTGCACACATCGAATCTACACCGAAGAGGGCACACGACCTTTGCGAGAAATGCAGAGATGTTTGAATCCTGATCTGCAGGAGGTCGTGAAAAAGGAGATCACTAAGTGGTTAGATGCAGGGATCATTTACCCGATCTCCGACAGTCGGTGGGTGAGTCCAATCCAGGTTATGCTTAAGAAGGTAGGACTCACCATCATTACGACTGAAATCGGAGAAGTCATACCGACCCGTGTGGCTAACTCGTGGAGAGTCTGCATTGATTACAGAAGACTAAATTCCTCCACGAAGAAGGATCATTTCCCACTACCCTTTATTGATAAGATCCTCGAGAAACTGGAGGGAAATAGGTTCTTCTGCTTTCTGGATGGGTACTCCAGTTATAACCAAGTGGCAATTCATCCTGAGGACCAAGAAAAGACTACCTTCACCTGCCCCTTCGGGGAATATGCGTTTCGAAGGATGCCGTTTGATCTCTGCAATGCACCTGCGACTTTTCAGCGATGCATGCTTGCCATATTCTTAGATATGGTAAGCGATTATCTGAAAGTCTTCATGGATGACTTCTCAATATTCGGAGCATCATTTGACGATTGCCTCCTGCACTTGGTCCAAATCCTCAAGCGGTGCACTGAAGTGAATCTGGTTCTTTCCTGGGAAAAGAGCCATTTCATGGTGCCTGAACGAATTGTCCTAGGACGTCTGATTTCTGAGAAAGGCATCCAAGTCAATCGAGCCAAGGTGAACTTGATTTCCAAACTCCCTATGCCTAGCTTGATCAAGGACATTCGATCTTTTTTTGTGGCACGTTGATTTTTACCGTCAATTTATCCCTGATTTTTCGAAAATCACGTGCCCCCTGACCACTCTTTTCTCCAAGTATGTACCTTTTGAAATCTCCAAGGAATGCACTCAAGCATTTGAAACCCTTCGTGACCGAGTTACCCAAGCCCCGATCCTACAGTCCCATGATTGGTCTCAACCCTTTGAGATCATATGCAATGCATCTGATTTCGCTGTAGGAGCAATATTGGGGCAGAAAATTGATGAGAAACCCATGGTCATTTACTACACCAGCAAAACACTTGACAAGGCTCAGCATAACTACACAATTACTGAGAAAGAGCTGCTAGCCGTAGTATTTACCCTGGAAAAATTCAGATCTTATCTCCTAGGCTCCCATGTTATCATCTACTCGGATCACATAGCTATGAAACATCTCCTTGCAAAGAAGGATGCGAAACCTCGATTAACCTGCTGGATCTTGCTGTTGCAAGAATTTGACCTCGAGATTCACGACAAAGCGGGAAAACAGAACGTGGTAGCTGATCACTTGTCCCGCCTTCCTTCTGAGATCATCAACCCTTCCAGACCCATCATGGAACATTTTCCAGATGAGCACCTTCTAACTATCAATACAGGGCTTCCATGGTTTGCTGATATAGTAAACTATTTGGCATCACATCAAATCCCATCCGATTGGCTGAAGGCTAAGAAGGACAAATTGCTTTCAGATGCCAAATATTACTTTTGGAAAGACCCGTATCTTTTCCACATCGGTGCTGATCAAATAATTCAACGATGTGTCACGGAAGTGGAAATCCAAGACATACTCTCTTTTTGCCATGACCAGGCATACGGTGGACAATTTTCAGGACATAAAACCGCAACGAAAGTCCTCCAGTGTGGCTTCTATTGGCCCACAATTTTCAAGGAGGCGTACAATCACTGTAAAGCATGTACTCGTTGCCAGACCTTAGGCAACATGAGCCATCGAGATATGATGCCTTTACAGCCGATTCTGATATGTGAAATTTTCGACATTTGGGGGATAGATTTTATGGGACCCTTCCCTATCTCAAACGGCTTCGAGTACATTTTGCTCGCTGTTGACTATGTGTCCAAATGGATCGAAGCCATTCCGACCCGAACCAATGATCATAAAGTTGTTATCAAATTCATTCATAAGAACATCTTCTCACGGTTCGGGATTCCACGTGCTATAATTTCCGACAGAGGGACCCATTTCACAAACGCTCAGTTCAGTGACCAAATATGGGGTGTCGCACCGAATCTCTACTCCTTATCACCCCCAAACTAATGGTCTAGCTGAGCTATCAAATCGGGAGATCAAGAAAATCCTCCAAGTTACTGTTTGACCTAACAGGAAGGACTGGTCATCCTGGCTCTCGGAAGCCTTGTGGGCTTATAGGACCACCCACAAGACCCAATTAGGTATGTCTCCCTTCAGATTGGTGTCCGAGAAGGCATGTCACCTCCCCGTCAAATTGGAGCATAAAGCCTATTGGGCAGTACGAAACTGCAACCTATATCTTTCTAAGGCTGGAACCCATAGAAAGCTTCAAATGAGCGAAATCGATGAACTACGCCATGATGCGCATGAGAACTTGCGAATTTACAAAGAGCGGGTAAAGCCTTTCACGACAAGCACATATCTAGAAAGATCTTTCATCCTGGTCAAAAGGTCCTCCTCTTCGATGCCAGACTTAAACTGTTCCTAGGAAAACTGTGATCAAAATGGATCGGACCCTACTTAGTCCGACAAATCTTTGGAAATGGAGCCATTGAAATTAGTCCACTCAGCCATGATTCTGAACCCTTTGTCGTGAATGGTCAGAGACTCAAACCATTCATTGACATGACCAATATAAATTTGGCTGAGGCATCCTTTACCCTTCATTCTCCCTGAGCTCATTGTGCCCAGCCGATGGCGTAAAACTTAGCGCTTAACGGGAGGCAACCCGTCATTCTTGAAAAGCTCGAAACCTTTCTTAACATTCCCATGCTGAATTCATATTGCACTTTAGGATTCATCCATTAGAACAACCGACTCCACCTCAGGTACCCGTACCCGAGTCTAGAAATCGTTCGCAACAGTCACCTCGACCCGTTCACCCACCCAAAACCTGTCCTAATGAATGAACTAAGCTAAATTCGAACCCACCTAATTTACAATGGGGGCATTACAAATCGTAGGCATGGGGATATGAAAGTGCAAAACTTCATGAAAACTCATCTCACAAGAAAAGGTTTCAACAAAAAAATCACATATCACAAAAGACACCAAAAAAAATGAAAAAAGCCTAAAAAAGAACAAAAAAATTGAGGGGAGAGAAAATTTTTTGAGGCCATACAAACCATAAGGAGGAAAAGAGAAAAATGACAAAAAAGGAGCACAAAATGAAAAAGAAAAAGAGAGTCATTAGTAAGACATTAAGGGATTAACCGAAGTTCTAGACCACATCAAGGAAAAGAGAAAATATAGGAAAAAAGTGCTAATGAGACCCAAAAAGAAATTAGCAGGAATGCTGATCTTAGGCCTTTTGGGCTAGACTCTTAGGCTTAAACATTCAAGTATTTGCTATGATCTGGATATCCTCAAGAGGTTGGGGAAAATATGAAGCTTAAGTATTAGGTCTAAGGCTTAGGAGTATTTGGCCTCGTTAACTGACCTTTGGTTTGCGGGACTTGGTAACCTAAGCACCCCAATCCACACACAATCTGGTTCAGAGCGCATAACTATCAAAATCACGCAAAAGTGTTTAAATGTTCTAAAAAAAGTTGCCTAGATTAGGAGCGACCGATCAACACAAGTTGATTTGGACGAGTTCCCGGCACGAAGAGGCTGGAAATTCTCCTTGAAGATGCGTAACAACATATCGTCTCCTCAGTGCTTGTCTCCTAGGATATTTACATATCCTACCGGGGCCACATAAGCACCCTGCTGGTTCAAATGCCAAGGGCGACATTATCATGAAATGTCGATTGCCAGGGTCTGGATTTAGCTACAGAATGCCATGGGTAGGATTATCTCGAAACCTCAAAAGCAAGGGTTCTGGGGGTTGCCATAGACGGTGCTATCACAAAGCATCGATTGCCAGGGACCTTTGAGGATTGATGATGGGGACGAGGAATCCGATACAGACCATGTTGAGAAGCCAATCTGAAGCTAGAAATAAAAAGAAAAGAGAGAGAAAACTCTCCAAACAAATAAATCCTCTGTATCTCTCTTACAAAAAACACATTGCAAACTGAACCGAGGCAAAAATATGTCTCAAGCACGGGTGCTTTAATCGCGGAGTCAAACGAACCTTAGGATAGTTCCTGAGGGCCTTAAAAACCTTCCCAAAGGACCGAGGCTAGAGTTGGTCAGGTCCGGATATTGGTTGGTACTTGAGTACCTCTAGGCATGCTGTCGGCATTCTAACCTAATCAAAAAGAAAAAGAAAAAGCACCCATCATAAATTGTGAAAGAAACTTATGGTCTAAAACAGAAGTTAAAACCTTAAAATTTTGCCAAGGGACTAGCAAAAGCTAAGCATGGAGGTATGATGGGAACACCATCATGAGCCCTAAGTAGCTCATTTTGACCTAGAAAAGAGAACAAAAGCTCCTACATAACCAAGTAAAAGGCCTAACTCAAGGAATAACTGGTTTGAAAGAAAAGTAAGAAATAAAGGGTAAAACTGTAATTTTACCATTGTAGTGCAACAACGGGATTTCTCAAGGGCTAAACATAGGTCAATTGGTCTTAACAAGATAAAAAGTGGGTTGATTCAATCAGAAAAGGGTTAATGTGAAATCTGGAAATTAAATGACTTCTTCTAACCCTAAAACAGACCTACTTAATTTAACAAGGTTCTGGTTAGGATAAAATTCAACTAAACCCTCTAAAAATCATGTAAAAATATCCTCTAGGGCTTAGAACCTTCAAATTGGCCTTTAGAACCTATTTTGACCTAAATAAAGGTCCTAGTCAAATATTTATCCTGAATTAGGTTTTTTGTGCGAAATGCCCAGTCAAACAATGGTCAAACCTAAAATCCAACTTCATCATTGGATTCCTTGGATCTAAATTAGATTTATACCAAAATTTGGACCTAAGGGGAGTTTACCTTGACCTACTTTGAAAATAGTCCAACCCAATTCATTTATGCCCCTAACTTTTGAAAACCCTTGCAAAGACACCCCTTATCTTCCTCATCGTTCTTTGCAATTAGGTCCCTCCACCATTGCAGCAGAGGAATCCTACTCCAGCGAGGATTCAAGAGGGATATCTCCTTGATTCCATAGAGAATCCCTCTCAAATTTGAAAGGGAGATTCTCTGAGGAATTCCCATTCATATGAACCCAATTATGAGCTCTGATTTCCACCCAATCTCTCATGCGAACGCATGAGAGATTTGGGTATCTCTCAACCTTCCAAGTCCGACGAGGTTACCATACTTGGAAGCTTGCCTTCGAAGCACAAGGCCCTCTGCCTGCGACTATAAAAGAGGCCCCAGATCCCCCCGGTTATTTCAAGCTTGTTTTGGTCTAAGATTCCCTCAAATTTCCTCCTTTCCCCTTCGACGACTCCTCCTCCTTCTCGTCGCTCTGCCACCATACCAATGGCAAAGTTTCCTCCGCCTCCTTTGTCCGCGTCGTGCCACACCTGCGCCCGCGCCTATCTTCCTCTCGTCGTCGCCGCCTCTCTCTCTCTAGGTCTTCATCTCCGGTGACGGCATATACGCACCGTCCGCCCCCTCTGCTCCCCCATCGTCCAGCTACTCGCAGATAAGTCCCCTTCCTCTACTCTTTCTTTTCCCCTTATCTATTTCTACTTTCACGCCCGAACAACCACAGACCACCACCGTCTTCTCCACCTCCAGCAAACCACCGGCGAGGTGCATCCACCACTCCACGCACTCACACACCTTGCCAACCACATCGGAAGCATCGCCTCATCCCATTGATCATTTTCCCCCTCTCCATTAACCGCCACTCCCTCCACTCACTCCCCCCGAACACACCCAACTTCACGGCCACAGAACAACCTAGGCACGCACGCCCAGGCCGTCCCGCACCACACCAGCACCCGGGCCACCTTCACCGTGTCACGGCGAAGCCTTCTCAGTGATTTGAGAAGGCTGTGAGGCCGTATTCATGTTGATAGGTACAGGTGCCCTGCCCGCCATTAACACAAGCTTAAAGAAGCTTGCTACCTTCACAGCAGCCTCCAGGCACCAAGAGTTCAGGTCTCAGGTGTGCGGTTTCCCTTTGCGAACAACTTGCGTCCAACAATTAGAGGCCAAAGCATCTGCACCCTCAGCAATCACGAGAAGACCTGCTGCAGGTGCGCGCGAGAAGCAAGTGGGACATTTAGTCCCACCTCAGAAACTTTCAAGCGAGCGATGCGGGATAAATTGAAAAAGTGTCAGGAGCTTATAACCTCCTGACACGAGGTGAGGTCCCACTTGCCCTTAACGCCTCGTCCGCAACCCCACGCTCTGCAGACCTGGTATCCGACCCAACTACCCACTCACTCCTCGCCCACCACACACGCCGATGGGCCTAGTCATGGGCGCGCCGACCCAACCCATTTACCCGAGAAAGGCTCTGGGAGAGCAAGCCTAAGAGAGAAGAAAGAGAGGAGAGTTCACAGGGAGGGTAGGGGTTAGGTTTTGCTCTCCAGGAGGGCGAAGCCAAGGAAGAAGAGGAAGAAAGAAGCCAAGGGAAGAAGAAGAAGGAAGAAGGAAGGAGAAGGAAGCTTCAGCAAGAAAAGCAAAGGAAGAAAAGGCTCAGCTAAGAGACAAAAGCAGAGAAAGAGAAGCTAAGGCCAGCAATCAGAAGAAAGGAAGAAGAAGAGAGAACGAAGAAGCTAAAGTCAGACATCAGAGGAAAGAAAGAAACAGAAGAAGAAGAAGAAGAACAAAGAAAGCTCAAGCCAGAAGCAAAGAAGAGAGATTGAATTATTTGATTTTTACATTCATCTTTATATTTTTGAGCCTCTATATCATTGAAACTATTTTTATTGCTTCATAATTTGATTGATCATTACATTTTATCAAGTTCAAAGTTGTGTTCTTAGTTTTTAAATCCCAATTTGCTCCTGTGTTCGACCTCGGATTCATATTTTTCGAATAATAAACTTTCATTTGTTTTCAAAGCGATTTCAATTAAACTACGACACAATTATTATAAACCCAATTTCTCCTTGTAAACAATTCTCCTTCATGCTGTGTGGTGTTGAGAGGAAAAGGAAGGATAGAATCGACTAACAACAACACTAGCCAGCCCCTACATTACAAAGGCGTTGACTAAGCGTATGCCCATCCAATGGGCTTTACTGCTTCGGGGGGCTGCTCTTCTCTTGCAGTCGTTACACCCTTCCATCTTGCAATAGGGTGCCGACTAGGAAGGGTGGTTGGTTGATCGGTCTGTACTAGCCAAGAGGATTTGATCTTGTTGGGCCCCTCTGTTGGTGGTTTTAAAGGCGAGGATCATCTCTCCATCTGTGAAGGAGTTCGTGGATTGCAAAAGGTTCGCAAGACATGCTTTGTAATTAATCATCCTCAATGCGAAGGGGCCTTATCCGCTAGTTGAGACGAAGGGAGTTCCCAAGACAAGAGTTGTTTGTGAAGGCAAAACATGTGGGGTGCAGTGCTACACCACCCATAGGTATACTTCTTACTCGTGGGGATCCCGAAATGGAGAGATATTAGATCTTTCAACATGGTTCCAGTTACATAGGTTTTATTTGTGATTTTGTTTTTTAGGCTTTACAGGCATTCATGTAGACGCATCTATTTCATATAAGCCATCTATTTATGCATGTTCTTAAGCATATAATTACATCCAGCATTATAAATATTGCATAACAAGTATCATTCTGCATTTAGACTAGTTTGTACAAAAATAGGTTAATTTACCCTTTTGTGGCAAGGGGATAGGGTGATATCATTCCAGGGCCTCATATTGAAGATCCAACCATACGGATTTGATCAGGGCAACGATCGGAGTCCAATGCCACCAAGATCGCCCCAATCGGACCTCCGTAACATTAGATACAGTCCGAGGAAGATCAGATCCGTACGGTTGGATCAGATCCATTGATTTTACCTCACTTCTCTCATTTCTTATTGTGATTGCAGGTACTCTCTCGAGGCGGGCAAAGGTGGTAAATTGAAGCAAAGTCCAATTGAAGAGTTTGTAACTACACCCCACCTCCCACCTACTAGTTTTCATTCTAACACCTAATAACACAAACATAAATCAACCTAGGAGCTTGCATAAACCCTAAGGTAGATTGAATTGTTTGTTTGTCACTCCCACTCACCTCACCTCCACATATAAAAAAAAAGACATCTGATTGTGGCATTTATTTAAATTTACACATCTTAACACACACTTAAGTCCACCACTTTTGTCTGATTTAATCACTTAACTGGAGAGCTAACTTAAGGACTCAGTACACCTCAACACACTGTATGAATAAGTGATTAGACATCAAAATAGGCTAAAACTGATTGAGTGCCTTAATTAGTGGTGCATCACGCCACTTGTCTGATTTGTTTGTGCCGCACCACTTAACATAAACTGATTCATCAAGTAGCTTGCCACATGGGATTCAACTTTTAGGAATTAACCAGGCACTCCACATTCTTCTTTTGAGTTGTAAAGGAATATATCTTCACTTGTGCTTTCAAAACTTGGTGTGTCTCACAAAACCTTGTCTGAATATACCTGAAAGTTGAACCCTAAAAGCTACAAAGTAAGATTTAAATCCTAAAATTCACTGCATCTAAAAATAATCTTGCTTGAAATCATTAGTTGTGCACACACACACATTGAAACTGATCTTTAAGGACATAACCTAGATAAAGGGCCCATCACATTCCTAAGTACATTCAAACCTAAGCCTAACTAAAATCAAGTAGACGTTGGCCTTAAGGATTGAACTCGCTCTTCGGGGCCCAGATCGATATTATTTTCAATTAATTTGCTTCCACTGATCCATCTAATGTCTAGCTAAGGGAGCAGTGTCAAATGACCGCAGTTATGGGGTATCAAAGGAACCTGAGGCAAAAGCCAAGGGAAGAACCTTCTCCCCAATCCCTCCCTCTAACTGGTTGGATTGACCAGAAAGAAGTAGACCAAATCATTCCTTTCATCTCAAGACAGGTTCTATGAGTCTGTAGATCCATAGGCTATCCCACTTAAGGACATGTTTGATTGTTTATACTGCAGGGCACCTTGCTTTCCTCCTTCCTCCTGCTTTGCCATGGATCCTTCGACATCCTACTCGCACTTCCACTCTTACTCTCCTACCACCACTTATTCCCAAGATGATTACTATCCTGACCCAATTTATAACCATTCATCCATTAATCAAGATAACTTTGATTGGGGATACAATTCCGAACCTTCATGTTTAGGGTCTAACTCTGGACACCATGATTTTGATTTTTAGCCTTCTCCGAGCTACACCGATTATAGATCACCACCCTCCTATGGATAACCTAATACGATCTACAATCAAGAAGGATATGTTGATTATAATGCCTACCCTCCCCAGGACTACACTACATATAGGTCACCACCCCTCTTTGAACAACCCGAAATGACCAATTATCTGGGAGGCACCCAGGAACCTCAATTTTTTGACTCCCTTAGACAGAACCCAAACCCAACCAACCCTAAACCGAACCATTTGGTTCTAGTTAACCAAGTCCAAGATAGGGTATTAGCTAACTTAGGGAACACCATTCAATCTTTAGAAGCTCAGCCAACATCCTGCATGGAAGAATTGGAGCCTCTAATTCAAATGATTGATGATCTTAATAAGTACTTATTGGATTGGCTCCAAGATATTAAGGATAAAGACTTGAATGAGTTTTTACTTGGGAAGTTGTCAAAATTGAGGATGAGATTTGTGATTGCTTTAGTCCAATCTTAGGATGATTCCCAGAATGAACCTCTTTCAAGAGAGCCAATGTCAAAACCTGCTCAAGCACGTGTAGGGGGGGACATATTTTACGAGACCAGGGTAGACCAGGTTGGTCTAGAGCAACCAGTTGAGGATGAATTGATTTCTTCACCCGAGATCCCTAAACCAGAGTACGAGGAAAACTATGTCTCCAAGGACCAGGCAATGATAGATGATTTTGAGACATATATAAATGCAGATTTAGAATTCTACGATTATGAAGGTGAAGAATGTTTATGTGAAGTCTCACCTGAGTTTGAGGAAGATAATTTTAGTGAGACAAAATGGACCCGTGGAGTATGATAAATCATTTGACGGCCCTATAACTAAAGATTTTGATCTAACTAGGGTTAACATGGAGGATTCAAATCCTGATTTCATAGATGATTCAATTTATAGCCCCATTCTTTACACACACCTCGTTGAGTGTAATGATGATTCTACTTTTGAGATCACCGGATCCAAGTCAATTTTGATTAAGTAGCAAATTTCAGACTTGGATATTATATGAGGATGATGACATTTGTGAGGTCCCAGAAACTGTGATTGTGGAGGATAGGAATCTGGAAATGAAGATCTGGGAAGCCAATTCAAGGGGAAATAGAATTCTCGATCTATGGGTTCCTATTTGCCTAAAACCAACAACTTTTTATGAAGACCCTTATGATATTTTTTATTTTGAGGATGTGCAACCCAAGCACCAATTCATTGATTATCTTTTTTATCTTGATTTTTCTATTGACCGACTTTTTGGACTTGGGTTGCATCCTCACAAACCGCAGGACTAGCCCCGCTTACACAATGATCTCCGATTCCAGGTAATTTTTATCCAGAACCTTAGATAACTCGACCCTTGGGCATTGGTCTGCATCATAACATGTTCCACATCTGTAGACATTCTCTGCTGGTAGGTACTGAGATTAATCTTTTTCTTTTGATCCTAACCTACACTTGTGAATAATTTATTTCCTCTTTGTTTATATCGTGTGCCTAGCTGAAGAAAATAAACTTCGCACGTATACAGTCTGTTTTCATCTCAGAGCTGACCAGTTAATCATAAAATTCAGGTGCTTTCTTCTATATTTTGTTCTTTTTCATGTCTTTTTAATACAGAGGATTAGATAGGCATGGGCGGGTGGATATATTCATCTATGAATCATTTTGTTAGCTCTGTAGATCCTTTTTATTATTTTCTCTTTATTTATATAAAAAAATTGAATTAGGAAAAGAGAACTTGGGCATTAGAGTTTTTCAACTTTATGGAATGATATGATAATACCCGAACACTTAGATTCTTCAGGTCTTTGGGCTTAATCATCCCGAGTGTCCACTAAAATGTGGACTTGTTTTTCAAGTCCAAACTTATTAACCCGTCCTCTGATTTGAGGGGACTTATAGTCTAAGCATCTACACACTATTTGCACTGACTCACTTTTCGACGATTTTAACGGAAATTGAGTAACTAATGAACTTTCTAGGGTGGTATGGCTGGCAAGTTGTCGTGGGTAATAGTCCATTGGTAGATTATCCAGAGCCCAGCCACATGACCATTCTCTTTCTACTACCTTTAGGTAAATCTTAGATCATGGAAGCCACTTACTTAGGAAAAAAAAATAAAAAGAAAAATATCCAAAAAGAAAAAAAAGAGAAATAGAAAAAAAATAAAAATAAAAAAGCCATACTACACCGCACAAGTATGGCTAGCAAGTTGTCATGAGTAACAATCCATTGGCCAGTTGCCTAGAACCCAACTCACGAAATGCATAAATAATTCCTAAACACTTAGGAAGAAGTGGGGAAGTAGAATAAGCTAGGGAGATATACACTGGGTTTGCTCTTGTGTTAACCCCAAAAAAATAAAAAATAGGGAGAAAGTTACCAGTCGAATAGATACACCTTTAGGCAAAAATTCTACATTAGGGTCACCTAGGGTTCGTAGAAACCTGAAGTCCATTCTAGTTGTTGATCAGTGAGTCTATCACATTCACAAAAGAAGATGCTTAGCACTTAGAGTTTTTTTCGAGTCATGGGTGGGTTGGGTAGCTATAAAAAGCTACCCCGAAACTCTAAACTAAAAAATCCAAAAAAATTAGAAAAGACGAAAAAGAAAAGATGTATTTGCTTTTGAATAAGGCGAGGGCTTGTGTAGTTTGCATTTTAGCAGACACCTGGGCATTGTTGAGTCTTTGTAGTTCAGGTCTTTAGTAGAAATCTCATAGTGTTGAGAAATAGTTATCGCCCAAGTAATTTAATTCTAATTCTTTTATAAATAGCGTATAGTTTTGCTAGGAATAAGCAAAAGATAGGCATGGAGATATGATGTAGACACATCTATTTCACATAAATTGTCTATTTATGTGTGTTCTCAGGCGTATAATTGTATCCAGCATTATAAATATTGCATAACATGCATCATTCTAAATTTAGACTAGTTTGTACAAAATATAGATTAATTTGCCCTTCTTCTAGACAGCGGACAGGGCGATATCATTTTGGAGCCTCGGATTAAAGATCCAACCACACGGATCTGATCAAGGCGATGATCGAAGTCCAACGCCTCTGAAATTGCCCCGATCGAACCTCCGTAGCATCAAATGCAGTCCAAAGAAGATCAAAAATCAAGGGGCAAGGTGGTGCAAATCCGTACCTCGGATGATAAATCCAACCACACAGATGGGTTTGGATCGATGATCGCAGCCCAATGGTGCGAAAATCGACCCAATCCGACATCCGTAGCACCATCTAGAAGTATCTAGAAGTGGACAACCCAGATGGTGCTACGTGGTGCCATCTTAGCCACCCGTAGAACTCCTTCATTAGCAGCCCTCGATCTCAACTGTTGGATTTCCATACAACGACTGAGAGCATGCATTCTTAAAATCAGAAATGCGACGAAGAGGTAGCCTTAGCGCAGCGAGTGAGCACTCTTCGCAAAGAATGAGGTCACGGGATCACACCCTTGCACGCCTTAAATCCACAGCACAAACGGCAGCGATGAAATTCAGTCGTTGGATGCGAGGCAAGCGGCAAATGCAACATTGATGTGGCACAGTATCAAGCGCTAGATGCAAGCGTGGGTGGACGCGAGCTATGACGCGGCTTCTTACGCGAGACCTGACATGCCATAGAGGTGCTATGGGGCATTTAAGCCATTTGAACCATTGATCGGACAGCTGATAGTGGCACACTTGATTGTGTGCTAATGGATGAAGGGGAGACGGTGCACGACGTGGCTGATCTTAGAGCATTGGATCGTGATCAAAGGGACCTTATTCCATGCAGCTTCAGTGATGTGGGGCTTTAGTAACGGTTGCATGCATCACTAAAGCCCTGCATTCATTTTAAAGGCATTGAAAATGACTCTCTTGTCGTTCTTCTTCACCTATAAAAGGGACCTTACTCACACACATTTGATTCATCCCTTTTCTTCTCCTCTCACCCCCTCCAAAGCTCTACGAGTTGGTCCCATACATGGGATGCTTAACTAGAGTCATAAAGATAATTTTTCCATCTTCTCAGCCCTGTTCGTGGAGCGCCCATGGTTGTCCTCTTGCCGCCATTCGGGAAGTGGATCCCACTGCGATGTTGCCTTATTTTGTCATCCATCCTCCAACTCCGTTCTCTCTCGTCCAGCATCTCACCACCCTCGTTCGGGCACTCTGTCAACACGGCTCGTTCTCCAAGCAGTCATCAAGGAGGATTTTCTCATTCCTATCTTTTTATCGCTCTCTAGTTGTAGCAAGTAGATGTAATGGACATGTGATTATGAAATATTGATTCTCTCTCTATTTTTCTTTTTCTTTGTACTATTCTATCTCTCTCTTCTGTTATTTATTCTTTATGTAGTTTAACTTACGTAGATTAATTTCAACCAACTAATGTGCTTTCCAAAAATAATTCCAAACGTGATTTTTAATTAAACGTTTACCTCCCCATGTTCGACCTGGGATTCATTTAGAGTTTTGTTTATAAATTTATCTAATAGCGGATTTTTATGCAACTACAACGAGAGATTTTTAACTCAATCTTTTCGCATACAAAAGCTCACTCATCAGACATCTACTCGAGTTTTGATTCGATTGAAATTTTGAAACCTATGTTTTCAACCTTCCGCGATGCCACGAGAAATTAGGGATTATTGAATCATTCAATTCCTGACTAGATTGTCAAGCAGAGTTCCCATGGGGACCTAAAATTTTCCAACATGTCTTAGGTCAGAGGATATGCTTTCTTTATAATGGCATTAAAGGACTTTGGCTATCTCCTACTTCATCAAGTTAACTCCTTAACCCAGTCCACATGACAATTCCAAATTTCCATTCAATAACATCAATCAAGCGACAACCTCTAAAGAAGGCTGCCATCCCAACTCAAACCAAAAACAAGTTATCGAATCAAAGGGTTTCTTTACGTGCTATCGGGTCCTCGAAACTGTTTAGATCTCTGAATCAACACACATAAGATTTATTCAATCTGGCTAAGTACAATATCCTATTCAATTCATACTTAATGATTCAATTCATATACTGAAAAATAATCTAATTCTTTTATTTATATGTTTTTTTTAGAGAAAGAAAGGACCACTACTGGTATCAGTACCAATCCAAATTTACAAATTTATTAATGAAAAAATAATTACAAGGAGAACCAAAAATTTGTGGAGTGATAGCAAAAATACACGTTTTGCAAAAGCGGGTTTTAATGTCGTTATATGCGCAAAATCACAGTCACTTTTAATATTCGTAAACCTAGATAGTGTGAGTATCTAGGATCATCCAACCAGGCAATTGGTATTTATAGAAATGTTTTCTTTCTTGCAAAATCTCTAATCTTCCTTTTCTTTTTTTGTTTTGGTGTTTTTAGGGTTTTGGGATCAATCGAGGCAAAGTGCTAAGGTAAACTTACACCTACGTGCAACAAAAACAAAAACACATAAGGAAGAATCTAAGTAGCTAGGGTACCTAGGGTAATTCTACACCTCTAAGCACACCCTAGGAAGGTGTACCTAGGGTAATTAGAGGGTAGAAAAGGGTGCAACTAGAATCTAAGTAGCTAAGTGCAACAAAAACACATAAAAAGACAAGCCTAAGAAAGAGAGGTACGTGAACTTTTTTGATAAAGAGTTAGGATTGCTACCATTCACAGTAGCAATCCAAATAGAGGCACATGAACTTGTATTGCTACTTCAAAAGTCAAATGTAAAGGAATGCTTCTACAAGAATGCTTCCTATAATTAAAATAACTAATACAAAAAGTAAATGAAGTAGAAAGAGATGTAATCCTCTAGATGAAGGTTTGGATAATCCTTGCTCCAAATGTAGTTGCTCCCACACTTGAAAAGGTTTCTCCTCTACTTCTTTCTTCAGGTGCTCATGAATGGTACTCCTCTCTAGTCTCCTCCTTAATTTCCAAGGGTGGACATCCACCACCCTTGGACTTGCTCCTCCTAGCCATCCTCCTTGAAGTGGATGCTCCTTAGCTTGGAACCAAGGAAGAGGGAGAAGAAGATGAACACTAAAGAGACAAGGTGTTCTCTTTGATCACCTTCTCTTCTCCTCTCCTTGGCTAGCTATTATGGGTAGAATATAGGAAGTATTTGCACTTACCAAGGATGGAGAAAATGCTAGGGATGGGGGCTTTTTTTATAGGTGAGGGAAGGTAGTGGTTAAAGGGTGAATAAGTCTTTTTGGTGGCCCATTGAGGGGTGGAAAGGCACTAATGGTTGGCGCCAAAAATGGCTTGTAGAAGGCTAGTGGTTTGGCCCCAAGATGGAGGGTTAGGACGACACTTGATGGTGGTTGGATGGTGGAGATGGGGGGGGGGGGGGTGATTTTGGCACCAAAAGGGGGAGTTTCTAGAGGCTTAATTTGGACCATGAAGAGGAGGTCATGGGTGAAGAGCTGCAACTCTATTTTTGTGCCAAGGTGGAAAGGTGCTAATGTAGACACATCTATTTAGGTTAAAATGCCTATTCATGCTTGCTCCTAGGCTTAGATTTACATTTCATGTTATGAATATTACATAGCATTCATCATTCTACATTTAGAATAGTTGTATATAATTTAGGTTAATTAGGTCCTTTTTATGGTAAGGAGAGAAGAAGACCTATTTCAGGGCCTCGGATGGGTGATCGAATCGTACGGATCTGATTAGGACGACAATCGGAGTCTAACGCCTCTAAAATCGTCTAGATCGGAGAACCGTAGCATCATACGAAGTCCAAGGAAAATCAATGGCCAGGGGGGTATGCGGCATCCATAAAGGTTTCGGATAAAAAATCTGACCATACGGATGTATCCGAAGCGACGATCGCAATCCAACAGCTTGGAAATCATCTCGATCTGAGCAACGTGGCACCCTCTACAAAAGAAAGAAGAATGGACATCCCAAATGGAGCCACGTGGCGCCATCCAGGCCACCCAATGCCGGCCAGCAGCAGCTCACGCGCACAGCCGCAGCCACGCGCAGCACACCGCGTAAAGCCAGAGCTATGCACTGCACACAGTGCAACCACGCGCAACAGCAGTGCAGTGCATGCCAGCGTACGCGTGCGTGCACGGCATGGGGACCATGGGCGCGTGATGCGCGCGCCAGCGAAGTGGATCTTCAGCGACGTGCGCCTTTAGTGACGCTTGCAGCTGTCACTAATGGTCTACGCATGCTAGCAAGAGGAATTGAAGGGTGGATCTTTAGCGACAGCTACAGCAACATTTATGGACATCAGTAATCACCCAGATGTGAATTTGTTCTTCCTCTTACACTATAAAAGGACCTACCCACCATCATTCCAAACCATCTCTTCCTTTCTTCACCTCACCACCTCCAAGTCTCTAGAGAAAGCTTGTCCCAAGCTCAGGATGCTCCTCTAGAGTAAAACCAAATAGTTTTCCCTCCCCTCATCCCCATTCGTGGAGCATCCCGTGGCCGTCCTCTCACTCCCCTTCAGGAAGAAGATCCTCGCCGTGACGTCGTCCTGCCCCATCCTCCGTCCTCCGGCTCCGTCCTCCTTTGTCCCACTCCTCACCACCTTCCTCTGGGAGACATCAAAGTGAGTCGTCCTCCGAGCAACTGTCGAGGGGGATTTCTCTCACCCCATTCTATCTTTTTATGCTTTCGTAGTGTAGATTTTTCCCACTTTCGTAGTATAACAAACATTTATTGATAAATAGATGATTGTTTCTCTCTCTCTTTTATATTTGCAAGTAGATTAGCTAGATAAAGTTTTCATCGATCTAATCTCTTGCCCTATTAAAATACCAAAAAAATTAGAAAAGATAAAAATGAAAAAAACAAATAAAAGAGAAGCATGGATTTTCAAAACTAAACGTTCGCTTCCCCATGTTTGACCCCAAACTCCCTTGGAATTCAGTATAAATTTTATTTAACCACGAGTTTTGCAACTACAACGACGGGTTACTTGTAACCCTGATTTCAAACTCGCGAAACGTGTGTGATCATTTTGGCACCGTTGCTGGGAGGCAACGCTCTTTGATTTTTTTTTCCATGTTTTTTCCTCCTTACCTAACTTTTATCTTACTTTTTCTCTGATCTTACTGTGATTGCAGGTACTCTTCCGAGGCGGGCTAAAGTGGTGGGATCAGAGAAAAGTGTGGATGAAGGTTTCGTAAGTTTATCCCCACCACCCCTACCCACTAGTTTATTTCACCACATTAATAACTCAAACCCAAACAACTTAAGTTCTTTTAATAAACACTAAGATAGATTTGGTTGTTTGTTTGCCACCTCCACTCATCTCACCCCTACATATATAAAAAAAACAAAAATATATATATATACTCTTCTCTTGTAGGATTTTCTGAAAGCTACACTTAACACGCACAACTTCTCACCCTAAGGCGCACAATCACATCGATTCTACCACTTAATCGGGATCTAACCTGTGGACCCGGTACACTTAACTCAACACACAAATAAGTGAGTAGAAATTTGAATAGGTAAAACATTTCTGTGTGACTTAACTAAGTGGTGCAATAGGCCAATTGATTGAACTGTTTGGGTCGCACCACTTAAGATAAAAGCAATTCATCAAGTAGCTTGCCACTTAGGATTGATTCTTAGGGCTGAACCAGGCACTCCACATTATTATTTTTTTTTAAAGGAACATATCTACACCCGTGCTTTCAAAACTTAGAGTATTCTATTAAACCTTGATTGAACCAACCTAAGAATTAAACCCTAAAAGCTACTAAACAAGGTTAAATCCTAAAAGACACATCATCAAATAACCTTGTTTGAAAACCCTAGTTGTGCACGCACACACATTTAACCGATCATTAAGGGCACAACCCACCTAAAGGGCCCATCACATTCCATGAGCACAATCATCCCAAGCCCAATTAAAACTGAGTAGATGTTAGCCTTAAGGATTGATTCGCTCTTCGGGACTCAGACTAAGATTTTTTTCGATTAATTTGCTTCTACTGGTCCATTTGATGTCTAGCTAGGGGAGTAGCATCAAACGATCGCGACTGGGGGGTACACTAGGAACCAGGGGGGTAAGCCAAAGGAAGAACCTTCTCCCCAGTCCCTCCTTCTAACTGGTTGGATTGACCAGATAAAAGTAAGCTAAATCGTTTATAATCTCAAGACGAGTCCTAGGAGTCTGTAGGTCTTTAGGATACCAACATAAGGACAAGTTGGGTTGATTGTACAGCAAGGCACCTTTCTCTCTTCTGTTTTCCCTCCTACTCCACAATGTATCCTTCCACATCTTTCACACATTTCCAATCCTATCCTCCTACCACAACTTATCCCCAAGATGATTACCATCCCGACTTGACTTGTAATTACCCATCCAATAGCCGGGATGACTTTGATTGGGGATATGAATATGGACCTCAGTGTCCAGGGCCTAACCTTGGACAAACAACAACACTATGATTGCTATCCTTCCCAAACCTACAATGATTATGGATCTCTATCCTTTGATGACCAAACCAACTTGTTCTACAATCAGGAAGGGTATAATGATTATAACACCTACCCTCCCCAGTATTCCATTGAATATAGGTTGTCACCATCCTTTGAACAACCTCGAATGACCTACTTCTAGGGAGGGACCCAAGAACCTCGACATCTTGACTCCCCTAGATTTAACCCAAACCCGAATTGAACCAGTCGGTTCAAGTGAACCAGATCCAGGATAGGGTGTTGTCTAATTTGAGGAATACTATACAATCTTTAGAAGCTCAACCAACACCATGCACTGAAGCACTGGAGCCTATGATCAAAATGATTGATGAACTTAATAGTTCTTTATTGGATTTGCTCCAAAGTGTTAGGGATAGGGACCTGGGTGAGTTTCTTCTTGGGAAATTATCGAGGTTGAGGATGAAATTTGTGGTTGCCCTAGCCAAATCTTGGGATGATTCTCAAGATGAACCCTTTCAGGGGAGCCAATGTCCGAACCTGCTCAGGCACCTGTCGGGGGGGGATACATATTCTGAGATTGGAGATGACTAGGTTGGGCTAGAGCAACCCTTTGAGGATGAATTGAGTTTCTCACCCGAGATCCTAGAGCCAGGGAATGACAAAAAATGTCTCCACAGACCATGAAATGACATATGATTTTAAGACATATATAAATGAGGATCATAGATTCTTTGATTCTAAGGGTGAGGAATCTCTTAGTGAAGTCCCACTTGAGCTTAAGAAAGATGATTTTAGTGAGACAAATGGGCTTGAGGAGCATGACGAACCATTTGATAGCCTAGTCATTGAAGATTTTGATTCGATTGGGGCTAACATGGAAGATTCGAATCTTCATTTACTTGATGATTCAATCAGTGACCCCATTCCTCATCTGCACCCTGAAAAGCTGACTTCTGAGATCATTGTGTCCAAGTCAATCTTGATTTAGCCACAATTTCTAGACTTGGGAGAATCATGTGGGGTGAATGATATGCTAGAGGTCCCAAAGCCTGAGCCCCTGATGTTGGAAGATAGAATTGTTGAAATAAAAATTTGGGAGGCTAATTCTGAGGGAACTTTGATTTTGGATCTAAGGGTACCTATTGACCTAAAACCACCTACTTTGTACCAGGACCCTTACAATATCTTTCACGTGCAACCCAAGCTCGAAATAACCTATTATTTTTCTAAGCTAGATGTTAAGTAGACAACCACACCGATTGAACCATCTTTACCCGTTGTCCGACACTTTGGTCTTGGATCGCACACCACTAAACCGTAGGCTCGGCCCCGCAAACACAACAACCTTCGATTTTGAGTGATTTTCATCCAGAACCTGAGAACCACTCGATCCTGGGGCATAGGTCTGCATCATATGCTGGTCCACGTCTGTGGTCATCTTTTGCTGGTGGGATTCAAGATCAATATTTTTATTTTGATTCTGACCCGCACTTGTGAATTCTCAATTTCTTCTTTGTATGTATATTATGCCTAGCTGAAGGCATTAAACCTAACGCATGTGTTTACTCTACCCTTTTTATGTCTTTATTTTTACAATGAGGACATTGCATCATTTAGGCATGGGGGTGGATACTTAATCCTGAAATCATTTTGCTAACTCCGTAGAATTTCTTTTAGTTTCTTTAAAATTAAAAAAAATGAAAATTTTGAAAAAACATAAATGAAAAGAAAGAAATTAGGAAAAGAGAACTTAGACATTTGGAAGTTAATAACTTTAGGAAATGATACGAGAAGACCTAAACACTTATACTCTTCAGATCTTCGGGATTAATTAGCCCGGGCGTCCACTCGAATGTGGACTGTCTCGAGTCCTCGCCAATTCAAATTCATTTTTAATTTGGCTAATAAATTGGGATGCTAAGTATGCAACTTATCAACCCGCCCTCTAATTTGGGGGGACTTTAAGCCTAAGCATCTTGTTAACGCGGCTTGATCGTGTTTTAACAGTCAGTTACGTCGTAGTATAGGTGACCAAGCGCTGTCAACAAATAAAAATTTATTACTCGAAAACCTAAGTATCCGAGGTCGAACACAGGGAGCAATTGGAATTTATTCACTAATCTCTATAATGTAATTGAACACTTAATTACTCAAAACTTAATTTAGAATATATATGCATGAACTTAAAAGTTAATTGTGGCAAAAATAAAGAAATTGGATGTCTGATCATGAGATCAGACGTCTTAAAAAGATGTTTTCTTTCTGCTCGTTTGCTGACTTTCTTTCTCTGATTTTCTTTCTTTTTCTTCTGTTCTTCTTTGGCTGTGTGCTTCTTCTTCCTTGTTTGCAGCTCTCTTGCCTTTCTTCTTCCTTCTTATTTTCCTCTGTCTTCTGCCTTGCCTCTCTTCTGCAGTGTCTTTCTTCGTTTTCCCTTCGGGTCTTCTTCTTCTTTCTCTTGGCCAACTACACTTTTGCTTCAGGGTGTCCTTCTTCTTCTTTCTCTTAGCCTGTCGCGGCTAAGTCCCTGCTTCCTTCTCTTGCTGCTTCTTCCTTAGCGTCCTCTTCCTGCACAAGCACCACGCAACAAAACCTATTCCCCTACCCTTCCCGCACATCTCTCTCTCTCAATCTCTCTTCGGTACGCTCTCCTAGAGCCAGGTAATCGGGTCGGTCACGCGCCCAGGTCCAGGTGCACCGGCGTGGGTGTGGTACGCGAGGAGTGCTCAGGAGGATAGTTGGGTCGAGTTACCAGGTCCGCGGGATGAAATCGCAGACGAGGCGTGTATAGGTGAGGAGGGACCTCACCCCAGTGATATGGAGGCAAGGAGACAATATCACAAATTCAATTTAAACTACTCAAACACTTCACAACTTACCGAGGTGGAACTAATGTTCCACCACTTTTGCTCGCGTGCCCGCAGGAGATCTTTCTTCCAATTGCAGCAGCTGCAGGCCTCGCAGCGCCGATTGTTGGAATAGCTGACTACGCGAGACCTCCCCAAACCTGCTGGACTTGGAATCCTGAAGCGCTTCAGCCTGGAGCGAGCTTGCAACCTCCTTGAGCCGTCGCCAATGGCGGCTGGTTCTCAGACCCTGCACGACACAAAAAGGGCCTTGTGGCTCTATCAGACCATAGGAGGACCTTCGCCGTGTCACTCCGAAGGTGAGGCGGTAGGTGGCAGGCTACAGGGTAGCCTAGGCATGCGTGCCTAGGTCGCTCTGTGGCCGGAGTTACAAGTTAGGTCGAGGGAAGCGTGGAGTGTGTGTGGCGTTCTGTGGATGGGTGGAAGGTGTTCAGTGGAGTGTGGCGGAGGTTGTGAGGTGGGTGGCGAGACGTGTGGGGGTGCGGAGTGATAGAGGCGTCTCGCCGGAGGGTGGCCGGAGATGAGGAAGATGGCGGTGGACAGTGGCTGTCGAGGGGTGTTTTGTGAAATAGGTTGAGGGGAATTGAAGAGGGGATAGAGACGAACAGTTCTAACCTAATTAAGTGGATGAAGGGGGCGAGAGGGCGGCTGACAGTACCAGCTGTCATTGGAGAAGGCATCCAGTGGAGGAAGACGGTGGTGACGACGGGGCTAGGGATGCGCGCGCGGGTGTTGCGTGACTCGAAGGAGGAAGGGGAGGACAGCTCTGCCACTAGTATTGTGGCAGAGCGACGAGAAAGAGGAGGGGGGCTCGTCGGAGCTCACTGGAGCACTTGGCCAAAGGAGAAGAAGAAGAATTTGAGATGGAATTCCGGCCAAGTCGAGCCAAGGATGTGCGGCCGAAGTTGGGGGTCAATTTATAGGCACTGGCAAGGACTCCTGTGCTTGGAAGACAAGCTTCCAAGCGCGGGAATCCTCGCCGGAGATGGAAGTCTGTTAGGTACCCAAATCTCTCGTGTGTTCGCACGAGAGATTGGGTGCAAATCATAGATCAGGACCATGCTCAGATGGAAGGGAATTCCTCAGAGAATCTCCCTTCCAAATCTGGGAGATCTCTAAGGAATCAGGGAGTATTCCCCCTCTATTCCTAGCTGAAGTAGGATTTCTCCCCATTAATGGCGGAGGGACCTGTTTGTAAAAGTGGCGAGGAAGCTCGGGGGTTTGTGTAATGATTTTCAAAAGATAGGAGCCAAAATGTAATTGGGTGTACTAATTTGCAAAGTAGGTCAAGATGACCTCCCCTTAGGTCCAAATTTTTGGTACAAACCTAACTTGGACCTGAAGAATCCAATGGTGAAGTTGGATTTTAGGTTTGACCACGTTTGACTGGACATTTTACATAAAAATCCAAATTAGGTCAATTGATGAGCTAGGACCCCAATCTAGGTCAAACTAGGTTCCAAAGGCCAGATTGAATGTTCTAAACCCTAGGGGATATTTTTCCATGAATTTTAGAGGGTTTAGTTTATTTTTATCCTAATCAGAACCTTGTTGAATTAAGCAGGTCTGTTTTAGGGTTACAAGATGTCATTTAATTCCTAGTATGCACATAAACCTATTTCTGATTGAACTAACCCACTTTTTATCTTATTCAGACCATTTGACCTATGTTTTGCCTCTGAGAAATCCCCTTTATGTACTGCAATGGTAAAATTGCAGTTTTACCCTTTATTTCATGTTTTCTTCTCAGAACACTTATTCCTTCAATTAAGCCCTTCTCTAGGTTATGTAAGAGCTTTTATTCTCTTCTTAGGTCAAAATGAGCTAGTTAGGGCTCATGATGAGGCTCTCATCACATCTACACACATTTTTTGCACTGACTCACTTTTAAGAGGTTTCTTCAAAAATTGGGTAGCTAATGAACTATCTAGGGTGATATGGCTAGCAAGTTGTCAGTAGTAACCGCTCATCGATCGGTTGTCCAGAACCTAGTCACAAGACCATTTTCATTGTACTGCCTTTAGGTAAATCTTGATCAAGGAAGCCACCTACTTAAAGAAAAAAAATAAATAAACAAAAAGAAAAAGAAAAAAATAGAAAAAGGAGAAAAAAAATAAATAAAATCAGACTTCACCGCACGAGTATGGCTAGCAAGTTGCCGTGAGTAACAACCCATTGGCCGGTTGTCCAGAACCCAGCTCACAAAAAATGGACAATAATTCCCAAAACTCTTATTGAAGAAGAGGGGAAGTAGAATAAATGGGAAGATATACAATGGGTTCGCCCTTATGTTATTAACCCCATATATAAAAAAAGTAGAGAGAAAGCTACCAGTCAAAAAGATAAACCTTTAGGTAAGGTCACCTAGGGTCGTAGAAACTCGAAATCCGTTTTAACAGCCGCCTAGTGAGTCTTTCACTATTTTCACAAGATGCTTGGCACTTAGAGTCCTTTTCGAGTCTAGGGTGGGTCGGGTAGCCGTAAAAAGTTATCTCGAAACTCTCAAACTCCAAAAGTACAAAAAAATTAGAAAAGAAGAAAAATAAAAAAAAAATTATTTTCTCTTTTCAAATAAGGCGAGGACTTGGGCAATCTACATTCTGGCAGGCACCCAAGTACTGTTGAGTTTTCATTGTTTAGGACCTTAGTTGAAAATTTCTAATGTTAATAAACAACTTTGGCCTAAGCGATCAAATCCTAATTCTATTTTTATACATAGCATGTAGCTTTGCTAGGGACTAGCAAAAGATAGGCATGGGGGTATGATGTAGACACATCTATTTACGTTAAAATGCCTATTCATGCATGTTCCTAAGCTTAGATTTGCATTTCATGTTATAAATATTGCATAGCATGCATCATTCTGCATTTAGAATAGTTGTATATAATTTAGGTTAATTAACTTTTTTTATGGTCACAAGAGAAGAAGAGTTATTTTAGGACCTCGGATGGGTGATCGGACCGTATGAATCTGATTAGGACAACAATCGGAGTCTAACACCTCTGAAATCGTCTAGATCGGAGAACTGTAGCATCATATGAAATCCGAGGAAGATCAATGGCCAAGGGGCAATGCGACATCCATATGGGTTTCGGATGGAAAATCTGACCGTACGGATGGATCCGAAGAAATGATTGTAGTCCAGCAGCTCGGGAATCATCTTGATCTAAGCATCGTGGCACCCTCTACAAAAGAAAGAAGAATGGAAGTCCCAGATGGTGCCACGTGGTGCCATCCAGGCCGCCCAACGCCGGCTAGCAGCAGCACACGAGCACAGCTGTAGCCGCACGCAGCGCACCATGCATAGCACATCCGCAACCGCGCACCACGCGCAGCAGCAGCGCAGCGCATGCCAGCGTGTGCACGCGCACGGCGCGAGGAGCATGGACCTGTGAAGCGTGTAGTGAGTCGTGCACGCACCACGAAGCGCACGCCAGTTGAGCGGATCTTCAGCGACGTGCACCTTTAGTGCCGCTTGCAGCTATCACTAATGGTCTATGCACACCAATAAGAGGAATTGAAGGGCAGATCTTCAGCGACAGCTACAGTGACGTTTATGGACGTCAGTAATGACCCAGATGCGAATTTGTTCTTCCTCCACTATAAAAGGACTTACCCACCACCATTCCAAATCATCTCTTCCTTTCTTCACCTCACCACCTCCGAGGCTCTAAGGAGAGTTTGTCCCAAGCCCAGGATGCTCCTCTAGAGTAAAACCAAATAGTTTTCCCTCCCCTCATCCCCATTCATAGAGCATCCCGTGGCCATCCTCTCACCGCCCTTTGAGAAGAAGATCCTCGCCGCGACGTCATCCTGCCCTATCCTCCATCCTCCGGCTCTGTCCTCCTTCGTCCCGCTCCTCACCACCTGCCTACGGGCGACATCAGAGCGAGTCGTCTTCCGAGCAACAGTCGAGGGGGATTTCTCTCACCCCATTCTATCTTTTTACGCTTTCGTAGTGTAGATTTTTCCTGCTTTCGTAGTGTAACAAACATTTGTTGATAAATAGATGATTATTTCTCTCTCTCTTTCTTTCTCTCTCTTTTATATTTGCAAGTAGATTAGCTAGATAAAGTTTTCATTGATCTAATCTCTTATCCTTTTAAAATACCAAAAAAATTAGAAAAGATAAAAACGACGAAAACAAATAAAAGAGAAGCGTAGATTTTCAAAACCAAATGTTCACCTCCTCGTGTTCAACCCAAGACTCCCTTGGAGTTTTGGTATAAATTTTATTTGACCACGAGCTTTGCAACTACGACGACGGGTTACTTGTAACCCTGATTTCAAACTCGCGAAACGCATGCGATCAGGTGCCTTGGTGGTGGTGGTTACACCACCTTGGTGCCAAAATAAAGAGGTGCTTTGGTGGTGTTTTAGGGTAGGTTGGACGACCATTTAAAGTGGAGAGGGGGTAGGGTAGGAGCTTGAGTAGTGGAGGAGCTAAGCAAGCTTAGCTAAGTAGATGGAAGAGCTAGATGGAGCTTTCCTAAGCTGGCTTGAGCTTGCATGGAGCTTGTAGAAGTTGATGAAGAGGTGCCTGTGAGCTCCACAACTAGCTTAGCTAGCTAGTTCTCTACTAGCTACTAAGTTGAGTTGAGTAGAGCTAACTTGAGTTAGCCACATCTCTTCTAGAGCTGAAACCAGCTAGCCAAAGTTGAATGATGACTCTTTAGCTGGCTTAGCTTAGTTAGTTCATGACTAGTAGCTAAGCTAAGTAAGAATGTGCTTCCATAAGCTAGGGATGAGCTAGAATTGAGCTAGATCCAGCTGAGATGAACTGGAATCTAGCTACTAGAGCTTCTGTCTACTTCCTCTGATATGAGTGTGCCTCTTACATTCCCAGGGCTTGCTTGATCTTTGTATATAATCAACCTTGACAATCAAATATAATGTATTAATACAAAAAATGATAGAAACTATGACATGCATGACCTAAGCCTAAAACGCATGCTTATGCTAAATGCAATGAGATAATGCAATGCAAATGGGAAAACCCTAGGAACTAGATGTGAATTGAGCCTTAGGAAAGATGATAAACGCCAGTTTATCAAGGAGTTTACATCAATACAAATATTCTCAACCCATCCCCTCCAACAATTAAAGATAACATCGTTCCTAGCTCTCCAAATCGCCCACAACACAGTAGCCATGCGCACACACAGCTTGGAGGAATCCATAAACTGCATCCAAAGCTCATCCCATGTTGTCATGGAAGAAGAGAAGGTTCGATGTCACACCTCATTTGTAACAAGGCATGAGCCAAACAAGTTCCTAGAGTCATCTTCACCAAATCCGCATAATGGGCATATAATGCTCGATGTGGCCATATGATGCTGTCTCTAGGCACCCATTATGAGACCTTATCTTCTACCATAAGAATATTTGCACTTTCAAAGGAATCCTAAGCTTCCACACCAATGAACATACTTTCCTATATTCATCACTCCCACACCCTGCAATAATGCCATTGTATGCCTTGGATGGAGTATAAACACCTTCCTTCAAAATAAAGCCATCAGGACCTTCATGTGGCCAAAAAGACTTGGTGTAGGAAAAATGTGTTTTGTTAGATATGCAAAATAGTGTCATACCTGTAGATCCTCAATCAACTCTTAAATTTGTAATACCTAGATAGGATAAGTATCTAGAGTCATCCAAGGAGGCCAATTTGTTACCCACAAAAATTGGTTCCCTCTCTCGCCTCTCAAATCCACACTTTCTATTTTGGTATTTTTTATTTTGTTGTTTTTATGGTTTTCAAAATGATCAGGCACTTGAAAGCAAAGATTACGCCTAAGTGACAAGAACAAATCTACACATCTAAGCTCACCCTAGGCAAGTGTGCCTAGGGTAATTGAGGGTAGAAGTGTGGTGTACACTACAACTACTAGAAACAAGAAAAACACACTAAGATTAAAGGCAAGAATTTTAAGGCAATGGAACTCTTGTATTACTAGCAAAATAAAAGACAAGTAGTTGAATGTTTGTTACTACAAAAATGTTAAAATACTAGCTAATACAAGGGATAAAGAAAGATGAAGAGAAGTAAAATGTCCTCCAAGTGAAGCTAGGAATAATCTTCACTCCAAGCTCGGTAGCTCCCGAGCTTGAAGAATATGCCTCCTTGCTTCTTCCTTCAATTAGGTCTCCTCCAAAAATGCTCCTCCAAGGGTGGACGTCCACCCTAAATTACTCCTCAATGTCTAGCCATCCACCTTGGATGAAGAGCTCCTCCTCCTTGGCGTGGCACAAGGGAGAGGAAGAAAGAGGACGAAGGCACCAAGGGGGCGGGTGGTTGCCCCCTTGATCTTCTTCTCTTCTTCTTTTTCCTTGGTCGTGGGATGTAGGTGATATGGATGGAAATTAGAATAATAGAGGATATCCTTGGAATTAGGTAGTTAATGGTGTTTTTATAGATGAGGCAAAAGAGGGGTAGGTGTGGCTTTTGGATGGGTGGCTAAAATGGATTCTAGGTGGTGGTTAAGGATCCTATGGTGTAGGATTGTTGGTGCCATTTGAAAGGAAGCATGGGAGGGTAGTTATGGTGGTTTGGTGGCTTTTGGTGGCTGCTCACCATGGAGCACTACCAATTGGCTCCAACTTGAAGTATTCTAAAAGGTTGATTTTTGGAGGGAAAAGGATGAAGGGTTGAGATGGATTGTGGCTATGATAGATGGTGGAGATTCATGGGTTTTTGGAGGGAAAAGTTGGCATGGAGATAGGTGGTTATAGGTGGTGTTTTGGTGCCATTTCTAGGTGGCTCTTGGTGGTAGTTGAGGGGTGAAAGGGTGTGGGTAAGTTTGGCACCAAAATGGATTGGAAATAGGAGAGCTTAGGTGGACTTGGGTAGGCTTATTTGGTGGAGTTAGTTAAGTGGGGTTTAGGGTTAGGTTTTGGTGGCCGAGGAGGTAAACTAGTTAAGCTAAGCTAGCTAAGCTAGCTTAGCAAGTGGATGAGTAGTGGAGAGACGAGGTAGAGCTAGGGTTTGAGAGGAGGAGTTGAAGAGGAGCTGCATTTGAGTTGTACTAGAGCTGATGGCTACTGAAGAGGGTTGCATGTAAGCTCCTTAGCTAGCTAGTTCTTTGGTAGCTGCTAAGCCAAGCTAAGATGAGCTGGATTTTGCTGATGTGAATCGAGGTGAGCTGGGTCTAGTCTTCCCGAAGATTACCTAGCTAGCTAGAGTAGTTAACTTTAGTCAAGTAGCTAAGCACAACCAAGTTGAGCTAGGCTGAGTCTCCAAGAGCTGGACTTGAGCTGCCCTAACTAGGTAAGGACTTCTTCAGCTAACTAGGCAGTCCTAGTCAAGTAGAGCTTCCAGTGAACTGGCTTGAGCTGAGAGGAGCTGGAACGGAGCTGGGATCAACTGACTTAAGCTACTTTGAGCTACCAACCACCTAAAGTGAGCTAAATAAAGCTAAGGTAAACTAGCTTGAGCTACCATTCAACTGAGATGAGTTGAATGGAGCTAAGGATGGGTTGATCCAGCTAGAAGGAGCTAGGATCCAGCTGGGATGAGC
The DNA here is from genome assembly GCA_037157565.1 of Thalassia testudinum. Taxonomy (NCBI): domain Eukaryota; kingdom Viridiplantae; phylum Streptophyta; class Magnoliopsida; order Alismatales; family Hydrocharitaceae; genus Thalassia; species Thalassia testudinum. The sequence continues at coordinate 63,282,335 of JAZHRO010000035.1, read as the reverse complement.
TCGACCTAGCTGAGATCCAGCTGATGTTAGCTTCTCCATCTTCTACCTTCCTGAGTGCCAAGGTATGCGGGATCTAACTCCATGCCTATCCCTAACACTCAAATAAACATATCAAAAATATACTAAAATGCAATGCATGCTTATCCTTGGTGAATGCTAAAATGCAGCCCGAAAATTCATTTGCGGAGTTAAAATCCTAAGAGCAAGATCTATTTTAGGCTATAAAAATGATGATAAACTAACATTTATCACACCCCCATGCTTATCTTTTACTAATCTCTTAGCAAAACTATTTTCACAAAATGGATTTTTGGGAAAGACTAGTTTTTTTACCTTTGACAAGAAGATCACAAGGCCTTAGTTGAGTGGACACACGAAAGGTATAGGATTTATTAAGGATAAAACATCCGGATTCATCTTTAGATCTAAAAGCTAGATTAATCGGGATCAATGTATCCTCTAAAAATTCACAAGTTAACTCTTTGTAAATTCAAATAACCCGAAATTATTTTGCAGTTAGGATTTCCTTAGCTCTTGAATCCAACTCGCAACTCGCATAACTTTTAAAACCTTGTGTCAATGTTTGTGAATGCCAACATTTATAAGGTGTTGCTTTTGAAAAAAATTTTTTGTCTCCCCCATGCTTATTCCTAGCTTAATCCTATAACAGATGTGTCAGGATCATCATTCCCATTACCAATCCTCGAGGGGCCTCTGGCACCAGCACTTTGAGATAGTACTATCTAAGACACCAACAAGAAGTTCACAACCCCAAAACATAATGCGGTGTAATGGGGCACTCCACATGAACTCAAGCTCTTGCTCCGACGCTATGGTAAAAGCACCTTCCAAGACACTTAAGCCGCAAAAATTTGCCTTACTGCTCCATCTAAAGATGTGAAATATATATAGACAGCAGCGTCGAGGAAATAACATGTTGACGTCGCATCCTCAAAGGAAGCAGTTTCCTCCTTCTTGATGGTGGAAACTCAAACCAATCATCTGCCTCGGATTTCACTAAGACTAAACAAGGGGCTTTTCTAATTTTCTAAATGTCTTTTAGATGTTAGCATTGTGTGTGAATTTGACACAAGAATTTTGCAAGAGATGCAAGTTTTTATGTCAAAAACTAATCCAAGTAATTTGCAGGTCGTAAAAAGAGATCAAGTTACCTGAATTATTACGAGTTCAGGTAGAATTTAGAAAATGATACTTGATCTAGTCTAAGAATAGACCCAGAAGTTCTAAAAATTGGATCCGCATTCTAGTCCCTAATTTGTTAAAGATTAAATCTCATTGTATCTTAAAATGAATCTTCATCTGTAGTCCCGATTTTCAAAATTTTCCTCAAAAAGTTTTATGAATTTTCTATAATGAAGATGCATGCAAAAAAAATTTTGAATATTTTTAGGTTTTGAAAATCCTAAATTAATTGACAAAATTTAAAAACACCCCACATACTTATGTTATCCAATGTCCTCATGCATTAGGAAGGAAAAGAGATCACCTTAGTGATAGGTGATTGGGTTCAGGATGGTCAAAACTTGGGAAATGAAATATAAAAAGAAAGTAAGAAAAATGATGAGTTATCTCTCATCCAGTGCTATCTTTTATGTCATTCAGTCGGACGTGAAGTGATGAATGAAAGGCAGACAATCATGTAGAAAATTTGACACGCGAATGTCCTCATGAAAGATGTCTTCCTTTGGATCCCCTAAGAGATGAGTGGTAAAAATATGGGGATCAAAATGAGATGGAAAAATGGAAGGATGACCTAAGTCTGGCCATGGTTTTAGTTTATGATGAAAGCCATGCTCGGGTAGGTCAGGTGGTAGGTCCAAGGGAAAGGGAATTTAAGAATAATTAGTGCGATGAGGGGTAGGTGAAGTTAATGTGCAAGGGCGGGGTGAAATTAGGGTGGGTAGGTGTTGAAGCATAAATCGTTGAGTTAAGAAATGTATGCATCGTAGTATAGTCAACGAAAATGTAACATTTAAATTTATAAAGCTCAGAGAGATCTCTCAAGATCAATCCCTCCAAATTTGGAGGGATTAGGTCTTGATTCGAGAGAGGAATCTCTCCACGAATCTCGACGGAGGTGTGTTCCCACCTCTAATGGTGGTAGGGACATAAATGAATAAAATGACGAGAAGTTAGGGGACTATTTGCAAAGAATTCAAAACCTAAGGGGTTAAATGTCAGAAATAGAGTTTTAAAGGGCTAAATTGCAAACTAAGTCAAGATAAATTCTGATTGAATCCAAATTTTGGTAACAACCTAATATGGACCCAAGGAATCTAATGGTGAAGTTGGATTTCAGTTCTGACCATGTTTGACTAAAAAATTAGCACAGAAGCCCAAATTATGGTAGAATTCCATCAAAGATTCTATTCTAGGTCAAAATTTGTTTAGATGGTCAAACCAATGATACCAAATCTCTTAGAGTATTTTTTTATAAATTTTAAGATATTTAAATGAATTTTATTCTGACCAAAACCTCTCTATTTTAAGAGGGTCTAAAATTAAGGTTTTGCATGTTTTTTTGGATCTCGAAATGCGAGAAACCTCATTTCTGTCTATATGGACCCACTCATTGAGCTTTAGTTCTCATTTGACCTTTAGTTAATCCCCTGAAAAATCCCATGGTTAATCTGTATTTGTGATGTGCTGTTAAAATTACATAATTAACCCTGATTTCCCTCTCTTCTCAAATCAGAACAATGTAGGATTACGACTCTCTGATGATTATGTAGGAGCTTTAATCAATTAAACCTAACTAAAAGTGGCTAGTTAGGGCCTATGATCATGTTCCCATCAGTGGGTTAGATGGATAGCCAGGAAGGGATTTTAAGTAAAAATAAGGCTCCAAGTTTTCGATTTAGCTGACCACCGATTCAAACTCAGAATCCTTGAAAAAATTATGGTCAGGAAGAGTATCCACTAGCATTATCTCCACCAAATTAGATGTTTCATTATCTGAGTTCTCAAAGAAGTTATCATTATCATGGAATCTCCTAAAGGATTTGAAAATATCAAGAGTTATTGTTTGGCCCACGCAAGTAATATCCATTTTACCTGATGGCAATTTATATTTGCTTTTGCGGTGGCAAAAAGGGTTGTCCAAGAATTATAGGGGCGTTAATCAGAGATTTGGATACCTCAATGTCAAGGACCAGAAAGTCTATGGGGAAGACACAGTTCTGGACTTTGACAATGACATCCTTGACAATCCCGCGGGGTTTGATTGCAGATCAGTCGGCTAATTGTAAGGTAATCTCGACAAGCTTGAGATCACCAATCCTAAATTCCTCGAATAGAACTATAAGGATGATATTAACTAAGGCACCGAGATTGAGGAGGGCTTGGTTGAAAGTGGTTTCATAAATAAGTACCAAAATTAAAGGCGTGCCCAGGTCTTTCATCTTAGGAGGCAGCTTGCTCTATATGACAGAGCTTACTATCTCCGAAAGATGCACCTTTCCTAGGTTTTTAGTCTACCTTTTGGGAGTACAAATATCTTTCAAAAATTTGGCATAGGCAGGTATATATTTGATTGCGTCTAGGAAAGGGATGTTGATCTGAACTTGCCTAAATAAATTCATGAGTTCTTCAGTCGTGATCTCAGATTTCTCTTTTTTATTGGTGGTGGAGTGGAGAGCTTGGGGAAAAGGGACAGGAGTCATGTCATGTGATTTTTTTTATGTCTTTTTCTTCCTAAGTGAGGGGAGAGTCAACTTGCTTTTGGGGTGGGTGGGTTTCATCATTTTGGTGTGAAGGCCCAGGATCGATAATTGTTTTCCCACTCCTCAATGTAACTGCATTAGTAGTTTGGTTATTCCTAGGAAGAGGTTGGGGGGCCTATTGTTGATGGAAACCAGGTGGGTGTTGTGGTGCTGAGTTAAAGGGAGGCTGGTTATGGTGGGTTTGATTTAGATTTCTGCCCTGATAATGGTTCCTTTGATTATTAGGGTTGGGCATGGGTTGGGAAGGTAGATGTCCTACAGGTCTCTGAGTTGGAGTAACCCCAATCTGATTATGCAGATTTGTAACAACGCGGGTTACTTCCAACATTTAACTTTGCATTCCTTGCAGGGTTTTCATAACCTGGGCATTGATGTCTACTTGAGATGGCCCAGGTTGATAAAAATTTTGATTCGATCCATACCCTCCAAACAGGTTTTCTTTTTGGGAAGGAACCAGATTGGTCCAGGAGTGAGACGGGTAATTCCTCCAGTTAGAGGAATTTCTAAATTGCTCCTGGAGGGCGGAGATATTTTCAATGGGACTGGGATTTGGATATGTGTAGGTCCCCGGTAAACCATAGAAAGCCTCAAAAAATTGATTATTCTCAGCAGGGACAGTATTGAGATTATGCAAGTTTTCTCTCTTTAAGATGTTAGGTGGTGTCAGATGTGGAGCTTGGTTTGGATTCAACTTTTCTTCAATCTTTTTCTAGAGAATTTGCATCTGATCTAGTTTTTGTGCAACTAATTGCAAATCATCCTGTGCGACTGGAACAGATGCAGATCTGAAGTCAATTTCATTAACCTCAAATCTTGGGTATGTAGTCCTACTAAAAGTGTCCATCGACGCCAAATTAAATGAGTTTTCACTCATTTCCTCAAAAAACAAGTAGGCACTATCAACTTCTTTATTAAGAAAGTTACCCCAACATGAAGCATCCATTAACAATTTTAATTGATCTTCTAATCCGTGATAGAAGATCTGCACTAGCTGCCATCGTGGAATCTCATGGTGAGGACAACTCCTTAATAATTCTTGAAACCTCTCCCGAGACTCGTGGAGAGATTTACCAGATTTCTATTGAAAGGTCGTAATAGATCGTCTTAAGGCATTTGTACGACCAATCGAGAAAAACTTTTTTAGAAAATCACTTTTTAATTGGGGCTAGGTACTAATAGGATGCTTGACCATCCTGAACCAATATGATGCCTTATCTTTTAGGGAGAGAGGGAAAAGTCTCATAAGCCACAGATCTTCTCACACATTACAAGAACTGGTGGTCTGTGCGAGGACAGTCAACTCCTCGAGGTGGCTAAAAGGGTCCTCTCTTAGAAGACCATGGAAATGTTTAATGAGATTCAGGATAGCAGGTTTGATTTTGAAATCCCCCTCGAGTATAACCACCCAATGTCTCTCTTCATAGTTGGAAGGATCATACAAATCCTTAAGTGATACAAGAGGTTCCCCGAGTGGCTGATCCGATCTTTGGTTGGCTAGGTTCGTGACTATCCTAGCCAACTGTTGCTGATTCAATTAAAGTTGAGCCAATTTATCAACCATCATGTAAATGGGATTAGGATTTGAATTTTGATTTTGCCCTTGTTATTCAAGATTTAGTAGCACCAAATTTGGGATGTTAGGGATGGTGATGTCAAAGATGGAGGGGTTAGCTTATGGATTTTGGGTGGAAGGGTTAGAGGTGGGATTAGAAGTGGGGTTCGATGGATTTTGTGGGTGAGAGGTGGAAGCAGTAGTGGACCTATTTTGCATTTTTCCATTTTTGAAGAATGTAAGGAAGATGATCTTTTTGTGACCACTACCCATGCATACACTGGAAGAAACAAGGATGAGAGGAGGGAAAGATGAGAAGAAGTGTGCAATCAAGCAATACAAAATTCTAGACCTAACTTAAGTGCGACTCCCTAAAAAATTATCTAAGACTTGATCTATCTAGGAAATAAGAAATCAATAGTGGATAACCGTTCCCTTAACAAATCTAGTTAGGCTGAATAAGGGGAGGGATGGGCCCAAGCATGTCCCAAGAAAATCACTGGTGGCTTGTATAAACCCGTGCTTGATCATTTGACACTACCTTCTAGCCTGACACTAGATATAGACGAAGGAAGTGAAACCAACTAAAGAAATCTTAAAACCTAGGTAGGAAGCCTAAGTTTGACGAAACCTTACGGATCAAGTTGCTATAGATTTTAATTAAATCTAGGAGCTTAAGTGCACAGGAATGTGATAGGCATTATTAATTGGGGTAAAGCCCGATAATTTCTTTTTTTTTGTACAAATTAGGAGGGAAGTGATGCCCAAGCCAAAACAATAGGTTTTGCAAACGAGGATTTTTATTGAAGGATTTTAGGGTTTTGATTAAGATATTGTGGATTTTAATGTTTTCTCTTGTTAAGGATTCAAAAAATGTTTTGAAGCTCCACATAATATATCAAACAAGTTGTTGTTGGTGGAAGTCAATTCCTTTATAATTGATGTGGTACTAGAGAGAAAATCAAATCCTAAAGTGAAAATCTTAAGTATGCAGCTCCTAGAAATGAATATCATTTTGAAATCTTTAAAAGTTGTGATCCAAACAGGAAAACAACACCACCACTTGATGTAAAATCAAACAAGAAATCAAAAAATAATTTTTTTACGATTTTGGGAAATTGTTTGATATTTTTTTGAAATTTTTCTACTTACTGATATCAAGAGTTAAAATTAATAGATTTAGGAAATTGATTCTATAGAAACCTCAACTGACCTCAAAAATTTTTGAGAATTTTATCTAATGTAGAAATTTTCTCAAGGTTTCCAAAAATATAAAGTTTTCCAAAATCTGATGAATAGAAAAATTTAGAAAATTCATGAATAGTAAGAAAATAGCAAGGAAACAAGGTATAACTCCTATGCAGTCCATGAATTTTTTTAATTTTTTATTTTTGAAAAAATTGGTTGAAATTGGACTCAAAGTTCCTAACTCAAAGAAGCTTTTTTGGATGAGAATTGGTGATTTTAGGAAGCTCCTATGTGGCCTAACTTGATTTTTGAAAATCAAGGATTTTCAAAAATCAAACACCAATAAGACAAAGGTGGTGGAAAAGTGAGGCAAATAAGCAACACAATAAATTTTAGGGTTCCACCACCCTTAATTTTTCTTATTTTTGAATTTTTTTGATAATTTAAAGATTTTTTAGAGATCTTTGTTCTTGATTTTGAAAAGAAATGGCCTGGGGTGCTTACCTGAAGGATGCGGGAAGAAAAGAAATTTGAAGTTTTCGCTCCAAGTGCTCCAAATCCCACTCTTGCTCTTGATTCCCACCTAAAAAAATAAAACACAAAATTCTTGAACACCAAGTAAGCAAGAGAGAGATAAAAGATGTGACTAAGCCATGCCTACTGAACAACGATGCCAAAAAGTGGTGCAGGAAATACGTGTTTTGTTAAATATGCGAAATAGTGTTGTACGTGAAAATTCACAATCAACTCTTAAATTTGAAATACATAGATAGGATGAGTTTCTAAGGTCATCCAAAGAGGCCAATTTGTTAGTCACAAAAATTGATTCTCTCTCTCGCTCTCAAATCCACACTTTGTACTTTTGTATTTTTGATTTTGTTATTTTTATGGTTTTCAAAATGATATTTTCTTCTACCTTGGTCATGGGATGTAGGTGATATGGATGGAAATTAGACTAAGGGTGCATATCCTTGGAATTAGGTAGTTAATGGTGTTTTTATAAATGTGGCAAGGGGGGGGAGGGGGAGCAGGCTTTTGGATGGGTGGCTAGGATGGATTCTAGGTGGTGGTTAAGGATCCTATCGTGTAGGATTGTTGGCACCATTTGAAAGGAAGCATGGGTGTGCAATTATGGTGGTTTGGTGGCTTTTGGTGGCCTCCTACCATGAAGGGACACGGGAAGGGACACCACCAATTGGCGTCAACTTGAAGTGTTCTAGAAGGTTGATTATTGGAGGGAAATGGATGAAGGGTTGAGATGGATTGTGGCTATGATAGATGGTGGAGATTCATGGGTTTTTGGAGGGAAAAGTTGGCATGGAGATAGGTGGTTATAGGTGGTGTTTTGGCATCATTTCTAGGTGGCTCTTGGTGATGGTTGAGGGGTGAAAGTGTGTGGGTAAGTTGGCTCCAAAATGGACTGGGAATAGGAGAGCTTAGGTGGACTTGGGTGAGCTTATTTGATGGAGCTAGTTAGGTGGGGTTTAGGGTTAGGTTTTAGTGGCTAAGGAGGTAAACTAGTTAAGCTAAGCTAGGTAAGCTAGCTTAGCTAGTGGATGAGTAGTGGAGAGACGAGGTAGAGCTAGGGTATGAGAGGAGCTGAAGGGAGCTGCATATGAGCTGTACTGAAGCTGATGGTTGCTGAAGAGAGTTGCATGTGAGCTCCTTAGCTAACTTAGCTAGCTAGTTCTTTGCTAGCTGCTAAGCCAAGCTAAGATGAGCTAGCTTCTGCTGATGCGAACTAAGGTGAGCTTGGTCGGATCTTCCCGAAGATTACCTAGCTAGCTGGAATAGCTAGCTTAGGTTAGGTAACTAAGCTCAACCAAGCTGAGCTGGGCTAAGTCTCCAGGAGCTGGACATAAGCTGGCCTGAGCTGGGTAAAGACTTCTTCAGCTAACTAGGCTTAGCTAGTTGATGGCAATAGTCCTAGTTAGGTAGAGCTTCCAGTGAACTGTCTTCAGCTGAGAGGAGCAAGAAAGGAGCTGGGATCAACTGACTTAAGCTAGTTTGAGCTACCATCTAGCTGAGGTGAGCTGAATGGAGCTGAGGTGAACTAGCTTGAGCTACCATTCAATTGAAATTAGCTAAATGGAATTAAGGTTGGGTTGATCTGGCTAGAAGGAGCTGGGATCCAGCTGGGATGAGCTAGATCTAGTTGAGATCTAGCTGATGTGACCTTCTCTTTCATCTTTTGCCTTCTTGAGTGCCAAGGTATGTGGGATTTGACTCCTTGCCTATTCCTGACACTTAAATAAACATATCAAAAATACACTAAAATTTAATGCATGCCTATCCTAGGTGAATGCCTAAATGCAACCTGAAAACCTATTTGCGGAGTTAAAACCCTAAGAGATAGATCTATTTTAGGGCATAAGAATGATGATAAACTGGTGTTTATTAAGCCTCTAGCATCTCCATCAATCTCCCCACTTCCTTCGTAGTTTTACATTCATAGTGACCCTCCTACGTTGGGGCTCTCCGTACACCATCATCACCCTCCCAATAATCCGCAGCCTTTGCATCTTTCTCAGTCACATGACCATATGATCATGGATAGAGATCCTCCAAACATGCCCTACCAAACTAGTTATCCTTCCAGAAATGAAAAGGATTGCCATCTCCAAGCTTCAGAGTGAACATAGTCCAATGGTTTATCAGGAGAATTTTCGTTTAAATATAATATCGAGAATTGATGATAATGATGATAATATTGAGAAATGATGTACTAATAGAATCCATCTAATAAGCTTAGGTTTTATGTCTTTCTTAGCAAGCAAATGCTTCAAGGCCGAATGATCAGTATACACCACAACCTTAGATCCCAGAAGATAAGACCTAAATTTTTCTAGAGCAAATACTATCACAAAAAGTACTTTTTCTGTCATAGTATAGTTTTGTTGTGGACCAATAAAAGGTTTTGCTAGCATAATACAGTACATGAGGCTTTTTATCAAGCCTCTGACCAAGGACCGCTCCTATGGCAAAATCCAAGGCATCGCACATCAACTCAAATGGGAGGGTCCAATCAAGTGCTTGCAGGATAGGCGTAGTTATGAGGGCCTCCTTCAAGACTTTGAAGACCTCAGCACACCTCACATCAAAAACAAAGGAGTGTCCTCTAGTAAGTCACAAAGTAACCTAGAAATCTTGCTAAAGTCATTAATGAAGCACTTAGAAAAGCCTGCATGGCCTAGAAATGATCGAATTTGCTTGACATTAGTGGGTGGTGGAAGCTCGGAAATGAACTCAACCTTGGCTTTATCCACTTCCCGCATGTTGGGGTTTAATCGTCTCTACACATCTCGAAAAGGTTTCACGGAGTCGTCTGTGTAAATGTAATGCATGCAGAGTGTCGAATCAATCCCTTCGTTATCAGCTATAATCCAAGCAATGGCTTCCTTGTTGTCATTTTAGGCATTCAATCAAGGCTCCATCCTGCAACTCAGATAGAGCAATCAAGATGATGACAGGGAGCATATCATTAAGTCCAAGGAAAACATACTTGAGGGACTCTAAGAGTGATTTAACCTCCAAGTCGGGAGCTTTCTGAATCGAGGGAATTAAGTTCGATGTCCCTGCCTCCAGTAGCAAATTACCTTGATTGTCCATGGCAAGGAGAAGGACTCATCCTTGACACGCAGCAGCTCTTTTAATTTTGGCATATCTCCCTCTCCTCCTTCAAAAGTGGAGGTATGATCTTTAGAGATGACCATTTGGAGGGGATCATCACACAAAAGGGCTGGTGTCGTCTCCTCTACAATTTCATTGATCACCTCGATTTGGGAATAAGCTTCCAAGCCGGGTTGTTTATAAGCATCAAACACATTTAGTCAGATTTTCCGATTCCCAAAGCATATCTTTAGCACCCTTGATTTGCAATTGACGGAGGCATTGGCAGTAGCCAAAAAGGGACGCCCTAAGATAATCGAAAGTCACTCTCACTAGGACATCTTCTAAAAGCTCGCGTGGTGTTTTAAGTGATCTATCAGCTACTTGGAGGGTAACAGGACTAGGCTTCAGCTCATCACCTCCTAATAGCTCATAGATCTAACTCGGCAATATATTAATGATGGGAACACCATCATGAGTCATAACTAGCTCAATTTAGTTATTATCAAGGAATAAATACTCCTACATAACCGCCAGAGAACCCTAAGTCACTACAAATTCATTCTGAGGGAAAGAGAAGAAAATAGGGTTAAAATTGCAGTTTTACCATCATATCATGAATGCAGAACAATCACGGGTTTTCCCAGGGTTAATTAAGGGTCAAATGGTCAAAAAAGGCTAACAAGTGAGTTAGAACAGACAGAAAAGGGTTTGCACGTGTTTTGAGAATTAAATGACTTTTGAAACAGACCCGCTTAATGAACTGAGGTTCTGGTTAGGATAAAATTCACCTAAACCCTCTAAAATTCATATAAAAATATTTTCTAAATTTTGGAACCTTCAATTTGACCATCAAAACCCGTCTTGACCCAAAACAGAGTCGCAGACTGACATTTGCCCTAATTTAGATTTTTATATAAATTACCCAGTCAAATGAGGTCACAACCTAAATCTAACTTCACCATTAGATTCTCTGGGTCTAAATTAGGTTTGTACCAAAATTTGGACCCAATTTCAGAGCATCTTAACCAAGTTTGCATTTTGGTCCAATCAGACTCTTTCTATCTCATTCAGACCCCTATCTTTGTCGTCAATATTTGAAAATAGGTCCCTATACCATTATCGCAGAGGAATCCTTCTCCAGCGACCTTTGATTGAAGAGAACTCCTCTGTTCAATCAATCCATTCCAAAATTGGAAGGGAGATCTTTGAGGAGTCCTCTTCCTTCTGAATCCATCCATGAGCTCCATAACCTTCCCAATCTCTCATAAGAATGCATGAGAGATTTGGGTTTCCTACTCCAATGGCAATTTCTAGCTTGGAAGCTTGGCTTCCTAGCTCAAAACCCCCTCCTGAGCCCTATAAAAAGATCCCCAGGGCACGACCATGCTCTTTAGCTAGGATTTGGCCACAAAACCCTCTTCCTAACCCTACCTCCGGCCTCCTCCGACCTAGCTCCAGCTAGCTCCTCCCCAGTCGTCCCATGACCTCCCAATGGCCAAATTGGGAGCATCTCCTTCCTCCCCGACTTCCTCCACCTCTTGACAACCACATCAAAGGCGTCCAGACCCCTTCTTCGCGCCTCCTCTCCCTTCGGAGGTTCGTCTTCCCCACGTCCGGCCATCACACCAGTGTGGGAATATCTCCCCCTTTTCGTCCTTAGATTAGGTTCCAATGTTCCCTCGTCTCCCCTACTCTTTTTCCCTCTATTTATCCTTCGATTTCAATCCCTCGACACACCATTCATTTCTTCGTCGTCTGCTCTAGCCACCCCTCCGGCGAGGTGTTTCCACTGCTACGCACCTCCATCCACCTCGCCAACAAGCCCACAACCTTCACCTCTCCACCCTCTTCAAAACTCCTCTCCTTATTTGCCACTTCACTCACCCAAATCACCCACCGAACAAACCCATCGCCATCCACCTTCACTGACCTCCGCCAACCACCACACACCTCAATTCGCCCTGAAATCACCACGACCACCCTCACCATCCTCAAGTGATCAGCTTACGCTGTTTTAACGCAGCCGCGAGGCCCTATTTCATCTTTCAGGGCGTGACCGGATAGCCGCCGTCCCCAATGTCTTCTCCGACGTGTTCAGCTACTTCCAGGTCTTGGTTTCACCTGCTACAACTCCCAATCGACACGAACTCATCTCCAGGTGTTTCCACGAACCTTCAATCAGCCCAAGAGACTACAGCAGCACACCAATTTGGCGAGAAACCACCTGCTGCTACTGCGCGAAGAAAGCTCTGTGAGATAGTCCCACCTCGGAAGCAGGCGGCCACAAAGAGGCGCATAAATTGAATTTATGCCTCTAGCTTATCGCCTCTTAACACACGAGGGTAAGGTCCTCCTTACCCACTCGCCTCGCCCATGACACCACCACGCGGGCCTAGCTCTGACCCGTTAACCTGCCTATGCCCGCGCACTCCTCGGATGTGACCCACGCCCGCAACCTTGGACTCGAGTGCCTTTAGGTCCGATTCCTGATAGCCCGATACTATGCATGGCCTTGTGAAGGCAGAGTAAAGGAGGAAACCCAAGGAGAGAAAGAGAGAGGAGAGTGCGCAGGGTAGGGGAGGGTTTTGCTCTTTGGAAGTTGGCTAACACTTAGCCAAAATCTGAAGACCCTTTCCCTTGTGTTTGAAGAAGAGAAGATGGGAAGAATAAGAAGGCTTGAAGAAGGGAAGGAAGAATAGGGTTGTGGAAGAAGAAGAGAAAGAAGAGAAGAGAAAGAAGAAGAAAGAAAGAAGGCACTGTAGCAGTTGAACATTTAAGGCGTCTGATTTCCAAAGGAGATGTCTGATTACTGTAGCATTCAAGTTACTGTGCAGATATTTGATTGATTTGGTCCTATGGCATTATTGATTACCTTAGTATACATATAACTATTCTAAATAAATGGTGATCTCAATCACCATTATTTTGTTATAGATCTCTTTTTATCATGTCAAATTCTTGTTATACTCATGTTCTGCATTGATTATCATTTCTGAGCAATTTATTTGGCTCAAATTTTGTGCTCAATTACATTTATTTAAGATAAGTGTATGAATTCCTATTTGCTCCCTACGTTCGACCTCGGACTTCAAATTTGAGTAATAAATATTATTTGTTTTCAAAGCGATTTCGGTTATATTACAACACAGATTTTAAAACCTCGATTTTGCTTTCGAACAATTAACCGCCACACCTAGACCGAGGAGAGCCTCATCAATGCGTTGGTCTCCAATGACCACAAAAATATACAAGGCTCCTAGGTCCTTCATTTTGGGAGGTGTACCTTGTTATAGAACCAAGCTGACTAGGTCGGGCAGGACGACCTTAACCTGGACCTATTTTCATGATTTTCTTTTTTGTGTGCACAAGTCCTTCAGAAATCTAGCATAGGATGGAATCTGTTTGATAGCATCCAATAGAGGCAAGTTGATATGACTTACTCGAACGTCTCCATAATCTCATCCATCCTATCTTTGGCTCCAGATGAGTCAGCAGAAGATGCCTCAAGGGCGAATAAGCTCTTAGGAAAGGGCACCCTCAGCCTCTGGGTGGAGGGGTTGTCATGGTAGGATAGAGGTGGAACGGTGACAACATCCTCGGGTTGGGTGATTTCAACCGAGGAGGGGCTGAGTAGCTCTTCCTCAATGGAAGTGTAAGCCGGTGTCAGGTTGGTAGGAGGGGTGACCGTAGGAGTGATTTCAAGTTTGGAAATTTCTTATCCACTCCTCAGAATGGTCACAGTCATAGCATACGCCCTTATGAAGGGCCCTTTACCCCTAGGATTCTCCTCAGATGAGCTAAGCAATTTTCTAGGATTACGTTGCCTAACAGCCTCAACAAGGTGGCCAATTTGAGATTGCATTTCTTGGATTACCTTATCCTGAGATTGAATGATCGTACTCTGGCTTTCCTGCATGGCCTTCATCATAGCTTTAAGGTCATCCAACTCTGAATTGTTGGGCAAGGAGGAGGCTGGAATTGTTGTGCCTGAAAGGATTGGGCTCTTGAGTTCCCTGAGTTGAAAGTATCACCTTGCTTCTATGAGAAATTGGGATGGTTCTCCATCCAGGTAAGTGTTTCCAAAAGGGTTATTCCTGGGAGGTGGACGAAACCCTTGGGCAGCATCTAGGCCTGCCTGAACTAACTCGAGGAATTGATTAGCCAAGTGACACTCAATAGTGGCATGAAGAGTGCTTAAGTAAATGGAGCATTCAGAAATAGACTGGACTTAGGAAGCTGATTGTAGAAATGTGCTGTGGTTTGACATGAGCCTCTCAAAATTCTAGTTCAACAATTGATTTGGAAGGCTAAATTTTGAGTAGCCCCAACTTCACTAGCTTCCACTTTCTTTTGAAGGATGGATGGTTTTCTATCCTGATAAGCTGGTGTCAAGTGGATAGAATTATCACTCAGTGACACAAATAAGGTCCAAGCCTCATCCTCCATTTTGGTAAAAAAGGTTCCAACACAAGCAGCACCCACTGTTTGCCTATGCCTATCAGATAGTTCAGTATAGAACCTTTCTACCAGTTGCCGTTTAGGCACTTTATGATGGGAACATAACCGAATTAGGTCATTGAAGCACTCCCAATTCTCGTGGAATTGCTCCCCATCTAAGTAAAACCCATGATTTTCCTCCTAAAGTAGTTGGTTTGGCTCAATGGGAAGTATTTCTTCAAGAATTCTCCCTTAAGGTCGTTCCAATCATTCACCCTCACATCTAAAGTGTGATACCAGAGTTTTGCCTTGTCTTTAAGGGAGAAAGGAAAAAGGGTTCTCATCAGAGCTTCATCAGTAAAGTTATGAAGTTTCACCGTGGAACAGACCTCGGTGAATTCCTCTAAATGCTTGTAGGAGTCCTCCCAAGTAGTACAATCAAAGGAGAGCAGCAAGGATATGGTACTGCTCTTGATCTCATATGGATTATCCATTGCCAATCTTCTTAGTGCTTGGGCAGGTTGGTTGGTTGAAATGAAGTAGTCTCTCAGAGTTCTTTGTTGATTTCCTCCTTGATCAGGCATCTCTTCTCTCCTCTCTCTCTTTGGTAGGCTCTCCTAAGGATTTTTTTCAGCTCAGGATCAAATACTAGACTACCATCAAGAGAGCGACAACCAAGCATACAATATCTATCAATCACAATTCAAGTTATTACCAATTGAGTAAGTGTGAACCCCTACCCAATAGATTAGTCGAATAGGGTCAAGGTGATGTTCCTCCGTTCCTATGTAAGTGGTATAAGAGGAAAGGAGCTATTTTACATCCTGACCAATTCTGTTTTGAGGAGGCCGAGGTTAGATTGGTTGATACAGATGGTCAAATAAGTTATTGTCCATGGCGTAGTTCGCATAAAAGATGAGTACGTTGTAGTATAGTGCGAAATACGTCTCGAGCAAATAATTAACGGAACTAATGAGTCCCAATCGATCACAGGGAGGCAAAAAACACTTTTGATTTCGTACGTTTGTTCTCAATATGATCACTAAATAATAGAAACAATCAATCACAATATCCACATTACAAAGAGATTGAATTTGATATATATGTAATAGACTAAAAACATAAATGTAAACAACTACTGCTATAATAGAATAAGGGCACCACGGGTAATTCATGGTGGCCTTTTGGAGAGGTTAGGAAGAGTAGCAACAATCTGTTGGGGTGGCCCAACGGATACTTCAGATGGAGGTGCAAAGATGAATGTAGAGAAGACAGGAAGAAGAAGAAGAGAGAGAGATTGAAGGAGGAAGAAGAAAAAATAAAAGAATGCCCTTCAAAGGGGGTCCTTAGGCCTCTTTTTATAGCTTTAGTGAAGGGCAATCAAGGTATTTGACCCCTTAAATCCATGCAAATGCTTCAAATTAATCAAATCCGTTGATCAAAAGATCAACGGCCCTGATTAAGCCTTCCAAATCCATCTTTTATCCTCGGTTTAATCTGGTGCTGCCACATGGTAGCCTGTGCACCCTCGGATCAAGATCAAACGGCTCAGCTCGCCCATGCGCCCACTGCTTCGTTTCTCGCTTCGCCTCTCACATTTGAAACCTGCCTGATCGATCAGATGGCTTAAACGCACCCAACCAACGCACCTTTAAATCCTAAAGCGCTCGCACGCACATCTTCGCATGCATCGTCGCGTGCATTCTTGATTCACCGTCTCCACACCCGCCACGCATCCATGTCTCCTCCGCCCGATGTTGATCCGATGGTCGAATTTCATCTACAGGCACGCGTCTGTTACTCGTGCTTCAATCCTGCGTCACCCTCTATCGATCAAGCGCCCTCTCCGCTAAACTACACGCACAGATTGTCACGCTTTTCATTTTCTGTGCGGTTGCCCTCAGCCGTTGGATGGGAATCCAACGGTCGAGATCTTCGCCCGTGTGTGATGAGGCAGCTAGAGGTGGCGACGTGGCTGCATCGCGGCCGTTAGATGACGATCTAATGGCTCGTGATTCTCCGTTCCAGATTGGGGCATAGTGAGGGGCGGTTGCGATGGCACCATGTGGTGCCATCGTGGCCATCCATCTTCTTCTCCTTGTATCTAATGATGTAGGCCTCCGATTAAGTTGATTTCTATGCCGTTGGACTGCAAACATCGATCCGGATCCATTTGTATGGTTGGATGTGTCATCTGAGATCCGGATACTCTTCAATTTGCCCCTTGGCTCCTGCTTCTTCTGCGGACTCCCTAAAGTGCTACGGGAGTCTGATTGATGCCTCTTGGAAGCGTTGGATTCCTGTCGTTATTCCGAACATATTCATAAGGTTGGGTCGATCATTCGCAACTCTGGATTACTTGCAATTAATAATACCTCTCAATATCACATTATAATGTATAAAACATATAAATTATCTAAGATGCAAAGTATGATGTGTATGCATGCAGAATGCCCATGTTAAGCTAGGTTCTACCTTAATTCAGGCGAATTAGGGCCTATGATTGCTACGCAATCATATCTCCATGCCTAAATCTTACTAGTCCCTAGTAAGTGCAAGACTAAATGCATTTTATTAAGAGTTTACTAAAGGTTTATTTCTTTTTGTTTCATACAAAAATTCAGAATCCAGATAACCATGAATATATAATGTTGTAGCTTCTGCAATGAATCCAAGCTAAGAGTCGATATACATTTAAAGCTTGTACTTGACCCCTAGTAAAAATTCTGTTTGGATAGGCAAACCTCTTCTCTCAGGGATAGGAACCCCGACTTTTCGCTTCGGTACAAGACGTCTAAGTTAACTAGATTTGTATTTGGTGGCTCACTCTCTTCTGGTGCTACATGGAGACTAGTATTTCAGAATCTAGATTATTAGATTATTGAATAACTTAACTTAGAGAAGGGCTGGAAAACTATGCTCTCTTTAATCTTTTGTACTTTTTCTTTTCTCTCTTTCTCTCTCTCTCTCTTTCTTTTTCTTTTTCTTCCTGAGCTCACATCTTACCAGATTTGCAACTGTATTTGGTGGTCTTACATTGCATTACACTTTAATTAGGTTCTAATAACCCAACGACTAAGTCAGACTCCTCAACCCGTATTCAAGTGGTCAGAAATACAGAAAAATAAGTTAAGGCTGTATTTGGAGGTTTTTGGAGATGGTAAGTGTTTTTACCTCAAAACATTTTGACTTACATAACTCAAACTTCTTAACGTAACACTTTTTTTTTCACAAAGAAATTATCTCTTTTGTATACTTTTTCTTCTTTTTTTTTATCAATATATATATATCTACTGGCACAATGCCGTTACCAGCATAACATAACGAAACAATTCAACACAACATACATACTTTTATTCATGAGACATTATTTGGGATTTTTGGGGATGACCAAGAGGATCTCAGATGGCTTATTTGATGGAAGTGCCTACTCTCGGCACCAGGTAGGGAATGGATAGGACGATGTATTTCTGACTTTGACATCAGTACCCTCCTTCAGCCAAGGATTCCGTAGAGGACGGTCATGACGATCCACCTCAGTTCTAATTTTATCAGAACCCGCTCTCTGTGTTGTTGCCTTATTTGATGGCTCTCGTATGGAATTTCTCACAGAATTAGTATGCAAGAACTGAGAGCAAAAACTATGCCCATCTCCGAGTGTCATTATTCAATTATTAAAGATTAAGATTAAAGATTCCTTATACTAGCCTTAAAACACCAGTCGACTCTCTACTCTTATCTTACGTATGTTTTGGTGGATCTACTAGAAGATGGTTCACCTGACTCCCTGATTGCTGTCCAAGGGTTCAAGAGAAGAAGCAATGCTTCTTCTCGATAAACTAGAAATGTCTATCAATTTTCACATTGGATCCATTGCAAATTCTACATACAGATGTGAGGTTATACTGGATTCTAAGCTTAGGAATTTACTAAAGAACAAATCTTTAATAAAACCTCTTGATAAAACAATCTAATCCCCCACTTGTTGGCAGAAAATTTTCAATTTTTATGAACTACCCCCTTATGCCTAAGTGTTTGCATGTCCTCATGCATGAATAAAAGAAATAAGGCAGGATGTATGTGGATAGAAATCACCTAAAACTGCTTCTAAGTTGTTATTTAGCTCATGCCATCATTGCAATGCCATACACAATATGCGAAACAATATGCGAAAATGAAATATACTATATATATACGGTATGTATATATGTATATGTGCTGAGTTTAACGCCTCCAGCTGGGCCACTCATCAGTCCCACGTCCTCAAGAAGATGTATCGTTTCGTCAGTAGGAGGAGGTTCTTGGGCAAAGAATAGGTTGAGGCACTGGCCATTAACCGTAAACACGTGCCCAGATTTCAGGTCTCTAATTTGGACTGCCCTGTTAGGATATGGGTGGACCACCAGAAATAACCCAGTCTACTTGGACTTGAGCTTTCCTGCAAAGAATTTGAGTCGAGAGTAAACAACCAGACTTGCTGGTTAGGTGTGAACTCCTTTCTCCAAATGTGTCGATCATGGAAAGCTTTTTGTCTTGTCTTTGTATCTTTTTGCATTCTCATATGCTTCCTGCCTAATCTCCTCTAACTCACTGAGCTGGAGCTTCCTTTCAGAACCTCTGGTCTCGAGGTTAAAATTACACTTCTTTACTGCCCAAAAGGCATGGTGCTCTAGCTCCACAGGAAGGTGACAACCTTTACATACACCATGCGGTATGGTGACATTCCGAGTGGGGCCTTGTATGCGATCCGATAAGCCCATAGTACATCAAGCAACCGATCGGACCAATCCTTCCTATCAAGTCTAACCATCTTTTGAAGGATAATCTTGATTTGACGGTTTGATACTTTAGCCTGCCCATTGGTCTGTGGGTGATACGGGGTAGCAATGCAGTGCTGTACCCCATATTTCTTCAATAATGACCTAAAATGGGCATGGATAAAGTTGCTTCCCCCATTGCTTATCAGGGCGCAGGGAACTCCAAATCTCACAAAAATGAATTCCCAGACAGAGGATATAACAGCCTTATGATCAGCTCGTCTTGCCGGGATAGCTTCTACCCACTTTAAGACATAGTATATTGCAAGGAGTATGTACTCAAAGCCATGCGAGTCCGGGAAGGGGTCCATAAAGTCGATGCCCCAGATGTCGAAAACTTTCACGACAAGAATAGATTAGAAAGGCATCATGTCTCTCCGAGTCATAGAGTCGACTGCTTGGCATCGCTTACAGCACTTAGCAAATTCATGTGTATCTCTAAAAATGGTTGGCCAGAAAAAACCCGACTGCAAAATCTTTGCCTCAGTCTTCCGACCCGAGAAATGAATTCCACAAGCATCGCTGTGGCAAAAGGATAGCACACTAGAGATTTCCGAATCAAGGACGCATCTATAGATGATCTGATCAGCCCCAATGCGAAGGAGCAATGGGTCATCCTAAAAATAAAATTTAGCCTCTGATATAAATTTGAGTTTTTGATCCTTAGATAATTCTGCAAGTAGCCTACCTGCGATAAGATAGTTTGCTATATCAACATACCAAGGAAACTCAATAGAGTTGATGGATAGCAGAGACTCATCCTGAAATCGGTCTGATATCCGCAGGGAGTACGAAATGTAGTCTGGGTCTAGCCAAGACAAGTGATCCGCCACAACATTATGTGCTCCGGCTTTGTCGCGAATTTCGACATCGAATTCTTGCAAAAGAAGGATTCATCTGATAAGGCGGGGTTTGGCGTCCTTCTTTGCCAACAAATGCTGGAGGGCGAAATGGTCAGTAAAGATGATAACTTTGGACCCAAGTAAGTATGACCTAAATTTCTCCAACTCGAATACCACAGCTAGTAATTCTTTCTCAGTGATTGTATAGTTACATTGGGCCTCATTCAGCGTTTTGCTAGCGTAGTATATTACAAATGGATGGTGCTCCTGTCGCTGGCCAAGAACGGCTCCGACAGCGAAGTCGGAGGCGTCACACATCATCTCGAAGTTGAGCGACCAGTTGGGTGGTTGGAGAATAGGTGCACTAGATACAGCGCTGAGACACGAGGAGTCGAAATCAAAGAGAGTGTTGGTTACCAAAAGATTCGTTAATGGACGAGCAATTTTCGAGAAATCTCGAATCAATCTTCGATAAAATCTGACATGCCTTGAGAATGATCTGATTTGCCTAACCGAGCTAGGCAGAGGTAATCGCGAAATGATTTCAGACTTAGCTCGGTCGACCTCGAGTCCATTAAAGGAGATCCTATGACCTAGTACGATGTCATCCCTCACCATAAAATGGCTTTTTTCCCATGAAAGTACTAGGTTAACCTTTATACATCTCAGAATCTTTGCGAGGTTATCAAGACAAGACAAGAAATCACCTCCAAACACGGATAAGTCATCCATGAATACTTCTACATAGTCCCCAATCATGTCTAAAAAGATGGCCATCATGCATCGCTAAAAAGTAGCTGGTGAGTTGCAGAGGCCGAAAGGCATCCGCTTAAAAGTGAATGTTCCAAAGGGACACGTAAAAGTCGTCTTGTCTTGATCTTCTGGGTTGATTGAAACTTTACTGTACTCGGAGTATCCATCCAAAAAGCAAAAGAAACTACGCCCGGCTAGCCGTTCTAGAATCTAATCAATAAAGGGTAAAGGAAAATGATCCTTTTTTGGTAGCCGAGCTTAGCTTCCTGTAATCAATGCAGACTCGCCAAGAAGTCGTGATGCAGGTCGGGATGGATTTGCCCAATTCATTTTTTATTACGGTGAGTCCCACCTTTTTGGGCACTATCTGAATGAGACTCACCCACTGGCTGTCAGAAATAGGATAGATAATGCCCGTGTCCAGCCATTTCATGATCTCCTTCTTGACAACCTCCAACATATTTGTATTTAGGCACCTCTGAGGTTGTCTTGATGGTCTCACCCTTTCATCAGTGTAGATATGGTGAGTGCAATATGAGGGGCGAATCCCGTGGAGATCAATAATGCCCCACCCGATAGTAGCCCTATGTGCTTGCAGAACGGAGATCAACTGGTGTTCCTGGTCTGGAGTCAAGTGAGCATTGATAATCATGGGATATGTCTCACTTTCTCCTAGGAATATGTACTTGAGCGAATCAGGTAAGGGCTGTAACTCCAGTAGTGAAGGGTGGGGAGGGGGTTTATGTAGGGGAAGAGAGGAAACAATAGTGGAAATATGCTGATCCTGACTACTAGAGAATTTGCTTGCAATGGTCATGTAATCATGCCTTAAGATATCAGTGTTGGATAGAACAAGATAGTCAGGATCAGGGTTGTTAGGAGCATATGAACACCCATAACAACCAGATCCATGGGACGAAATGTGTATGTCATTAATCGCAGTCCCATGTGGATCGTGATCTAAGACCCCTGATATTGAAGATGAATGTGACATTGGATCGCTGCAGAGGAGCCCAATGTTCCCATAGAAAGCTAAATCTTCATCTTCACTATCCTCCTCAATTAAATCGCAATCAAAGTTCTTTGATGCCCTGAAAATGTCCAGTCTAAGCTTTTTGTTTCCTAGGGCAATCTCCATGCATCCTGATGCACAGTCGATGTTTGCGTGGGCAGTTGCCAAAAACAGGCGACCAAGAATAATCGATGCATCACGGAGATTAGGAGGAACCTCCATATCAAGAATAAAAAAGTTCGCTGGAAAGTAGAATCCTTGGACTTTTACAATCACATTTTCAACCACCACCCTCGACGTTTTCACCGATCGGTCAGCCAACTGTATTGTAACCAAGGTGGGCTTTAACTCCCCAAATCGAAATCGATCAAATACTGCTATGGGAGTTAGGTTGATGGACGACCCCAAATCAAGAAGGGCCCTATCAAAAGGGGAATCCAGCAAAAAGCAGGAAATCAGTGGTGTGCCAGGGTCCTTTTTGGGCAGTAAGTCGGCTAAAATAACCGCACTGGCTTCCTCAGATAATACTGCCTATCATTCGATTCTCTGCTATCGCTTCGGAGTACAGTAGTCCTTAAAGAACCTAGCAACAAGGATGTGATCTATTACTTCGAGGAGAGGGACCTGAATGTGAATTTCCTTGAACATAGATTTCAAGTCCTCGAAATTCCGCATGTCCTTTTTCTGTGCTGAATCTTGCGTTAGGGCGGCGGGAAAAGGGACAGGAATTTCAGGGTATAGGGGCTTCTTTCCTTTATCTAATGAAGATGGCTTGTGAGAGGAAGAGGGTTATGAACCATCTCGTGGTAGAACGCAGGAAAAATCATTACCTGCTTGCCTAGGTAGCAGGTCCTGTGTAGTCTTTCCGCTCCTTAAGGCGACAGCTTCTGCATCGGCATGCCATCCAAGCAAGGGCAGAGGAGTGGGTTGGTCAGGATACACAGGTTTGGCAACAGAGGTGGCTGACCGAGCCCATAACCAGGTGGTGCAGGAGGTGCTTGCATAACAACTTGTGCCTACCTCTGTGGTGCTTGGAATCTAGGCGGGGCGCCCTGATTCTGCACATATCTCGGGTTTAGGACAGGTTAGGAGGGCAAAACTCCCTGTGATCTATGCTCCTGCATCATCTGGTTTTCCAAGTTCTGTATGCTCTATATTTGGTCAGCCATTGCCTTCATTATTTGCAGGTTGTCATGAGTAGATTTCCGAATTGATCCTGCAATTCCTCCTTCAGCGACTCCAAAGGGTCGACCTGCTTTGGAGAGTAGTTGGCAGCTTGGTGCAGCGGCTGATAGATAGAGCGTGTCTGTTGCTGCTGAGACGAGAATGGCTGCTGCCTAGGATACATGTTCTGCTCATTCCCGTATTGTCTAGTATGGTAATGTGGAGCTTGACTCGGTCTCTGTGGGTTACCAGATTTGGAGAAATTGGGATGCTAGCACCAACTAGGGTTATGTGTTTCAGAATATGGGTTGTTACACCCATAACCCTGAATGGCATTGACATCTTCGTAAGCCGAAGACGTCTCAGATGCAAATTCATCAAAAGAATACGCACTTGCATCATCAAGTGGTGCGTAACCCTGATTGTACAGCGTCAGATCCATATTGTTCACGGGTTCCTGGTATGCAGGATTTCGCAAAGATGGAGAGAAAACATCCTGAGTAAACGGATATGTACGAGCAGAGGGGGCTTGGGATACTTGAGAGGAGTAAGATGGAGCATAGCTGCTAGAAGATCCGAATCTCGCTTGCATTAACTCATCGAGCTTCTAATCGAGCAGATCCACCTTATCTAGCTTTTTGTCCATGTCGGCTCAGGCAGACTCGGCTTGAGCTTCGTGGACATTAACTCGTTGCTGTCCAGGTCACTGGAACTAGTTCATTGAGGCAGCATTCATCAAGTTCCCTGCAAAGGACTCGAACAGTTCAAATGCGCTATTCTCATCCTTCGTGAGGAAATTCCCACCGTTAGATGCATCGGCCAGGTATCGATGTATGTCATCCAACCCACAGTAAAATACTTGAGCGAGGTGTCATTTGGGTACACCATGATGTGGGCACTTCCTGAGAAGATCGTGGAATCTATCCCAATCGTCATGTAGCTTCTCTCCAGAGCCTTGGGCAAAGGTCGCGATCGCGTGCCTCATAGCATTTGTTCGACCGATCGGAAAAAACTTTTGGAGGAATTCACGACGTAATTCCTCCCAGGTTCCAGTTGACGAGTCGATTCTTCGCTTTTGAAGTCGTTTGTCACATAAAATGATGCGTCGTTTGTAGTTCTATGTGGTGGAAAAATCAACTAATCAACAATTAATATAACCACTCAATTAGGAGTGGGTTGTGTCCACAGGGAGGCAATGGCCTATTTAAACTCGCAAGGATCAAAAACTGATGTTCACTACTAATTTAGTCAAGAAACCGAATCAAAATCACTTTCAGATTAGGTAAACAATAAGTGTTAATGATGAAATAGCAATTTTGTACAACTAAAGGATATATTTTGCAATGCAGCTTAATAAAATAATAATAAAAGTTTACAATGGCACTAAATGTAAATATTAATAGGAGCTTTACTGTAGCAAAACTGGGGAAATTCTTCCCCTTGTCCATGCGCAAGGAAGAGGCCGTGATTGAAGGCAAGAAGCTCACTGGAGGTTGAGTGAGCCGAGGGCTATTCAATGGTGGTGGTCTCGTGGCCAACGGTGGTCGGAGGCAGCAGTGTCGAGGAGAGGAGCGGCGGCGGTAGGCGGTGGTTGCAGCTCTCTGCTGCTGCTGGAGACGGAGAGGAGGCGTGTGCGCTGAAGGGCTTCACGTGGATGGAGGCGATGGATGCGTAGGCCATGCAGGCACGCCCGGGCGCTGTAGAGCTCGGCTGCAGCTACTGCTACTGTGCGCTGCAGGCCACACGCGAGGAGGCGCTGAAGGACACAGCTGCTGTTGCTAGATGCTACTGACTGCACGCTGCAACCCGCGCGCTACAGATTGCGCGAACTCGCGGGGAAGCTGTTGTGCACAGTGGCTGCGCGCGTGGGCTGAAGGTGTAGCGCAAGCGTGTGCGCTAGGGGCGAAGGCCAGGGCTGCTTGCTATGCACACAGAGAGGCGTGGCGGAGGCACAGTGCGAGGAGAGGATGACGGCTGGTGGGTTGTTGGAGTTGGAGGTGATGTTGGTTTCTTTTTGGTGGAAAGGAAACAGGTATCGTAAGAGGAAGAAAATGGAGGTGGTACTGTTGGGAGCACAGACGTCTGGGATCATTCCCAGACGTCTTAACTGACTGGAAAGATGAAGGTACACGGTTGCGGTGTTGGTTGCTGGTGACGGCGGTGAGGGTGGTAGTGCACGTTGAGGTGCTCGCAGTAATCTGCACAAGCCAAATGGTGGCGCAATAGTCTATCACCCTGCTTACCTGCAATGGTATGGACTTGTGCTCACGGTAGGAGGCCGGTGGTGGTGGAATGGAGAAGCTCAAAGCTCTGCACAATGGTGGGTCGAGGATGGTGGCCTACTCTCAACGGCAGCTCTCCCTTCTCCTTTTGTAGCCACGGCCACACTGATTTCAAATTCAAAATGCCGTAGCATGAATGCGATGCACAGGAGGAGGCGAAGCGGCAGGAGTTACCTGTGCAAGGAGAAAAAGAATAGAAGAATAAAATAATTAAGGTTATTTATACATAACACCATAACTTCTATGTTAATTAAAATAGTGCATCTAATTAATTAACTAATTAAATGTATGCAATAGGTTAATTCTAAATGCATGAATTATGTACTTAAGCTAAAAATATGAATTAATTTATTTACATCCTAATGTATGCTACCTAAATGTCAAAATTAATTTAATGTCTAGACTTTTAGATACTTAAATAGCCCACGAAAATGGGGCTAATCAAATACCCCCATGCCTAGTTTTTGCTAGTCCCTAGCAAAATTAAGCAAAGCCTAGCACTCCAAGTAGACTAACCAGCCCAATCAGTCTTCCTTTAGAAACATATTAAGTTCAGACTTTAGACCTAAGGTTCTCAAGTAGTTGTTAAGTTACAGACTAGGTCGGCTAAAGACGAGTTGCAGGCACAAGATTCCCTGATTTCTAACTCTACCCTAAGGTTTATTGATCCCTGAGATTAAAGCATCCGTGCATGTGCGTTGGTCTGAGTTACTTGAGTTAAAGGAAAAAGGATTTTTTTTAATAATATATTTTTTTTTGTTTAATTCCTCTAAGTCTAACCTCGGATCAGCTATCAACATGATCTGTGTCGGATTCATTGTCCCCATCATTGTACCTCGAAGGGTGTCTGGCTTTCGATGCTTCGAGATAGCACCGCCCATAGCGACCCCAAGAACTCCTGGCAATCGACACTTCGAGATAGTATCGCCCATGGATTTCTTAAGTGAATTCAGGCCTATGGCAATCGACACTTCGAGATAGGGCCGCCCATGGTACCTGAACCGCACAATGCGCTTACATGCCCCCAGTAGGATGTATATCCTAAGAGACAAGCGTCGAGGAGATAATATATTATCATCGTATCCTCAAGGTGAGTATATACTCAACCTCTCCTGCGACAGGAACTCTTCCAATCAAATTGTGTTTTCAGGCCTCTCTTAAGTCAAAACTAAGAGAACAAAATTTCTTTTACGAAATGAATTAAGGTGATTACTCACTTACACAAGACCAAGTGTGTGAAATTTGGATGCTTGGGTTACAAGGACCCGTAAACCAAAAGGTAGAACCAGACTCCAGATACTACCCCACCTTTTAACTCAATCCCTAGCTTTCCTTCCTCAACCTCTTAAGGAATGGTCCACAACTTAACTCCTACTTAAGCTTTTAAGTCCACAAAGGACCCTAAAGGTCTAAAGCTAGTAGCTCACTTAGCTTCTAAAGCTCAACCCTAGAACCAACTTAATCTCACCTAGAGTTCTGATTTGCTTAAGAATGCAGGACCTAGCCAATTAAGCTCAAAACATTTTTTTATTTTTAATTTATATATATATATTAAATGCAATATGCATGAATGAATGCAAAATGTAGACATGCTATAAACAAAATGCCTCAGGTCATCTCCCCAATGCCTGGTTCAAACAATGTCCACATTGGTAACAAAAATAGTTAAAGGAAGATATTACCTGAGGCGGAGAATGGTAGGAGCTAAGGCTCCTCAAGAGAGACCTCGTCAACCAGATGGCCATCTAAAGTAATGTATGGTTTCAACCGTTGACCATTGACGATAAAGGGAGTTACTGAAGAGGAAGGGCTTTTAATCTCCACAGCTCCATGCGGAAACACTTTAGTGATTATGTAAGGCCCATACCAACGAGATTTTAACTTCCCAGGAAAAAGCTTAAGTCTGGAATTGAAAAGCCAGACTTGTTGGTTGGGCTCAAAGGTCTTTCGAAGTATATACTTATCAGGCAAGACCTTAGTTCTTTCTTTATAAGCTTAAGATGTGTCATAAGCATCATTCCTTAGCTCCTCAAGCTTACTTAATTCTAGAAGTCATGCCTTACCCGCCTTCTCTAAATCCATGTTAACACTTCGAATAGCCCAAAGTGCCTTATGTTCCAACTCAACAGGTAAATGACATGCTTTCCCATACACAATCCGAAAGGGAGAAGTATCCATAGGGGTCTTATAGGCCGTTTGATATGCCCACAAAGCATCATCAAGCTTTTAGGACCAGCTTTTCCTATCAGGTCTAACGATTTTTTCCAAAATATTTTTTATCTCCCTATTCGACACTTCAACCTGGCCACTCGTCTGAGGATGGTAAGGGGTAGCGACCTTGTGAGTCACTCCCAGACTCCTGATTAGCCGATTGAAGTGGTGGTTTCGGAAATGAGGTCCCTCATCACTTATAATGGTCTTAAGGTAGCTGAAACAAGATATGATATTGGCCTTCACAAATTTCAAAACCACAGAGTAGTCATTTGTGTGCGTAGTAGGAATGGCCTCTATCCATTTAGAGACATAATCAACTGCCACCAAGATATATTCATAACCATGGGACAACGGGAAGGGGTCCATAAAGTCAATTCCCCACACATCAAAAATTTCAACAAATTGAATAGGGTGTTGAGGCATTTCATTCATCTTCCCAATCGTTCTAGTCCGTCGACATCTAATACAAGCCTTAACAAAATTATGAGAATCCTTAAATAAGGAAGGCCACCAAAAATCGGACTGGAGAACCTTAAAAGCAATTTTCTTAACACCAAAGTGTCCTCCACAATGAAGTTCATGGCAAAAACTCAGCACACTTTGTTATTCCTCTTCAGGTACACAAAATCTCAATACTTGGTCTTGTCCAATTCTAAATAATTCTGGCTCTTCCCAA
Organism: Thalassia testudinum; assembly: GCA_037157565.1. Taxonomy (NCBI): domain Eukaryota; kingdom Viridiplantae; phylum Streptophyta; class Magnoliopsida; order Alismatales; family Hydrocharitaceae; genus Thalassia; species Thalassia testudinum. The sequence continues at coordinate 63,254,043 of JAZHRO010000035.1, read as the reverse complement.
TGAAAATATCTTGCTTGGGAAATGAATCTCTTTCTTTTCTACTCATCCCAAGAGCTAGGAGTTTATCCAGTGACCAAGTAATTTACGGTATCTGCATATCAAGGTAAAGTTGGTGTTACCGCCATCAGAGTTTCATCGAGAAATATCTCGCGAATGTCTCCAGAAAGAGAGTCATTAAGTGGAAGGCGAGACGGGTGGTCAGCCAGAACATTTTCTACTCCTTTCTTTTCATGTATCTCCAAGTCAAATTCTTGAAGGAGTAGGATCCACCTAATCAGACGTGACTTAGAATCTTTCTTAGCAATGAGATGTTTCACTGCCGCATGATCAGTAAAAATAACCACCTTAGACCCAAGCAAATAAGACCTAAACTTCTCCAAAGGAAAAACTATAGCAAGTAATTCTTTTTCAGTGACGGTGTAGTTTTGCTGAGGTTCAGTTAAAGTCTTGCTGGCATAATGCAGCACATGAGGTCTTCCCTCAACCCTTTATCCAAGGACTGCTCCCACTACATAATCCAAAGCATCACACATTAGTTCAAATGGGAGTGTCCAATCAGGAGCTTAGAGAATAAGCGCAAAGATCAATGCCTCTTCAGAGTTTGAAAGGCCTCGGCATGCTTTGAATCAAAATTGAAGGAAGATTCCTTCGCTAACAAGTCACAAAGTGGCCTAGAAATTTTATTAAAATTTTTAATAAAGCGCCTATAAAAGCCGGCATGGCCCAAAAATGATTTAATCTCTTTGACGTTCATGGGCAATGGGAGTTTGAAAATAGAATCAATCTTGGCTTTATCTACTTCCAAACCTCGCTCGGATACAACATGCCCAAGTACAATTCCTTTCTGTACCATGAAATGACTTTTCTCCCAGCTGAGGATTAAACCGGTCTCCTTACATCGCTTCAACACATTCTCCAAGTGCAGGAGACACTGGTCGAAAGACGAGCCATAAATGGAGAAGTCATCCATAAACACTTCAACACACTCGTTAATCATATCCGAAAAATGGAGAAGCTCAAAGCTCTGCACAGTGGTGGGTTGGGGATTGTGGCCTACTCTCAACGGCAGTTCTCCCTTCTCCTTTGGTAGCCACGACCACACTGATTTCAAATTCAAAATGCTGTAGCATGAATGCGATGCACAGGAAGAGGAGGCGGAGCCGAAGGAGTTACCTGTGCAAGGAGAAAAAAAATAAAATAATTAGGATTATTTATACATAACACCTTAACTTTTATGTTAATTAAAATAGTACATCTAATTAATTAACTGATTAAATGTATACAACCCTAGGTTAATTCTAAATGCATGAATTATGTACTTAAGCTAAAAATATGAATTAATTTATTTACATCTTAATGTATGCTACTTAAATGTTAAAATTAATTTAATGTCTAGACCTTTAGATAGTTAAATAGCCTACGAATATGGGCTAATCACCAGTTGACTTCCCGATGGTCTTGAATCAATAAGCAGCTTTATCCTTGAGAGAAAAAGGAAAAAGCTTCATGAGAACAATTCCAGTATCTATATACCTGGGTCGAACTAACTCTGCAATTCGACTCAGGTTTTCAAGGTATTGGAAGGGATCCTCATTCGAGTTTCCATGGAAATAAGTTTGAATCAAACTTATGATATTCGGCTTTAACTCGAAAACGTCTTCACTTGCGGGAATCCGGACCTAAGGTGTTATGATTGTTGTCACTGGATCGTAGAAGTCCCGCAGTTGTTCTCCGCATAGTGGATGCTGCATCCTGTCGAGTGTTGTGAAAATTCAGTCGATGCACTGCTCATATTTTTGTTCTGTTTCCTCGACCCTAGCTTCTAGACGAGCCATTGGGTCCTGATGAACTCGAGGACCGGGATTAGCCATCCCAACTAATTGGGTGAAAGAAGGTTGAGAAGAGAGGTCAGGAGAAAATCACCTTTGCACCTTAGGTTTGGCTCCCAAGGTCCCGCAAGTTCAAGTCTTAACGACCTTCTTCCTTGCATATACCAACTTAAAGAGTTGGTATAGTCAAGCAAAGTAAGGCTAAGGCCTTGTTAATCAAAGTGGTTCTTTAGATTAGATGGCCAGATTTTTCGTTTAAGTTTATGTTATTAAAAATTCGGCAAGAGACCGACTGTAAGGAACTCCCGCCCCTCAGGCTAACCCAGCCAGTCTGGTTACAAGGGGACTATGAGTAAGGTTCTTCTTTCAGCTTTCACCTCCGGTTCCGTTACCTCGCAGCCGCGGTTGTTTCACATTACCCTGCAGGCTCAGTCACCAGGTTTTGCAAGAGAAGTTGGAACCACCCAGTAGTTTTAAGCCAAATGCAAATTATTTTATGTATTTTCATAGATTTTTAACCTATTTCTTCAATTTAGTAGATGGTGGGCGATCCACAAGGTGACTCGCCTCACCGTCTAATTTTTGGGCTTGTCGAAGTTCAAGTTAGTCAATGGGGTCCTATTGGCTCATGCACTTCTAAGTTCTTTTTCAAATTGAAAACCACAATTCAAATGTATACTCTTAAGACAAGATGAAATCCAAATGATTTGAAACTTGGCAGAAAGATTCTTTTTTCAATAAGCTTTCCACATTGTAGTTTTCCAAAAATTTCTTTTATTTTCAACAATTAGTTATAAATTTTTAACTAACCATGAGTCAAATCTGGAATTTAGACCCTATTTTGGTTTCTCTATTGCAAACAATATCAAATATGCTCTAAAAATTTTGTAAAAATATGATATTAAAAGCTAATTTGATTATCCTTCACACCCAATAAACTTTAAATAAATCTGATTTGTATGTTAGTCAGAATTGATTTCTAAAGTTTATAAAAGTTTTGATTTTAAGCAATCTGACCAGTATGTACTCCACGAATTTTTAAAAATTCCACAAAAGAAATTTCTTTTTCGAAAAGGTGGCGTTAGAAAGATAATTTAAAGATCTAGTTCCAGTCCAAATTTCATGATTTTTGAAGTATTAGAAATATGGCTATTGAATTTTAAAGATGACACTTACTTTCTGACCGAATTTCTAATAAAAATGTGTGCACTTGATTTTCGCAGCGTCTACTTTTCCTTGTTCGATGCTTCGTGCCGTTCCTGCACATAAAAATACTGTATTAGAGATAAAATCAAAAGTCATCATGCCTCTCTGGCAACGGTGCTAATTTGTTCGTAGCGTAGATCCCATAAAAGACGAGCATGTTGTAGTATAGCGTGAAATACGTCTCGAGTAAATAATTAACGGAACTGGTGAATCTTGATCGATCATAGGGAAGTAGAAAGTACTTTTGATTTCATACGTTTGTTTTCAATATGATCACTAAATAATAGAAACTATCAATCACAATATCCACATTACAAAAAGATTGAATTTGATATATATGCAATAGACTAAAAACATGAATGTAAACAGCTACTACAATAACAGAATAAGGGTACCACGGATGGTTCGTGGTGGCCTTTTGGAGAGGTTGGGAAGAGCAGCAACAATCCATTGGGGTGGCCCAATGGATGCTTCAAATGGAGGTGCAGAGACGGATGCGCAAAGACGGATGCAGAGAAAATAGGAAGAAGAAGAGAGGTTGAAGGAGGAAGAAGAAATAAGAGAATGCCCTTCAAAGGGAGCCCTTAGGCCTCTTTTTACAGCTTTAGTGAAGGACAATTAAAGTATTTGGCCCCTTAAATCTGTGCAAATGCTTCAGATTAATCAAATCCATTGACTGGGAGATCAACAACCCTGATTAAGCCTTCTAAATCCTTCTTTTATCCTTGATTTAATCTGGTGCTACCATGTGGTAGCTTGTGCGCCCTCGAATCAAGATCAGACAGCTCAACTCGCCCGCGTGCCCGCTGCTCCGTTTCTCGCTTCGCCGCTCGCCTTCAAAACCCGCCCGATCGTCAGCTGTCCGATCCTACGATTGGACGGCTTAAACGCACGCAACCAACGTGCCTTTAAATCCTAAAGCGCTCGCACGCGTGTCTCCGCACTCGTCGTCACACGCGTTCTTAATCCAATGTCTCCGCACGCGTCCATGCCTCCTCCCCCCGATGCTAATCCGATGGTCGAATTTCATCTGCGAGCGTGCGTCTCCTAATCGTGCTTCGATCCCACATTGCCCGTTGTCGGTTAAGCGCCCTCTCCGCTGGGCTACGCGCGTGGATTGTCGCGCTTTCTGTTTTCTGTGAGGCCGCCCTCGACTGTTGGATAGGAATCCAACGGTTGAGATCTTCGCTCGTATGTGATGAGGTGGCTAGAGGTGGCGACGTGGCTACATCACGGCCGTTGGATGACGATCCAATGGCCCACGGTTCTCCTTTCTAGATTGGGGCACGGTGAGGGGCGACTACGATGGCATCACGTGGTGCCATCGTGGTCATCCATCTTCTTCTCCTTGTATCTGATGATGTAGACCTCCAATTAAGTTGATTTTTGTGTCGTTGAACTATGAACATCGATCCGGATCTATCCGTGTGGTTGGATATGTCATCTGAGGTCCAAATATTCTTTAATTTGCCCCTTGACTCCTACTTCTTCTGAGGACTCCCTAAGATGCTACAGGAGTCTGATTAATGCTCTCTTGGAAGAGTTGGACTTTCATCGTTATTCCGAACAGATCCATAAGATTGGATCGATCATCTGCAGCCCTGGATTACGTGTAATTAATAATACCTCTCAAATAGCATATTATTATGTATAAAACATATAAATTATCTAAGACGTAAAGTACAATGTGTATGCATATAGAATGCCCATGTTAAGCTAGGTTTTACCTTAATTCAGGCGAATTAGGACTTATGATTACTGCGCAATCGTTATTCAATACAATTATGCAACCTATGCCAACCTTCGAGTGTCCTGAGACTTACACCTTGCTTCAATGATATTCTCAAGTGATCTAGTGAGAAGTTACTCCAATGATAGAACTAAGGGATGCAAGTAGGGTGAACCATTCCTTTAAGGCGATGCGAATGCAGTACCTCTTAACTATTTTGTTCCATTAAGGGGCATCCCTCTCCTCAGAGTATCAAAACACTTGGTTAGAGGATGATACCGCTACCACAAAGTGAAATAGAAGGATCTGCACCAATAAAGATATCGATGCCTATAGCCTTAAGGGATCGTGGCCTAGTGCAATGCCTATAGTGCGTGCTCAGTGCTAGAAGTGTGCATCACACCGCAGATCAGTTTTTTTTTTATAAAGAGTCGCATGCAAGTCCCTTTGATCAGATCAAATGTGATTTTGATTTTTAAGGTCGAATCTAATTAGCAGTCTCAATTTCAATTAGGCGGCCACTGAATTAGATAAATTCAATCATCTTGGTGATCTTGAAATTTAGTCCAAATGCAATGCGTGAACAGGAGTTAGATGCAAAGATAGAAAAGTATACCTGACTCTAGCAATCTCCATGTAAATAGTGGATGCAATGCAAAGAAAGAGATCTAAAGTGATGCTCAATCACCCCAAATGCACGCACCTAAGGGCATATGACTCCTAAGCAGGCAGCTCGGTACTTTTTTTTTTTCGGAAGCATGGAAGCAAAAACTTAATTGTTCACACCACAGATAAATAACCCCAAAGAAAGTAGGGACAAACCCTCGAAAATCAGCCCCGATACTACAAGGGCGAAAAGATTAAAATGTAATCAAATTAGCGACAAAGGAGAATTCCCTGTGAAAGTAGGATCTAGGTGTCCTCTTCGTGTCCTCTCTACATGTGTGGGCGTCGCTCAAGGTTGACGCCGTCGTTCAGCTGCACCTATCGACTCAGCTTGTCAAATTCCTCGCATAAAAAAATAGAGAATAGTCAGATCAACGTATACCTCAAAATGAATCAGAAATATACCTGCATAAATTTATTACGTCGTTACCTCTCCAGCAACGACGTCATTTGATTAGAAGAATTTTCACTTAAAAGATAACATCGAGAAATGATGATAATTAAATGTGTCGTCGTAGTAACTCGCGTGGTGGAAAATGCTCAATCAAAAATTAATAAAAATATACTGAAATTATACCACAACTCCATATTGTATCACAAGGAGACACAAATGCAATAAAAATGTACACATGTATCAATCCTAGTCATAAATGCGAAAGCCATATCAAAATCCAATGCAAAATAAGCTGATAAAAGAGAGTTGAGCAATAACACAAGTGTGTAAGAGTTAGGTCACAATTTCCCCTCAATAAATTTAATCATTAAATCCAAATAAAATCACCCACAATGTAAAAAGAAATAAACCAAACAGGGGAGTTTTCTTCCTCCCCCTTGGCCACGCATGGAGTACATCGGTGATGACAAGATGGACGGGGGCGGTTGGCAAGATCACGGCCTTCGTGCCAGTGGTGACAGTTTGATGGGAGATAGCCAGAGATGGCCGGTCGGAGAGGAGGAGGTCGCCGACGGCGGGTGTTTCCACGCTTGCTTATGGGTCGCGGGAGGATCGTCTGAGGGTGGGGATGGACACGGGGTGTTGAGGCGAGGCTGATGGCATAGACGTGTCTGCTGCGGCGAGGAGTTGTTGGGTTCCTTCGATGGTGGCTGCGGTTGAAGATCAAGAAGACGACGACGCGGGAAGTTGGGGTTGAGGAAGTCGAGGGCGATCACGATCGTGAGTGGCTCGCGGTAGCGCAGGTGGCACGGTCGTGAGCGAGAGACGGTGGTGGTGGTGGCATCGGCGCTGTCACCGCAGACCACGGTATGGCTCATGGTGTGGAAGTCGCGGTCGAGAACGTCACGCGGAAGCTCGCGGGAAGCAGGCCAAGGAGGAGCGGGCGCGGTCGAGGACGCGGAAGTTGATGGCTCGCAGTGGAGGATGCTGAGGCTGCACAGTCGTGAGGACGGTGGCCGAGGAGGAGTGGGCGTGTGGAGATGCTCGCGGCTGTGAGCGTCGAAGATTCGCGGTCGAGGATGCTAGAGCTGCTGGCGCGGTCGTGAGTGGTGAAGCGAGTTCGCGACAGGAAGAAGTTGAAGGGATCGTGGGGGGCGCTCTGGTGGGCTATGTGTGTGCGTGTCTCAGGTGAGGAGAGTGGGAGGAGAAGAAGAAGACGGTGTGCCCTGGTCTTGTTAATGTCTGTGCGTGTGTTCCAGAGAGATTGGGAGAATGGTCTACGTTTGATGGTTTCAGAGAGAAAAAAATAAGGAAGTTAATCGAGCAGAATCGGAGACGGGCCACTGATTGATTGAGAGACAATTATGAAGGGTATGTGGTCCGTAGAATCCAAAAATAGGAAGGTAATATTTACTTCTGAAATTTTTTTTTTTTTCTCTCAACATGTCCAGATGACATCTCATTTGAGATTGTATTTTTCAAAATGTTCCTGCATTAAAAATAAATTATTAAATAAAGTATGTAAAAATTAATGAAATGTAAAGAATAATGGATCTAAGATTAATTAATTTTATCAATATATCATATGTTTTAAATTAAATCTATATTTCAATAATAATGTACTTAGGCTTTACTTTAATCTACAAAAGTGGACATATGGTTCTGCACCACTGTAGAGATGGAGGACCAGAAGGGGGACAGCTTAGTGACAGAGCGATCTTCGTTTTCGTTGAAAACTATAACATAAAATGATGTGTCATTGTATTAATCGCATGGTAGAAAATCATTTTTCAAAACATTTTAATTTTCAGAATCTAACCACGAATAGTTAGGTCGTCTCCACAAGGAGGAATTAGCCCATTTAAACTAGTAAATAGTGTGTCGTTTATTCCGAAAACCCAATGGGTGTACATGTTAATTCGTGCGATTCTTTTTCTCACATAACTGCGTGTTTTAACCAATTAATCAAGAATGTAGGTGTTTAGATGCAAAATCACCATCATATAATACTTTGTTAACAAATAATCTTGATACTGGTAAATACTGTAAATACTGATTTCTAGAATATAACTTATTTACCATAATATCTATGCATTGAATCATTCATGTGATATATGCATATGTAAATAATTTAGATGAAGTAAAAGGAGGACCATGTAATTTCACCACAATAATGTAATGCCTAAAATAAATGAATAGGAACTTCCGCAATGGCATAAGTCGTAATTTTTAATTGGAGTATTATTGTAGCAAAACAGGGGATTTTGTTCCCCTCGTGCGCACGCGGAGGAGAAGGTGCGACTGGAGGCGCGGTGCTCGGAGTCGATCGGCCAGAATGCGGGTTTCGCGTTGGTGGTCGTGGCGTCGACAGAGGTGGCCGATGGTGGCCGGTCGGAGCTTTGTATGTTGTCGGCGACGGCTTGCGCACGGGTGCGTATGGATGGCAGGAAGGTCTGCCGTAGGCATGGGAGGCCTTGTGAGGGCAAGGCGAAGTCGATGGCGTTGTTGGAGTGAAGCTTCGTGACACATCGAGGTGGCTGCACTTGGAGGTGGATGGCTGACGATGGGTTCCTTCGAGGAAGAAGATGAACAATGCGATGTCGGGTAAGTGTGTGCGGCACGCTGCGCGTGGCTTGGTGCGACATCTTGTGCTGTGCACGCTGCGTAGTTGTGCGCTGCACGTGGCTGCAAGGGGGCGATGCCTGCGCTGTGGTAGTGCGCGACTGATGGGTGTGGCGCCTGCGGGCGCTGGTGAGGTTGCAAGGGCGCGTGTTATGAACGCATGCCCCAGACGTCTTTTAAGACGTCTAGGAGGTGGCCCAGATGTCGGACGAGACGTCTGGGATCACATCCAGACGTCTGACCAGACGTCTGGGATCGTTTCCAGACGTCTGGAAAACAGTTATATTTCGCACGAGAGATTCGTCTGCGCGCATGTGCGCGCAGACCCGCGATTCCTCTCTCTCTCTCTCTTTTTCCCTCTCTCTCTGCGGCTGCAAACCTGCCGCGCACTCTCTCCCTCCTCCTCACGCGGCCTTAAAAGGCCACGCCTCCTCTCCTGTCGTCTCCACCGTCCCCTTTCCTCTTCTCCTTCCTGTGCGCGAGAGCGAGCGCGAGGGCGACAGCGGCGGCCGAAGTGAGCGCGGAGGAGGTGCGGCGTGCGAGGGCGGAGCTCTGCCGTGAGGGCGAGCTCGCCGGAGCGGCTTGGCCGGCCAGCGGAGGGCGTAGGGGGGGCGTGGAACGACGCGGAGAGGGACCTGCTGCGGTCTGAGCAGCAAACGCGTGAGGTGCGACGCGGGCGGCGTCGCAAGCGGAGGCCGAGTGGCACCCTGATTCTGGAAAAATTTCCAGAATCAGACGTCTGGGTTGATAGCCAGACGGCGAGGGAGACATCTGGAAGCTCATACAGACGTCTGAAAGGTGAGTACTCCGCTTTCTTCTTCCTTCCTATCGACTGACCGTACTGAGGGAGGGAGTTGGCTGTGCGCAGGCTCGCTGATTCGCCATCCTTTGCGAATCAAACGTCTGGAAGTTGTACCAGACGGCGGGAGTGACCTCCAGATGTCCGGGGTGACCATCGGATGTCTGGGAGCTAGGCCAGACGTCCCCGCAAACTTCTGGATGTCTGGGAAACCACGCTGAACAGGTAATTCTCTGATCCACTTTTTAAGACGTCTGGAAGAAGTTCCAGACGTCTGATTTTGCACAGTATCATCCTTTTCGACCCGTTTAGGGCCCGTTCGGGCTCCGTTTTCCGCGATTCGAGTTGCGTTCTTTTCAGAATTAATTCCTCTACTCGTCTACAGTAGCTATACACTGTTTTGAGACACTCCTTGTGTTTGATCCTTGTGATAGGACCTCGTTCAGTTGTAGTCTTGGGAGTCGCGGAGGCACGCGGGATTCCCGATCACGCCCTCATTACTCCCGTTGTACCTGGTAGAGTGGCTTAAGTTTATTATTAAAATATGTTAAAGTATGGAACCATAACTAGAATCTAGGACATTGCATGAATCCTAGGAATGAGAAATGTATGGAATGATAGCTCCTAGGTGTTGCATGAATCCTAGGCTGGAAAACTAGTTGTATGCTAGATCCTAGATGTGGCATGAATCCTAGGATGGAAAACTAGTGGAATGTATAATACTGCAGTCTTGGAAAAAAATGGAAAGGAATATAAAGCTGCCTGTAAATTGAATTAACAGCTGCCTGTTACGAATAAAGAAACATGAATGAGATCATGGGTCATAAGAACGTGAAACTGGAAAGTGACACCTGGATGTTTGAGTTAAAAGGATGGAACCCTACGGGGAATTAGGAGTGGAACTCCTGGAAAGGGAAAGGAATGGAACTGAGATATAGTTTGTACTGTCTCTTGGGTACGCAGTACCAAGGGAAGTACCTGTTCCTGTTTAGTGCAGAGTGGGGCCAGCCACCCCAGGGACCCGGGGTTAGGATTGGCTGCTCTGTACCGACTTGCTGGCCCTCGTGTACGTAGTACCGAGGAGAGCTACTAGTGTTAGGAGAGTACTAGCTACCCACGGGCCCCGGGGTTCTGCTAGCCTCCTTCATCGACTTGTTAGGCCCACTAGGGCAAACCAGGGTAGTCAAGCGAGGGTGCGCGGACTGTGGAGGGGCAAGGCCCCGGTTTGGTTACTGTGGAGGGGTTGGACCCCTGTTACTGAGAGGGCTCTGCCCTGTACTGGTTCCGTGATGTGCTTTGGACGCACCCGTTAACGGAAACGACTGATCGCGTGCCAGTACGGGTTAGCTACCTGTGCGTTTATCACGCGTGCCGTAGTCACCGTTATGTCTGTCAGTGACCTTGGGGTGGTTGACTGAGGGTAGGATTACCACGGGGGACTCTCCCGGCCAGGAGAGCACCACGTGCTACTTCTACTTTTTGGAAAAGACTGCAATCAAGATCGTTCCCACGAGGAACATTCGAGATCAAGTAAAAGATCTGAGAAATAAATGAAATAGTGAGACAATTGAAAGATGTAAATAAAGAAAGTAATAGAACATAACAGCTACTGTACACTCTACTGTTGTCTTTAGTTTTAGTTGCCACTCTACTCAACGTTTTGCTGACGTGTTACACTCGTTACCTTTTTCAGGACCTGGTGTTGAGCAGCCAGGGTCAGCGGTTGCAGAGGACGCTGGGCCGAGTAGGGTCCAGTAGAGTTTACCACAGTCTTTTGTACCTCTTTTGTTTCTGTTATAGTGAGTAGTTCTTGTTTCCGCTGTACTTTCTTTACCTGCAGTTCATGTTATATGATAAATGTTGTTCTACTATTGTGGTGGTATCTACTGTAGTAGTTTCTTTCCTTACTGCTGTACTTTCTTACTGTTAGTTATATTCATGCTGAATGTGGTTTATTTTACTGCTCTTTTGGTTACTTCCTCGTTGGACGACTAGGTCTTGGGATTAGTCGAGTTGGTCCGGTTCTCGTGTCTCTTAGGGACTCGGGAGTCGGGTCGTTACAGCGCGCACAAGCATGGTGGACAGGCTGGTGGGTGCGGCGCCTGCAAGCACTTGGTGCGGCGTCTGTGGGCGCATGCGCTGGATAGGATGGTGGAAGTTGGTGCGCAGAGACCATGGTGCAAGCTTGAAACACAGGGTGCATCTATTCCACAGTGGTGAAAGGGAGAAGATCCCCGCCAGGGGAGGAAGATCAGCCCCTCTCCTCGGTGGACGCGGCTTCTTTTTGAACCAAACTCTCCTTTTCCTTCGGCCGCAATTATCTCCAACTACTCGCGACGATCGCGAGTGGTTGGAACGGTAGATAAGCACGGGGGGTTCCTTCTTTAGACATCTAACTGGAGCATCAGACATCTTAAAAAATATAATGCTGCGAATTTGTGACAATAATTCCAGACGTCCAATCCAAGTCCCAGACATCTTATATAAGTAAAAATTAACTCCTGATTCTTGCACCTAACCTACATTTAACAAATAAATTATATTATCATAATGTATGCAATTCAATGTAAAATTGAAGCATAAAATTAAATGTAGGCCAAGATGAATTGCCATATAACTCCTAATTAATTAACAACTAAGAACAAATAATTAAATAGTACTTAGGCTAAATAATAGTCTACAAAACTGGACTTATCACTTAGAAGGGTGTAAAATGCCCTCAGGCAAATCCATATCACCATATGAGTCTTTGATCACTTTCTGCTAGATGCCACATTCTCCTTTGAGAATGATAACTCTCCATTTTAATAAGAGGGAGTCGCCAAACTCCCTAAGTGACTGCATACCCATTCCTCTCTCTTTCTTTGGTTTACAAATGATGCTCCATTTGATCAGTTGCATAAGGTGCCCTTCATGGCCAGCCCCCTTTTAGAAAAAATGTTTTCTCATTACATCCATTTTTTTATAATCGTCCCCTATGGCTTGAACATGGATAAGAGAAAATCAGGCATAGTTGAAATAACAGAGTTTAAGAATACAAGCCTATCCCCTTTAGAGAGTAATTTGCTACACCATACTGACAAACGCAATGACATCTTCTCAAGAAGATCTTTCCAATCACCACTCTTCATCTTTTTGGCTCGTTGTGGAAGATCCAAGTATCGAATAAGAAGAGTCACCACCGATGTCTATAAGATATGCGAGATGGAATGTTGGATGTTGGAAATCCCCCAAAGCAGATCAGAGAAGATTTCGCCCCATTTATATTTAAGCTAGATATCTCCCCAAAGATGTCAACCACATACTTGAGACACTTCGCCTCCCTGGCACCCCCTTCTATAAAAAGGACCGTGTCATCTGCATATTGTAGAATTGCCGTCAATGCACAATTATTTTTCAAAGTGTACCCATGAACAAGACCTCTAGCATATGCTTTGAAAGTGAAGCGCACCAGCATGTCTACAGCAAGAATAAACACAAGCGGTGCTAAGGGGAAACCTTGCTTCATCCCTTTCTGAGGCTGTATCCATTGTCCTGTAGGCCGACCATTCACCAATGGAGAAAAGGAAGTAATAATGCAATGCTTCAGCCACTGCACCTACGTCTCCAGAAATCCCCTCCTCCAAAAAATCTCCCAAAGATACACTTTGGAGAAGTCCACCTTCCACATAAAAGTAGCCTTTTTTCTATGCACCCAACCTGATACCATCTCCTGTTCCAAGATAAACAACTCCTGCAAAGAGCAGCCCTTCAAAAAAGCTGTTTGAACATGACTGATCAAGCCGTGTAACATCTCCCTCAGATGATTTGCAAGGACCTTACCAATTATCAAATAGATTGAATTGGATAAGGCAATAGGCTGAAAATCAGAGCATGTCACTGCACCCTGCTTCTTAGGCAATAAGAAAAGAAGAGACCTATTAATCTTCTTAAGCCTAAAGTTGCCCTTCTGAAACTCCTCCACCACCTTCATCACATCCTATCAAATAGTAGGACAAAATTCTTTATAAAAAAGAACAGGAAATCCATCTGGTCTTAGAGACCCCTCAGCCTTAAGACCCTTCAGAGCATTGACCACCTCACCCTCTTTAATCGGCCTACATAGTATTCTACTGTCCTCCTCCCCTGGCAATGGCATATCAGAAGAGCCCAGCTGACACGCACCTCTAGGCCCAACATGTGACATATCAAAGAAGTAACGATTTGCCAAATCACACAAATCATGAGGTGACTCAGCCGTATGATCATCATAACTCAAAGCCGAAATAAGGTTGAGTCTCCTTATACTAGCAACCCCATGAAAGAATTTCTTATTAGAATCTCCCTCTTTTAACCACAACTGACGTGAATGTTGGCACCAATCGATTTCACGTTGTAGATCTTCCTAGGCTATAACATTTTAGAGGGCTTTTCTTCGTTGCAACTCATCCTCAGATAATGACTCCACCTCCTTGTTATCATCTAATCTCTTCACACCTTCCAACGCATCTGTCCTCTTCTGTGCTCTTGTGATAGCAATTGATTTTTTGTATTCAAATAGTAAAAGATGCAAGCCTTTCAATTTGGAAGCAAGGCATCGTGTGGCTATACCAATAGCCATCTGAGACTCCTACCATGAAGAGACCATCTCCCTAAAGCCATCCTCATTCAACCATGATTTTTGAAATTTGAAACAGGTGCGTGTATTGATACTTTCTCCACCTTCCCATAGGATAGGTGTATGGTCTGAGAAAGGGCATTTCAAGGCCACCACTGACGCCAACTGGAAGCACCCCATCAACTCAACATTGCACATGAATCTATCCAACCTAGACATCAACCTACTGTCGTTTCATCGGGTATACATAGACCTAAAAACAGGAAGATCGACCAAATCCAAATCTACCACCAGAAACTGAAAACCAAAAGTAGATGAATCAGTGCTGCCATCCAGTCTATCGGCAGAAGATAGCGTCACATTAAAATCTCCCCCAATCAGCCACACTCCCCCCTAAATGCAGCTTGCAACATCCTGCAGCTCTTCCCATATGATTAGCCTATCACTTTGCAAGTAGGGCCCATACACACATGTAATGAATATAGTACTATTATCATGCACTCTAATAAACTTTCATCTAATAATAAAAGAGCTAGCCCACACATCTACCAGTTGCAGCGTGTCCCTCTTCCACCAAACACAAAAGCCACTTGACCTCCCCACGGCCCTGACACTTTTGATATTCGCTTAACCATGCATCAACAATGGTTGCCAAACTGAGACCTCCTCACTGTCAACATGTGTCTTTTGCAATAGACCACAATCTATCCTCCATTCCCTTAAATATCTGTCATGGCCCTATCATGTAACCCACGCACATTCCACGATAGCACCTTTAACATGACAAGGTTTGATTTCCCTTATTTCAACACTGAGTACAAGAAGACTTAGCAACTTGGCAACAACGTTCTCATCCACCGTTAAAGACTTCACTGGCCCACGACTCCTCAAATTATATCTCTCTCAACTACTTGATCCATCTCAATCTTTCGAAGAGGAACCCAAATCATAGGCCAATGCCCACATCAGCCTTGAATGTGAACCCACATATAACCTCCTGAGCATCTGCCTCCACCCCATGTTGCATGCTACTCTGTTTATCCTCCTCGCGCACCACAATGGCATCATATGCCACTACTCCTTTCATTGCACCCCTCGATGTAGCCGTATACTCATCATTCTCACCCACAGTATGAACCTTCCTCTTCTTTTGACCACAACTCTCCCCCACCACCTCCTAACGCTGCACCTCCCTCCCTTGCATCTCACCCTCCATGTTCTGGTTTCTATCCCACTCCTCCATAACTGGTTTCTATGGGTGAACCAGATGGACATTAACCTTGAGACAAAGGAGCTAAGACGACTCACAACATCTCAGGATGACTTTATTAGGAAAAGAACCACCCTGTCTCAAAATCACGTCGACCTGCATAACACTGCCATCTCCCTCTGCCAGACCAATGATGACATCATCCTTCAAGGATCCAAAACTAGCCACCACATGAGTAACCACTGTTGTCGACCGAAGGTGCAATGGAAAACTGTGGATTGACACTATCCCACTTCTAACAGCGGCTCTCTGAGGAGGACGGTCTGGCAACGCATCATCAAAAGGGGATGCCAGGCTCTAAAGAACAGATAAATCACCTAAACTTGATGATCTGGATTTCAACTTCTCCACATCTTCACTCAGACCAAAAACCAAGAATCTTGATGCGCGTAACATCGAAACTTTCCACATCGAAGAGGAGAGGGATAAAGAATTAACTACTTCTTGAAACTTCAATGGATGGAGAGCCATGCATAACCTCCCCAATCAACGCCCCCCATAGCATGGTCTCCACTGCCATTACTTCAAGAATCATAAGAACCTCCATGTCGAGTGAAGGAGGGGAGGGTGGTGGTGGTGGGTGTCCCCTTGTGGCAAATTGGTTGATGTTGCCATGAGTCACATTCCCCTTGCATGCTTCCTCATTCTGCATGGCTTCCATGGAGGCCTGCACGGAAAAACCAACATTAGGGTTTAGCTGCACACCATGCAAGCCACTAGGGTTTCCTCGCCCTTCATGGAAAGTCGTCTTCCCTATCTTGCACAAAGCAGCCTATGCCCCAATCCCCTGCATGTGAGGCATACAATGGCATTTCTATACTCCGCCGCCATATGACCCCTCTTATGGCGTCTGTAACACATAACGCTCAATCGCTCTCCACCAAACTCCCTCCCACGAGGATAACCATCTCTCCCCCCACCATGATTCCTCTAACCACCACCGCCAGACCATCCCCATGAACATTTCCCACCCCACCACACCCTACCGCCAGCTCTCCCCATCCCTCTCCTCTTTATATGTTAATACAATCATATTGCATTATTCTGATGGTTTGCTCAGGGCATACATTTGATGTATTATCAATGCTATCCTCATATTTAATACAACTAGAACCAATTAGGATATTGTAAGTACTTGGCACTTGTACTTCAATTTTTCTAGGTCTAATAGTGGTATGAGTGTCAGGCTCAATAGCCACATCACCATTGTTTTCTTGATCATCACTAGCTTCTTCATTTGGCACATCATTTGTAACTTCATCAGAATCCAACAGGTGAGCATTTTCTTTTTGGTTAATCTCCAAATCTTCGACTACAACATCTTCACGATCAAATATGGCAGACAACGGTGTCGAAGAATCACGCTCCATTTCATTATTAACATCAACAAGGTAAACGATAGTGTGGGTAGGTTATGACTCATTAATTATAAGAGTCTAGATAATGATAGTAGAGTTGTGTTGCACCTCAAGAACAACACTAGTCTACACAATAGGAATGGAGGTACATTGCACCTCATTAGTAACTACACTCTTCACATTAGAAATGATAGTATGTTGAACCTCATTAGGAACAATGGCCTCCATGATGGGAGTCAATGTATGTTACACATTGAGAGTCGATGTATGTTGCATATTAGGAGTGTGACGGACATGGATATCAATTATAGTGTCCACAACAATTTCCACTTTTTGAGTAGAGGATTCACCAATTGTATGCTTCTCATTTCTTTCAACATGACTTCATTAATCTTGATGTACAAGTTTGTCCGATAAGCCTGAGTCATACTCTCTATGAGGGCTAGCAATTCCCTTAATGTTGCAATCATCAGCAATAGGTGAAAGGGTGTATGTCATTTTGATGGTTGGAGTACAACTCGAGATAATGGGAAACTTGTGCTCTATCTCGATGTCATGAGTCCAAGGATCAAGATTAAGCCTTCTCATTATCATCTTCTTGAGCTTCTCAAATTTCATCTCATCTCTTGAAACTCTCAAATCCTTGTAAAACTTTCAATCATATCCAGCACCATCTTCACTATCAACCACATTTCCATAGGCATAAAACAAACATAAGATACTCCAAGCCATGCACCTAACCTGAAATAATTCAATTCCATCATTATACACATAGATGATATATTACAAAATTAGACTCAATACATCATCACCAATGATCAATTAATTAAAGATCAGACTCAATGCTTCTATTTTAACATTCCATTCTCATTCTATCAAATCTCACTCCAACATCATATACCAATGCTTCTATTACTTTAAAGGTTTTTCTCATTTTATCACTCCAAACTTCATATACGCTATGATTATAAGTGGTTTTATATTGGTGCTCCCCAAATATGTGACATGGTAATGAGTTTTGTAAAGAAGAGCTACAAGAGTTTCAGAGAAACAAAAGATGTATACATTAACAAGAGTTCCAAACTAAGGCATCTAAAATGTCACATATGAATGAGTTTGAAAGGGCAAAAAACAAGCATCTAATGAGTTCTTTTCTCTTTTCTTTGATGTCTTTGATGGCCCTGCATATGGAATTGCTTCTATCTTCAATTCAATATCAATACTCTCGATTTGTGAACCCTTTACACTTGTAAATAATGGAGGTTGAGATGGATTGCGTGGTGCTTGTGAGGAGACCTATGTAAAATCTCCTAAGTCATCTCCATATCATCTCTTCAGTGGAGTAGTCGATGTTGGATCAACTGTCGAAGTAGATGGAGTAACCAAAGCTATCTCTTGAGGATGAACCTTTGCTTGAGAAATGCTACTTATATCGACCTCATTTTGCATATGACTCTCTACTTGAGGGTTGACCTCTACACAAGTATCGATCTCAGGTTGAATATGGATTGCTACATTCAAGTCGTCTTTTGCCCGAATATTGATGTTATGACCCGGTTTTCGAATCCCTACAGGACCCGAGACCAGACTGACTCGACTGATCCCAAGATCTAGTAGTCCAACGAGAAATAACCAAAAAGCAAGAAAGTAAACAACATTCACTATGCTATGCAACTAACAGTAAAAGAGTACAGCAGTAAAGAAAGTAAAGGCTACTACAGTACATGCCACCACCACAACAATAGAACCGTAACAAGTTACAGGAACATAAAGGTGCAGAAAAGTAAAGGTACAGAATGTAAAGTACGGGAGTTTGAACTCACTACTACAAAAGGTACTACAAAAAGAAGCTACTGAGCTCTACTGGGTCTAGCACCCTCTGCAACCGTAGACTCGGGTTGCTCAATACTTGGACCTGAAAAAGGTTATAAGTACACAACGTCAGTGAACGCTGAGTAAAGTGGCAACCAAGTAACTAAAGCAGTAAAAGTGGACAGGTACCTGTTGTTTTTAAATTTCTTTCTTTAACTAATTATTCTTTTTCACCACTTGGTTTATTTATTAGATCTCTTTCTTGATCTCGAATGTTCCTCGTGGGAATAATTTTGATTGCAGTCTTTTCCAAAGAGTAGAAGTCGCACGTGATGCTCTCCTGGCTGGGAGAGTCCCCCGTGGTGGTCCTACACCCAGTCAACCACCCCAAGGTCACGGACAAACGTAACGGTGACTACGGCACGTGCAATAAATGCATAGGTAGCTACCTTATACTGGCACGCGGTCAGTCGTTTCCGCTAATAGGTGCACCCAAAGTACAACACAAAACAGTATAGGGCCTAGCCCTCTTAGCAACAGGGGTCTAGCCCCTAAGAACCAAACAGGGGTCTCGCCCCTTCACAATCTGCGCACCCTCGCTTAATTACCCTAGTTTGCCCAGTGGGCCTAACAAGTCAGTGTAAGGTGGCTAACTGAACCCCGGGCCCTATGGGGTGGCTAGCTCTCTCCCTACACTAGTAGCTCTCCCCGATACAGTGTACACGAGGGCCAAGAAGTCAGTGTAAAGTGGCCAATCCTAAGCCCGGACCCCAACCCAAGGGCGGCTAGCTCCGCTCTACACTAAACAGGGGACGGTCGCTCTCCTTGGTACTATGTACTCAAGGGCCAGTACACTTCCCCACTCACATTCCCAGATCCATTCCATTCATTTCCAGGAGCTCTACTCCTAATTCCCCGTAGGGTTCATTCTCATATTTCTCATGCCATTCTATACTAGGTTTCATCATTCACATTTTTATTCTTAGGTTATATACATGCAGCTCGTATTTCTATCATTCACATTTCCATTATCAGGTTATACACATGCAGCTCATATTTCTATTATTCACATTTCCATTCTCAGAGTATATACATGCAGCTCGTTTTATATCATTTAACGTATACAACAGGAAGGTTACATGCAACTGCTAACTAGCACAGGTAATTCATAATTCACAGGCAACTTTGGTTCATTTACAGGCAACTGTTTAACATTTCTGTCTACTCATTCAAGACTGCAATTCAACCACACATACAGACATTTCAAGTACTTCTCGTCCTAGGATTCATGTCATATCTTAGGTTCTAATCATTCATTCCATGCATGCATTTAGGGTTATAGTTAAATTAGGGGAAGCCACTCTACTAGTCAACCCAGGAGGATTGGGGGCTCGAACGACAGGCTCACGTGCCTCAGCAAGCCCCGAACCCGCAACGGAACGAAGTCCTATAACAAGGAACAATCACAAGAGAATAATCAAAACAGTATAGAAAGCCTTCTAACAAGTAGAGGAACTCACAAGGAAAACATCGCTATCTTATTTGCGTAAAATGGACCTTAAATGGACCCTAAATAGGTCAAAAACAAGGCTGCTGACTCAAATTAGACTTCTAGGACAACTTTCAGACGTCTTAAAAGTGTCCAGAAATGCACCTCAAGCTCTGCGTCCACCCCAGACATCCAGGAACTCTTCTGGACCGTCTGGACCCAGCTCCAGTCGTCCGACCTCCTTTCCGGACATTTGGAAGTGCTTCTATCCGTTTGGCAAGCCGCCCAGATGTTTGAAATGTGTGGGAGGGTGTGTCCCGCGCCTTCCCGAAGCAAATCCTACACGATACCACAAAATCTCCTCAAAATGGGCACGCAAAGTGTTCCTGCAGAGCGGCTTGCATGGCCGTATCTGCAAAGGGAACGTACCGTCGCGAAGCTCTCTCCTTAGACGTCTGGAACTGCCTCCAGACGTCTGCTCCGTCGTCTGGACGTCACTCCAGACATCTGATTCTGGGAAAAACCCAGAACCAGAACCTTCTCTTGCTCGCTCCCACCGTGCGCGACCGCAGCTTGCGTCCTTTGCTGTAGCTCCAGCTGCAGAAGTGTCGGGGATGACTTCCCCGACGCACTCCTCCTCTTGCATGCGCCACTCTGGCAGTGCACCCTCCGTTGAGCTCCCACACGAGCTCGCAAGCTCAACTCCTCTTCTTCTCACGTCGCTCCTCCTCGTTGCCGCTCTCGCGCTCACTTGCTTGCGCTGACTCTCTCGTTGGAGTGGAGAAGAAGAGAGGAAGGTGGCTGGTGTGGGGAGAACGAGAGAGGGGGAAGGGGTTTTATAAGGTGATGGGTTAGGGTTTGCTGGAGGCGGGGAGAGAGAGAAGGGAAGGAAAACAAGAGGGTACTGTTTGCAAGCAGCTCGCGCGCAGACGCGAGTTCGTACCCAAAAATTTTGATTTCTAGATGTTTGGGAAGGTGTCCAGACGTATTACTAGATGTCTGACTGACAGTCCAGACGTCCGACCAGATGTCTGACCAACAGTCTAGACATCTTAAAAGGCTCATGACAGAACGAGTCTTAATAATTGACCCTTACGTCAATATGAATCTGCTTTAGGATTGACGCCTATAACGACCACCATAGGGACTTCTTGTTGCTCTTGTATGTGTAGATGCTCCCATCATATATCTCTACCTTATCCAATTGAGATTGCCATCATAAAGTCTGTTGATCACAATCCCCATGCCATCTAACTCAACATATTGCCACCTCTCTCTCCCTACTTAATGAGGGAAGAAAACACCTCTAACCTAGGCTTTATCGGAAAGGCCCATTAAAGGAAACAAGCTCCTCTTAATATGTTTACGTGGACTTAGTTCAACAACCCCCCTACTTGATAGCCTAGGTAGGTTTAGCTATTCGAAGGAGGAACCTTCATCCGACTACCTAATAGCTCGGTTAGGTTCAACTACTTGGAGGTGGAACTTTCACTTGCCTACCTGGCAATCCAGTTAGGTCTGACTACTTGACCTGACTACCCAATAGCCTAGTTGATTCTAACAACCTAGGATGTGGACAGTCGGGCAGGTCACACCATATGGTGAGCGGCTAATAACTGTCTGGTGGTATGATGGCAGGATTTAATACTTGTCAATTCGGGGAGATCGTGGGATCATGTGGTTTGACCCATGATCTCCATGTTTAGAGATTTCATAACTTATATAAACCGGAGTTGCCCCAGTGAAAGGGGCTATGCAATTTGAGAGAAGAGAAAGAAGAGAATTCTTGCATTTATAAAAATCGATAGTGCATTTTGAGAGTTTAACACTCTCCCCAAACGTACATCATTCAAGGTGGAACTGGGTCACCAATTCCTTTTGTCCTCTGTCATGTGATTGCATTTGAGTCGAGTACTCTACTTTAAGAGTCTCGATCAATTGGCATCGTCTAATGGCTACAAGACATATGGGCATCACGGCTTGAATGTCTACACCTTCTCGTTCTTGATGAGTAAAGCTGCGCACCAGTGGGTGATGCTGGAAGTGGGACTACCTATATGGTAGGAGCTTTGCGGGTAACGAGCAGAGCATTTGACTCTTCCTCAACATTCTCATCTCCATTTGTTCTTTTTTTTTTGTAAAAAAAAAAGTCGTAGGATAGAGCTTTTCCATGACGTTAAGGGGTCACATTTGTGATCATGGGAGCTCCTAGTCGAAGAACCTTAGGTGGATGGAACTCCTCTGGTGGGTGAAGCCTTGAGGTACTTCTATTGCAAAGGAGGGACTTCAAGTGGATTTGGGTTCAAATGACTTGCTCTCAGGACAAGTGATGCCTAAAATAAAATCTCCCTTCCCAACCATAGAGGAAAAAATGAACCTCATTTCTTGGCCTTTTGTTAACATTTTCTACAGACAACACCATTTGATGGGTAGAGGCCATTGAGCGTCATTAAAGAATTTGTAAACATGGAAAACGTAACATAACCATAAAAATATAAAAATAGATAATCAATCACATGAACATAAGAAATTATTAGCCCAGTTTCACCCTTGATGGGTGTACATTTGAGGAGGGGATCTAACTCTCAATATCCATTATATGTGGGAATGATACATGAGGTAATACGCTGAAAAGCTTTTAGGTTGCCCCCATTAGGTGTCTCTCTTCCCTGTGGGCATTGAACCCAATTTATAGATTATAAAATATAGGAGGCTACACATTTAGAAGTGTAATTGTCTAAATAGTAGGAAGTTATTGATGAATAGTGGAGAATAATGATGAATTATTTTGTTGACCATGTAATGACTTAGTGGTTCACATCTTTTTGCATTCCCGTGCTGATCACGAGTCGATTGGACTTATTTTACGATGACAATTTCTTCCCTTATCACTCATACCATTTCTTATATCTTGTTTATGATACTTGCCCATGTAACGACTTGATATCCTTTTTCTATTTAAACCTTAAAAATTGTTTGGAATTATGTTATTATGGGTTTTTAAAAATTCAAAACATATAAGAATTAGTGATATGCCAAAAAAATGAACTTTTCTCTAATAATGGATGATCCCATTCTTAGTTAGGCCCCAATATCAGATGATCCTCATGAGATACTATATTATAACCTAATATAAGGGCAAAAAATCTAAAACAAAAATATCAAAAATCGATCATAAACCTATCTCAGTAAAACAAACTCAAATAAATTTGAATGCCCAATCCTTAAATTAAACCTAAACTACGTAATAAAACGTATGACGAGGACACATATCTACGAGAGAGAGGTAAAGGAGGATGTTGGAGTGTGGCAGAGGGTTGGGTGAAGGTGCAGGGATGCCTGGTGGCGGACAAAGGAGTTGTCAATGGGAGGAGGGTCGATGGAGGAATGAAAGAGGTTATAGGGAGCTTGTTTGTGCGGTGTAGGAGATTATTGAATGTTAGGTGTGATGTTGGGGTATAGGAGAGGGTTATGCGTGGGATCATCACTATTGTCGATCAATAAAAAATTATATTTGATTGATCAAAAATAATTTTTAACTCAAGTAAATAAAAGCTTCTTGACCCACCAGTATAGGAGAGGGTTATGCGTGGGATCATCACTATTGTCGATCAATAAAAAATTATATTTGATTGATAAAAATAATTTTTAACTCAAGTAAATAAAAGCTTCTTGACCCACCAAAAATGACTTCGTGTAAGTCAGACTCTCGTGGTAAGTTATGTCTTCTTAAACCTTAATTAACTCTCATGTAATAATTATTCGAAATTCCGTTCGGACAGAATCTTATTTTATTTCTTTTTTCTCCATGTCAGGCACCATTCTCCATGTGCACATCCCCTGGCTGTCGCACCGTCCGTCATGTACACGTGTCAGCTTTCTATTGGGAAAGACCAATCCAATTGTAAGCAGAAGCAGACGGGAGGATAAAATCGGAATCCACATCGCAACGCCAGGAAAGGAAGCAACGCCCCCGTACCATGCCACAGGCCGGTCGCGCCGAGTGTCGGCAAAATCTCCACAGCGTGCCTGCCATAAACCGGAATTCTCAAAAAAAAAAAAAAATTCAATCCCCAGGACCCCGTCGGTGGGTGCGTGCAATCGGGAGAGATGGAGGGGGGGCACTCCAATGCCAATGGCCACATATGTCAATGCCTAAGTAGGTTGCTAGCATTCCGAGGACGAGCCACGCTCACGATTTCAGGAGACCATCGGAGAACCGGCGAGGAATTCGTCGAGGGCGTCCTCAGCCTAGCGGGTGGGCTCAAGCAGCTCGGTGTTCAGAGTGGTGATGTTGTTGCGATCTCAGCTCTCAACAGGTTCTTGTCCATATATCCTACCCAACCCGCCGCTGGCCAGCACATATAATTAGCTAATTGATCTCTCTCTCTCTCTCTTCCTGTGCTAACGCCGATTCATTCCGCTCTAATTTGATATGTTTCGGTATGCTTTCTTTTCAGCGAGTGGTGTATGGAATGGCTCCTTGCAGTGGCATTTGTGGGAGCAATTGTAGCTCCTCTCAACTACCGATGGGTATGTGTCTGTCTTCTCATATCTTCTGCATACTGATGGAGAATTTTGTAACCATTCACCTATATTTGGTTAGAAAGAATTCCAAATCAACGTCAGTTTTTGCCCGTTACCACTCAGTATCCTCCACCTCCAATGTCTATTTCGTCCCCTCCGCTGTAAATTTACGGTAAAGGAGGAGTCCGTTGGGCTTAGTTTGCTCACAAGGATAACCTATAAAATCAAGGCTTAACGTTATTTGTTTGGAGGAATTTCCCAACACAGAATAAGGGTTATTATCCTGTGTTAACGCATCCAACCCTTCCCATTATCCCATCAATAAATATTCTAACTAATCAAATAGAGAATTAATTCCTCAAATTCCTTGATTTAACCTAAAAATGTAAACAAACATAGAACAGCCACAATCTCAGAATTATCACACAATCCCGTCTGTCAGAGCACATGGCCCCAACTCTTGCCCCTTCGTTCCCACTATGCTCTCACCTTCGTTGCCTCTCCTCTCTGGCACTGACGATGCCCCCGTGAAGAAGGCTGCGAAGTCGAGCTACCACGCGAGCTCCTTCTGCGAGAGATCACTTCACTTCGCCGGTTGCACCCCTGCTCCATGATCTCTCCATGATCCCACGTTCCTAATTCTACCAAATTGGGAGTCATAACCCTAGGTCTCGCCAATTTGGAGTTGCATCTCGATCGAAGGCAAGAGCGCGGGTGCGGAATTTGAGGGACGAACCTGGGGGGTTGGTGTGGGTGTTGTTGTGGGAGAAGGGGATCGACGGAAGGACAACGAGAGATGGCGGAGATGAACCTAGATGTGAATGTGGGGAAGGGAGGGCATAATGGAGGGAGCAGCAAAATAAGATCAGTTCATTCTAATATAATAAATAAGTCCCATGTGTACAGTTTTTTTTAAGCGGTATGTTTCGAGTGTCCAATAATTTTCCATTAATTGCAAGGATTTTAATTACAATTGAAAGAAATAATTTTTTTTACATCAAATAAAATATTTGTTACAAATAATAAATTATAATTATCATTAGAGTTAACTACATTAATAATGAACTAACTTTCAAATCAACAATTACATAGGTAGAAATATCATTTTGAACCTTACCTTATCAACAAAACTTCTAAACAAACTTCCACATATACGATAATCCTCCAAGTTATCCTGCATTCCAAGTAACCATAGGTTAACCTACGAGGATAATGTTTTTAACTTCCAAATAAAAATGCAAGATAACCTTTTTATAAAAAAAAATTATCTCATAAAATCTATCCCCCCATCTAAACTCTTGGGCCTTATTTGGTAAGGAGAATAAGTTTGTGGAATAAGTAAAAGAATAGGGAAGAATTGGAATAAATGGTGGAATAAGTGAGTTAACCTGTTTGGACGTTTTGACAGGTTAAAGTTATTCCACAAGGAGGGTGAAATAACTTTACCCCAGGTTAAGTTTACTTAACTCGACGTAAATAGGGGGCGGGTTAAGTTGTGGGTTAAATAATTAACCCACCAACCAAACACCTCCTTGAAGTTTTTTTATTGGTTGGAACTTTCTTTGGGATTTTAGTACCTGTGGCACTACCTATGTATCTGGATTTGAGTCCTAAACAAGGGATTTGTGTTTAACTCTAACTTCGAGCACTCCAAGAAGGGTAATGTAATATATATTCTTTTATATACCCTATAACATACCCCAATCCAAAGTAGAATCCTATTAGGTCCATTGCCGAAGGACCTCGAAGTGCAAGAGATTGGGGTTGAAGGAAGAGGAGGAGGAGGTCAGGGCCAGAAGAGGACGAAGGTTGGGACTGGCGAAGGAAGAGCTTCGAGGTGCTCGACTGGAGGAGGAGGATGTCAAGGTTGGAAGAGGACAGTGGTTGGGGCTGATAGAGGTTGGAGCCAAAGTTCCGCTTTCCCTCCATTGAAATTCAAATTTGAATATAATGCATACATGTGACTCTATTTGATTTTCCCCTCTCTTAGCTAAAAGTAGTAATATTACTTTTAGGAGTTTAAAAAGTTGGTGTAACTTTTTTTATCCATAACCACATGCGACTCTCCCATGTGACTCTAGCTCATCCACATGGCATCTACCTCACACATGCCATGTAGGTTGGATATGTGGTGGATACATCAAAGAGTAAGTCTTTATTTATTCCTCCAAAAATGCTACTTGCAAAATTCATCGTATCAAAATGTCAAAAACTTTGTACTCTGAAAAATCTCCTTATGCTTTAGATATGGGTTGATTAAAATTAAGTTAACAGTGCATTTTTTAAAATTTCGAATAGTTCAGACAACTTGGTTAAAAGGTGTCTCTTAATTGACATGACTCATATTTTCAATTTATTAAAATAACCGAAGAGCTTGGAGGAGGTGACAATTGCCATAGAGGTCGTAAATCCGGTGATGTTGGTGGTGGATGATTATTGTAGCAGATGGGCTTCTGCATTGAACACATCATCTCTAAAGTATAGAGTCCTAATGGCTGAATTCCCGTCCATTATTGCCACGAATGGCCTCGGTGAGTAGGTTATTATATTTTTTAATGATTATTTAGTGCATAGTCCAAGTTAAATGGGTTTAGGGCATTCCTTTTTTCGTTGGAAGAGCACCATTATATGCACCGTAATTTTTTCCACTCAAAACTTGAGAAACACAAATTGCCAGAATGAACTTGGAGTTCTCCTGCTATCTGTAAGTCCATTAGGATGTTATGCCTCATCCTCTTCCACTAGATATCATAGGAGGATCGATCATCACAAGGGAAAACCCTACATGATTATTGCAGAAAACAGTCCGTAAACCAGGCGTGAAAGCTAGGGAGTAAAAGGTCTTAGCCCTGATTATCTTGAGCAACTTTCCATCTTTGAGTAGTTATAAACTTATAATCTCAAACCAAAGTTTGCCTAATTTATGATTTCAATTAAGGAGAGCCCTAGACTAATAATCGCTCAAGCCTTGAAAAATGCTTGATACCATTGATGGTCCGAGCTATTTCACACAATTTTTCCCTTCTTGCTTTCATGTCAACTTCCAAATTGTAGCCATTCTTTTTAATATGCAAGCATTCAAATAAAAAACCATTAAACTAATAACAAAAACTATAAGAAACAAATGCGCTATAAATATTCACATTGTTAAACAAATCAGTCATGAGCATCCCCATTTCATAACATTGTAATTACAAATACTCAACAAAATCTTGTGGTTGACATAAATGTCACAGCGCAATGCATGCTAATCCAACCATAAACTTCCACAGAAAAATAATGCAGATTCTGATTCATCAATCTGAAAATTGTCAACTTCAAAATTGTCAGTCCACCCAAAATTTAATTGACTTTAACTAATAATCAAAAATATATTTTTATAAATTTATCCTTATATGAATTGAAGGCCACTTATTGTAGAATGGAAAACAATTACTAAAGTGGAATAAAGAAAAGACATTATAAAGCACAGATCATCATAAACATAGTTATCAAATTTCTCAAAAATTGTATGTGGCGGTTTCCCCATCATGGGTCATCGAAGGGCCTGACAGAATAGCAACCAAGTTTGCTGAACCGGGGATCCAACATGGTTTGAGAATGTGCATTTGTGAAGAACACAAGGGAATTGGTTGAGTTTACTCGAGAACATGTTGTCTTGGAAGAGATGTGATCACTCAAGTACACTAAATTCTCTTTTACTATGAAGGAATTAATGCACGGAGACACACTTAATATGCGAGCAAACAGTTGATTTGATGATTGGATAGTCTCTTGTCCATTAATAGTTGCTTTGTGTGGCTTTATAAAGGCAATCTCACAAGCTATGAAACAATGATAGAGTGACTTAACAGATGCCTTTCAGTGATTGGCAGTCAATGGAGGTGTGGTGTGGCCTCTGATACGCAGGCTTTACATCTTCACTTTTCTGACGTGGAATCGTTTACATCAGTTAGTGCACTTTCATCATATAGATGAACACGAAGATCCATGGGAATATTTGTTGACTTTGCACCTCACATGCTTGTCTCCTAAAGTAAATCAACAACATATTTCCATTGGGATAAGACAATGCCTCACTTGCTACGAGCCACTTCAATCCCAACTAGCAAAAGATCAACCTCAGTAGGTTTAATCTTACATCTAGTTCTTTTTTAAAGGAGTTAAAAACACCAAAAAATAGTTTTTGTTAATGATCTAATGCAGTAGACAGAACAACATGCACTTTTGTGCATGGCAGGCTGACCACGCGTGTTGGCATGTGGTGGGTAAAGAACTTGCACGTGATGTGTAGTAGGCAGGGAGATGCTTCACGCATTGTGTGGAGGTATGGAGCCCATGCATGTGTGTGCTGCAAGCAGGGAGAACGTCCACGGTATAGTGCGCGCAAGTAGGCATGTGCATAGGTGTGTGGGGCGGTGGCGATGGCTGTGACCTCTCTCTCTTGTGGGGGCTAGGGTTAGTGTTTCTTTCCTTAGGAGGATCCTTGCTCTAATACCATGTTGGGGAAAATGAATTGTGTTGCTAGAAAACATAATCTTAGTCTCTCTTACATAGAGAGGTGGGAACAAAAAATTACATAAAGAGTCCTACTAAAAAAATAAAAATGCATAACTAACTCTAACAAATTCAATCCTAAGATAACTAGACTACTAAACTAATACTTTAACAGGAGGAAATAAAATCTACATTCCTAATACATGCCTAAGAAGTTATATTGAAAAAAGTAATACCTAAAAGGAAAATCAGCCTACAGATTTCTTTCAAGAACTTAGAATTCTTCTGTAGAAAGTTTGTATAGGTTTCATTTTCAATGTTCCAGAAGGACAAACTTTGAGGTAAAAATTACGATTGCTCTAACCACTGAAAATCTGATTTCTTTACAAAACAAATTTCAAACTGCAAAGTAGTTCCCTGTCCTCAGATTTTATTTATTGGACAAAAGTTTGACAAATTCTTTCAAGAATAGAATAATGTTAAACCTTGTTGCTATCCACATCTTTAGAAAGAATAATGTTTAACCTTGTTGCTATCCACATCTTTATTTGATGGCAGTGACTCCCAAACCTGTTGTTTGAAAATATTTACATTGCATATGTATATTCGAATTTGCACATTGATGAATAAAAATGATGCGTTAACCTTCAAATAAAACCCTAGCCCTCTTTTATATACAAAAGAGAATTGGGCAAATTATATAAGTACCTCTTAGAGATAAAAGAAATAACAAATACCCCTTTACAAGTTAACACTCCCCCTCAAGTTGTGACATATATGTCAATGAGGTCCAACATATATGACCCAATTTGTTGCTTAGAAAATCATGGCGCTTCTTCTTCAGAGGTTTGGTGAGAATGTCAGCAATCAGTAGCTCAAAAGATATATAAGGGGTATTTATCTTACCTTCTAAAACTGCATCGTGTATAAAATGACAATCAAGCTCAATATGCTTCATCCTCCAATGTCAGCAATATATGCAGCATACTTATTATCACAGTACAATGGAACAAGGGTATCAACTGTCACCCCTAAATCTCGTTAAAAACCAACCATCCACGTGAGCTCCCATGCAGCTTGAGCTGTGGACCTGTATTCTGCCTTGGCACTAGAATGGGTAATCACACTCTGTTTCTTGCTCCTCTATGAAACGAGATTTCCTCTCAGATAGATAGCAAAACCTGATGTAGATCGTGTGTCCGCAATTGACCCTGCATAATCTGCATCTAAATATGCCATTAGATCAAGAGAGCCATTCGTGCAGAGAAATTGGATTGACAGGCTGTTCGTAAGTGGCACAGAGTATGATGGCAGAGAGGCGGCAGGTAAGGCAACTACAAACTATTTTAGGGAGTTCACGGGGAGGAGGTCTAGCCATTGGAGGTGGTAAGGGTCAAATATCTCGTCCATTCGTGTTGACCAGGTTGAGGAGTTGGTTGCACTTTTCATAGAGGAGGCCCAGAAGGTGGTTTGGGGGTTGAATGTTGATGGCTGCCCTGGTCATGATGGTTTCCCGATGCATTTCTATAAAGAATTCTGGATATTGCTCAAAGACAATGTTGTGGAGGTGATGGTAGAATTCAAGGAGGGGAATCGCGGCTTTAATATGCTCAACAAGTTTTTAATGTTTCTATTGCCTGAGAAGGGGCAGAGGCTATTGATGAGTTTAAATTCATTGCCTTGTCTAATGTGATCTATCTGATAGTCGCTAAGGTGTTGGCAAACTGGTTGAGTGAAGTGATTGGTGGGGTGGCCTACAACATTTGTACCTGGAAGGAATATCCTTGATGGTTATGTGGTTGCTATGGAGATCTTATCCTTTTGGAGGGAGAGGAAGAAGGCTTTTCTTTGGAAGGTGGATTTCAGGAAAGCATATGATTCGGCTCACTGGTCTTTCCTGTGGGCTTCCATGGTCAAGAGGGGGTTCCTGCTAGCTTGGATGTAGCGGATGAAGCAGTGTGTCATGATAGCCTCATTCTTGATTCTTATTAAGGGGAACCCGATAGGTGGTTGGATACAACCGAGGAGGGGAGTTTGGCAGGGGTGCCCTCTGGCGCCTATGTTGTTTTGTTTTGACCGCAAATGTGCTGGTGAGGTCTTCGGTTAGAGCTTGTGAGAGAGGATTGGTTAGGGCCTTTGCCATTGATTATGAGACCATGGTCCTTGTTCTTCAGTATGCAAATGACACTTTTTTTTTTTGACGGAGCAGTGACTGAGGCGAAAAGGATCAGGGTACTTTTGGAGTTGTTTGGGGATGCGTCGGGCCTGCAGATTAATTACAGGAAATCGACTTTCGTCCCGTTTGGTTTATTGGAGGAGGAAGGTGCTTGCAGTGACGTGTTGGGCATAGATAGTGGGGTCTTTCCTATTCCTACCTGGGCCTGTCCCTGACGGATAAGAGGATTACGATGCAGGACTGGTTTCCTTTGGTTGAGAGGATTGAAGGACGTTTGGTAGGGTGGCTGTCGAAGTTGCTGTCTAGGGGGGGTAGATTAGTGATCCTGAAAGCGGTGCTTGCAGTTATGCCTTCTTATTTTGGCGCAGTGTTAAAGATGCCACAACATGTTAAGAAAAAGATTCTCAGTCTCATGAGGAACTTCTTTTGGACAAAATATGGGGCAAATGGAAATGGGGTGGAGTTGGAGGCATGGGAGGAGGTTTGTAAGTCCCTAAAGGAGGGGGGCCTGGGGTGAGGGAGGTGGGGAGGATGAATGATAGCCTCATGTCCAATTGGATTGTGAGATTGCTTGGAAGGGAGGATTGTTTGGTCGGCAGCATTCGCCATTTGTGCTATGAGTCCCCTCCTACTTGGGACCTATTGGCATCTCCTTCGAGGGGATCCTCACATTTTATTAGGGGTCTCTCCAAGGTGGTGCCCAGGATCCGGGGTTTCTTTACATCGGTTCTTGGAGTGGGAAGGGAGTTCAGATTTTGGTTAGATGACTGTACGGGTAAGGGGAGATTGTGTGATCGATTCCCTAGGCTTGCGGTAAGGGCGCATGACAGAGAAGTGTTGGTTGCTGATGCTTGGGATGGTTGCTGGTGTTTCATTTTCTCAGGAAATCTATCTAATCAAAGGATTCATGAGGTGCAGGAGTTGCTGTGGGACTTGAAGGGATTCCAGCTGGAGGAGGGGGGAGGAGATGTTTGGGTGGGAGGAGGGGGATTTCTCTGTTTGGGATGCATACAAGAGGTTGGGATAACTTGCAGGGTTGGCGGATATTGACATTATCAGAGATTGCCTGTTGTTTTGGGAGGTGGCGTGCCTGTTGAAGGTGAAGATTTTTGTTTGGCTGCTTAGGAGGGGTTGGATTATGACGAAGTCTTGGAGAGCCAGGTAGACACAGGGAGCGGATATTGTTTGTCCTCTTTGCTATGGAGGAGCGGAGGATGTAGAGCACCTGTTTTTCATGTGCCCCGTAGTGACATAGGTTTGGAGTCGCTTTGGGGACGGATGGTGGTCTCATGGCTCTTTTCAGGAGTTCTGGAGATCATTCAGAAGGGCACCAGAGGTGGACATAACTCTTTTCGATCCAAGAAGGAGAGGGTGCTGCCACTAGTGGTTTTGTGGGCCATTTATCTTGAGAGGAATACGACGATGTTTAGGGGGTAGCATCCGTATGTGGAAAATTTTGTGGAGTTTGCCATGTCTTTTATCTCATTGTGGAGTTATATTTTGTAATTTTGGCTTAGGGCCTTTTGATTAATGAAGTACCTGGGTGGTTATCATTAGGGGTGATGGTATAGTGGACTTATTATATTTTGTAATCCACCTCATATGTCTAGGTGAATCCTTTGGCAACAAGTCTGCTCTAATATCTCTCCACTGTCCTATCAAATTTGTATTTGATGGTGTACACCTATCTGCAATCAACAACCATGGCACCATGAGAGCATGTAACATGATCCATGTCTTCCTGATCTGTAAAGCATGCATCTTGTCTCCATAGCTGCCTTCCACCTTAGATTGTGGAGGGCCTGAACAAAATCTCTGGGAACAACTGAAGTGGTAATGGCAGATGCAAATTGTCTGTCCTCCTCTTGGAGATGGAAAACTGTAGTATAATAGGAAATAGGCTGGATTGTGGTCTTAGGCCTCCTCTACACAATCTCCTTTTCTCTATTTGACTCACTCCTATTGGAGGGGGCAACAAGCTGAGTGAGCTCCTCACCAGCAAAGACATCTAATGCTGATCTCTTCTAATATACCTATGTCTCTTGTATAGCAACCTTTATGGATGACCCTTCTTTTGAGAAGTAAGGAATCTTCTTAAAGAAGGTCACATTCGTAATGGCAACATATCTCTTGTGAATTGGATCATAACACTTGTAGCCCTTCTGGGTCCGAGTGTACCTAAGAAAAACACATTTCGTGATACGGGGGGCAAACTTATCTTGAATATTATAATTCTGAACAAAGCAGGTGTAACCAAAAACTCGCAGAGGCAATGGAAAAATCCTACTACATTCAGGATGTATAACCTAATATAGTATTTGATCATGAAGTACATAAGAAGATAGTCAGTTGATTAGATAGGCTACTGATAGTATGACATCTCCCCAAAAATGCCTAGGTGCCTTTATATAAGGCATCAAGGTCCTACCAATATCAAGCAAATGTTACAACTTGCACTCTGTAACCGCATTCTGCTGGGAAGTATGAGTGCATGATGTTTGGTGTGTGATCCCCTTGGAACAGAAAGCCTCCTGTAAATCACTGTGCATAAATTTTAGTGCATTATTACTGTGAAAGACCCGAACAATAGTACCGTACTGTGTTTGCACCTTAGACAAAAAATGTTGAACAATGGTAGGAATCTCACCGCGAACCTTCATCAGAAACACCCAAGTCAGTCTACTGTTGTCATCGACCATAATTGCAAAATATCTGTCTACCAGTAGAGACAACTCTAGATGGTCCTCATACGTCACAATGTACCAGGAGAAAAGGCACTAAACTAACCGTGGCACCTCTGTTCGTATGGTGCCACGGTTGTTGATTGCATATAGGTGTACACCATCAAATACAAATATGATGGGACAGTGGAAAGATATTAGAGCAGACTTGTTGCAAAGAATTTACCCAGACATATGAGGTGTATTACAAAATATAATAAGTCCACTATTCTATCACCCCTAATGATAACCACCCAGGAAATTCCTTAATCAAAAGGCCCTAAACCAAAATTACAAAACATAACTCCACAGTGAGATAAAAGACATGGCATCTCTCATGGGGTAGCTACTCTTGTGATGCTTTCTCAACTAGCAATCTTTACAATCTAGGGCCAAGGACTTAGGTAACTCTGGATACATCTAACGCATCTTCTTCATGGAGGGATGTTCAAGTCTATGATGTGAGAGCAAGGGATCACGAGAGATTGACACAACCCCAACAAACAAGGTAGGAGTGTCTAAGTAATGCAGTCTACCTTTCTCTATTCCAGTGCCAATTATACCCCCCTTGATTTGATCTTGGAAGTAACAATGTTTCTCATAAAAAATAACACATCCAAGATCTCTGCAAATTTTACTTACAGATATAAGATTCATGGGAAACTCAGGAGTATAATATACCTACTCTATCTTCATCCTGGATGCAGCATCCACACACTTAACTACTCTCCATTAGCCACTCATACACCGTGGATTCCCTGTAGCGCCACAAGGTTCTTCAGACAATCTCTATCTCTAGTAAGATGGATAGAGGCTCTATAGTTAATCACCCATGCACTCTTGGACCTCTTTTTCTTCATCTCAACTTCTTGGGCTATACACGTTAACCCAATAGAAACTCAAGTTGATTTTCTCGAATCAACTTTCTCCAACATGGGCAAGAGAAGACTCATTGCCATCGATAAAGGGCATGAGAAAAGGCTCATCACGCAAAAGATCATGAACAAGCCAAACTAGGCGGCCACTAGTAGCAGCAACCCCTGTTGCCGGTGACCATGGCTCCAGCCGGCAGCGCCACCGACGGTAGGTAGCCCAGCGGCGGCACCACCGGTGCTGGTAGATCGTTGGGTAGGGGAATGGTTGCCACTGTTGCTACCTTGGTGGTCGTAATCGCCCCCAGTGGTGATAGTGGCAATGTGGATGTCCTCTCTCGTTGGATTACCTCTACGTTGGTGATCCAAACATGTTGTGGTGGAATTTTTTCGATGGGATATCGGAGCATCGGCCTAGGATTGCTGCTCTGATACCATGATGAATCAAAAAGGATGCCTTAACCTTCAAATGAAACCCTAGCCCTCTTTTATACAAAAGAGAATTGGCAAATTACACAAGTACTCTTTAGAGATAAAAGAAATAACAAATATCCCATTACAACTCAACACACATGATACTAATTTTGTTCCTAGATAAAAGTAAAGCTTCTACTATTGAGGCAATACACCTCTTGAGACGTATGATGGAGACTTACAAAGTGAAGAAAAAGGATTTACATATGGTTTTTATTGATTTGGAGAAGGCCTATGATTCTGTCCCAAGAGATATCTTGTGGAGAATTTTTGAGAAGAGACAAGTGCCAATTATATATATCAACCTCTTTAAGGATATGTACTATGGAGCTATAGCTTGTGTAAAGACTAAGGATGATTTGACAGACTACTTTGATATCTCCATTGATCTGCATCAAGGTTCGACTTTAAGTCCTTATCTTTTTGCCTTGGTTATGGATGAGTTGACGAAGCATATCCAAGTTGAGGTGCCTTGGTGTATGCTTTTTGCTGATGACATTGTGTTGGTTGATGAGATAAGAGATAGAGTGAACAGAAAACTTGAGCTTTGGAGAGAAGCCCTGGAAGATAAAGGATTACGCATAAGTAGGACGAAGACTGAGTATATGGAATGTAAGTTTAGTAGTAGAGGGAACAACGAAGGAATTGCTGTAAAAATTGGAGAAGAGTGCATTCCAATGAAAGATATTTTTAAGTACTTGGGATCCATTTTCCAACATGATGGTGGAATTGATGGTGATGTTACACATAGAATTAATGCAGGGTGGTTGAAATGGAGGGGTGCTTCTGGTGTTCTCTGTGATAAGAAGGTTCCTTTAAAAGTCAAAGGAAAATAATATCGAGCTGTGGTAAGACCAGCCATGTTGTACAGTTCTGAATGCTGGGCTATAAACTATAGGCATATACAGAAGATGTCTGCGGCAGAAATGAAGATGTTAAGATGGATGTGTGGTCATACAAGAAAGGACCGTATTTCAAATGAATTTATTAGAAACAGGGTTAGGGTGGCACTGATAGAGGATAAAATGAGAGAGGCCCGTCTAAGATGGTTTGGACATTTACAAAGAAGGCCACTAGATGCTCCAGTTAGGAGATGTGAGAAGTTTGAGGCTGAACCCGCTAAGAGGGGGCGAGGAAGACCAAACAAGTGTTGGAAGGAAACTATTAAGTATGACCTCAATTACTTTAATTTAAGTCCTAAAATGGCTGAAAATCGATCTGTGTGGAGGCAAAGAATCCATATAGCCAACCCCACTTAGTGTTGGAAAAGGCTTGGTTGTTGTTGTATAAAAGTAAAGCTTCTGAAAGTAAAGTTTTACTCTATCAGAGAGTAGGATGGCATTATGGATAGTTGTTACGAGTTATTATTATTATTGTGGGCCGTGTTCTTTCTATTTTGCCCTTTGTATGGGGTTTATTGTCTATTTTTTTCGTAGTCTCTCCATATAAAGACCTAGTGTTTCTCTGAGAAATTGATTTTTTTAGCCTTCCGCCTTAGCATGGTATCAGAGTGGCGGCCCTAGGTCAATAGTCCGATATCCTACCAAAAAATAACTAGATCTAGGTTTTCTTGCCAAGGATTAAAGCCAAGAACACCCCTTTATATAGAGGGGAGGTGTGGGAAAATAACATCATAAGTCTAGAAGAAATAGAAAGAATAAGGTGCAACATAATAAAAGCCAGATATGTCAACACTTTCCTCAAGCTGGAGCATAGATGTCAATCATGCTCAACTTGGAACAACAAGTATCAAACACTCCATGTGACAAGGGCTTCGTGAAGATGTCTGCCATCTGGTCCTTTGAAGCAACAAAGGTTGTGCATAAACTCCACGCTGGATCAAATCTCTAGTATGTATAGTGGCAGTCAACTTTCACATGCTTGGTGCGCTCGTGGAACATGGGATTGTTGGCACTATATGTAACAACTTTTTTGTTAGATCTCATTTTCATGGGCTTCTCAACCTGAACATGCAGATCCAGTAACAAGGATCTAATCCATATCATCTCAGTGTCAGTCTGAGCCATGGCCTTGTACTTTGACTCAACACTAGACTGTAAGACCATAACATGCTTTTTACTCCTCCAAGTAACCAGATTACCTGCAACAAATGTACAGAAGCCTGTAGTAGACTTCCGATCTGCAATACACCCTGCATAATTTGCATCTGAGTATCCTACCACAGTCATAGGAGCCCTAGCCTGAAAGAGAATACCACGTCTAAGTGCTTTCTTCAAGTACTTAAGCACCTACATAGTAGCTTGCCAATGTTGCTTGGTTGTCCTATCCATGAACTGACTGAGCTTTCCTACAGTAAGTGTAATATCAGGCCGTGTAATAGTTAGATAGAGTAGCTTGCGAACTAACTATCTGTATAATCTGTTATCAGCTGCCTTTGCCTCCTCATCATGAAGATATACCTTGGGGTCTGTAGGAATGTTGGATGGCTTGGACCCTAGCATCCCTGTCTCTTGAAGAACATCTGACGAATACTTGCGTTGGTAGAGAATAATCCCATGTTAGCTCCTAACCATCTCGATCCTTGATCGGACCTCCTAAGTGATCGGAGGATTTGACTCAACAATTCAAATGATCAGACCTCCTACATGAACGGAGGGTCCGACTCAAGAGCTCAAGAAATTGCACATGAAGCAAAGAAGTTTGTGACCTAGTTCCACCGCAAGGGGTATACGTCTGGGGGGAGGATGATGCTCCTAAATATGCACTAGTATGAAGCAAGATTACAATATCTCTTTTTCTCTCGAGTTGCCTTGGAGAGGGCCTCAAGGGCCTCTCTCTGCTATTTATAGTGTTGGGGTTGGTTCCTTTACGAGATCTTTTGACTAGATATGTTTATTGCCAGGGTACGTATGTTATAAAGTCATTAATTGCAGCAGCCATGTCATCATTTATTGGAAGTACGACTGTCGACTGTGTTGTACTTTTTCTGCTGTCCCTTTGGCGCTAGATTCTTATATGGGTTGGGTCCTTTGGACCGATCATATCTAGGCCTTTACAGGTGTAGGCAGGTTGGATCTTTAGGCCCTAGATATAGGCAGGTCAGATTTTCGGACCTGCCTGTGAGTCCTTTTTCTGATGTATGTGGGTCGGATCCCCGGACCTGCTTATATCTGAGTCTTTCCCGGTCGGACCTTTCTTTTCGGGCATTTTGCGGAGTTTTGGGTTTGAGGGGATTTTTTACCCTTTATTATATGCCCCTTACTTTCGAGCTAGTGGATGCTTGTTGAGAGAGTAACAGTTGTGGTAAAAAACTCTGCGATATGTAATGCCCCCAATTGTTTCCTCGTTTTATTTAAGCGGGGGAGCATTTGTTATGGAGCGGATTTTGCCCCGAATGCCTGCTTGCTATATTGCCTGACCTTAAGAGGCGGCTTAAGGGGCATTCACCTAGTGTATTGCCGTCCTTAAGAGGAGGCAGGAGGTGTGTTCGCCTGCTGTATTACTGGCCTTAAGAGGCGGCATGAGGCACGTCCCCCCGTTCTACTTCCACGAGTAATGGCCGATTACTACGGGATTCATATTGTCTTGTTGTTTGATAGGACCGGCATTAATTGCCGTTATGATGAGGCTAAGGCCTCAAGCATTGTGCCTGTCATTGATAGGACTACCCTCTCTGCGGCGGTGCAGGGGGTTTCTAATGTCTGTAATGATGGTTGAGATATTTTTCGCTCTTGGCTGAATATTTGGAATCCTCACCAGATACGGTGAGATTTGATTTTTTGTGATGTGCACTCCGGAAGGGGGGAACCGCCCTTCGAGGGGTATATATAGGGGTGGTGGGTCATAGTTAATGGCCTACCTATCTTGGAGAGTACTGTGCGCGATATTTGTTATTAGCGGGGTGCTGTAAGAGAGTGTCCTTCGTTGGAGCATCTTCGTCTTAAGGTTTCTCAAAGGAAGAATCATGTCGGGATTTGCAAGCAAGGGTAAGTCCGTTGCTTTTTCTTCTAGGGTTTCTTCTGAGACACAGGATTTGTATAATTTTTCGGACTTTCGTAGCCGATTCGTGATTTTGTCTTTTTTGGGGGAGTATGGATTTAGTGGAGTGCCGTTTCACACTTGTGGGTCTTAGACCTGTCTATGTTCAGATGGGTTAAAGGATATGTTTATAATTTGTAGATACGCCATATAGCAGGGTCTACGGGTACCTTTGAACCCATTTTTGTCCTCTTTCCTTTTACAACCTCGCCCCTTTACAGCTCAATCTTAATTGCTGGCTGGTTTTGAATGCTTTCAATGCCATCTTCCTTCACTTGGGGATTGTCCCTCGCCTTGTTTTGTTCGCTTGCTTTTTGGGCTGATGCCCCTGAAGGTGAAGAAGGGCAAGCCTTCATTAGGC
This sequence comes from Thalassia testudinum, assembly GCA_037157565.1. Classification (NCBI taxonomy): domain Eukaryota; kingdom Viridiplantae; phylum Streptophyta; class Magnoliopsida; order Alismatales; family Hydrocharitaceae; genus Thalassia; species Thalassia testudinum. Next base: position 63,214,646 of record JAZHRO010000035.1, on the reverse strand, counting down.
ACTTACATCTTGTACAACCGGCAGATCGAATACTGGATAGTGGATCTCCCCGATAGTTTGAAGGGGTAAGACCACCATTTCTTTTTTCTTTCCAATATCGAAGACCTTGGAGTTCCCTATACTTGGCAAAGCTCGTCTGAGAGGGACCAGTCGGCCCGATCCGAGGAGCTTGACCCGTCTGGACGGGTGGACATAGAAAAAATAATTAAGTTTGGTCCGATTATCCGTTCGGAGCTCAGGTGGAAGGACGTCCAGGTGGTGTTGTCATGGGTGGTGGACTCATTGCCTACGTCATGTAAGTAGGGAGTGTAAATTGCTTTCTCATCGCATATTACATCCACCAGTTACTTATTAATATGGTATTTTTGGTTCTTTTAGCTGTAGCTTTCGAGTGGTTCGCTTGGCCGGTCATGCCCAAGCGTCAAGGCAGTAGCTCGACTCACCGTGGGTCACGGTATGGTGTGGAGAGGTCAGTGGCGCAAGGGGAGGGGAGTCAACCTGCTTACTAGAAGGGGTTAAAGTGGAAGGAGGAGGCCCTTGAAGAGGTCGTGGAGGAGTCAAAGGTCCCCTTGAGGCGTGCCAAGAAGGGTCATCATGTGGAGCTTCTGTAAGAGGAGTCAACGACTCCTCTCTGCAGAGTCTTGACGAGGTTGAGGGGGAAGGTGTGCCCTCTATCCCCTTGGAGTCGTCTGGGCCGCTTGAGGCGATGAGCTTGAGCGACTCCCCTTTAGAGATGTCCTTGGAGGCGACACGTTAGGGGGGTACTATCGGCTTCCTGGTTTCGTCGACTGCTCCTGGAGCATTCGCCCTGCTGCCGCAAGAGGTGGGTGCCACTGGTAGCATCTTTGACTAGCCATACTATTGGCGAAGCTCTATGGGTGCAAGGGTCTTGGTGGATTCCCTTGGCTAGGGGGCTCGGGGATAATCGGCCATACAGTCGGTTTCATTGCTGGATCTGTGGTGGAGGGTGCTCCTAATGGCCCTGTACCCGGACGGGTGGTGTCGATTCGGTCGGGGGCATCAAGCAATGCCCCTAGTTTAGAACGGCAACTGCTAAGGCACCTTAATGATGCCTTGTTTTAGGCCACCTTTGGGCTTAGGGGCATGAATTTCAACTACGTTTTCTTTTATTTTATGCGCGCAGTAAGCTCTTAGGGCCTATCCTTTGTCAATTTTTCTCTGGCCAGAGCTTTTATATTCTGACGTGCTCATGCGTTGCAGGTTGAGGTGCTTGGGTCCTTTATATCGCACGATGACGCTCCTCTGGACCTCCCTAGCCTTGCTGGCAATGTTGACGCGACGAACATGGCCGCCTAGTAGGCCGTTACGGCCAAGGTGGAGCATCGGTAGTTGCTCCGCCAAGTAGCGGAGGCCGTTGCTGCCCTGGAGAAGGCGGCAGAGGAGGTTGAGCAGAAGCTCCATTCCCAGCAGCAGGCGACCAGCGATGTGGGCCAGTTGGAGGGGAGTTGAAGATGGCCCGCTCTGCTCTGAAGAAAAGCCTCATCAGAGCACACGGTGCTTATATGGAGGCTCTGGGGGGCTTGTCTGAGCGCCTCTCGGCCGCCTGTACCAACATCCTTTCTTGAAGGAGGTGTAAGTGCTCAGGGCGGAGCATTCCTCATCTGTGGAGGGGTATGAGAGGGCTCTTGAAGAAGAGTGTGTCTGCCTCAGCGCCTCGATCAATAAACTTGCTTCTTTGGGAGCAAGTCTGGAGAAGGCAGAGGCGACTACAGGGGACTTGAGGGTTGACCTCGGCAAGTTTTGGCAGCTCGTGGAGGAGAGGGGCTAGTGGGTGGCAGAGTTGGAGGAAGTTACAGAGCCAGAGTTGGATGTAGAGACAGTGATGGCATTTTACGCCTTATATCCGTCTATGGCGGCGAGCTGGGAGGAAGTCTTGAAGGAGGTCGGGAAGCAGACGCTGGTTGCCGTATGGGCCCTTATCATGCGGAAGCACATCTCTATTGAGGAGTTATGTAATTGGTCTATCGACTAGTTGATGTCGGAGTACGACTGTCTGAAAGCTCCCGGTCTTACTATTGACGAAAAACTCGTGGGGCCGCCCGTGGACTAGCCAACTACCGAGGAGGAGGTAGACTAGTCGGGGGTCGTCGAATCGCCTTCAGGGGTGATCAACTTGCTCCGCCTCTCACCTATGCCCAGGGGGGACATTTTTTGGCCACAGAAGAGGAGTCCCTGAGCCCTTAGCCAGTGTTGCCTGTTTCTTTTTCTTTTCTTTGTTTTTTTTTTTTAAATGTAATAGGCAACACCCCTTTTGAATGAAGAAAGAAATTTTCTATTTTTATTGCTTGTTTGTATTAATACGTGGTACAAACGTAAGTTACTCGCATGCCAGGTGCGGGGGTTGCCTTTGCTGCCTAGGGTTTGTAATTTGTAGACGTCTTTCGGACTATCTTTACGAATCTTATAAGGCCCTTCCCAGTGTGGGTTTAGCTTCCCGCCTGACCAACTTGGCATGGAGACTTTACACTTGTGTAGGACTAAGTCTCCTTGGGAGAATGTCCGCTTACAAACACACTTATTATAGGAGACGGCGGTGGCTTTTTTATGTTTAAGCGCTGCCTCTGATGTCTTATCCCTTAGCTCATCTAGGAGGTCTAAGGATAGGTGAACTTGATCATCATTAGTGGTGGGGTCATAGAGTTGTCCTATAAGTAGGGAGGATTGTTTCGATAGGTAACCGGGCTTTTATGCCGTATACCAGGCTAAATGATGTATGGCCCATGGAAGTCATCTGGCAAGTCCTGTAGCCCCAAAGAACGTTTGGCAGCTTGTTCGCCCATCTCCCTTTGGCTGAATCCAGTCGGCGTTTGAGTGCTGATATGATGGTGCAGTTGGTCACTTCCACCTGTTCGTTCACCTGGGGATGTCCCACTGACGTGAAGCATAGGCAAATATCTCAGTTGGTGAAAAATTCTTTGAATCTTTTGCAGGCGAACTGGGTTCCATTGTCCGTGACAATATAATGGGGTATTCCATATTGAGTTATAATACTTTTGCGGACAAAGGATATAACTCTGTCAGCTGTTGGGTTAGCCATGGCTTCAGTTTCAACCCATTTGGAGAAGTAATCGACAACCACCAGTATAAACCATTTCTAAGCCAGGGCTAGTGGGAAAGGGCCGACGAAGTCCATGCCACATTTCGCAAAGGGGATGGGCGACATCACAGGCATTAACTTTCCAGGTAGCAAGTAGTGTTGGGTAGCAAACCTCTGGCACTTGTTGCACTTGTGCACAAAGTCCTTACAATGTTACTTCATCTGGGGCCAGAAGTAGCCTGCCTGGAATAGTCGGGTTAGGAGTGCCTTGTACTCCTTGTGATTTCCGCGTACACCTCCGTGGGCTTCTCGAAGGGCTTGGACTGCTTCGTTGTATTAGGCAGTGTAGCAGGGGGTGGAATATCTCCGCTTGTACAGTTTCCCTTCTATCAAGGTGTATCTTGAGGTTTTAAGGCGAAAGGCCCTGGGTCGAGTTTTCCTTAGGGGTAGCTCACCATAATTCAGATAGGTGATGATAGGCGTCATCCAAGAGATGGAGTACTCTATTACGAACGTTCTGGGAGCAAGGTCAATTGGTTCTTTTAGGGTTTGGAGGCAAATATCCTCTTGTCTCTGAGGCATGGAAGCTGTGAGTCTCACCAACGCATCTGCCAGGGGGTTATTCGCTCGGGGCACCCGCTTGATCGAGACAGTCTTAAAGTCCGCCAACTCCTCTCTAACTTTGTCAGCATACAAGATCATGTTCGGATTTCGAGCTTGGTACTCGCCATTTATTTGGTTGGTGACCAATTGGGAGTCTGTATAAACCTCTAGCGAGGTGCCTTCTGTGGATTTGGCTACTCGGATGCCTGCCATCATGGCCTCGTACTCCGCCTGGTTATTAGATGTAGAGAAATCCAATTTAATGGTGTACTTATGAGTAACACCGTCCGGGGCGGTTAGAGCTATCTTAGCTCCAGACTCGACTTTCATGGACGAGCCGTCAACATATAACTTTTAGGGGAGTGTGAGGGAGGCACCGGGGTCCGTGAATTCTGCACGAAATCCGTCAGGACTTGTCCTTTGATTGCTCTTCTTGGCTGGTATTTTACGTCGAATCCCACCAACTCTATAGCTCATTTGATCTGTCGTGCAGACCCCGTAGGCTTATGTAGCATTCACCGGAGGGGGTAGTCGGACCATTATAGTATAGGCTTGGAAGTATAGCTGTAACTTCCTTGCTTCAGTGATCAGTGCTAGCTTTAATTTCTCAATGACAGTATACTTAGCTTCTGTGCCTTGATAGGTTTTGCTGACAAAGTATATGGGTTGCTGAGTTCCCCTTCGGTCGTCGACTAGAATGACGTTGACAGCAGACACAGATGCGGCTAGATATAACGAAAGAATCTCCTCGGGTTGGGGGGCTGTTAAGAAAGGGGGACTTCGGAGTGCGTCTTTGACTTCTTCTAAGGCCTTTGGCAGTGAGGGATCCAGTAGGTGGCACTAAAACCTTTACCCTTCTTTATACACTCAAAGAAGGGGAGGCATTTGTCGGAAGATCGAGACAAGAATCGTCCTAACGAGGCGATCTTGCCTACTAATGACTACATTCCTTTCAAGGTGTCTGGCGGTTGCAGGTCTACAATTGCCTGGATCTTGTCTGGGTTGGCTTCGATTCTTTGGTTGGAGACCAGGAACCCTAGAAATTTACCGATTGAGACCTCAAAGGTACACTTGTCGGGGTTCAGGTGGAGGCAGGTGTTCCTTAGAATCTGGAACATCTCTGCCAAATATTCCAGGTGTTGAGGGAAATTAGATCCCTTTATAAGCATATATTAATGTACACTTCAAATGATTTTCCTATTATTTTTGAGAAAATCATATTTACAAGGTGCTGGTAAGTTGCTCCAGCGTTTTTCAAGTCAAAGGGCATGAGTCTATATTGAAATAGGCCCCTATCAATAATGAAGAAGGTGTAAGGCTTGTTTGCTAGAGCGAGGCTGATTTGGTGGTACTCGCGGTAGGTGTCTGAGGACATGTGGGATTGTCTGCTACAGGAGTCTACCAGGGAGTCCACCCTTGGCAGGGGGAGCTCATCTTTTGGGCAAGCTTCATTAAGGTTGGTGATGTCTACGCACATGTGCCATTGACCATTGGCCTTCTTCACCATTACCACGTTCGAGAGCCATGTTGGGTACATAGATTCTTTGATGAATCTTGCTTGGAGGAGCTTTTGGACTTTGGCTTTAGCCGCTTGCCATTGCTTGGTTGACTTGTGTCGGCGCGCTTGCTTGATCATGCGGGTGTCCGCCTGGATGTTCGGATGATGCTGAATTAGGGATGGATCTACTCTGGGCAGGTCGTTGGCTGACTAAGTGAAAACGTCCGCATTGGCCAGGAGCAGAAGTAGCAACTCCTGTACCTCAGAGGGTGTAAGGTCCCCTTCGACCTAGACGAGCTTGGTAGCTTCGTTGGGATACATTTGTATGGCCATGAATGAAAAGCTTGGCTGTAGTCCCTAAGTCGCTTGTAGATCAGCTGGATCATCTCTTGCTAGATTGCCTAGACTTGGTTCCTTTTCGTCCCCCATTTCCATGATTTGGGGGGCTTTGGCTCCAGGCACTGCTCTAGCTCAATCCTGAGGAGCTCGCGCTCAGCCATTTGGTCCCTGTATACTATTCTTACTCCGTGTGGAGACTGGAAAGGCACAAATTGGAAGTATGATGAAGGGATTAGGCGGAAGACATGGGAAGTGGGGCGGCCAAGAATGCCGTCGTTAGTCTGGCCACGTTTAGCCACAACAAACGTGGCCGTTCGGTTAAAGTGCCTGTCCTCGTCGCAGATAGATAAGGTGAGGCTGATCTCTTCTTTTGTCATCATCTTGTGGTTGTCGAATCTTACAACTGAGTGAACCGAAGGGGAGAGGTGTTCTTCTGTGAAACCCAAATGGAGTAGGGTTTTGAGGAAGGGGACGTCCACGGCACTACCTTCGTCAACGAGAAGCCAGTGTTGCTGTCGCCCCGCTAGCAGGTTAGTGTACTTTGCCTAGGCAAACAGTTGGGAGGCTGCCTGCTTCACGGGATCTCTCACCCCACTGGAGGGTAGGGAAAGTGCTACGGACCGCTCGCTTGAAAGGGCTGGATTGCTGATTTGGGGCGGCATTGACCTTGAAAATCACTTCGACCTCCACGCTCGCTGGGGGCGGGTGGTGAATATTTTGGGGTAATCTGGGCATAGCCACTAGGATCTGGCGGTGGTACTTAGCCGGGGAGAGCAGGGGGTACCACCTGTTCGAGGCAGCGGGCCATGACGTCATTGGGCTCTCGGCCCTTAACGAGTATCATGCTGACCTTATGGAAATGCTAAGGCTTCTTCTTGTGGTAGTCTTCTGGGCCCTCCATGGGCCCTTTGCCCTTATCCTAGCCTTTGCTCCGTTTGACAAAGTGGGTCAGATTTCCATGTCGAATCTGGGATTCGATCTGGTCCCGCAGGTCCCGGCAGTCTTCAGTGGCGTGCCCCCAGGCCTTGTGGTACTTGCAGTAGGGTTGGAGTTGGCCTTCTTCTTCATTGGCTTAGGCGGGGGTAGTTGGTCTTTATCTATAGACCATACCTCCGCCAACACATCTTCCTGGTTTGCAGGTAGGGAAGTGTACCCTTCGAAGTAATCTTGCCTAGGTTGGCGGGGTTCGCTGTTTCGGCCCTTACTCGGTCGATCATTCATTCACTCTGGGAAGCTAGCCTTGCGCTTGTTGAAGTGGTTGCCTCTGTGAATGGAGACGGGGGCAGATTCGATTGGAGCTTGCTTTTCCTTGACCGAGTTGGCATCGTCTTCGTATCCCTTCGCTAGTCGGCTGCGGGAGCGGAAAGAATCGTCATACTCTGTGAACCTTGTAGCTCTGTCCTAGAGCTCTGCCATACCTCTAGGTAGGAAATCGTCGATGTCATACAAAACCTCTGAGTCAGAAGCCTCAACTCGAAGTATTGGGTGGCGATAGTATCGTGAGGCCACTTACATTTGAAGTACTGAACCTTAAACCAGTCTAGGTACGACTGGAAAGATTCATTCTTTCGTTGCCGAACCTTCGATAGCCTTTTGGGGTTGTCTCTAACCCTCTGCTGTCCAGCAAAGTATTGGTAGAACTTGTCCTCCAACTCCTGAAAGCATGTAATCTGTCCGGCCGGTGGTTCATTGAATCACTCATGGGCCATGCCAGATAGATAGGACGGGAATACTTGGCAGAGTACTTCGTCGGGGCAGCCATGTACCAGCATCATTTGGCGGTAACTTCCAATGAAGCTGTTGGGGTCTGCTGTTTCGTCATACGAGGCCATGACAAGTTGCTTGAATCTCTTGAGTAGGAGGGCCATCATCACCTCCTCAGTGGAGGGGTAGGTGGTAACGTAGGCCTGGGGGCGTATGTCCCGCATTGCCCTGGTGACCTAGCGGTCGCTCTCAGGGATCGAGCCTCTACTGCTGGTCGTTGGGGGTTAAGCCCTAGAGATTTCTTCTGATGACGGCAGGCGAGGAACTTTTAGCGGGTCAGGAGGAGCTTCCCCTTTCTGGCTACTAAGCTCTTGTTTTAGTTTTTTGAGTTGTTCGCCCAGATGGGCGTTCTCATCCTCCACGGTGCGATGCCACCTCTGTTGCTTGTCTTTGAGGCTTAATCGGTGGGGCTCCCCCTGAGGGGGTTTGTCTAACTCCCGGATCTGTCTGAGTTCCAGGAGTTTCTCTGCAACTGAAATCTCTTCAGCCTTAAGAGCCGTCAGCCTAGCCTGATACTGCTCCTCCCTCGCCTGCAGCTCCAGGAGGAGGTCATGGTCGTGGTCTTCCAGCAGTTGGCCAGGGACTCCCTACTTCTCTTTGTTTAGCCTGGTCGATTGAGGGTGTCTCTTGGACACCGAAACACTGGATTCAGCTTGGGTCGGCGCTTTCTCGGGGCCAGCACGGGAGGAGTTGTGAGTCGTGGGAGCCATTGGAAGGACTTAAGAGCCAGGAAACGTTATCAACTGATAATCAGTTCCCACAGACGACGTCAATTGATCGAACCTCCTAAGTGATCGGAGGATCCGACTCAACAACTCAAATGATCGAACCTCCTACGTGATCGGCGGGTCCGACTTAAGAGCTCAAGAAATTGCATGACAAGCAAAGAAGTTGGTGACCCAATTCCACCACAAGGGGTGTACGTCTGGGGGGAGGATGATGCTCCCAAATATGCACTAGTATGAAGCAAGATTGCAATCTCTCTTTTTCTCTCGAGTTGCCTAGGAGAGAGCTTCAAGGGGCTCTCTCTACTATTTATAGTGCTGCAGTTGGTTCTTTTGCGAGATCTTCTGACCAGATATGCTTGTTGCCAGGGTACGTATGTTGTCAGGTCATTTATTGTGACGGTCATATCATTATTTATTGGAGATATGGCCATGTTGTACTTTTTCCGCCGTCCTTTTGACGTCAGATCCTTAAGTGGGTGGGTCCTCTAGATCGACCATTTCTGGGTCTTTCTAGGTGTAGGCGAGTTGGATCTCTAGGCCTTGGATATAGGCGGGTTAGATTTTCAGACCCGCCTGCGAGTCCTTTTTTGGATGTAGGTGGGTCAGATCCTTGGACCTGCCTGTATCTGAGTCTTTTTTGGTCGGACCCTTCTTTTCGGACTTTTCGCATAGTTTTGGGTCCGAGGACATTTTTTGCCCCTCATCAATCCCCAAGAAGTATCTAAGCTGGCTCAGATTTTTCGTAACAAACTGTCATGCAAGTGACTTCTTGACTAAATTTATCCCAACCTCATCGTCACCGGTGATAATCAGATCATTCACATAAACTAGGATTGCCACCACGTTATTCTCTGTTTTCCTGACAAATAGAGAATGATCTGAAGAAGATTCTACGTCCCCATCTTCTGCAATACATCTGAGAGCTTCTGAAACCAGGCTCTCGGGCTCTGCTTCAGGCCATAGATGGGTCTTCCTGAGTCTGCACACACTCCCCTTAAGCCTCAAAATCCGAGGGTTGCTGCATGTAAACTTTCTCCTGAAGATCACATTAAGCTAGTGCAATTGCCAATATCTGTGACTCGCAACAGAGATAAGTACGCAAAAACTGGCGAGGCGTGCAATGGGAGAGAAAGTATCAAAGAAGTCCACCTCATAAGTCTGAGTGAACTTCGCTATCAACCTAGCCTTATACCTTGAAATTAGGGTTGTACTTTAAGGTAAGGACTTATTTGGAACCAACCGGTCGTGCACTTGTAGGAGGTGTGGTGATCTCCTAAGTCTGTCTACTCTAAAGTGCCACCATCTCGTCTTCCATGGCTTGATGCCACTTTGGATCAAGCATGGTCTACTGGTATGTAGACATGATGTGTGAGACTGTAAGTGCTTGGCAAAATCTGCTAAACTTAGAACTAAGATCATCAGTAGCTAAACTGCCTTCAACACGGTATCTGCACTCACACGTGTGGGGTACCTTCCTAATGGCAATAGGACAGTTAGAATCGCTTAGCACCTCTATTTGAACATTTGTAGAAGGAACCTCACTACTATTGTGGTTGACACTATTAGGAGGATTATGTTGGACCAAATTGTCACTGTCGCCAGATACCATGTCAACTACTTATGGAGCATCATCCATTGGTGAGGAAGGTGACCTTAGTAGTGTCATATGAGGTCTACTATACATGAGCATTGGACTATGCAATCTCTGAAAATCATCCAAGGAGGTTGTGGAGCCAGAAGAAGTCGATTGAGTAGAGACCAGAATTTCCTCCAATAGAATAAGGGGAATAGGCATGTGAGTTGCATCATCATGAGAACTTATCCGTCCAGCAACTGAAAAGAATGGTATTGTCTCATAAAATGTCACATCAATACTAACATAATGTCTGTTGTGGATGGGATCGTAACATCGGTATCCCTTCTCACTCCTAGAATACCCAAGCTTGTCATGACTTGGTGATGGCACATGAATAAAAGCAACATGCCCAAAAGTCCTGGGAGACACATGGAAAAGCTTACCATCTGGATGTAGCCGGAGAATCGACATCTGCTCGTGGAGAACTGAACTCGGCATTTTGTTAATGAGACAGCACACCATCAAAATTGTATGCCATAGTATTTCTGCAGAACACTGTGGTGGATAAGAGTACGGGCAACCTCTAATTGGTGTTTGTGCTTCCACTCTACAACCCCAATCTGCTGCGAGGGATGGGGATAAGTGGTTTGGTGGATAATCTCACGAGCCCTGTAGAACTCTGTAAGTTTAGCAGTGCAGAACTCAAGAGCATTATCTGTCCATATAATTCTTACAGTGGCAGAGTACTGTGTCCTGATCTCCAATAGGAAAATCTCTATAATACCTCCAACATCTACCTTGTTCTTCAGATGGAACACCTAGGGCACTTTGGAAAAATCATCGACTGCAAGGTAATAGCGATGCCCCATCCTGTTTGGAACTCCACTCAGTCTCCAAACATTCATATGAAATAGCTGAAAAACAGTTGCTGATCCAAGGAAGTTCTGCAAGGAAAAGAAGACTGATGATGCTTACCTAGTTGACAAGTGTCACACCTAATAGTAGTGGCAGGAGAAATATATGGAATCACCTCTTGAGGCGGTCTAGAGGCAGGTGACCTAGATGACTATGCTACTGTAGGGCACTCCCGCCATCTTACCTGCTCGCTCAAGCAAACGGTTTCTGCCCAAAAAGATAAACACCATTCTCCTCTGTGCCTCTGGCAATGGTCTTCCTAGTGAACTTATCCTGGACGATACATCTAACCTTATCAAAGATAATCCTGCATTGATGGTCCTTTGTAATCCTACTCACGGACAATAAGCTCATGGGAAACTTCGGCACATGTAATGCTTTCGGTAGCCGCAAAATGGGGGTTATAAACACCTCCTCCTGACCAACAATAGGAGCATGCCTACCATTAGCTACCTGCATCGTTCTCCCTAGTGTAATAGAATTGAGCGATCGAAAATAACTCTGATCGCCACAAAGATGCTGTGAAGTACCAGAGTCATCTATCTTGCACCATGATGACTCCTGTCATGCTCATGATGCATCAAGCCTGCATCTCCACTATCCGTATTGCAATAGCGGTATCCAATGCCATCTCTGAACCTTTCGATGATGGCATTGTGCCTCTGACAAGGACCAGTCAATCCAAAGGTAGATCTGAATTTCTAATTTTAGATAAATAGGGGTAAGAAAGGTTAAACATCTTGATCACGAAATCCAAGCAGGCATAGCCTGAAAATCAAACCAAGAACTTCATTAGAGCTCCCAGAGTTAGATGGGGCAGCACTAGGGTGCGGGGAATCACCCTAGTGCAGCCATCCAGGGACTGTTGCTCCTCCTCGTTGTTGCTTGAAAGGGGGAACCCTCATCTGCGATCCTCCTGCTAGTTGGTGAGAGGTCGCCAGTGGACTGCTTGGCCAGTGGAGGGTCGACGGTGGTGCTAGTGGTCGCTGTCTGCCCTTCAAGCAGCCATTGACGGCCCTACAGAGGGTTGGCAACGTTGCCAGCCATCGCTGGTAGGGCTGCTGTGGCCCCTGCAGCCGTTGGTAACAACAGCAACGGTGGTGGCAGCGGTTCGATGAAGAAGAGAGAGGGGATTTGGGTGATTAGGGTTTCGAAGGCCTTCTTGGATGGGATACTAGGGTGGCCATGGTTTAGAATCGATACTATCAGTGGAAAGAAATGAATCACTTAAAATTATTCCAAAGATCTCCACACCCCTTTATATAGAAGAGCTGTGTGGAAAAATAACATCATAAGTTCATAAGAAATAAAAAGAATAAGGTGCAACATAATAGAAGCTAGATATGTCAGAAGATTTTGAGTTGAATGTAATAATAATTCCGATATCTCTCTCAACTCCCCTCCTCTCTCATTGTTGACTCTCTCTTTCTATCTCACTGTGCATGTGTCCCAAAACAGTCCATGCGTGTACCAACACGCCAAGATGCCTCCACGTTAATGCCAACCTCCACAAAAATATTTTATTTTATTTTTTAATTATGGAACTTGGGAGGGCATATATGCTGGATCTAACCTTTACAAGGTCTATATTTTTGAAGGAAAGAACCCAAAAGCAAGAGTTTTGCATTCAATCATCAACGTTCCTTCTTAAAAATACAATGTTTTTTTACTTTAAAAAATAATAGGTAAAAAATATCAGCATATTAGGAAAATACCCTCTTCATGTTTATTTTTGAAAGGGTTCATCGAGAGAGATTCCTGGGGAAAGAGGTTGCACTTCTGGATAACATAGAGATAAATTAAGGTAGAAATGCTCAGAAATTGCATTCCTTTACAGTTTAATGCAACAGCCTTTGGCTTCTGAAAAAGAAAATGATATACACAAGCATTTACGTGCCACATTACATGACATCTTCTCAAAATTCATTGATTTTCAGATACCTTTGAGATAAAAATCAAAAGTTCCTCAAAAGCACTCTCCAGATTTAGTTATCTGAGGGGTCCAGAGGACATTGCTCTTATATGCTTCACATCAGGTAAAATTTCCCCGTGACTGATCTTATTCCTTTTTTTTTTCTCTCTCTTTTAACTATCTCACTATTCTTTAAATAAAGATGGCTAACTATCTGTTCTAACTTCAGAAGGAGAATAAAGCATATTCTCTTTTGATGGAGAATAATGTTAGGCTCTTCCCCTTCGTAGGCAATAGACTTGTAACTTTGGTAAGGTGATTTCTCGAGGATTGGAATGGAATAAATATTAATAAACAGATGCAAGATGAGGAGTAGGCTGAGAAAGGGTGTTGGCGACGGGGGGGGATCTCTCTCCCCCATCGTCCTCGCCAAGAAGTTTGTTTCAAATGTAGAGAGAGAGGTCATTGGGTGAGGGACTGCAGGAATGGTGTGGTTGGCCTCAGATGCAAGGGGATTGGGCATCGTCAAGGATCGTGTCCAATGGTGGATAGGAGAGTTAAAGCGTCTGAGCCCTCAGTGAGCCCTCTTCCACCTCCACCATGTGACCCCCCATCCTTGGAGGTTGAGCCCCCTTGGTCAACTGAGGTGGATTTCATCGATTCGGTGTTAAGAGTCTTTTGTGGTAGGGACTTTCCTCATGGGTCCCCCATTGTTGGAGGCGGTGAGATAGATGCTTAAAAGTGTGATTGGAAAGTGGCCAAATATTCTACAATGAAGGTTCTTGTGTTCGGATTGGAGGCTTCGGATATTGCGCTGTTGAAATATGAAGTGATGTCTACTGATGAGGTCAGTATTCGTTGGTCATCTCCGAGCGTTTATGAAGGTGCGATCGATGAGAGGGTGCCTTTGCGCCCTCCTGTCGTTTTTTGTATTACCAGCATCCCTTTGAGGTGGAGGACGGTGGGTACGATCACCTCTTTGTGTGCCTCCTTTGTGAGGATTCAAAGATGTTGCGGCCTTGGCCTCCTTGAGGGTGATCTTTCCAATGTGGTGGTCGAAGGAGAGCTGTTGATAGGGAGGAGCCTACCCTCCAAAGAGGTTCTATGTTTTGGGGGTTGCACGTGCATTGTGTCTTTCAGTGAGATCCATGAGGGGCCACTTTTGAAGAGCGTTGATTGTGGCCTTACATGCGCACGGGTGGTGGCTAGGGGAAGGTCGACCAACAACGGGAGAGGTCATGCAGCGGCGACATAGCTCTTGGCAGCGGGACGTGGCGACAATCTTGGTGGGTAGTGGATAGGAGCGATGGGCAAGGCCAATCAACATCCTCTTTGCCAAATCTAGAAGCCTAAATGCTAGTCGGAGATGTTGCCATCCAATTTCCGAAATTTGAAATTGGGGACAACTGGGAGCATTGGACATGACATTGGCTTGTTTCCAAATTTGGAAAATGGTCCTTTTTTGGATGGCGATGAGAATGGCAAGTTATCCTCACATGTGTAGGCTGCCTCTGGATCCTTAAATGGATCTGAGCATGGTAAGTTGTTCTGGTCTGAAAGTAGTGGTCCTCATCTTTCGACTTTTGAGGTAGGTGGCCCTTTTGCCTATCGTGTGTGTTGCAATGCAGGCCAATCGCATGGACGCAATGGTAGCACCTTTGGAGGACGTGGGGGGGGGGGTGGGGACCCCACGGGGACAACGTTGGAGGTAGGCGTTGGAGATCAATCAGGGATGGCCCTAGTGGATGGTGTGTCGTGTTGTCCATAGGTGGACTCCAGACCTAGGCATGGGTCTGGATGCGGTGAGTTCACTCCTGACAAACCCTTCTTGGAGATAGCTTGTTGTGTTTCACAAAAAACTGTTCTTGCTACTGTTGCCTTTTCTCTTGAGCAAGAACTTGGGTTGCCAACAACCTTTGGGTCCGTCTTTGGCATCTGGCATGAGGACGGATACCTTCATGGACCTCGAAGGCTATGTCAGGCGGACTTGAAGGAAGATCAAGTGAGGTGTGTAGATGCGTCGGAAGATGCTGCGTCAGATGTGGGAAGTAGGGGACGATAGGAGAGGGAAGATGCATGAGAGCAATCCATTTTGAGGAGATCTTCCTCAAGCAAATCATCCTCACGACTAAAAGTTATTTCACAAAAAACACTGGTTGGTTATCAGTGCTTGCTACAAGCGGAAGATCTGTTAAGAAGCCATCTAGCAAGGGGAGAGTTGGTGATAACCAAGGGGAGACGAGGGACGTTGATGCTCATGTGGCCAAACTGATTGGTGTAAAGAAGGTGCACAAGGTAGGGTTGTTCACGGTTCTCATGATTAAAGTTCTTTCTTGGAATGTGCGTGGTCTCTGGGATGAGGGTCGGAGGGCGATTTTGAGGAGGTACTTGTCAGAGTGGAAGGTGGACATTGTCGCTTTGCATGGAACTCATCTCGAGGGTTTGAATGCTCAAATAAAAAATAGCATCTGTGGTGATATATTCTCTGATTTTTTAGAAGTGAAGGTGGACGGGAGGTTGGGAGGCATCCTTATCTTGTGGCATGGTGATGCTTTTGACCCAGAGTCTTCCTTGGTGGCAGGAAGAGTGGTCACAACGATTCTCAGTAGGAAGATGGATGCTTTTAGCTTCGCTGTGTTGGGGGTGTATGGCCCATGTGAAGATTCGACTAGATTATGCTTTTGGGAGGAGGTGGAGCATGCTCGTGTTTTGTGGATGCTAGGCTGTGATTTTAACGCAACTTTGCATTTGGATGATAGATCGGATGGTAGGAGGGACATGGCTTCCTTGGATTTCTAGTGTGTGGTCCAGGATCTTGAGCTGGCAGATTTACCCATCAACGATGTACGCTATACATGGTGGAATGGAAATGGGGCGACGTCATGCATAGACAGATTCTTGTGCAATGTCTCCTTGGCGGAATCTTTTCATGGGGTGGAGGTGACGACGTGTGATAGATCTTTTTTTGACCATATGCCTACTTTGTGGTTTAATAACGAAGGGGTAAATTTTTTCACATATTTAAATTCTACATATCCTAGTTGAAGGAACCTGGATTCAGGGAGATGGTTCAGGAGATGTGGCCTTCTACACCAGTTTCTTCGTCAGCGACTAGAATAATGGCGTGCAGGATTCGAGTAGTCTGGCAGGCAATGATTGAGTTCAAACGAGATCTCCAAAGTTGCAGAGATGAGAGGAGGAATGATGCCTTAAAGAAGATCCCTGATTTGGACAGGCGCGAAGAAGAGTCCCCTTTATCTAGTCATTGACTGCGTCGAATGCAGGGAGATGCTGTCTATTATTATGGAGGAGGATCACAAAAAAGAGATGGACTGGAGGTAGAAATCGTGGCAGCTATGGCTTAAAGAGTGTGATGCTAATACAAAGTTTTTCCACCTGACGGCCAATAATAGGAGACAAAACATGATCAATTCCTTAGAAGTGGGTGGCTCTACTTTACGATAGAGGGAACAGATCTGTGATGCTTTCAAGATGCACTATCATGATTTCACTTGGAGGCGGTGATTTAAATGGCATGGTCAGCATGTCGGCGAAATCGATGGGCGTGTCGAGACTGTTGCTAGCCCACTGCTGGTTCGTCGTTGGCATTCTTGTCGGCATGCACACGAAATGTACATTTAGAATTTTATTGGCACCACGTCGAAATCGGTATTTCGAACCTTGCTTGGAGGTAGGCGTGTGGGGGATTGGCACTTAGGATTGTTGGAGTTGGACTAGGTAAAGGATGAGACAAAGATGGAACTCCTGAAGGAGGTAGGTGAAGAAGAGGTCTTGGTGGCACTTAGAAGTCTAAAAGTAGAGGGATCCCCGGGACCTGATGGGTTACAAGTCCTGTTTCTCAAGGAAATGTGGGATGTGGTGGCTCTGGTAAGGGAGTTTGTGGAGGGCAATAGGGGTTTTGACAGGCTAAATCGGTTTTATTTGTTCCTTTTGCCCAAAAAATTGGGAGTTGAGTCAGTTGATGACTTTAAACCCATTACCTTATCAAATGCTGTTTACCTATTGGTGGCTAAGGTGCTTGCTAACAGGTTACACTTGGTTATGCCCGATATTATTTCTCCAGTCTAGTCGACCTTCATAAAGGGGTGTTCCTTGCAGGATTCCTTTGTCTTGGCTGAGGAGATGGTGGCAACTTGGAAGAGAAGGGGTTCCCGTGCTTTCCTTTGGAAAGTTGATTTCTCCAAGGCTTATGATTCAATTTCTTGGAGATAATTGTAGGATGTTCTTAGGAGGAAGGGATTCCCAGAGAGATAGGTGCAATTAATGAAATGCTGTGTCACTACGTCATCTTTCTCCATGCTGGTGAATGGTAGATCAAATGGATCGTGGATCCAACTCCAACGGGGGGTGCGTCAAGTGTGCCCTTTGGCATCGCTTAACTTTGATATAGTGGTTGATACTCTTGCTACCTTGGCATTCAGGGCCTGCGGTGGAAACTTGTTTAAAGGATTTACCTGTCAAGATGATGGATCTCTTCTCACGCCACTTTTGCAATACGTGGATGACACCACATTTTTCATTCAGGATGGAGCCTCTGAGGCTTAGCACATTTCTTCTTTGGTGAGAACTTTTGCCTCCTTATCTGGTCTCAAAATTAATAGGATGAAGTTGGTCCTTGTCCCCTTTTCCTTTTCTTGTTCGGCGACTCAAACTATTGGAAGTGTTTTGGAGACGTTGGTGGGTCACTTACCAATTAGATATCTTGGGCTTCCCCACAAAGGAAAAAAATTGACAACATCGGATTGGAGTTGTGTGGTGGAGAGGGTCTGGAAAAGACTTTCAACTTAGTGTGGAAGATTACTTTCAAGAGGTGGACGGCTTGTTTTGCTAAAAACAGTCCTGTCCTCCATTCCGGTATTTTTCTTGTCCATGTTTAAGCTACCAAAGAAGATAATCACACAGTTGGAGGTGATTAGGAAGAGGTTCTTCTAGAAGAGAGAAGAACATGAGGGTAGGTATGCACAATTGATTTCATGGAAGGAAATTGGCATCCCCAAAAAAGATGGGGGGTTGGGTGTATGAAGTTTGGAGCCGTTTAATGAAGCACTACTAATGAAATGGGTTGTCAGAATCCTCTCTGGTGAAGTGTCTATGCTCTCCACTGTTATCAAGGATTCATATGATTTGAATATGAATTTTAGTGACATGGTGTATGTAAGGAGTGGAATGTCAGCTTTTTGGCATTCAGTCCCACAGGTGTTGGAAAAGAATGGCGGTGCTTTTGAACCGGCTTTAGGGGATGGCAGACTCTTTAAATTTTGGACTGATAAATGATGTGATGCAGGGCCTTTTTCGCTGCTGTTTCCAAGAGTCAATCACCTGGCTGGAAACATAAATGCGACGGTTGATAAGATGTGGAATGCTCAGTGAAGTACATGGGATTTTCAGCTCCCCGTGGGTCTTTTAGAGCAGACTTTTGCTGAATTTCAGCAATTATCAATGCTGATTTCAGATGTGCAGCCCAGGGATGGACAGCCAGATTGCTTTGTCTGGAAAGAGGGGAGGTTCACAGTGAAAAGAGCATATGTCAAGAGCCTTCCAAGTGCTGAAAATTCAGATGTGATTCGATCTGATTGTGGTTTGAAGTATTCCTTTGGTTGCTACGGAGGGAACGCTTGGTCAGTACGATGTTAAAGAGATGGAATGATGGGGTTGATACAACTTGTCCATTGTGTGGCTGGATGGAGGAAGATGTGGAACATCTTTTCTTCGAATGTGATTTCTCTAGAGATGTTTGGGATCGATTATAGCTATGCACTTCTAACTACGATGGTCAACAACATTTCTGGAACTCCTTTCGTGATCACTACAACCTTGATGTGATGGGATGGATCAAGGCTTTTGCGGCACTTTGGTGTATTTGGTTGTAAAGGAACAACACTATTTTCAGAGTTGAGCGGTGTTGGGTGGATAATGTACAAGGGAGGCACATTTTTTGTTTGAAACTTGTAAGTCCATTTCTTTTTCATGATTAATACAATCTCTAGATGATTAATAAACAGTTGCTTAGAGTTTTAACAAAAAGATTGGAGAAGCTATTAATAATAGTTGTTATGAAGTGAAAATGGTTTGCTTTTAAATGGAAAATATAAAATGGAGATTTGACAATTCCTAAGAGGCTTAATTATCTTCATCCTTGTATTAGATGTATGTTGTAGTATACTCTTATGCACTATTTTATTATTTCTTGTTTTAATATGGAAATATACTATTATTTACCCACACCTCTGTTTATATAAAGGGGTGTAGGGTTTTGTGAGTTAGTAAGATTGCTCATTTTTTTCCACTTGGTATTAGAGCAGCGATCCTAGATCGGTGTTCAAGTATCCCACCCTTATAAAGCCTCCAAACCCTAACCACCTTACCCCTCTCTCTCTCATCGCTGCCGCTGCTATCCAGTAGCAGCCTCAGTGCTGGCCAGCAATCACCAAGGCCGTTGCACCATTAGCCAACAGTGTTGTTGGCAATGGTCCTCTACCTCTCCACTAGCGAGAGAGCCACCTAGCCCTTTTGGGTTGTTTAAGACGTTTGGATTAGCCGTCAGACGTCTGTCTAGCCGTCAGACGTCTGTCTAGACGTCTGGATGGAGGGTCGGACATCTAAAAGTAAAAAGAACCGTACCTTCTTTTTTGTGCACACGCTGTACGCGTATCCCTCTCTCTCACCCCAAACCCTAACCCTTTACCTTTAAATCCCCACCCCTTCTCCCCCCCGACGCCACTCTCTCCATCTACATCGACCACCACCTTCATCCTTCCCTCCAGCCGACTGCCACCTTCCTTCCAGCGACTAGCACGGCGTGTGGCGAGGAAGAAGAGAGAAGGATGGGGCGCGGAGGAGAGGGGAGCTCGAAAGGAGCTCGCGAGGGAGCGCGAGAGCGTGGGAGGAGCTCGGAGGGAAGAGCTCAGAGGAGCTTGCGAAGGTGGGCTTTGCAGCCTCCTGAAGCTACCGGCATCGCAGTGTCAGGCGGCGCGGAAGTGTTCTGCGTGGAGAAGAAGGCTCGCAGAGGTTCTGCGTACTGGATATTTTTTAGTATCAGACGTCTGGAGCACATCCCAGACGTCTGGAATAGCAGAAGGACGTTCGGAGCTGAAGCTGGACGTCTAAAAGTATGCTCAGTGCTAAGGTACGTACTTTTGTGCGGCTTACGGCCATGCAGGCCTCACCGCAGAGATTGTCCAGCCATTTTGAGGCCTGCACGAACGTACGCAGGGAGCAGGGCATTGCAAAGGTGCAGGGTGCCCCCTTGGAGGTGCTTTTGGACGTTTGGACACGTCGCCAGACGTCTGACCGTACCTTCAGACGACCGGAAGGAGAGTTCGACATTTGGAACTCACCTCAGACAATCGTGGAAGGGTCCGAACGTCTGAGGTAGCTGCAGGAAATCCAGGCTGAGTATTGACGTCTTTTAAGAAGTCTGGGATTAAACCCAGACGTCCGATTTTGGACAGTATGAGTGTTTTTGGCTTGTTTAGGGCCCAAACGGAATTGGATTTCCGTAAACGAACTACCGTTGTTTTTCGTTTGAGTTTTTCTACGAATTAGTGCTACTTGTATACGGTTTTGGACTCGTTTTATGAGATTGGTTAATTGTATAGGTCTTTAGCTAGTCGAGTACGCGGGAGTCGCGGAGTTGTGATCCGAGCTCCCATTCCTCTCGTGTTTGTCGGTAGAGTGATTTACATTAATATTAAAATTTGAATAAATGAACTTCATGTTTAGAATAACTTGAATGAATCCTAGGGCACGAACAGATAAGTGTGGTTTGAGCTATACTGTGTACTTGAGATACATGTAGAACCCTAGGATGAGAATGAACCCTAGGGTAGGAACAAGTGAATATGATTGAGCTACACTGTTTACTTGAGATGCGTGTACAATTTTAAATGCTAACAAGTGTATTGGTTATTTTAATGTGATGCCTTGTCAGTTGGAAAATCACGAGCTGCCTGTTTTAAGAATGGAACCGGTAATGTAAATAGAGAAATCTGAAAGACTGGAATATGAAACGAAAGAAATATCAGCATGAATCCTACGAGGAATTAGGAGAGGTCTTGTAGACGGAAAGTGAACTGGCCCTTGTGTATGCAGTACCAAGGAGAGCCACTGTCCCTTTTGTGTAGAGGGGTAATAGTTGCCCGTTGGGTTGAGTCCCGAGGTCAGACCTAGACACTCTACACCGACTTTGTTTGGCCATCGTGTATGTGGTACCGAGGTGAGCTACTTAGTGTAAGGAGGGAGCTAGCTGCCCTAAGAGGTCCGGGGCTAGGACTAACCACCCTACACCGACTCTTGTTAGGCTCACTGGGAAAACCGGGATAGCCGGACAAGCGTACACTGACTGTGGAGGGGCGAGACCCCTGTTCTATTCCGTGCTGTACCTTTAGGTGTACCCGCTAGCGGAAACGACTGATCGCGTGTCAGTGCAGGATAGCTACCCGCGCGTTTATCATGCATGCCGTAGTCACTGCTACGTTGCGATCGTGACCTAGGGTGGTTGACTGGGTGTAAGATTACTACGGGGGGCTCTCCCGGTTAGGAGAACACCACGTGTACCTCCTACATCATGGAAAAGACTGCAATCAAGATCGTTCCCGTGAGGAACAGGCTAGATCAAGAAATGATTTAAGTGAATAAAAGAACAAAAAATTAGTACTTGGTTGAACTAAATGAAAATGGATAATTACTTAATTGCATTGCTTGTCTTAATTACATGTAATTGGCTAAATTATCACTCTATTCAGCGTTCGTTGACTCCGGAAATTTTATAACCTTGTTCAGATTAGGGAGTTGAGCAGCCAGCACCACCAGCTGTAGAGGAAGCTGGGCCTAGTCGAGTCCAGCCTTAGCTGCGTTTCTTACTATTATCCTAGCTTTTGTTGTCGTAGTGAGTATTTTGTTCTACGTAATACTGTTTCAATTATTTTTCCGCTATACTTTTCCTTATCGTAGTTGTGATGGCCTGTAATATTGATAAACTTTTCGCTCAGTTTCTTCTACTGCCTCTTATTTTCTTTCTACCTAGTTACATTGCATGTGTGGATGTGAATTATTTCCTACTTTTGAGTTCTTTCTCGTTGGACAACTAGGTATTGGGATTAGTCGAGGTGGGCCGATCTCAGGTCCTGTAGGGATCTGGGATCGGGTCGTAACATGATGGTATCGGAGCAAGGTCATTCCGAGAAATGAACCAAATGATTTGAGAATTGGTCACCCACATGCATGTAACTAGGATATCTATCACAATGTATCGCTTTGATCTTCGCTTCGAGTTTCATCTCTTGATGTAATCTGTTATCATTGGCAGTTCCTGCTCTTTTTCCTGTGTCTCCTTGTAGGAGATGCCTTGTCGGGGAGTTCCCGAGGCAGGCTACGGACATGGCCGTTAGCGGGGTCGAAGGGGCGGACGTGCCAGACCTGAGGCACCAGTCAACTCACCTCTCCTTTCGGGCATCGAGGCCTAGAATCTCACCTAGATGATTTGAGATATCATACGGGAGGAGCTTCAGTAGCCTTCTCGGCCTCCCGTTCTTGAGGATGTGGAGGGAGAGTCCTCCGTGGGGCAGGGGAACCGCTGCAGCGTCGTACGAGTTGGAGGAGGGGGTGACCCTCCACCACCCCCACCATCCTCAGACACTTCTGAGCACGAGCCCTCCTTACTTGGAGGTGTACCTGTTCCCCTGTTGCAGCTCCACCATGAGCTTTTTGGTCAGTTTCGGAAGCTGAAGCCCCCTCCTTCAAAGGGGATGAGAGCTCGTCTGAGGTAGAGGACTAGCTAGAGCAGATAGGGAAGGTGTTCGATACCCTTTGCCCTCCTGCAGAGTGTCGCGTGGCCTTTACCACGTACTAGCTGGAGAGCGCAGCCCACAGGTGGTGGAGGGTAGTTAGAGGCCAGGAGGGGAGAGAGCCGACATGGGACTAGTTTGTGGCTCTCTTCTGTGAGCAGTACTTCCCGCAGACTTGGCAGGACCAGAGGAGGTGGGAGTTCCATACTTTCCGTCAGGGGACGATGACAACGTGTATTGCACGCGTTTCCTGGAGCTATCACGCTTTGCCCCGACAGCTACGTCTACTGAGGAGTGCCTGTGGAGGTTTACTGAGGGGCTTCGACCTGCGATTCGGGTGTATGTGAAACCTCTAAAGTTACTCATTCTCTCGTGTGGTTGAGGCGGCCATGACTTATGAAGAGACCAACCCGGCCGCACGAGGCACTGATGGCGGATGGAAGAGGCCCTACCAGCTAGAGTACTCACAGGGCCGTCGGGATAGGAGGCACACGGTGGTCGCAGGAGAGCAGTCTCATTCTGTGGGGTTACCAGTGGCCTTTGGGAGCCCCAGATAGGGACCAGCTGCTAGCACCGGACCCCTGCCCAGCCATCAGTAGAGACCGACTGAGGGAGGAGGCCGTGTTCCTCTCTGCTACCAGTGTGGCCAGCTAGGCCACATCAGGAGGGACTGCCCATCTAGGGTCGGAGCACAGTAGATGCTCCCCGCGTCGAGTGCTGGGGGCCGAGCTGGTGGCCGCGGTCACCAGGCATGTGGAGGATAGCAGTCACGAGGAGGATACGGATCAGCTGTTGCCTGCTCGACCCAGAGTGTGGCTGTTTCATCTGCACCTAGGACTGAGGAACGCATCAATGCACAACACACAGAGACGCCAGGACTTCAGGCTCTGTGGTAGCAGGTATGGTTACTATTTCTGGCAGATTAGTTTATGTTCTTTTTTATTCTGGTGCCACACATTCCTTTGTCTTGAGTTTTGCCGTCGGTTTGGGATCGGACAGTGTACTGTTAGAGGTTCCATTCCTGATTAGAGGGCCAGGAGGACAGTTGTTCGTAGCAGAGGTCTTTATAGACTGCGAGGTCGCTATAGGGGGACATGGTCTTCCCGCCGACCTGATTGTGATCCCGATGGAGGACTTTGGCATGATTTTAGGAATGGATTAGCTGTCTGCCTATCATGTTTTGGTAGACTAGTTTGGGAGGAAGATCGTCTTCTCCATACTAGGGTTGCCTCCCTTCGAGTTTCACAGCTAGCCGGTGGACAGAGGTTTTAGGTGCATCTTTGCGTTTCGGGTAGCGAAGCTTTTGGGCTAGGGGTGTGAGGGCTTCTTGGCTTGCGTTTAGTAGAGCCTAGTCCCGTGGCTGACTTTCGGAGTATTCCGGTGGTCTGCGAGTACCCCGACGTTTTCCCAGAGGAGTTGCCAAGACTACCGCCTGAGCGTGAGATCGAGTTTGAGATCTCGCTAGTACCGGGGATCAGCCCCATTTCTACTGCACCTTACAGGATGGCGCCGCTTGAGCTGCAAGAGCTCAAGTCACAGTTATAGGACATGTTGGAAAAGGGCTTTGTGAGGTTCAGTGCGTCCCCTTGGGGAGCCCCCGTGTTGTTTGTGAAGGACGGTACTCTGCGACTTTGTGTCGACTACCGACAGCTGATTTGGGTCACCATCAAGAACAAGTACCTGCTGCCTCGTATCGACGACCTCTTTAACCAGTTAATAGACGCCACAGTGTTCTCTAAGATAGATCTGAGGTTAAGTTACCACGAGTAGAGGATCAAGGTGATCGACGTCTCCAAGACAGCTTTCCGTACACGGTACGGGCACTACGAGTTTTGGTCATGTTGTTTGGGCTGATCAATGCCTCCGCTGCTTTCATGGATATGATGAACCATGTTTTCATACCATATCTAAATCAGTTTGTGGTGGTGTTCATCGACGATGTCCTAGTCTACTCACGGGATCTGGCGCAGCATGGACATCATTTACGCATGGTCCTGAATACCTTGAGACGATGCATGTTGTATGTCAAGTACAACAAGTGCGAGTTTTGGCTGAGACATGTGACTTTCTTAGGCCATGTGATATCGGGAGACGGATTGGCTGTGGATCCAGCCAAGATTGAGCTTGTACTCAGGTGGGAGAGACCACGCACAGTGACAGAGGTACGCATTTTTCTGGGACTGATAGGCTACTATCGGTAGTTGATCAGAGGGTTCTCTCATATTGCGCGTCCTATGACTCAGCTAACCTGGAAGGACATGCCCTTTACCTGGACCGGCGAGTGCAAGACATGTTTTTAGGAGTTGAAGGAGAGACTGACTTCAGCTCCTGTACTTACCATTCCAGACAGTAGTGGCAGGTTCGTGGTTTACACCGACGGATCATTGCAGGGGTTGGGTAGTGTGCTAATGTAGAGGGGTCACGTTGTCTCTTACGCTTTGCGGCAACTGAAGTCCCATGAGCATAATTATCCCACCCATAACTTAGATTCGACAGCGGTTGTCTTCGTGCTGAAGACATGGAGGCACTACCTGTATGGTGAGACATGCGAGATCTTTACTAATCACAAGAGCCTCAGGTACCTATTTGACTAGAAGGAGCTCAACCTGAGACAGAGGCATCAATTAAAGCTCCTGAAGGGTTATGACTGGAGCATCTCCTACTACCTAGGGAAGGCCAATGTGGTGGCTGACGCTTTGAGCCGGAAGGCGCCCACTCACTTGGCTAGCTTGCAGGTACAGAGTTGGAGACTCATGGAGGAGGTGGGCAGTTGGCGATCCCAAGAGTCAGAGAGGTATTGCGGGGCTGTGACAGTGACACGGCAGACACGACCGGAGCTGATAAACCGCATCATTGCAGGACAGATGGCCGATTCGTACTTACAGACACTGCGAGACAGGGTGTTGACTGGGAACCCAGGAGATTTTTCCTTCTCAGACAAGATACTACGCATGAGAGGACGCTTATGCATTCCTAGAGACGAGGAGTTGTTGAGAGAGCTCCTGACCGAGGCGCATGGGTTCCGGTTCACCATACATCCCGGAAGTACAAAGATGTACCATGATTTACGATGTGACTTTTGGTGGAGAGGGATGAAGCAGGATGTTGGTAAGTTTGTCCAGCAGTGCTTGGTATGTCAGTAGGTGAAGGCCGAGCATCAGAGGCCTGCAGGGCCGTTACAGTCACTTCCTGTGCCAGAGTGGAAGTGGAAGAGCATCACCATGGACTTAGTGGTGGGTCTACCAGTTCCCCAACGGAGACACGACGCAGTTTGGGTGATAGTAGACCGGTTGATGAAAACGACGCGGTTCTTACCGATTCGAGTCACTTTTGGGCCAGCACAGCTAGCAGAGAGATTCGTCAGAGATGTGCGTTTGCACGGAGTCCCTCGCGAGATCGTATCCGACAGGTATACTCGTTTCACTTCCTAGTTCTGGGCAGAGTTTCAGCAGGTATTGGGGATCTGTCTGAGGTTCAGCATTGCATACCACCCTCAGACTGATGGGCAGTCAGAGCGTACCATACAGACACTCGAGGACCTCTTACGCGCTTGTGTACTAGACTAGAGAGGCTCCTGGGAGGAGCATTTGCCCATAGCAGAGTTTGCATACAATAACAGCTATCATTCGAGTATTGACATGGCACCTTACGAGACTCTGTACGGATGGAGGTGTACCGCACCCTTGAGTTGGGTTGAGGTGGGGACCAAGTGAGAGGTTGGTCCCAGGCTGATCCTGCAGAGTTAGGAGGTGATAGAGCAGATTCACAGGCGACTCTGCATTGTCAAGAGCAGACAGAAGAGCTACGCCGATAGGAAGCGCAGGAAGGTATAGTTCGAGGTAGGGGATCACGTCTTTCTCCGTGTTTCACCCATGAAGGGCTTGCAGCGTTTTGGGGTGAAAGGGAAGCTTGCGCCGAGGTTTGTGGGACCCTTTGAGGTTTTGGAGTGGGTTAGACCCGCTGCTTACCGGCTTGCCCTTCCTCTCCAGCTCTTTGGAGTGCACGTATTCCACGTGTCCAACCTCAGGAAGTACGTCGCCGATCCTAGCCATGTTTTGAGCTACGAGAACGTTAAGGTGGGAGACAACCTGACCTATCTCGAGAGACCAGTACAGATATTAGACAGAGCCGTCTGGAGTCTGAGACGGAACCAGGTCTCACCGGTGAAAGTCTTATGGAGAAGCCAGCGATATGAGGAGGCCACTTGGGAGCCTGAGATGACAATGCGAGAACAGTACCCGGAGATTTTTGAGGGTGTCTTTTTAGATCTACTTTGATCCTTTTTAAGTTATGCGCTTTTACGCAACTTTCTCCGCACCCTACTTGGCTCAAGTTTCGGGGACAAAACTTCCTTTAAGTTTGTTATGTTGAAATGACCCGCTGCCCTTTTGGGTTGTTTAAGACGTCTGTTCAGACGTTTGGATGGATGGTCGGACGTCTGAAAGTAAAAAAAACCGTACCTTCTTTCTTTTCCATGCGCGCACTGCACGCGTATCTCCCTCTCGTGTTTGCTGGTATAGTGGTTTACATTAATATTAAGATTTAAATAAATGAACTGCATGTTTAGAATAACTTGAATGAACCCTAAGATGCGAATGAACCCTAGGGCAGGAACATATGAGTGTGGTTTGAACTATACTATGTACTTGAGATATATGTAGAACCCTAGGATGAGAATGAACCCTAAGGCAGGAACAAGTGAATATGATTAAGCTACACTGTTTACTTGAGATGCGTGTATAACTTTAAATGCTAGCAAATGTATTGGTTATTTTAATGTGATGCCTTGTCAGTTGAAAAATCACGAGCTGCCTGTTTTAAGAATGGAACCGATAATGTAAATAGAGAAATCTGAAAGACTGGAATATGAAATGAAAGAAATATCAGCATGAACCTACGAGGAATTAGGAGGAGAGGTCTTGTAGACGGGAAGTGAACTGGCTCTTGTGTATGCGGTACCAAGAAGAGCCACTGTCCCTTTTTTGTAGAAGGGTACTAGCTGCCAGTTGGGTTGAGTCCCAGGGTCAGACCTAGACACTCTACACCGACTCTGTTTGGCCCTCGTATACGTGGTACCGAGGTGAGCTACTTAGTGTACGGAGGGAGCTAATCGCCCTAAGCGGCTCGAGGTTAGGACTAGCCATCGTACACTGACTCTTGTTAGGTCCACTGGGCAAATCGGGATAGTCGGACTAGGGTACGCGGACTGTGTAGGGGCGAGACCCCCGTTCTGTTCTGTTCTGATAGGGCAAGGTCCTGTACTGTTCCGTGCTGTACCTTCAGGCGTACTCGATAGCGGAAATAACTGACCGCATGTCAGTGCAGGATACCTACTCGCGCATTTATCACGCGTATCGTAATCATCTCTACGTCGCGACTGTGACCTCGAGGTGGTTGATTGGATGTAGGATTACCACGGGGGACTATCCCAGCCAGGAGAGCATCATGTGTACCCCTACATCGTGGAAAAGACTATAATCAAGATTGTTCCCGTAAGGAACATGCCAGATCAAGAAATGATTTAAGTGAATAAATAAACAAAAAATTAGAAGTACTTGGTTGAATTAAATGGAAATGGATAATTACTTAATTGCATTGCTTATCTTAATTACATGCAATTGGCTAAATTACCACTCTACTCAGCGTTCGCTGACTCTGGAAATTTTATAACCTTGTTTAGGTCAAGGAGTTGAGCAGCCAGCACCACCGGCTATAGAGGAAGCTGGGCACAGTCGAGCCCAGCCTTAGCTGCGTTTTCTTACTGTTACCCTAGCTTCTGTTATCGTAATGAGTATTTTGTTCTATGTAATACTGTTTCAGTTATTTTTTCGCTGTACTTTTCCCTATCGTAGTTGTGATGGCCTGTAATATTGTTAGACTTTTCGCTCTGTTTCTTTTACTGTCTCTTGTTTTCTTTCTGCGTTGTTACATTGCATGTGTGGATGCAAATTATTTCCTCTTTTGGGTTATTTCTCGTTGGACGACTAGGTCTTGGGATTAGTCGAGGCGGGCCGATCTCGGGTCCTGTAGGGATCTGGCATCGGGTTGTAACAGGCAGTGCCACTAGGGGGCTCCCCCATGCCCTAATGCATGCCTACACCTGATCCAGGGAGCTTTGGTGATCCTCCTCTTGATTACTAAGACTTCGTTGGCTTGGATTTAATGATCGAGAGATCACCGTTTTTTTGATGCATTGATTTTAGATCTGAAAATTTAGTTTCGGATATGTTCTTGTAGTTGTTTGGTTCCTACTAGGCACGATGGCTTCACCTGGAGGTTCTGAGGTGACATCGGATACCGTTACTAATGTAAGCAACTACAAGAACCCGTTCTTCGCCTCAATTGCCAAGTTAGATGAGACAGGGTGAGAATCTGTGACTAGGCTACCAAGTACTCAGGACCAAGGCTTGAAAGAAATTGATATACCACTGTCTCTTTGCGGTGCTCCCTCTGTGGCTTTGTGTAGCACACGTGCATATTGGTCTGCACGCGTCATACTTCTCCTGAAGCTCCTTAAGGGTGGAGTAATACTGAGAAAACGATCATCCTTCCAGCTTGAGCTGGGACAACTCATGGCTGATTTGAAAAGCTCGGGATGAGTTTTCTCATGTGAGTATTACGAATACTGTCCCACATCACTTTAGCAATTAGGTAGTATATGATCTTGTCTCTTATTCGAGGAATAACACAATTCATTAACCAAGCTTTGACTATTGCGTTATCCTTTTTCCATGTGGCGTATTTCCTTGTCTTCTATGTAGGTTCTGGCTCCAAGAAAATGTGTTCGTTATCATGACCCTCTATCGTCATCAAGAACATCTGAGACCATCTAGGATAATTGGTCTCATCCAACTTGATGATGAGACCAAAAACTAGGCTCTTATAGGCCCCAGACTTGGGAGCAACAATCGATGTCACCTCAGGCAAACTGGAAGAAGCCATCTCACACCCAAGAAATGGGAAAACACACCAAAAACCAGATATGAAATAGAGCTTTTAACCATAAAACCAATTGTTCAGAACAATTGCATGGAGAAATCAGACGTGCAGGGCCATAGCAGGGTCTTAGCGGTCCCCTTCCTCCACCGGCAGGCCACCATATGAGGGTGGTTGTTCTGCCGACGACCGATGATGCTGGAGGCCATTGGCGATAGAGCTGGCGACGTTGGAGGACCGATGATGACCTGTTGTTGTGCCCTGCTGGTTTGGTGACGCCTACAAACTGCCAGGCGACGCTGCCTAAGGTAGGTGCCGAGGGGCAGTACTGCCTCAGATAAGTGGCGGCGGCGCAGAGGAAGGAGATCTAGGGTTTCGGTGGGGGGTATGACGACTAGGTTTTTGGTGGGATATTGGAGCCCCGATTTAGGACTGTTGCTCTGGTTCTAAGTCGGAAATAATGATCATACTTATTTCTCAAAAGAAGCCCAACATCTCTTTATATAGAGAGAGGTTTAGGTAAACTACGGTGCATGTCTAAAATAAAATAAGAAATAACAAATACACCAAAACTAGTAAAGATAAATAAGATTCTCAACAATTGCCATAGATACTCTTCCTTTTTTGGCATTTAAGGTTTGCAGAGCACATCTTTTGTCTAATTTCTCCAATCATGGTAATGGTTCTTTGATTACTCCCCTGTCACAATTTCACCTATCATGGTAATGGTTCTTTGATTACTCCCCTGTTACGATACAACTTTTTTTGTGGAAGGTGGTAGGGTGGCAGCGGCTTATGTGTCATCTTTGGTGAGTAATTTCACGGCAATATTTGGCTTGAAGATTAACAGGAGACTCTATTTTTGTTCCCTTTGCAATTGTCCATGTGGAGGTGGAAGAAATGTCTAGGGCCTTAGAGACTTCTGTGGTTCTATTGCCAATTAAATACCTTGGTTTTCCTTTAAAATGCAAGAGGTTGGTAGCATCTAATTGGAATTCTATGGTGGGGTGACTTACGAGTAGGCTCTCCTCTTGGAGTGGAAGGTTGCTTTCTAGAGGGGGATGATTGGTGTTGCTGAAATCGATCTTCTCCTCCATACCAGTATTTTATTTTTCGATTTTTCAACCTCTAAAGAAATTTTAAAAAAGTTAGATGTAGTTAGGAAGAGCGAATTTTGTAGGGAGATTTGCACTGTTGGTGCCATGAAATGAGGTTTGTAAACCCAAAAGTGAGGGTGGTTTGGGTGTTCCGTATCTGGATGCTTTCAATAAAGCACTTCTCTTGAAGTGGTTGGTCAGATTGGTTTCAGGTGAGAGGTCTATGGTCACTATAGTGGTGAATGATTCCAATGGTACGAATATGGATTTAGTTGAAAGGGTGGATTTTAGAAGAGAAGTCTCTTCCTTTTGGCATTCCATTCAGACAATCCTACGTGAATATGCAAACAGCTTTTCACCGGTTTTGGGGAATGGGCCCTCTTTCAAATTTTAGTTACATGATTGGAGTGAAATGGGCAAATTTTCAGACCTATATCAAAGGGTTTTTCAGCTGGTAACTGATAAGGATGCTATTGTCATGGATGTGTGGGATGATCGGTTGAAGGCATGGAACATCATACTGCCCCTGGGCCTTTCCGACTCAACTTTTGCAGAATTTCAGCAGTTACAAGGTACTTCAGATGTCGTTCCTGCAGCAGGTGAGGTTGATAGTTTCCATTGGAAAGATGGAACATTTTCTGTCAAAAAGGCATATGACAAGCTGACTTGTAGTGGCGGTTAATTGGACAAGATTGGGTTGGATTCTAAAATCTTTTGGAAGTGCAGAATCCTGTGAAGATAAAGATTTTTCCATGGCTACTCAGAAGAGAGCGGATAGTTACAAAGGCCTTCAGAAAGAGGTGGACCGATGAAGGAGATATGATCTGCTTCTTTTGCCATCAGTTGGAGGGGGATATGCAGCATCTTGTTTTCATGTGTGATTTTTCGAGGGAGGTCTGGCAGCACTTCAATCTTACAACAGTGGAGTACGCAGATGTGATTAGTTTTTGGAATTCCATTAGAAATCACTTCGATCTTGATGTGGCCGGTTGGATAAGAGCTTTTGCTGTCCTATGGTGCATTTGGCTTCAGAGGATCAACAAAATTTTTAAAGATGAACGATGTTGGGTGGATAATGTTGTGAGGGAGGCTTTTTGCTTGTCTGTGTTTTGGCTCAACAATCTGTAACTCCATTCCAATTTTATTAATGCAATGTTTTGGATGATTACCTATATCTTCCTTTTCCTTCTTCAAAAAAAAAAAAACAATAGGAATCTCCGGCATGTTCTATGCTCTAGTAATTTGTGAACATTTATTTCTTGATGCAGCAGTTTTTTGTTTTCCCAATTTTTGTTATTATTTATTATTATTATTGATTCCATCAGCATGCATGTTTAACCTGATTTAACTCTAAAATGTATTTGTCACACATTTGCTGTAGTTCTTTGTATTGTATCTGTTGAACAAAAGATGTTTTGTGCTCATTTGTCAAATGATTTTTGCATGTAGGGACCACTGGAAGGCCAAAGGGCGTTGCTATAACCCATATGTCTCTAATTGTTCAGGCTATTGCAAAAATTGCCATAGTTGGATACTGTGAGGATGATGTATGCCCCCCTCCTCAAATGCTACTTATATTCCATTTATTCAAACTAATGAAACCGGTTTGGATTTTACCTTCTGACAACAAATAGAAACGGTTATTTTATGCTGTCATGATCTAGTTCTATACTTTGATTCCTCTTGGGATACAAAATATGCAAACTTTGGATAGACTTAAACTTGGTTGTTTGATTTGCTTTAGAGATAAGCTGTTAATCAACTATTGATGATGAGGAATATAATGCTATGTTCAAGCTCCAATAAGAATTGAACAGCCAGCAAATAATGTAGTTAAGCCTTTTTTTTTTTATTTACAAGACCAGAGCCAAGTTGGTATGTTCGGCCATTTAAATTCTCATCTGCTTTTCCAGGTTTATCTTCATACGGCCCCATTATGTCACATTGGAGGGCTATCTTCTTGCATTGCAGTCCTAATGTCAGGAGGAAGTCATGTTTTTACTCCAAAATTTGATGCCCAGCGAGCATTACAAGCTATAGAACAAAGCCATGTTACTTCTTTAATCACTTTACCTGCAATGATGGCTGATCTAATTATATTTACAAGGTAAGCTAACGTCACCTTTTTAGGATTAAAACTGGACAAGTAGAACACCAGTGTCTTGTACAGGAAGATACTAGCTTTCTGACAATCCTTTCCAAAAAAGGGAATGACGTAAAGTAACCTTCAAATAATGGCAGCAGGAAGATATGTAGACATATTTAGTAGGGAATGACCAGATGAAAATGCCATCTTTTTACATTCTGTTGCTAATATGTAACTGGTTAAACAAGGACCTCTGTTTCTTAAAGATAATTTCATTTTTCATTATTTGTAAAAAGAGTGCGTTTTTTGGTCTTCATGTGTTTATAATAAGATTCTGTCTATAGTTTTTTTTTTTGATTTTTTTACGTGAATATCATTAAAATCTTTTAAAATTACTTAAATGTCATGTAGTTTATTATATTTACAGATATGCCATTGAAAAAGTGGCACTGTTTTCGTATATGCCACTCTGTGAGCCATAATCGTTAAACTTACCGATTTTGGATTAAAATGTAGAAAAAATTATTTTTTAGTCCTCAAAACTTATTTTTTTAATTTTCACCCCTCCCTCCCCTCGCCAGTTCACCTCATTCCTCCTCACTTTTGGCCACCTCTTCCATCCCCACTCTCCAACCTCTGACCACCTCCTGCATCCCCTTTCTAACCACCACCTCCTCCCAAGGTGACATCGAAAAGGAGGTCCCCCAAGCCCACCACCACCACCGCAACATCTTTAGGTGCCTCTTAACCACAAGCCCAAGAAGGGCATCATCACGGATGGCAAGAAGTTGAAGGGTGCCCATCGCATACGACAAGTAAATGATAGAGGGCGAGGGCAGGGTCGTTGCCTTAGGAGGTGGAGGTGGCTGAAAGGAGGTGGTGATTAGAGAGAGGG
This sequence comes from Thalassia testudinum, assembly GCA_037157565.1. Classification (NCBI taxonomy): domain Eukaryota; kingdom Viridiplantae; phylum Streptophyta; class Magnoliopsida; order Alismatales; family Hydrocharitaceae; genus Thalassia; species Thalassia testudinum. Next base: position 63,181,433 of record JAZHRO010000035.1, on the reverse strand, counting down.
GGTAGAGGAGATGGTTGGAGGTTGGAGAGTGGAGTGGAGGAAGTGGTTAGAGGTGAGAAAGAAGGGAGGTGAACTGGTGAGGGAAGGGGGGCAGGGAGGGGGTGAAAATTAAAGAAATAAAATTGAAGGACTAAAAAATAATTTTTGAGGATTAAAAAATAAATTTTTATTACATTTCAATCCAAAATCATTAAGTTTAACGATTATGACTAATGGAGTGGCAAATATGAAAATGATACTACTTTTTCAATGACATATTAGTAAATATAGTGAATGGAATAGCATTTAAGTAATTTCAAAAGATATTAGTAGTATTTATGTAAAAATCCCTTGTATTTTTAGAGAAGTTAAACTTAAATCTCATTAAAGCTCAGCATTTTATTGTTAGTCCTTGTTGTATTTCATGAAACTTAATAAGTTAATGGCCTGGAGAATTTTATTTTGTGCAATATCTATCTCTATTTTTGTAGAAGATACAATATTTGTCTAAAAAATATAATTTATCCATCGAGAAATATTTTCTAGCTATCCTGGCATAATAAAAATCTGAGATGTGGCTTATAGTATTTGCATGCTTTTTAGGGTTCTTTATCTTCATTCTGTGGGTGGTCATTGGTTTCTGATATTGAGTCACTATCAGGCAGTGGAATGGGTGGAATGGTGGAGAATCTGTGAAAAAGATTCTGAATGGAGGTGGTGGGCTGATATCAGAACTTATCAATGGAGCTACCCAACTTTTCCCTCACGCTAAGCTTATTTCAGCTTATGGTATGTTGTCTACATTGCAACCAATGGGCATAATTTGTTTTTTGTTTTTGCTTTTAGTCAGTCAAAAATGCTTATTTTTGGTGTAATGGAAATCTAAAACTCAGTCATCATTCATCCAAAATTTACAGCTAATGCATTGCCTACCCCTAAATTTACATTTGACCCTTAGCCTTCAAGTAGTGTCTGAAGATTGATACATATGTTGGTTTAGGAAGATGGTAAGTTTTTAAACTGACACTTTCATGAAATTCATTTTCCAACTCAATTGGAGGGGCTTGTTAGTGTACTACTCCCAGGGGATTTATATTGTTTAGTGGTTTCTATCTGAAGAAAGAAGAGAATGATTCATCACATTATTGAAATCCTATCTCTCATTACATAGAATGGTTAATGGGAAAACTACATAAAACTCCTTGCAAAATATGGAAATGCTAAAATACCAATATAACTCAATATTTTGGAGCATAAATATCAATCAAGATAATCTTGGAATTGCACCATTTAAAACTAGAAATGGGTAGTGGTTTGGTAAATGTCCTAGGTACTTGATCATCAAACAAGACATTGATGGTGTACATATAGCCCCTCTGGATCACCTCTCATATGGCAAGTTAGCAACAATCTACCTCTAAATGCTTTACGTGCTAATGGAACACCAAATTATTGTTAGTGAATTTGACAATCCCATTGTCATACTACATCTCCATAGGTTGAGGCTTATTTGTATTAAAATATTTTGAAACAAATTGGCTATCGCTCCACCTAAAGCTTGAGTCATTGCACTATATTTGGACTCCACACTAGGTCTGGGCCTGGCTATTAATGTCTACTTGTTGCTCCTCTATGTAACTAGATTACCGCCAATGAAGATGAGTGTAGGAAAAATATTCATAACATGTTCCATTTAACTTGGCTTGAAGGTTAATATTGAGGCCACCTAAAGTAAACTATAAAAGCATAACCAATAAGTAACCCACATTGATAGTTAGTGGATTATAATGAGTGATTATTGTTAGGAGTAACCTCCCTCCACCCTTGCCCACATAAGTGCCTCTTCGTGTATCATTTGGCTCCACACACATACACACAACACTACAACACCTAGAGAAAGAGAGGCTTGCTCTATTCTTCACTATTAAAGAGAGGTGCCAAGGAATGGAGAATTACCATCATTCTTCTGGTGTGAGTACGACATAGGAAGGTTACTCCAGTGCACTTTAGCTTAAGGAACTTTTTAGTTCGTCCAAATTTTGCCAAGGATGAATATAGATAGGCATTCATTCTCATATCCTTGCATGTATCATCTGATAATCAAATAACGTAAAATACTTAAGGCAATAACGTTAATCATTGTAATGCATGCATTACATAACAATGCTTACATATGGATGTTTAAGTCATGATCATATTAAAGATCTGGATTTTATTTTGTATACATGCTCGTATGAACCAATGCGTTATAATCTCTTACACATCCTAAATTATGTTTCTAGTAAAAACCTAAGGTGAATTTTCTATTAGTTAGGCAACTAGTTTAATGGATCACATAAATAGCTTTTTGTGTAGACTTGATTGTTTTATTTTAGTTTTTACATTTATTTGTAAGGGTGTGTTGTACATCTTTTGTCTGTTGTTGGGTTGTATTGTTATTTTCCCTTTTCCTCTCTCTATATAAAGAGAGGTAGGGCTTTCATAATAAACTGACCCTTTCATTTCTTTCCACTTTGTCTCAGAGCAGCGATCTTAAATCGGTGCCTTAGATATCCCACCAAAATAAGCCGCCAACACCCGCCACCCTAACCCTAACCCTAACCCTAACCCTAGCAGCACCGTCAGTAGCCTTCACCGCTGTTGCCACCTCTCTACAGCACCGTTGTAGCCACCAAGCGGAGCGAGGAGGTGGTGGTGGGGCTTCTCTTGCTTGTTGCGTTGATAGGGGTGGCGCAACCCCTCCCTCATTGTCGCAGTCATTGTTGATTGTTGTTGCGGGGGTTGCGTCACCGCTGTAGGCTGCTACAACGCCGCTGCCTCACCTGAGCGTCACTGTGGTCGTCACCGGAGGCCACTGTAGGGGTTGCGATCAGTGCTGTCAAGGCGCTTGCCTGAGGCGAGGCGAGGCCCTAGCGCCTTGGCCGGACTTAGGCGAGGCGATTTGCTTTGGGTGACGCCTGGGCGAGCGCCTGAGGTGTAGGCGTAAGGCACTGGGGCGAGCGCCTGACCTACATATGCAGTAAAAACCCGATTCCAACCCAAATAAAAAAACTTTAAAACTCAAAACCCACCCTACGTATGCAGTAAAACCTACCCATCCCTTCATTTGCAACCACTCGAAGCTCGCCGCCATCGCCATCGCTCGAAGCTCGGAGTAGCTCGAACCTCGCCGCCATTGTCACCGCTCGACGCTACTTTGTAAGATCTATCCTCATCCTCCTCATCGCCCCTGTAGCTCATCGCCCTTGCAGCTCATCGCCCCCATCGCCAGGGCAGCTCATTGCTGCGGCGATGCCCTGCAACTCATCGCGATCCGCGATTCGCATGGGCCACAGGGTACATGGACTGTGCACTTGGGCGGGTACTGTGCATTTAGGGCTTCGAAAATTTTTTTTATTTACTGTTTATTAGTTTAGGTCACTGTACATATATTTTTTATATTTTTTTAACCGATCATTAGTTTTAGGTTACTAGATATATATTTTTTGGTTATTTTTTTACTTATAGGTCATTATTTGTGATGGTCTAACTATTAAATCATGATTTAGATATTTCTTAATGGCTTCTGTAAGTGGGGATGATGCATATTCTGTAATGAGTGGAAAGAGAGATCCTGCTTGGAAGTATAATTTTTTAAAAGATGAAAATGACAAGAATGCAGTTACTTGTACCTTTTGTGGGAAAACCACAAAAGGTGAAATATATCGAGCCAAACAACATTAAGTTGGATCATATAAAAATGCATCAACTTGTCAGAAATGTCCTCCAGAGGTGGAGATATTAAAAAATTACATGAGTGAGAGAAATATACGGAAAGAGGCCTTTTGTGGTGATATGCTTGACTTTGATGATTGGGAGAATTCGATTGATGTTGAAGATTGTGAAGAAGAAATGGACGTAACTGCTTCAACTAATAGAGTTGTGACTAGTGGAAGTAACACAATTTACATCCCTAACAAAAAACAAAAGGGAAAAGGACCCATGGACATGTTTATGAAAAGTAAAAGAAAGACTCCATTGAGGCAAGGTAACCTCAAAGAAACATTTGCTAAGGAGATGCGACCTAGAGCAATTCAAAAGATTGCTCGTTTTTTCTATCAAACCAACATTTCATTCAATTCTGCTAAATTGGAAAGTTTTAAAGAAATGATTCAAGCCATAGGAGAGTATGGGCCAAACTTAAAACCCCCTTCTTATCATGAGCTCAGAGTTCCTTTATTGAAGAAAGAGGTGGAGTACACACAAGAATTGATGGCAGATCATAAGAAAGCGTGGGCTAAATATGGATGCTCTATTATGTCAGACTATTGGACTGATAGAAAGCAAAGGAACATCAATTTAATGGTGAATTGTGCCAAGGGCACAATATATGTTGATTCCATTGATGCATCATCTATCATCAAAATGGGAGAAAAGATATGCGAGTTGCTTGACAACTTTGTGGAAAGAATTGGAGAATCTAATGTAGTTCAAGTTATTATTGACAACGGAAGCAACTACGTATTGGCAGGTATATTTTAGCTAGATATGTTTTAATTAAAGTATTGTTTACTATGCGTTTTAAATTACTAACGTATTTCATTTCTTCTTTAGGCAAGTTTTTGCAAGAAAAGAGACCACACTTGTATTGGACACCTTGCATCGCTCATTGTATTGATTTGATGTTGGAAGATATTGGAAAAATCCCAACAATCAAGAAAAATAGCCAAAGGGCCATCTTTGTTGTGAGGTTCATTTATAACCACACTGGAGTCTTAAATATGATGAGAGGCTTCACCAACAATAGGGAGTTGGTGCGACATAGAATTACATGGTTTGCTACAACATTCCTTTCCTTGCAATCTATTTATAAACAAATGCATAGTCTAAGGACTATGTTTACATCTGAGAAGTGGGCAAAATGCAAGTGGTCTAAGGAGATGAAGGGCAAAAAAGCTAGGGACATTATTTTAATGCCTTCATTTTGGAATTATGTGCTTGAAACTCCCAAGTGCATGGGACCTTTGGTGAAAGTTCTTCGGCTTGTTGATGGTGAGAAGAAGCCACCCATGGGATACATTTATGAGGCGATGGATCGGGCTAAAGAGGCCATTGAAAAAAGTTTCAAAGGGAATAATGATAAATATAGGGAGGTGTTTGAAATCATTAATCGAAGGTGGGCATGTCAAATGATGCACCCATTACATGCAGCTGGTCATTTTCTTAATCCAGAGTATTTCTATGCCAAACCCTCTATGGAATTCAATGAGGAAATCATTATGGGTTGTACAAGTGCATACAAAGATTGACACCTGATACACATGTACAAGACAAGATAGCTAATGAATTATCTTTGTATAAACATGCGGAAGGGATTTTTGGAAATCCAATGGCAATTAGATCAAGAATAATCAAATCACCAAGTATCAATTTGTGTAATGATTTAAATTTTGATGTATCATAATTTATCTGTAAGTAAAGACTAATAAAGCATCACTTTGCAGTGGAGTAGTGGAGCTTATTTGGAAGTTCAGCTCCAAATTTGCAGAGGTTATCCATAAAGGTCTTGAGTTTGACATGTAGTGCCTCTGGATGTGAATGTAATTAGAGTGTATTTGAGCATGTGAGTATGCTTTCTCAAACATATGGCAATAGTATAATCATTAAGTTTGTTTGATAATATGATTTATATCTTAAGCACTTCTTTAACAACTACAGCTTCATTCAAAGAAAAGAAATGCTCTTCATGTTGCTAAATTGTAAGATTTGGTGTACATCAAGTACAATCAGGCCTTGAAGAGTCGTTACGACCTACGAGACACCTTCGACCCCATTGCGCTCAACTCCATTGATTACTCAAATGAATGGTTGATTGGAGAGATGGAAAATGATGATCCAGAAAATGATCTAGTTTTTTATGATGATACTTTGACTTGGGGTGAAGTTGCAAGGGCATTTGGAGTTATAGAGATGAGAACCTACACAAGAAATCAAGCAAGGCTCCATCATGCTACACGACCAAGTTCAAGACCAATGATTGCAATTCCAGAAGATGAAGATGTAGAGGAGTATGTATCAGATGCAGGAGAAGAGCAAGACTTAAACTTTGAGGGAGATGAGGAAGATGAATTTACGATGGACTTGTAGAGCTAGTTGTTTTAGTGTGTGGCATTGGATTGTCCAAAACTTTTGGTCATGCTTGAGTTTATATTTTTTTGCATGTGAACTTTGTAATATGGTGGTTGGCCATACTAGGATTTATGTTTAAAGTCTTAGTTATGTGCTTTCTATAATCTTTGGTATGACTTTTATTTGGACATGTACTTTTTATTCATGAATTTCATTGTTGGATTTGTGTTTTTACTTATACAAAGTATTTTTTATTTGGCAATTTTAACTTTTGTTTCACATTTTTGCTTATTATATTTGTTGATGGATCCATGCATGAGATTATAAGAGCATCTAATTTATTGATAATTTATGTATATATATTTCAAATAAATAAATAAATTAGCACCTCATTTGTCTCGGGCGAGCGCCTAGGCTATCACCTAGTGCCTTGGGCATTTTGGACCCCCCTCGCCTTTTAGCGCCTCTCACCTTTGACAGCGCTGGTTGCGACACCTCTAAGCCTCCTCCACTGACTGGCAGGGGTGCCTATGGGCACTCTCCTCCCTCTGTTTGACCTCCTTGTAGGGTCCTAATAGGGAGAGGTGATCCATTTTCACTAGATCTTATCTAGAGAAGGGTCACCACACCGTTCAAGTTGTGATTCATGGCCTGAATTTCAAACCATGTTGTGGTGATTTCAGATTTGATTTTTTGATTCAGTTGGCTCAGTTTTCATCTAGTGCCTAGTGGGTGATAGGGGATTGCAAGATGGCATCCTCGAGTTCTATTAGTTTTGGTTCGTCTGAAATCACGCTGAATACTTCTATGAATAATGAACGATATGAAGTCCATTTTTCGATCCAATGATTAAGTTGGATGAGACTAATTATCCTCGGTGATCCCAAATGTTCTTGATAATCGTTAGGGGTCATGGGAAGGAGCATATATTTAGTCAGCTTGAGCCCGTCGAGAAAACATGTGTCAATGTTTCATGGGATTGTGATAATGCGATGGCTTGTGCCTGGAAGATGAACTCAGTGATTCCCAGGATAGGCGATAAGATTATGTACTATCCTACTGTAAGGAAGATGTGGGATTCTCTGTGTGAGACATACTCTTACGAGAAGAATTCCTCTTAGGTCTTCCAGATTTATCATGAGCTTTTTTACCTTTGTCGGGATGGGAAGACATTGGCCCAGTACCACTCTCAGGTCAAGGGGCTATTGGAGCAACATAACTCCTATAGACCTGGTTGTGCATGCTCCTTTTGGCGTGCCTCCAAGAGAGAGAGAGCTTGCGATTTCTTTATTTCTATCTGGTCTGGGGCCAGATTATGTAATTGCATGAAATCAGATTCTGACGATGATTGACTTGCCTACTCTTGAGGAGACATATAGTAGACTTAGGAGAATGACAATTCTTATTGCTTGTACTGAGACCACTAGCCAGACTATTGCATTAGCTGCTTCTCATAGTTCCTGGAGAGGAGCATCGTCTACCTATGGTCGTGGCCATGGGCGAGGAGGCTGTCCCAAGCCTTCATGCCCTTATTATAGCTGACTGGGTCATACTGAGGCCATGTGCTGGTGGAAGCATGGGAGGTTGGTTACTGCTTACTAGGAGACAGACTACACCTATACTTGATACTGTGACCAGAGCAGAGTTTGAGGAGTTATTATAGACATTCAATCACCTTTCTCAGCCTACTCCTCTAGAGACAGTAGTAGCTGCCTCCACGTCAGGTATCATTGATGCTTATTCATTGTCTACACTTAGTACTAGAGACTGGTTGGTGGATTTAGGAGCCTTACAACACTTATGTGGTACTTCGGATGCCTTTTTCGACTTGAGATTTGTCCCTCCAGGCAAGATAGTGCAGGTGGCAAATGGTAGACTGTCACAGGTTGCGGGAAAGGGGGGAGTATCCCTTTCTTCTACTTTTGCAATTTGCAATTTTCTTTGTTCCTTTGGTTCTCTTATGTCATTTACCCACATCTTTCTCTATATATAAAGAGATGTAGGGTTTTCAAGGAATAATAAATTGAATGTTTCCTCCGACTTGGTATCAGAGCGACGATCTTGAATCGACACTTTGGTATCCTACCAAATACCTAGCCCCTAATCTCTTCCACCAAAATCCCTCTTCTCCTTCATTGCTGCATCGCTGTGATCAGCCATTAAAAGAGGCGCCTCGCAGGCCCTTCTCCTTCTCTTCCCTCTCGCACGCGGCCTCTACACGTGCGACGGCAACCCCTGCTGGCAGGGGTGCGGCCGATGGCTACCACCATCCTGAGCGACGACGGTGGGGATCCCTGTCCCTATTGGGCGGTGCTGATGGGGGTCTTTTAGCCCTCATGTGCACCTTCATTTGATCCCAGTAGGGCTTGGTTTTCTCCCTAACACGATTTCTAGAACTCCAATTTTTCAAATCTTGTGTTAGGATATTTTCTCCTATGATTTGATGGCCTTCATGATCTGAAAATCAGTTTTCAGATCTCTTTGGTGGTCTTTCCTTCTCTGTTTGATGTGATGGTTACTCCCTCATCATCCGAAGTCACATTGGATGTCAACTTAGATACTGGGAACATCAAAAATCCATTCTTTGTTCCCATCACGAAGTTGGATGAGACCAACTATGCACGCTGGTCATTGATGTTCCTTATGACAGTTGAAGGACATGATAAGGAACACATCCTTTTAGAGATAGAGCTTGCTAACAAAACTAGGAATTATGCCATGTGGAAGATGGACAATGCCATGGTAAGAGCTTGGATTATGAATGCTGTGGCATCAATTGGAGGAAATGAGATGATCTATTATTGAGCCCTGCCTCTCCTTATATAGGGAGAGAGGCACTAAAAAAGTTGCAGTACAACACCAGTATAGAAAAAAATAAGAAAAGAATACAAGCCCACTCAAACAAAATAAATGCATATGCTAACACTTCCCCTTAAGCTAGAGCATAGATATCTATCATTCTCAGCTTGAAAACTCACAAATCAAATAGAGTTCTGGCCAAAGGCTTTGTAAAAATATCTGCAATCTATTCCTCAGATGTGATTGGGGTTGTATATAGTAGCCTCTTCTGAATAATATCTCTAGTATAATGGCAATCAATCTTAACATGCTTCATTCTCTTGTGAAATGCTGGGTTGGCAATGAAGGTAGTTGCTCTGTTATCACACTGCATCTCTATCGGGCTAGAAAATTGTACCTCCAAATCAGTGAGTAGGGACCTGATTCACATCATCTCTACAGTTGTTTGAGCCATAGCCCTATACTCAGACTCGGTACTCGACCTAGCAACCGTGCCTTGTTTCTTGCTCCTCCATGTGATAAGATTCCCTGCCAAAGAAGTGCAGAACTCTGTAGTGGATTTCCGATCCATGTGACATCTAGCGAAGTCTATATCAGAGTATCTAACCAAAGTTATAAAAGACCCCTTGGAGAAGAGAAGTCCTTTTCTAGGAGCCTTTTTGATGTATCTGAGCACCATCGATGTTGCATCCCAGTGCTGTCATGTTGGCTTGATCATGAACTAACTCAATCTCCTCACCGCAAAGGCGATTTCATGCTTAGTGATGGTCAGGTATAACAGCTTACCTACAAGCTGCTTGTACTGCATGCTGTCCACTAACTGTGCCTTCTTATCATAAAGTGGCATCTTAGGATCCATAGGAATGTTGGCTGCCTTGGCCCCAAGCATACTCACCTCTTGTAGAATATTCAATGCATTCCTCCTCTAGGACAGGACTACGCCCTTCCCACTCTAGGCAACCTCAATACCAAGAAAGTATCGTAGAGCCCTAAATTTTTCATGACAAACTGCTCCGCCCTAATGTGCTTGATCTTAATGACACCCTGCCCATCATCCCCTGTAACAACAATCAAGTCATCAACGTATACAAGAAGCACCACAGTACCTCGCTCAGTCCTCCTGACAAAAAGAGAAATTAGCTGTCGATCTCCTGAATCCAGCTGCTTCCACAACTTTAGACAACCTCTGGAACCATGCTCTGGGACACTGCTTGAGGATGTATATGGCCTTCTATAGTTTGCATATGTCTCCCCTTGAACCTTATATCCTGGTGGTTGCTGCATGTAGACTTCCACTTGGAGATCATCGTAGAGGAATGCATTCTTCATGTCCAGCTGATGTAAGGGCCAATCGAGCTGAACCTACACTGCTACCAATACCCGTACTGTAGGAAGTCTAGCAACTGGTGAGAAGGTGTCAAAGAAGTTCACCCTATAGGTTTGGGTGAACGCCTTTGCCACAAGACGTGCTTTGTATTTGGCGATGCCTCTATTTGGGTTGAATTTCACTGTGAAAGCCTGTCGGTAGTCAACAACAGTAGCTCCATCTGGAAGTGGAGTGAGCTCCCAGGTCCCACAACCCCTAAGAGCCACCATCTCATCCTCCATGGCTGCTCGCCATCTCGGATCAAGCATGGCCTCGTAATGAGTTGTTGGGATGTGAGTAGTAGCCAATGCCTGTGTGAAGCTGTAAGCCCAAGGCCTAGGTTATGAGTAACAAGTGCCTCAGCTGTCGGATAAGTAGCACAAGTCCGTGGCCTCTTTTGAATAGTTATCGGAAGATACAGATCATCACCTGTCACATCATCTGTACTGTCCTTGTGATCAACATGTGGCAAACGGGCGTTAGTGTCTACGGGACTCACCTGAGAATCCGATGATGGAGGCGAGGGAGGGGGCACTTGAAAGGCAGTATGAGGACGAGTATATGTCTGAAGCGGCTCAGTCAGACGTGGAAAGGGTACTGTAGTAGGTGGTGGTGGTGGTGAGACAGTAGAGACGGTAGTCTCAGGAAAACTCTTAAAGCGAATAGGTGTAGATAGCATGGGTGCCAAATCACTCTCAGAAGGTAGCTTAATAGCAGTTGTGGGGAAGGGTATCATCTCATGAAAGGTAACATTTGTTGAAACAAAGTGCCGAGAAGTTATTGGATCAAAATACCGATACCCCTTTTGAGTTTGAGTATACCCAAGAAAAACACACTTAATTGCTCTCGGTACTAATTTATCCCGGCCTGGGCCCAACAAATGAACAAAAGCAACACAACCATAGGTCTGTGGGGTGACATGAAACTGGGTCTATCGGGATACATAATCTGCAAAGGAAGCCGCTTGTGTAAAGCATCCGATTAATCAGAAAACAAGCTATTAAAACGTCACCCAGTAAAAAGAGGGGATTGAGTGGTGAATCAACAAAGCATGAGCAACATCAAGCAAGTGGTGATGCTTCCTCTCAGCAACACCATTCTGCTGAGAGGTGTGAAGGTAGGTGATCTTATGAATAATGCCACAACTGGAAAAGAAAGTACGTAATCGGGTGATACAAAATTCTGAGGCATTATCGGATCGAAAATGCTTCACAAAACATGAATGCTGAGTTTTTATTTCTGACAAATTTTCAATAATTTGTCCCACATCGGACTTATTTTTCAAAAGAAATAACCAAGAAAGAGAAAATCTACTAACACCAAATAATATATGTTCCTAAGTTGATCAGGAATACGACAGGGATCCCAAACATTCATGTGAACCAGATTAAACACAACAGAGGAAACAGAAATGGACATGGAAAAACTAGCCCTGTGGTGCTTGCCCAACTGACAGGCATCACAGGTGAGAGCAGTAGTGGAGGGTATGTGCGGCAAACTTGTCTGAGATGATCAATGGGTAGGTGACCAAGGTGGTGATGCCACTGAAGAGGGAATCCAGCAGAACCAAGGCCCTGGTTAGCAGAAGCAGTAACAATAGTATGAGTCAGATGGTATACTCCCCGGTTCCTCATGCCTTCCACCAATCGTCTTCCCAGTGAGCTTGTCTTGCAAGACGCAAGAAGATGCATCAAATATAGTTCGACAATTTAGATCTTTGGTAATATTGCTAATAGACAACATGCTTAATGGAAAATCAGGAACATGGAACATAGAAAACGTCTGCCAGTCGTAAGGTCGAAGATAATGACATATCTCCCTGGTCCACAACTGGCGATCGTCTCCTCTCTGCCACCTGTATAGTCCTGGCTGGTGTAACGAGCGCTAAGGAAAAGCTCTGTTGCCACACAGGTGCTTGGGTGCACTAGAGTCAATCTGCTAATCGCTAGGAGATAAAAGAGATGACATACTAGTCACAGGTGCCTTAGAGGAGGCAATGGTTGCAGTGTCAGGATGCTGAGAAGAGGATGTCTGGGCTAATTGGGCGAGCTGCTGCCGTAGAGACTCAATCTTTGTAGTGAGGGATCTGACATCTAGACTTGTGGAGGCTCCATTAGTAACCTCGGTTGCTTGACTAGCCACAGGTGACCTACCATGCTTTTGTCAGCATGTAGCCTCGGAGTGGCCCATCCTACCATAGTAGGTGTATGGAGATCGAGTACGTGTACCAGACGAATGTTTACGTCCACAACCACGTGCTGGGAGGGGAGCACCCCTGCCATGTCTAGGTATCGCAACTAGTGCAGACGTTTAAGCACTAGAGTCAGGAGCAGAAGTGTGTGCTGCTACTCTGCTAAGTCTGCTGTAGGCTTCCTCCAGAGTAGGAAGCTCAGGAGCGATGATCTAATCTCTGGCTACTGTGTACTCAGGTCCAAGGCTTGACAAGAAAAGAGAGACTGTCAACTGTTTCCGAAAACTCAGGTACACCCCGGCAGGTAGAGTGATGCCTCTTCAACATTCCCTTCATGTAGGAGTAATACTGCAACAATGTATATCCCTCTTGACGCAAGTGAAAGAGGTTGAGAAAAACCTGAAAAACATGTGCGAAGTTCTTGGTGTGTAAGTATGTCTCACACAAAGACTCCCACATCTCCTTTGCTGTCGAATAGTACATGATCTCATCCCCTATCTGAGGAATAACAGTCTGCATAAGCCATGCACAGACCATGCCGTTGTCTCTGTTGGCATTTGTGTTAGTCTTTTCTGAAGGCTCCAGATCCTTAAGAGTGTGATTTTTCCCATGACCCTTGACGGTAATAAGAAAGATTTGGAACCACCGCGGGTAGTTGGTCTCATCTAGTTTGATGATGGGATCGAAGAATGGATTTTTGAGTACCCCAGTGTCCGAAAGAGAGCCCGATGTCACCTCAGACTAATATGAAGTCATCTTTGCAATCTGCAAGCCTCAGTCAATCTTCTACCATCAAAGAAACATTGGTAGATCTGAAATTGTATGGTTTTAGATCTGCATCTTCATTGGAATGCCCCCTTGGACGGACATTGGTTTAACACGAGTGCGGGGGAAAGCACCTAAGACGGTCCTAAGGGGACCTAGACTCCCTCTCCCTGTGACTACAAGGGATGCAACCCTAGAATAGGGCTACAAACCCCTCACAGCCACCGCCACCGTTGGCCTCGGCCGCTGCACTCGCCTTGTCGCCGCATGCTGTGCTGTCGCTCACCTGCGCTGCCGTGCTGTTGGATCGAGTGCTCGCCACCATTGCTGGGCCATGGGGGGGCTTGTCGGAGGTGATGCGTCGGTGCAGAGAGAGAGAGAGAGAGAGAGAGAGAAGGGGTTTGGTGGTTAGGGTTTGGAGGCCTTAGGGGTGGGATACCTAGAGCTTCGGTCTAGGACTACTGCTCTGATACCAAATTAGAGGAAATGAGATAATCTATTATTGAGCCCTACCTCTCCTTATATAGGGGAGGCATTGGAAAAGTTGCGGTACAATATTAGTATAGAAAAAATAAGAAAAGAATACATGCCCACTCAAGCAAAATAAATGCATATGCTAACAGCGTCTCATATTGGTGATGGAATCATATATTACATGACCACCAAAGAGATGTGGGATTCTCTTCAAGACATATTTTCCTGAAAAGAATTCCTGTAAGGCATTTCAGATCACTCATGATACTTTTTCTCTCATATAGGATGATCTCTCTTTGCATCGGTATTATGGAAAGTTGAAAAGGTTACTTGAGAATTACAATGCCTGTAGACTTGTTTGTACTTATGCACACAGAGAGTATCACAAGGAGTTTGCGGTACTCAAGTTTCTTTCTGAACTAGGCCCGGAGTATGAGTCAACACGATCCCAGATGCTTAGCAGCAGTAGTGCTGGCACGAGCAGCAGTGGTGGTGGTGGTTTGCAATAACAGAGACAGCAAGGGCATCGCCGGTTGGTAGTAGCATCGCTGGTGGGCCTGTGTTGCCTTTATGTCGTCGAGGGGAGTAGCAGTAGTCCCTTTGAGGGCTACTAAGGTTCCCTCCTAGCCCTAGCATCCGCCTCCTGATCCTCGGAGGGACTGCTATGTGATTCTAACTTGATTTTCAAGGAAGAGATTATTTGAATTTCATATTAGATCATTTTTTCTTGTGAGTTATGATGATTTTACAGATCTTAAAAATTGATTTCAGATCTAAGTTTGGGGAGTTCTGTTTGGTCGGCTGATCCCTTGGTCCCTGCTAGGCACAATGTAAGTCTCAGGAGGAGGAAAGATGGCATTGGATACCGCTATTATGACAGGGACAGTGGAGTATGCAGGCTTGATGCATCAGGAGCATGATAGGGCCACTATGGTGCAGGATGGTTGGTTGACTCTGGTGCTTCACAGCATCTTTGTGGTGATCGGAGTTATTTCTGGTCACTCAGTTTTATTGCACCAGGGTTCTAGTACAGGTAGCTGACAATAGGCATGCTCCTATTGTTAGTCAGGGGGAGGTGTTTGTAACCTCCACTTTGCTGCTGCTGAGAACGTTACATGTGCCAGAGTATCCCATGAGCCTATTATCGGTGAGCAGGATTATGGACCTTAATTGTAGGGTTATCTTCGATGATGTTGGATGTATCATCCATGATAAGTTCACTGGGGAGACTATTGCCAGAGGCATAAAGGAGAATGGTGTTTATCATCTTGGGTAGGACCCATTTGTAGGTACCAGTAGGTATGATGGTGGGAGTGCCTTACAGTGGCACGTTCGTCTAGGTCACTTGCCTCTGGACTGCTTCAGGAGAGTGATTCCACATATCTCTCCTGCTATTACTATTTGATGTGACGTTTGCCAGTTAGGTAAGCATCATCGATCTTCTTTTCTCGCTAGTACTTCCCTTGGATCAATGGCTATTTTTGAGCTGCTTCATATGGATGTTTGGGGACCAGGTCGAGTTTCAGATAGGATAGGACATCGCTATTATCTTGTAGTTGTTGACGATTTCTCTAGAGTGGCCTGGGTGTTCCTTGTGACATACAAAGCAGATGCTGGAGGTGTTATAGAGACTCTTGGAGATCAGGACATAGTACTTTGCCACCGTGGACATCTTCTGATACTACTATTGTTGCCTCTCAGGTATAGAATCAGTTTTTGTTGTATCTAACTAGTCTACTTGGCTGGTAGATTCGAGTGCATCCCAGCACTTGAGTGGTGATCATACTGTCTTCTAGCATCTTCAGTCTGTACATCTGGGTAGGACGATTCGGGTAGCTGATGCGAGGCATGCTAGAGTTGATGGTCAGGGGGAGGTGCCAATCACCCCCAATATGAAGTTGCCGAATGTTCTATTTGTCCCTAATTTTCTGATGAGCTTGTTGTCAATTAGTCGAATTAGAAAGGACCTCAATTGCAGGGTGATTTTTGATGATGTTGGCTGTGTGTTTTAGGACAAGTTCACGGGGAGATGATTGGTGGTGGATATGAAGAGAGGGTATGTATCGCCTGTCTCAGACACCAATTGTTGCACAATGCTAGAGGGATGTGTTTCACTATAGGGAGTGCCTTATAGTGGCACAATCGCTTAGGTCATGCATCTTTGGATATGCTTCATTGCATCATCCCTCATCTTTCACCATCCATTGAGATTCACTGTGATGCATGTTAGATGTGAAAGCATCACATATCTACATATTCTGCCAGTTCTATCGTTTCAGAGCCTATCTTTGATTTATTGCATTTTGATGTATAGGGTCCTAATCAAATTCTAGATTGATTTGGACATAAGTATTACTTGGTGATAGTGGATGACTGTTCCAGATTATCTTGGTTGTTTTCGTTAAAGAATAAGTCAGACGTTGGGCCTGTAATTGAGAATTTTCTTACTGAAATAAAGAATCAGTTTGCTTCTACAGTTAAAGTTGTGCGTATTGATAATGCACTTGATTGAGTTCTGCTTTGCATGGCTGCGAGCATTTTACAGGTTTCATGGAGTGGTTCATCAAACCACTTGTCCCCATACAACTCAGCAAAATGGGATAGCCGAGAGAAAACCCAGGCATATCTTGGATGTGGCCTGGACTCTATTGATACATCACAATGTTCCTTCACAATATTTGGGAGATGCAGTGCTTACTGCATGCTACTTGATTAACAGAATGCCTAGTTCTATTCTATCTGAGCAGGTCCCATGACAGATACTATATCCAGATCGGGAGTTCTTTCAGTTGCCTCCTCAGACTTTTGGATGTGTAGTGTTTGTACTCATCGTTGGGCCAAGTAGAGATAAACTTGCACCCAAGGCAGTTAAGTGTATATTTTTGAGGTATAGTCATACCTAGAAAGGTTATATATGCTATGATCCTTTACAGAAGAGGCACCATGTTAGTGCCGGCATTACATTCCCTGAGGCTATTTCATATTTTTCAGTCACTGGCAGACAATTGAGGATTGAGGCAGAGATGGCTCTTATGCCTATTCCTTCCATTCAGTTTGGTGATTTTCTAGCCACTCAGATTGCATCACCAGGTACAACACACTTGTCAGGGCAAGTTTAGAGATCCTCCATTGGTCTTGAGAAAGGTAGTTACATATCGACAACATACCCCTCCTCTTCAGCACCATCATACTCCTACAGCAGGTATGTGTTGACACTACTAACTATTATGTGTCTGGTGATGATCCCACAGGTGTTCTACCAGTTACCTCTGAGTCGTCCCTTGTTGATGATGAGGCGTCACCATCTGAGCCACATGACCATTTTGTCACCTTTTGATGATATAGATCTTCCGATTGTCATTTGGAAAGCTCCCAGGAGTTGTATACACTACTAAGTGGCGAGTGTAGTTCCGTCTGATGACCTAAGTCGCTCATTTGCCCTATTTACATATGCTCACCTCTACATAGATACTAGCTACTTATCAGCAGGTTATGCCCGATCCAATATGGTGCCAGGCCATGGAGGAGGAGATGACCGCACTCCAGTCTCGGCAGACATGGGAGCTTACTTAGTTACCATCTGGTGCACACACAGTAGGATGTCGTTGGGTCTTTGCCGTGAAGTATAATTCAAACGGTTCACTATCTCGATGTAAGGCTCGACTTGTGGCAAACAGATTCACCCAGATTTATGGCGTGAATTTCTTTGACACCTTCTCCCTAGCTGCTTGGCTTCCTACTGTCAGAATTCTTGTTTTCGTTGCTGCTCATTATGATTGGTCACTGTATCAGTTGGATGTCAAGAATGCATTCTTGTATGGTGATTTACAAGAAAAGTTGTATATGTAGCAGCCCCTAGGATTTGAGATTCAAGGGGAGTATGCGTGCAAACTGAAGAAGGCGATATATGGCCTTAAGCAAAATCCGAGGGCTTGGTTTCATAAGCTTTCTGAGGTTGTTGAAGATTTGGGACTCATTCGGTTTACTTCTAATCATTCCCTGTTTGTGAGAAAGATATATAATTGAATTGTGGCTCTCTTTGTATATGTAGATGACCTAATTGTCAATAGTGATGATGCAGTCGGGATAGTTGAGGTCGAGCAGAACTTGGTAGAGAAGTTTTTGATGAAGGATTTAGGTTCTTTGAGATACTTCTTGGGTGTAGGGTGGTAAGAGGAAAGAGCGGTATTGTTCTTAGGCAGAGGAAATACGCTCTTTATCTACTACAGGAGATTGGGATGTGGGGATCTAAGTTAGCTAACATACCCATCGATCCAAAGATTCACCTTTATGATTCTAAGTCACAGACAATGGAGAGTAGAGGCTACAGGAAACTGATTATGAAGCTGCTCTATCTTACTATTACACGTCCAGATATTTCGCTTGTAGTAGGCAAGCTTAGTTTATGGACAGACCGACCAAGCAGCACTGGGATGCTACTATACAGGTGTTAAAATACCTGAAACAAGTAGCAGGACGTGGACTACCATTTAGGAGAGGTAGAGGTATGACTGTAGTTGGTTATTTTGATGCAGATTATGCAGGTTGTCTTCTGATAGGAAGTCTACAACTGGGTTTTGTACCTATGTTATTGGTAACCTGCTTACTTGGAGAAGTAAGAAGCAGAGTGTTGTGTCCCACTTGAGTGTAGAGTCAGTGTATCGAGCAGTGGCACAAACAATAGCTAAGCTAGTATGGATCAGATCTGTTTTAGTTGACTTACATGTCAAGATGGAGGAGTCCATGTAGATGAGGTGTGACAATAGAGCATCTACCTATATAGCGAACAATCCTATGTTTCATGAGCGTATGAAACATGTTGAGATTTACTAGCATTATTCTAGAGATCTGATTCAAAGAAGACTTCTCTTCACCAATTCTGTTGCCTTAAAGAATCAGACAATTGATATGGTTACCAAACCTCTTGTTATATCTACTTTAAGGTTTGTTTTGACAAGCTGAGTATGATAGATATCTATGCTCTATCTTGAGGGGTAGTGTTGAGCTCTCTAGTTACCTTTATGTTTTTGGGTTGTTTAGTTATTTTATAGTCTAGTCTGGTATCTCATGTAATTTATCTAATACCTCTCTCTATATAAAGAGTTGTAGGGTTTACTCTTAGAATAAGACTTGTTGTATCTTCCTACTTCGTCATCATCTTTTAAAATTGATTGATTCTTTTTATTTTTTTTCATTTTTCTCTCTCCTTTTTTTGATTTTTTTTTTTAAATTTTCTTCTCTCTCCCTTTTTTTTATTTACTCATCTCTCTCTTCGTTCTTTTCATTTCTTCCCCTATTTTTTTATTTCCTTAACCACTTTTCCTTTCTCTTCGCAACTCAAAGGGTAATAAGGAAAGAAATAAAACTTCACCTTTCAAACGAAACTGAATCATCGCCTCTGCTTGAGTAAATATGGGAGGGCCTATTCTCGTGATCTCGTGCCTCAAGATCTCCAGCGACACGATTTCGTCTGCTCACAATCATGCAAGATCCTTGCCAACATCTTCGTTGGAGAATGCTCCCACTGATCGTTAGGTGGGTCTTCATCTTCATCCCTCATGCGAGATCCTCATTGCCTTCTCTTGATCACAGGGTAGTGCCGCCCGTGTTGTGGCCTCCATTTCTTCTCTGTGCCGCTTCTCCTTGATGTAGTGCCATCAACAACCTCCTCTCAAGGGAGGGGTTGGCTAGGAGGATCTGTGCATTTAGCATCACCTTTCTCAGGAATGTCGACCTCGACATGTAGGACATCGCCCCAAGGGCAAACACATACGCACTGCTCGCGGGAGACAACCCCAAATCTCCCTCCACATGCTCGACGATGGCGGCAAACTCCGGGCTTCTCACGAGAGCCCTCGACTGGAAGTGGAGAAGTTTGAGGATCACAAGGTCCGCGATGCCCCTTTCCCTAAGGAACTCAACATTGGCCTCATGCTTGTAGGAGAGGAGGTTGACTTGGTAGCCTCGGCGCAGAGCTGCTTGGCCTTCCTCGAGGCACCCGCGGCAATCTCCCTCGACTTCTTGGTGGCATCTGTCATGATGCATAATTCCACACTGCTAAAGCTTGAACTTGGGCTCAGATCTCAAATATGTGAGAGGAGTTTTCTTCTCTCTCGAGATCGAAGGCACAAATAGAACCTTAATAACAAGTATAATCGAATACAGACAAAAGATAAAACCTAAGAACGACTTACTTTAATACCAAGTTGAAAGAAATAAATAATGCGGAAGCATGATATCAAAAGCAATAAAGAAATCAAATAATGATTGGGTTTACGTTGAAACCCTACTCAGAAAGAGTAGGGAGAAAACCATGAGAGAAGTGCCCTTATGGGCATGTTTCTCTATTATTCTTCTCATCTGAATGCCTCTGAGACTATCCCACGTCTATTTTGTTGTCTTGTAGTACATAATCTCGTCTCCAATACATGGAATAATACTAGTCATCAATCAAGCACGTACCATTGTGTTATCCTTCTTCCAGGATGCATTTTTCCCTATCTTATTAGTAACCTTTGGCTTCAGTAGAATATGTTCCTTATTGTATCCCTCTATCGTCATAAGAAATGTTTGAGACTATCTTGGATAATATCTTATTAAACCTAATTATGGGACAGAAAATAGGCTCTTATAAGTCACATTATCTAATGTGGTACCTGATGTGACCTTAGATTTAGAAGATGAAGCTATCATAAGCCTCTAGACAGAGAAACAATGTGAAACCCAAGGTCATATCCAATAGAGAAAATGAGAGATCAATGAATATATGGATTTTTGGGTAAAAGACAACCCAAAAAATGACATTGCGATCCATAACAGCCTTCGCGAGATTAGATCATCCTTGCAAAAGTCGAGATCGATTTAAACAAGATCCACACAGCTGGTGGGGACCCCTCTCTCCTCCACCTGAGCTGCTGGCGGCAGGCCTACAGCACCAGCACTACCCTGCAAGGGCAGCGTCGGTGGCTGTTGGCCCTGTTTTGGTGGTCCTAGCAGTCACTGGTTTTGTTAGAGTGGTGTCGACAACTGCTAGTGGCCCTACAGTTGGTGCTGGTGGTTACTATGGCCTCCACAGGAGGAGAGAGAGATCTAGGGTTAGGGTCGTAGGTTTCGGGGCTTAGTTTGGGTAGGATATTAGAAGTTGGCCCACAACCACACTTTGATACCAAGTAAGAGAGAATGGATAACCCTACACCTCTTTATATAGAGAAGCGGTGTGGGGAAATTACACATGTCCAACCAAAAAAATAAAATAACATAATGCCACATAATAAAACATAAGAAATAAGTAAAGAAAGTAGGGAATATATCAACATTGTATGATCCCTTCGAGAGATCATGTGTCTTACGTTTCCTCCTACATGCATTAACTTTCCAGTTTCAACACCAAGGTGGATGCATATATCATTAGTTGGCCAAATGCATGTGTTTGTGAATAGAGTCACATATCTGTCTCAGGTTAAAAGATACGCCTTGTTCAGGACAACATTGAAGATGGGCTTTGATTATCTCATATTTTATCAGGCCAACTCCTTGACCTAACCTTTGTGATAGTTCTGAATCCCCATTCAAGAACATAAATCATGTGACGGTCTGTAGATAGGGTTGACATCCCAACTCAGATTAGAAATAAATGTCGAATAAGATATTATGGTTTATCGATGTGCTATCAGATTCTCGAAACTATTTAAATTTTCAAGTCAATACACATTGAGTTTATTCGATTTGGTTAAGCATGTCACCCCTATGTGTACTAAGGGACCCAACTCATGTAATGGAAATAATTTAATTCATTTATTTAGATTAAATGTAACTCATTACACTCTTCAGATGGCTCACATAAGGTATATAAAATCCAACATAATTTGCAGCACATGGGTAGAAATGCAAAATTTCTAATAACTAATTGCGCAAAAGTAAAAAATTTTAGGAGGTAAACAATTAAGATATCTAGAAAAAATCGCACAAAAATACATACTACAAGACATGCAATAAAATTCTAAAGAAATATCAGGGACTAGATCGCAAGAATGTAAGGATTAAAATGAAGATGAATTTTTTACTTTTTAATTAGGAATTTGGTTGGCTTTCTTATTTTAGTCCATGTTATATTTAGTAACTTAGTTATGTTTCTTTATTATACCAAACCTTCTCTCTATATAAAGAAGGGCATGGCTTGCTTATTTCGATAGGAAAAACATTTCCTCTATTTCGCAACATGGTACCAGAGCAGATACTATCTCATTGAGACAAAAGAAAAGGGAGAAAGGGAAGATGACCAAAAACCTTAGGGGAGGGGGCCTTAATGGCATTGCTAGGCCTCGTGGCCTTCAACGTGCCTCTGGTGACCCCCCTTTCCCTCGAGGGAGACCTCTACAGTCCCTCTTCTTCTTCCGTGTGCACTAAGGTCGAAAACGACTCCTTATCACAACAGTATTCCTGATAGTGCCCATAAGGGCTTCTCTAGCATTGCCACCTCCTCGTTGGTCTCTAGTGACCCTCCTCAGCACGTCGCCTAGTTTTATGGCTTATTCCGGTGGCCACAAAACTCCTTCATCCTCGCTGTTATGTCGTCCCTCACCTCTCCACTTGATCACCAGCACTGCCCCTCCTTTGCGGGTTGCATCTCCACCTAGGGCACCATTGCTTAACCTTGTGGTGCCCTAACAGCATTGTGTTGCTGTAGCACCACTGCTAGGCATAGCCACCATTGCTATAAAGCTGCAGAGCTCCTCCTCGGTGTTGCCATCACTGCCTACTCCTGTTGTTACCGCCCTCATCTTTGTGCCAAACAACTCCAGCGAGCGTTGCCACACACTCTCGTTGCCAACATTAGCTATGACACTTGAGAAAGCATCGTGTTGACTCGTGTCTCTTTGTTGTCTTTGGAGTTTGATGGCGTGAAGCTCCCCATGGATAAGCGACCGATGTGGGTTCCTTTGAACCCTAAAAAGAGGAAACAATATTTTTTTAAGTTTGTTTTTTTCTACTCTTTGCTTTACAACGAGAGAGAGAGAGAGAGAGAGAGAGAGAGAGAGAGAGAGAGAGAGAGAGAGAGAGGAAAATAAAATGATTGAAGAGAAAAAAAAGGAAAATAAGGAAGATAAGAGGTGGAGACTCACTTTAGAGGTCCCTACATGAGAGAAGCCTTCAATATAGGAGAGGGTCACTCTCGAGGTCTCCACATGAAAGCTCTCTCGAGGTCTTCAAAGAAGAGGTCCCACTTTGAGCTTCCATGTGGGAGAGGCCTACTTTAATATCTCCTATTCTACTACACCAGCATTCTACTCCTCTGACCTACTGCTTGCTCCTACTACAACCGTCTTTTTGTTCCTCCAATCCGTTGGCTACTTCTCAGGACATCAACATTAAGGGAGAGTTTGCTCGTGTAACAAGTTGGATGTTGTACGATCCAACTTGAGGGGGAGTGTTAGAAAATAAATTAGGATCCAATTAGTTAAGAATTTGTTTTCCTTTCTTATTTTAGTTCATGCTATTTTTAGTAACTAGTTGTTATGTTTCTTTATTGTACCAAAACCTCTCTATGTATAAAGAGGGGTATGGCTTGTTTATTTCAATAAGAAAAATATTTGCACTATTTTGCTACAGAATCTAAGCAGAAAACTTGGACGAAATAATACAAAAAATTTCAAAAACTTTTGACGCACAAAAATTGAGAAATAAAAGTGGAAGTAAAAAACTAAACTACGAACTATTTATGAATTGCAAAACAAGAATAAACGTGCACAAACTACTAAACAATAAACACTAGGTACTAAACTATTGAACTTGAAAGTAAACAACTAAATAAAACTTGAATTAGGCAAACTAATGTCAAGAGTACAACTATTGCAATTACAACTACAATTACAACTAAAAAGAGAGTAGAGTGAGGAAAAAAAGAATAGCAGGTGAGAGAGCATCTCAAAGGGTGGTGATGGCCAGTGACAGCGGTAATGGTGGCGGAGAAGACAGAGGAATTTGTTAGAGAGCCCTTTTGTGTGTGCAAGAGAGAGAGAGAGAGAGGAGAGAGAAGAATTGGAGAGATTCAAGCTAAGGTTCTTGGGTCCTTTTTAAAAAACAAAGGAGTCTAAGGGAACCCTACATGCCCTTAGGATTGGTGCCATTTCGTGCTCTTCAATTTATGAGGGTCAAACTAGCATAAATCCTATTAGGATTGTGATTTATGCCTTTATTTTCGCCTTTAATTCGCTCCCATGCCTCCCTACTACGAATTGGGCCACCTCCCTTTATTTTTCCTTTAATTTTAGATGCTAAATGGTCAAAAATCACCTTCAGCCAACCAAAATGGGCCTCTTCGTGTGCCTTGAGCTTGTCTTAGGTCAACCTTGCACCATCTACAATGCCTAATTTGGCCTCCTACATCCTAACGTGTGTGTGCCCAACGCTAGGGAAGGACACTTCCTTGCTGTTTTGACCTGGATCCCTACCTTAGTGAGAACCCATATCGATTTCCAAAATTTTAGCCCAAGATCTTAGTTGCCCATCATTTAACCATAAAACACATCACACGCATGACGAGTATTTCAATAAATGTCAAAAGGTTTATAAACAATCATCCATAGCCATTAAAAAAAAGAAAAGTGTACAAATATGAAGAAAATAGTCTTGGAATAAAATTTAGAGAAAGAAATAAACTAAACTAGATAGGAAGATCCTATTGGCCAACTTTAGTGTGGAACTCAGACTG
This sequence comes from Thalassia testudinum, assembly GCA_037157565.1. Lineage (NCBI taxonomy): Eukaryota > Viridiplantae > Streptophyta > Magnoliopsida > Alismatales > Hydrocharitaceae > Thalassia > Thalassia testudinum. The sequence goes on along the minus strand of JAZHRO010000035.1, from coordinate 63,157,040 downwards.
GCATTGTCTTCTCTTGCAGTCGCAGGACTTGGCTGTTGCTCACCAAGGCTTGAGTATGGAGTCCAAACAGTAAAATAAACAAAAGCTGAGCAGAGTAGCAAAAACAATGTAGAATAAAAATAAGGAAATTAGAGAGCTATAGGGAAACAAAAGTGGGTACTTATGTTTATGTTACTTTCTTTAATATTTCAATTATCACTCGGTTATCCTAATTGTCAGTGCCTTCTCAAGTTACTATTGTTATCAACTCATAATCATTATTTCAGAAGGTATAGGGAGATATCATTATGATATCTCGGGTAGCAAGATCAATATGAGATACTTTCTTGACCAAGAGAATAGTTCGCACCTATCTTACGACTCGGTTAATTGCCCCGAGGTCTCTGCCTAGGGAGGTGGTGACTACGAGCTCGTATGTTACGCATGCATTACTTCACACTGGCACACAATCAGTTCTCTCCACTACATAATACGAAAAGCGGTACCCAAATCATCTCTTATCATTTGCACGTGCTTGTACACTTAGTTATCTTGTTGGCTAAGCGACCTAACAGAAAAGTCGTAGGTAGGTGAGCTTAGTCCTTGCATCAATCTTAAGCCTCTAGGTTTAGTGTAATAGGTTGTGGCCGTAATCCACGGGTATGGTACTAACATTATGATCATATTCATATGATTTCCAAGGTCACATTGACTAACCACATATCTTAGTGCATTCACTTTGTGTTGTTACAGGTTTGCATTATACTTTTATCCCAATAATTTATTTATCATTATCACTATCCATTGAACTAAGGTTAATTCATATGCTAATTACAAGTAGCTATGTCAAATCAAGTTAAACCTCAATTAAGGGTGTCTTTAATTTAGTTGTGGAGTAATAGCAACGGTTTGTTTATAAGCTAGAGTTGTACATTTATTATCAAGCTTTAGGTAAAGCATATGGGTTGTACTTTGAGATTAGCATTCATATTTAAGTCATTTAACAACCCTTATTAAGCTAGTTAATCTCAAGTATTTATTTTGGTTATTTATTACACATACATAGGCAATTGTAGGGCTAAATAGTTCAATCACTATAGTCTTTAGACTTAATTATTTAAGTACCTAAGCAAGAAGGTCCACAAACAGCATAAATAGACTTCGAACTTAGCAAGAGACAATAGATATGCACACAAGTCAAGGAAAGTGAGAATTATCGATCTACACATTTAGTCATTACATCGAAGGAAGGTGAGGACTACCCTACCTAAGGTCGTTGGGGGTTCACGACAACTTTGTATGTTAACTCAGAATCTCTCAAGGCCTCCTATGTCGTCTCGAACCTCATGCACACTCAGCAATGTCGGCCTTAGAAACCAACAAGTCTTAAAAGGCTTTATTGAATTTTAATGGAAAGTATGGGGGGTCAAAAGTGATTTTAAAGCTTATTCAAGCAAAGTTCGCATTGAGACAATTCCAATAATATATAGATTGTCGAAATCTGAGTATGAGAAGGCCCTGAACCAACCTGAAGGAGCAAGGGGTGATTTGAATTGGCTAGAACCACCCCTAGACTGTTGGTCTGCTTAAACCGACGTTGAATTGATCCTTGATGCCCCTTGCCACATATCACAAGCTAGTTGGTTTGTATGCCTTGATCTAGATGACTCCCTAGCTGTGATCTACACCGTTGGTCACGATGGTGAGGCCTCCTTATGCATGTGCGTGCCCCAACCTAATGTTCCTACTCCCCTATACCCTCAAAGACACCTAGTGCCACGTGGTGTAACTCTAGATCCCACTCTATTCCAGTTGTGTGACTCCTGCAGGCATGGGCACATTGCCTAATGCCTCTGCTGCATGCAGTATACGAGAGAAAGGAGAGAGGGGTAGGGGTGCTTTCTCTCCCTCATTTTCTCCTCTCTTTGAAAATCGTGCATTCAAGGAAAAGCGGTGGCATGTACTCAAGATTCCCCTTTTATACACCCATGGGATGCATACTAGGTTTAGAAAAACTTGAAAATGGACTAAAATACCCTTGATTTTGTTTGTGTTTGCTCGCATTCCTACTTAGCTTGTTTTTCGCATAACTTGAGCAGCGAATTTCGAAATTCCACAAAATTGAGCTTATTAGAAAGCTTGCGATAAGAGGGATCTAATAGTATCATATGTGACATTCGATTGAACAATCATTTCTTCTAACTTATTACTTTGAAGGGTATGATATGGAAGGGGGCTAGAGATAAAAATATTCTCTTGTGAGAGGGAGAGGGAGAGGCGATGAGGGTGACTCCCACCCTCATCATTTGCGTGTGGTCATCTATTACAAGTGTCGTTGGAGGGGACATTGGGCACGTGACTGCTGGGATCCAGTGGTCTGTCTTTTGTGCCGAGGTTGTGGGCTGTTACGACCCGATTTCCGAATCCCTACGAGACACGAGAATCGGACTGACTCGATTGATCCCAAGATCCAGTCGTCCAATGAGAAAGTAACCAAAAGAGCAGTAAAATAAATTACATTCACCATGTATATAACTAGCAGCAACAAAAGTATAACTGTAAAGAAAAGAACTACTACAGTACACACCACCGCAACAGTAAAGAAATAAACAGGTATATAAACATGATGCTTACAATAAAAGAGTACAGTGGTAACAGAAAATACTCACTACAACAGAAGTAAAGGTATAGTGGGTACTACACAAGTAAAACTACTGGACTCTACTAGGCCCAGCACCCTTTGCAGCTGCCGGCTCTGGCTGCTCAACACCTGGTCCTGAAAAGGTGATACAGGTGACATGTCAGCGAAACGTTGAGTAGAGTGGTAGCTAGCTAGGAAAACAGTAAGGTGGACAGGTAGCTGTTAATTTTAATTTCTTTCTTTATTTTTTTTTTACTCATTCTTGAATTATTCCTCAGATCTTTCTCTTGATCTCGAATGTTCCTCATGGGAACGATCTTGATTGCAGTCTTTTCCTAAAAGTAGAAGTAGCACGTGGTGCTCTCTTGGTTGGGAGAGTCCCCCATGGTGGTCCTACCCTCAGTTAACCACCCTAAGGTCACTGATAGACGTAACGGTGACTACGGCACGCACGATAAATGCACGGGTAGCTACCCTGCACTGGCACGTGGTCAGTCGTTTCCGTTAATGGGTGCGCCCCAAAGCACAGTACGGAACCAGTATAGGGTAGAGCCCTCTCAGTAACAGGGGTCCAGCCCCTCCACAGTAACCAAACAGGGGTCTTGCCCCTTCACAGTCCGCGCACCCTCGCCTGTGAATCTGCTCGACTACCTCCTGACTCTGCCGGATCAGCCTGGGACCAACCTCCCACTTGGTCTCCACCTCAACCCAAGTCAAGGGTGTCATATACTTCCGTCCGTACAGAGCCTCGTAGGGTGCCATGCTGATGCTCGAGTGATAACTGTTATTATATGCAAACTCCGCCAGGGGCAAGTGCTCCTCCCAAGAGCTCCTCCAGTCTAGTACACAAGCACGCAAAAGGTCCTCAAGTGACTATATCGTGCGCTTAGACTGTTCGTCCGTCTGGGGGTGGTATGCTGTACTGAACCTCAACCGCTTCCTCAGGGCATGCTAAAACTCAGCCCAAAACTGGGACGTAAAGCGGGTATCCTGATCGGATACGATCTCTCACGGAACTCCGTGTAGACGTACCACGTCGCGGATATACCTCTCTACCAACTGTGCTGGTCCCATGAGTGACTCGGATCGGCAAGAAACGCGCCGTCGTCGTCAATTTGTCAACGATTACCCAGACTGCGTCGTGTTCTCGCTGGGTAACAGGTAAGCCCTCCACCAAGTCCATGGTGATGCTCTCCCACTTCTACTCTGGCACTGGAAGTGGCTGTAGTGGCCCTGCAGGCCTCTGATGCTCGGCTTTCACCTGCTGGCACACTAAACACTGCTGCACGAATTCACCCACATCTCGCTTCATTCCCTTGCACCAAAAATCGCGTCTCAAGTCATGGTACATTTTTGTGTTTGCGGGATGCATGGTGAATCTGGAACCGTGTGCCTCAGTCAGGAGCTCTCTCAACAGCTCCTCGTCTCTGGGAACGCACAACCGTCCCTTCATGCACAGTACCTGGTCTGTAAAAAAGAAGTCCACAGGGTCTCCTGATAGTACTCTGTCACGCAAGGACTGCAAGTACGGGTCGACCATCTGTCCTGTGATGATGCGATCTATCAGCTCTGGCCTCGTCTGTCCCGTCACAGTCACTGCCCCACAGTGCCCCCGTAACTCTAGGGGTCGCCAACTGCCCATCTCCTCCAAGAGGCTCCAACTCTGCACCTGTAAACTGGCCAAGTATGCAGGTGCCTTCTTGCTTAAGGCGTCAGCCATCACGTTGGCCTTTCCCGGGTGGTAGGAAATGCTGCAGTCATAGTCCTTCAGGAGATCCAACCAACGTCTCTGTCTCATGTTGAGCTCCTTCTGATCAAACAGGCATTTGAGGCTCTTGTGATCTGTGAAAATCTCAAATGTCTCACCGTACAAGTAGTGCCTCTAGGTTTTTAGCGCGAAGACGACAGCTGCCAGCTCTAGGTCGTGGGTAGGGTAGCTATGCTCATGGGGCTTCAGTTGCCGCGAAGCGTAAGCGATAACGTGACCCATCTGCATGAGCACACCCCTTAACCCCTGCAAAGAGGCGTCCGTGTATAAAACGAACCCGCCACTACTGTCTGGTATGGTGAGTACGGGAGCCAAAGTCAGCCTCTCCTTTAGCTCTTGAAAACACGCCTCACAGGTGTCTGTCCAAGTAAAGGGTACGTCCTTCTGGGTCAGTTGTGTCATAGGACGTGCAATCTGTGAAAAGCCCCTGATAAACTGCCTGTAGTAGCCTGCTAGTCCCAGGAAACTGCGAATTTCAGTGACCGTACGCGGTCTCTCCCACCTGAGCACTGCCCGACCTTGGCTGGGTTCACAGCCAAGCCATCTCCAGAGATCACATGACCTAAGAAGGTCACCTCCCTTAACCAGAACTCGCACTTGCTGTATTTGGCGTACAGCCTATATCATCTCAGTGTGTTCAAAACCATTCGCAAGTGCTGCCCGTGCTTTGTCTGATCCCGAGAATAGATGAGCACATCATCAATGAATACAACCACGAACTGGTCTAAGTACGGTCTAAACACCCGGTTCATCAAATCCATGAAGGCAGCAGGGGCATTGGTCAGCCTAAATGACATGACTAGAAACTCGTGTCTGTATCTAATGCGGAAAGCTATCTTGGAGACGTCTGCCTCCTTGATCTTCAACTGGTGGTATCCAGACCTCAAGTCGATCTTGGAGAATACCGTGGCACCTTGCAACTGGTCAAACAAGTCATCAATCCTCGGCAGCGGATACCTGTTCTTGATGGTGACCCTATTTAGCTGTCGGTAGTCCACACAAAGGCGTAGGGTACCATCCTTCTTCTTTACAAATAGTACCGGGGTTGTCCAGGGAGACGTACTGGGCCTCACAAAGCCCTTTTCCAAAAGATCCTGCAATTGAGACTTGAGCTCTCGCAGCTCAAGTGGTGCCATCCTGTACGGTGCTGTGGAGATGGGGCTGGTCCCCGGTACCAGTGAGATCTCAAACTCGATCTCACGCTCGGGTGGTAGTCCTGGCAACTCGTCTGGGAACACGTCGGGGTACTCTCTGACCACCGAGATACTCTGGAAGTCTGCCACAGTACTGGGCTCTGCCACCACACAAGCTGGGAAGTCCTCACACCCCTGGCTCAAAAGTCTCGCCACCCGAAGTATAAAAATGCACTTGAAGCCTCCGTCTACTGGCTGCCCGTGGAACTCGAAAGAAGGCAACTCCGGTGTAGAGAAGATCTTTCTCTCAAAGCAGTCCACCAAGGCGTGGTAAGCAGACAGCCAGTCCATCCCCAGGATTATACCAAAGTCCTCCATCTGTATCATAATCAGGTTAGCGGGAAGGCTGTCCCCCAACACTGACCTCGCAACCCGTGTATACCTCCTCAGCTACAAACAACTGACCACTCGAACCTCTGATCATGAACGGATCTTCTAACAGCATACAGTCCTGCCTCAAACTAATCGCGAAACTGGCAGCGACAAATGAGTGCGTAGCGTCGGAATTGAAAAGTGTGAAAGCTAGTCTGCCGGAAATTGAAACCATACCTGCCACCACTGATCCCGAAGCTCTGGCATCCCTGTGTGTTAGGGCGTTGATACACCCCTCAGCCCTAGGTGCGGACGAAGCAGCCACACTCTGTGTTGGACGGGTAGCTGCTGGCTGGTACCCTCCCCGTGACTGCTGTCCTCCTCCTCGCGCCTGGAAATCGCGGCCTCCTGCTCGCCCTTCAGTGCTTGGCGCGGGAAGCATCTGCTGACCTCCTGCCCTAGACGGGCAGTCCTTCCTGATGTGGCCCGGCTGGCCACACTGGTAGCAAAGGGGAACTCGACTCCCGCCCTCAGTGGCTCCCTGCTGTCGGTTGGGCGGGGATCCGGTGCTAGTAGCATGCCCCTGTCGAGGGCCCCCAAAGGCCACTGATGACCCTGCAAAACGTGACGGCTCTCCTGCGGGTGCCACGTGTCTCCTCTCTCGTTGGCCCTGTGAGAAGTCTGGCTGATAGGGCCTCTTCCGCCCGCTGTTAGTATCTCGCGCGGACGGGTTGGTCTCTTCGTATGTCATAGCTGCCTCCACCACCCTCGAGAATGTAGGTAGCTTCAGGGGTTTGACATACCCCCGAATCGCAGGCCAGAGCCCCTTGGTGAACCTCCAAAGGCGTTCCTCCTCAGTGGCTACTGCTGTCGCTGCGAAGCGAGACAGCTCCAGAAAACGCGTGCGGTACGCGCTCACGGTCATCGTCCCTTGGCGGAGAGTGTGGAACTTCTGCCTCCTCTGGTTCTGCTATGTCTGGGGAAAGTACTGCTCGCAGAAGAGGGTGACAAATCGGTCTCAGGTCGGCTCATCCCTTTCCTATCCCCTGACCGCCCTCCACCACCTGTGTGCCGCGCTCTCCAGCTGGTACGTGGTAAAGGCCACGTGGCACTCCACCGGGGGGCGAAGGGTGTCAAAAACCTTCTTGATCTGCTCGAGCCAGTCCTTCGTCTCGGTCGGGTCCTCATCCCCCTTGAAGGAGGGGAGCTTCAGCTTCCGGAACTGTCCGAAAAGCTCAAAGTGACGCTGAAGTGGAGATGCTGGTGCACCTCTAGGTAAGGAAGCCTCGTGCTCGGAAGTGCCGAAGGAAGGTGGGGGCGGTGGCGGCCCATCCCCTCCCCGCGTCCAGCGCCAAGTTCGTCGTATGGTCCCGCAGAGGACTCCCCCTCCGCAGCCCCTCGGAGAGGTGCTCGTGGAGGCGGGTGGAGCTCTCGCACGATGTCCCGTATCAGCTTGGCGAGATCCTGGGCCTGAATGCTCGGAAGCAGTGGCTGGTCTACTGAGGCGTCGACCTCAACGCGCCCACCCCTCCGAGCTCGTTCTCCTCCGCGCCCGCGGCCCGCTTCGCTACCTCCTCGTTGAGGCATCTCCTGCAAGGAGATGCAAACACGGAACAGAAAAAGACGTCAATATGAATCGATGTCAAGCGGAGAAGTCTAAGAACAGATGTCAAAAGATACGTTGTGGTGGCTCTCTAGTTATAGGCACGTGAATTGGTTATTTTTCAGTCAGTTAGTTCACTTCTCGGAACGACCTTGCTCTGATACCATCTTGTTATGACCCGATTCCCGAATCCCTACGAGACACGAGAATCGGACTGACTCGATTGATCCCAAGACCTAGTCCAATGAGAAAGTAACCAAAAGAGCAGTAAAATAAATTACATTTACCATGTATATAACTAGCAGTAACAAAAGTATAGCTGTAAAGAAAAAAACTACTACAGTACACACCACCGCAACAGTAAAGAAATAAACAGGTATATAAACATGATGCTTACAATAAAAGAGTACAGTGGTAACAGAAAATACTCACTACAACAGAAGGAAAGGTATAGTGGGTACTACACAAGTAAAACTATTGGACTCTACTAGGCCCAGCACCCTCTGCAGCCACCGGCTCTGGCTGCTCAACACCTGGTCCTGAAAAGGTGATACAAGTGACATGTCAGCGAAACGTTGAGTAGAGTAGCAACTAGCTATCTAGGAAAACAGTAAGGTGGACAGGTAGTTAATTTTAATTTCTTTCTTTACTTTCTATTTACTCATTCTTGAATTATTCCTTAGATCTTTCTCTTGATCTCGAATGTTCCTCGTGAGAACGATTTTGATTGCAGTCTTTTCCTAAAAGTAGAAGTAGCACGTGGTGCTCTTCTGGCCGGGAGAGTTCCCCATGGTGGTCCTACCCTCAGTCAACCACCCTAAGGTCACTGACAGACGTAATGGTAACTACGGCACGCGCGATAAACGTACGGGTAGCTATCCCGCACTGGCACGTGGTCAGTCGTTTCCGTTAACGGGTGCGCTCCAAAGCACAGCACGGAACCAGTAAAGGGCAGAGCCCTCTCAGTAACAGGGGCCCAGCCCCTCCACAGTAACCAACAGGGGTCTTGCCCCTTCACAGTCCGTGCACCCTCGCCTGACTACCCTGGTTTGTCCAGTGGGTCTAACAAGTCGGTGTAGGGAGGCTAGCAGAACCTGGGGCCCGTGGGGTGGCTAGTGCTCTACCTACACTAGTAGCTCTCCCCAGTAATGTGCACGCGAGGGCCAAAAGTCGATATAAAGTAGCCAGACCAAACCCCAGGTCCCTGGGGTGGTTAGCTCCGCTCTGCACTAAACAGGGGGACAGTCGCTCTCCTTGGTACTCTGTACTCAAGGGCCAGCTCACTTCCCCAATTCTATTCCATTCCCTGCTCAGGAGCTCTACTCCTAATTCCCCGTAAGGTTCATGCTCATATTTCTAAGCCAATTTAGGTTTCATCATTTTAGCTTTATATTCATATAGCTCACGTTCTCAACAGTTAATATCCATTCATAAACAAGCAACTGTTATCAAATTACAGGCAATTATCATTTTTCTTTCTACTTTTCCAAGACTGTAATTTATATATTCACGACATTCGTTTTGGTGTTTCTGTTCTTAGGATTCATGGCACACTCTAGGATCTATCATTCAATCTAGTTTTCCAGTTCTAGGATTCATGCCATATCCTAGGATCTATCGTTCAATCTAGTTTTCCAATCCTAGGATTCATACAATACCTTAGGATCTATCGTTCAATCTAGTTCTCCAATCCTAGGGTTCATGCCACACCTTAGAATCTATTAATTATCTTACAAGTGCATAATGTTGGTAAATAATTAAAAGGAGCCACTCTACCCGCAAAATCGAGACTACTGGGGGCATGATCGGCAAGCCCGCGCGCCTCTGCAACCCCTAGAGCCGCAACGGAATGGGGTCCTAACACAAGGATCAATTATAAGGAGCTACTCAGAACATGATACAAATACTGTAAACCGGTAGAGGAACTAAAACTGAGAAGAGCGAAACTTGAAACGTGGAAAACGTACTTCGAACGGATCCTAAACGGGTAAAAAATGACAGGTCTGCCCAAAATCAGACGTCTGGAACATCTTCCAGACGTCTTAAACGATGGCTCAGGTCATACCTTGTTCCTGCGCGGTCCTTCAGACGTCCAGAATACCGTTGAACCGTCTGGACCTAGTTTCCAGACGTCCAACTGTCGCTCCGGCCGTCTGGAGGCCCTCTTCATCCCCTGGTGCTGTGCTCAGACGTCCGATCTATGTGGGAGGGCGTGCCCTTGCGCCTTCCCGAACGAGACCTGCACACATACGCGACCGTCCTCAACACGAAATGAGGTAGAACCCTTCGGCGGAACAGCTGCATGGCCGTACACGCGATAGAAAAAGGGAAGGAAAAATATCGTACCTTTTAGATGTCTGGACCTTCCTCCAGATGTCTCCCGCATCGTCTGGACGTAGGTCCAGACGTCTGATTCTGGGAAATTTTCCCGTAATCAGGATCTCCTCGCCCTTCGCCTGCTGCGCACGGCCGTGCCGCGCTGCGCTCGCCTGCTGCCTGAGCTGCAGCAGCTCCTCCCTAGCTACACGCTCTTGCTGCGCACCCGCCGGCCGGCCCTGGCTGCTCCGGCGAGCTTGCACCCTCGCGCTCTAACTCCCTCCCTCTTGCTGCAACCCCTCCTCCCCGGGCACTCACGGCAGCAGCTGCTGCCCTCGCCCGCTCACCCTCACGCTAACAGGAAGAAGAAGGCGGTGGAGTGATGGTGAGGGAGAGGAGAGGGGGTGTATTTGAAGGTGCCGTGGGGAGAGAGAGAAGGAAGGCTGCGCCTGCAGGACGGGGAGGAAAGAGAGAAGAAAGGAGGACAGCGGTTTAGTCTGTGCACGCATGCGCGCAGACGCGAAACCGTACGCCGAAAAAATTAATTTCCAGACGTCTGGGAAGGCTTCCAGACGTCTGACCAGATGTCTAGACCAATTCCCAAACGTCTTAAACGACGTTTGATGCCGGAGTCATAACATGGGCATACGAGGAAATCGTGTCCTTCGAAGAATCTTCATGCGTCTCTTCATGGGATACATGATCTTCCTCCTACACCTCGTGTGCCTCCTACTTTGGGAGCGGATCTTCTTTGGTCACAAGAGACATAGGTTTTGGTTTCCATGTTGAAACATTCCTTGGTAGGTATCCTCATACGTGGGGTGGCCAAGATTGAAGAGGTTAGATCTTTCTTGTTTGAATTTATTGTTGTCGGATTGGAAGGTTGTGATCCTTGCGGAGAAGAGGGTGGTGGTTTTTTGTTTGAACAATGAGGATATTGATCGTTTAAAATTTAAGGAGATGCATTGTAATGGAATTTGTGTTTGATTGTCTTCCCTGAGCATCTACGAGGGGCCTATTGAGGAGTGGATTCCTTTACGTCCGGTTATACATTTTTGGATTTTTGGTATACCACTTAGATTGAGAACAGTGGGGACAGTTGTTTCTATTTGTTCTCTGCTCGCTCGTGTGTGGAGATGCTTTGGAATGGGGCTGCGGGAAGGTGATGCTGCATCCGTGTCGGTTGAAGGTGAGCTTTTGGTGGGAAAAGCTCTTCTGAGTAAAGAGGTTTTGCGCTTTGGTGGTTGCGCTTGTGTGATCTTGTTTAGAGAGGTGAAGATAGAGCGTCCAAAGTTGTCGTATGCATAGGTGGTTGCCTTTGGCAGAACGTGGAACGATGGGAATGGCCCTTTGGTGATGGGCGATGGTGGTTAGGTTGCAACCAATTCTGCTCCATCGACTGCATCAGCTGACAGAGCGTCCTACGCAAGGTGTGGAGACCTATGGTGAAATCCAATTTTGAATTTCGAAATTTGAATTAGCAAGTGGATGCTTGCACAAGGTCTCGAGGTTTCCATTTTGGCCTCCCTAATTGTGGGGCAAACAACCTTTCTTTTTTGGATTACGATCCAAAAATGGAAGCTGAGGTGGAGGAGAATATTCCTTACAATAAACAGGTAACCTTCGGATCCATTTACGGATACGGATGTGGTGAGTTGAATTTTTTTGCCAATAATCAATATCATTCCTTGCATTTAGACCATGGTGGTGCCTCCTCTGCTGTTGTGGATGTTACTATCCAATAGATGGATCCAGTGGTACACTATGATGAGAAAAATGGTGGCGTGGTGGCTGCTACGCCAGGTGCAAAGATTGCAGTGAATTGAGGGGAGGAGCGTGCTACCCCTAAGTGTGCATAGACCTAATTTAGGGTCTAGGTGTGGTGAGTTTGATTCTAGTGCACACTCTTTTCAGTTGGTTGAAAACTTAATTTCCTTGGATGGTACTTTAGTTGCTGTTGCTTTTAATGGCTTGCAGGAGAAACAAATTCCCCATTTCTTTGGCTTCACTTTTGATAGTTCCGGATATGGATTTTGCAGTGGTGTTGATTATAACCGGCTCAGCGTGGAAGAAATGACGGGGGATTGTCAAAGGCAAGTTGTTGGCTTGGAAGATGTCTTTTATTGTAGATGGAAATGTTAAAAAGCCAAAGTGTCCCTTAACAATATTCGTTGCAATAAAAGTATGGTGCATAGAAACTCCTCAAGTAGATCATAGAAACTCATCAGGTCCTGCTAAGGCCATTTCTCAGAAACACAAGTTGATACTAAGTGCTTGTTACAAACGCAAAAGATCTATGAAGAAGTCTTCGGCTAAGCACCCTGTTGGTGCGGCAGGGGTAAGGCATGGATGACCATGTAGTAAATGTGATTGGGGCTAGGAGAGTTTATAAAGGGTAGGTGAAGTGGACAGCTAATGGTTAAAGTACTCTTGTGGAATGTTCGGGGTCTTCGTAATGATGGGCAAAGATCAATTTTGAAGAGATACCTTTTGGAATGGAGGGTTGACCTTGGTTGTCTTCAGGAAATGCATTTGGACACGTTGTCGTGTCAGATGAAGAAATGTTTGCGGGGACCGATTTACCGATTATCTTTAAGTGAAGGTAGAAGGGAGGCCTGGTGGTATAATTTTGATGTGGCATAATGATAGCTTTGAACTTTGTTCGTCATAATTGGCTGATAGGGTGGTGACCGCAATTTTCACAAGGAAGATGCTTGGTAGTTCTTTCTTGGTTTCCTTTGTATATGGTTCGTGTGATGATATATCCAAGTTGCAGTTGTGGGAGGAGATTGGTCAGGCTTCTAGTTTGGTTGATGGGATGCCGTGGTTAATTGGGGGCGATTTTAATATAACTTTGTACTCTGATGACAGATCATATGGTAGATGTGATAGGTCTACTTCTCAATTTCAAGAAACCTTGCATGATATTGAGCTTATGGACTTACCCATTTTGGGGGCCCATTACACTGGGAGAAATGGTAACGGAGTGGCATTGTTTATTGATAGATTTCTTTTTAATGTTGCTTTGGTCAAACCTTTTCATGGTGCAGATGTGGTGGCTTGTAATAGGCCTTTCTCATATCGTACCCCCCTTTTGTGGCATAGTAACGAAGATGTAAACTTTTCTACGTATTCAAATTTCATAAATCCTAACTTAAAAGAACCTGGTTTTAGGGAGCTGGTTCAGGAGAAATGGATCACCATGCCATGTTCAACCTCTGCAGCCCAGACTCTTGCATGTAAAATTTGTGCTATTAGAGAGATGATGATGGAGTTTAAACGTGATTTGCGGTCACGTAGGTAGAAGCGAAGGAATGAAGCCCTCTTGAAAATTTCCACTATTAATAGGAAAGAGGATGTTTCGCCGCTTTCTGATGAGGATCATAGGGAATGAAGAAAAATATAGAGGGTTGTATTGGAGGAGGATTACAAACAGGAGATCGATTGGAGGCCAAGGCACCTTTGGTTGAAAGAGGGTGATGCCAACACTAGATTTTTTCACTTAACAACGAGCTCTAGGAGGAGGTCGAATATGATTAATACTTTGAAGATGGGGGATGAGGTCCTAAATCAGAGGAATTTGATTTGTGATGCTTCACGATCTTACTTCCATGAGTTCACTTAAAGATAGCTGGTGAGTGAGTGGCGGTTGGGTGATTTGGATATGGACCAGATAAGTGATGAGATGAAGAGGGTGCTTTTTGCTGAAGTGGAGGAGGTTACGAGATAATTGCACGTTTTGAAGGCGGAAGGCTCCCTTAGTCCTGATGGGCTGTAGATTATTTTTTATAAGGAGTTCTGGGATGTGGTTGGCCCTGATGTGGTGGTGGCCATGATCAGGGAATTTTTAAGGAGCAATGAAGGTTTTGAAAAGTTGAATTGATTCTATTTGTTTTTGCTGCCAAAAAAGCCTGGGGCGGATAGAGTTGAAGAGTTTAGACCCATTGCCTTGTCTAACTCCATTTAGTTGCTGGTGTAAAGATTTTGGCAAATAGGTTGTGGAATATCTTGCTTGATATTATATCACCGATCCAGTCTACTCTTATTAAAGGTAGATCCTTGCAAGATTCGGTTGTGATGACTGAGGAGATGGTAATGGAAGAGGAGAGACACGCCTTTATTTAGAAGGTTGAATTCTCCAAAGCTTATGATTTGGTGTCGTGGAATTATCTTTGGGATATTCTCAGGAGAAGAGGTTTCCCATATTAGTGGGTAACGTTGATGAAGTGCTGTGTCACTACTTCCTTCTTTTTTGTTTTAGTTAATGGATGTTCCAATGGTTTGTGGATTCAGCCACAACGAGGAGTGCGGTAGGGTTGTCTATTTGTACCAATGTTATTTGATATAGCTGTAGATACTCTTACATATTTGGCTTTCAAAGCTAGCATAGGAAATCTTTTTTCGGACTTCAATGCACAAGGGAATGGTTCTTTGGTTACCCATATTTTACAATACTGATGATACAACCTTTTTCATTGAGGAAGAGCGGTAGCAACTCATGTCTCCTTAATGGTGAAGATTTTTGTGGCGATGTCCGATGTAAAGATTAATAAGAGTAAATCCATATTAGTACCCTTTATCTTTCAAGGGGATGAAGAGGATGGAATTTCTAAAGCCTTGGAAACCCCCGTTGCGTGTTTACCCATTATATATCTTGGTTTTCTATTGAAAGGTAAAAAGTTGGTAGCTGCTGATTGGAATCCTATGGTTAAACGAATTATAAATAGGCTTTCTTCGTGGAGTGGAAGGTGCTCTCCAGAGTGGGGAGGTTGGTTCTCCTTAAATCTATTTTATCCTTGTTGATATAGCACTCTAGTTATTGTTTGTTTCTTGGTTTGGACTATTTTATTAGTTATTCTTCCTTCCCAGACTTATGATGCAATTTATCCAAACACCTCTCCATATAAAGAGGTGTAGGGTTTTCTTGAGAAATAAGATTTTTCATTTTCTTCGACTTTGTATCATAGTAGCGATCCTAGATTGACGCTCCGGTATCCCACCCATATAGCCTCCATACACTGCCACCTAAGGCTTAATTGTCGCCATTGCGGCCACCGGCCGCCGCCACTCTGGCGAGTTGCTGGTGGAAACGGCACGCCACCGTCGTCCCAATCCACCGTCGCTCGCCTAGGCCAGCGGCCTCTGCCTTTCTAAGGGGGTAGCAACCTCTACCCATTGGTCACCGCTGCCACCGTTCAAGGAGGGCAAAACACTGGGCTTGATAATTCCTTCTCCAGTTGCTTGTAATTAAGACTTGAGCTCTCTCAGCTTAGTAAGCACTATCCGATATGGTGTGATGAATATTAGGTTGGCGCCTGGAATCAGTAAGATCTTTAACTCTATTTCATAATCAGGAGGAAGTCCAAGTAGATCCTCAGGGAAAATATTAGGATACTCTTGTACCACTGGAACACTGTGCAACTTTGGCTTCTCCTTCGGTGTCGCAGTAATGAAAGCTAAGTATCCAATGCATCCTTTGTCAAGTAATCTTGCTGCCTATAGTGTAGATATTCATCTAAATGATCCATCCACAGGTCTATCCTTGAACTCAAACTGCAACACCCTTGGAATGGAGAAGAGCACCCTAGTGGGAACTTAGATCTTAATTGTTGGGTCAAATGTGTGGAATTGTTATTTCATGGAACCCTAAGTGCCTTTATATAGAGGCACAAGGGAAAAAAATAATAGAGTACACCTGATACAATAATAGAATAACTAAAACACCCTTACAATTGTCAATAATACCTATTAACCTCTAGAACGTGCCCTATGTTGGCACTTGGGGGTTGACCCTCATGGGGCAAGTCAACTGCCAAAGCGCATGCACGGTGACACGTCCTGTTTTTTGTCGTGCTTTTTCCTTTCTTTTCTCCTTCCATAGCCTTTTTCTTGAGATTTTTGCACCAAAATTCTTCCAGAATTTTTCTCTTCCATCCTAGGACATTATTAATGGGTTTTTACCTCCAAGTGCCTCTCTCCTCCTTACCTTCAACAAAATAAAATTAGATTATTTTCTCATTTGTAATTGTTAGGGAATAAGTTAGGAGATTTTATCTCCTTATTTAGTTATTATATTTTTAGTAAAAGGTTGTTAGGGTTGTTTTCATGTAAACCCTTGACCCTCTTTATATAAAGAGGGTTAGGGCTTTTCCGTTGAATAACAACAATTATTCTTTCCACCAAATTTTGACATGGTATTAGAGCCACCATTCTTGGTAATCTAGGGTTTAGAAAAAGGGAAAACCTAGAGGGGGGAGGCCCTCTGGTGGCTTACCGGAGGCCGTCAAGCCACTAGAGACGCTCTCTCCTCTCCCACAACTTCTCTCCTACTTCCTCTTCTCCTACTGCCACTCGTCACTGGACAGAAAAAGCGACGTCAGAGTTGCCTTCGGCCATTGTTTGCCGAGGAACCACGGGTGTGGTGGTCGTTGGAGCCTTAGCGACCAGACTGACCATCATTGATGGTCCTTTGGCAAGCCACGCGCCGTTGACAACCCCAGAAAGCCGAAGCGTCACCCTTGAAGATAGGTCGGATCCCTGTTTTGGCCTCTCGAACCTCGTTTAATCGAGGATTTGAGGGCACCATTGAGTTCCTTGGAACCCAAGCTATCGGATTAGGGTCGTCAAACCGACCTTTGACCTTGTCGGAGCGCCGCCACGCTCCTCGGCCACTGTAGCGCCACCCTTGATGGAGAAAACCAAATCTAGGGTTTAGACCCTCGAACCTCGCTCGATCGAGGGTTTGGGGGCACCATCGTGCTCCTTGGAGGATGGCCTACCAGACCGAGGTGGCCCAATCCTCCTCCGACCTGCCGGAACACCTCCAGGGCACCGCCACTCCACTAGAGCGCTGCCTAGAGTTCCTAGCGCCACGGGAGAGGGTTCCGATGGTGCTATTGTCCTCTTGTGTGGCCTTGGACAATTGTTGACAACCACTAGATCTGAAGATTGCATTAAAGAAGAGGTGATCTGCGTGATGAGTCTCTTCTTGCGCATATCGAGTCTTCGGTGATGAGCCTTCTCTCACCGCTATCAAAGAGCACCTTGCTTCCAAATATGCCCAAGGCAACTTGATGAAGAAGCACATCGATTGGTGTTGACAAGTAGATGGGATGCACTCATGCACCTAGAGAGTTTTGGCTGGTTCTTGGGTTGTAGGAGCAACAACAGTAAAGGTGACCTTATGCATGCTCAGAGAAACCAAGCACAGTATGATGGCTCATGGGATGTAGGAGCAATGTCACCCGTATGGCCTTATGTGCACTCAAGAAGACTAATCCTCGTCATCTTCAAACCCTTGGACGTAGGAGCAGCAATATCCTAGTTTTAGTCATGATTTCTCACATACCCAGCACCTTATGTGGGACGTACAAGAAGAAATATGACAAGTTGGTACATATATTGAAGCCGTCATTCTTTCCGGCTAGGCCGAAGTTCTTTCCAGTTTAAACTATCTTTATCTCAGTTGGGTCCTTATATGTTGAGTAGAAGATACACGAGTTGAAGATGGGAGTCGCCTTAAGATATCAAAGTTCAGGGCAGCACTCTCACGCACCTCAGGAGAAACTAAGCATTGACTGGTTCTGTGAGGGCGTACAAGCAGGGGCATCCAGGATTGAAGACATGAAGAAGCGGAATACCACATCGACAGGGGTGGATCTTCAATACCTTATGGATCCAAGACTTCATCGTTTCCCGCGTCTTGTCTTGCGAGGGAGTGTTAGGAAATAAGTTAGGAGATTTTATATCCTTATTTAGTTATTCTATTTTTAGTAAAAGGTTGTTAGGGTTGTTTTCATGTATACCCTTGACCCTCTCTATATAAAGAGGGTTAGGGCTTTTCCTTTGAATAACAACAATTATTCTCTCCACCAAATCTTGATAGTAATAAATAGCAAAATACAATATAAATGCAAAATAAAATCCTATAAACGCCCAAAAAATAGAAATAAATAGGCATAAAATGTCTGTGGTTGCTGCGTGTTTTCCTCTTATACATTATGTAACTGCCATGATCTAAAGTAGTTGGCAGGATGGCCTTTCAAGAATTACCATTGAGCTTTGTTGAAATTGGCAGCTTCCAATATTGTGTCTAGTCTTTTATTTATTCTCTTTTGAGCAGGAATGACCGAGGCATGTTCCTCCCTAACTTTCATGACAATGCATGATCCAATATCCAGAAACCATGGACATGCTGCTCAAAGTTGTAAGGAGGCCACATCGGAATTGCTTGGGCACCATCACCTTGGAGGTTCTTGTGTAGGGAAGCCACCTGCTCATATCGAGCTGCATATACTTAATGACATCCAAAATGGTAGTACACGTGGTGTTGGGAGAATCATAACTAGAGGACCACATGTGATGATTGGATATTGGGGTGTCACTTCGACATCACGAGCTACAGAGCATTCACACAATTGGCTTGACACAGGTGATGTGGGATGGATGGATGCAACTGGGAACTTTTGGCTTTTAGGACGTGCAAAGGATATGATTAAATCTGGAGGAGAAAATATTTACCCAGAAGAGGTTAGAAAATTGTTACTTTTCAACGGACTAAAATTCTTTTAGTTTCATTATTTTGTGATGGCAGGTATTTTGACATGTTTCTGACGATTCAATCCTGTAGTTTGACATTCTTTTTCGGCTGTTTTCAATGGCATACTGTACATTGTATAGACTGGGAGGTCTAATTTCTTCTTTATTTCCATTATTTTCAATGGCATTACTATACACCGTATAGCCTGGGAAATCTAATTTCTTCACTTTGAGATTGAAATCTTGTCACTTCCTAGGGAAACTGATTTAAACATCCAATGATTTAAAATATTGAACTTTAGTGATGTTCACATTGCTCCATGGATCAGCTAAGCAAACTTCAGATGTTGATGCTCCTTGGATTTGGATGCCATCTTTTTCCTGTGAAGGTTTTCAATTGCCTTCCACTCCTATGATTTTGTTTCACCTAGTTTTCTCCCTGTACCTATAGTATGTCTCAGAGCTCATGAGGTGCTAAAGGTTTCACTTTAAATTTGCATTCACTTTTTACTACAAAAAGGAACCTGTATTGTGAAATGGATGTTACAAAGGATCTTCTAAATTATTTGGGAAAGATATTTTCCAAGTTGAGCTTATATTTTCCATAGTTGAAACAACTGCAAGGAAATTTAATGCTATCTTATGAATCGAGATAATTGGTTGAAATGACTTAGTTTCATTAGAAATCCTAGAGCTCTCTTATATGGAAAGAGACCGTAGAGTCAAAAGTACATGAATGCTCTTGAGGGACAAAACACCTACAGCCCTTACAATAAGAAAAAAAAAGATCATAAACATATGATACCTCCCCTCAAGTTGGAGAATAGATATCTATTATGCTCAGCTTGGATATATAAGAATAAAATAAAGATATGGTCAAGGATTTGGTGAAAATATCTGCAGTCTGCTCCTCAGATGTAACAAAAGTGATATATAGCAATCCCTTTTGGATAATGTCCCTGGTATAGTGATGGCTAACCTCAACATACTTTGTTCTCTTGTGAAATGTTGGGTTGTTGGCAATGAAGGTGGATGCTCTATTATCATATCGCATCTCCATAGAGCTAGAAAATTGCACCTGTAGGCTAATAAGCAAGGATCTTATCCATATCTTCTCAGCAGTCGTCTAAGCTATAGCTCTGCACTCAGACTCGGCATTGGATCTCGCAACTGTGCCTTGTTTCTTGCTCCTCCATGGGATCAAATTTCTTGCTAAGAAGGTGCAGAACCCAGTAGTGGATTTTTGATCCACATGGCATCCGGTATAGTCTGCATCTGAGTAGCCAACCAGCGTCATAGAGGACCTCTTTGAGAAGAGACCCTTCTCAGGAGCCTTCTTTACATATCTAAGCACCATCAATACTGCATTCTAATGCTGATGTGTTGGCTTGACCATTAACTGACTCAGTCTTCCAACTGCAAAGGAGACATCCAGTCTCGTGATAGTAAGATACAACAGCTTGCCCACAAGTTGCCTGCACCGTTTGCTCTCCACGACCTATGCATTTTCATTATAGAGTAGCATCTTTGGATCCATAGGAATATTGGCCTTCTTGACCCCAAACATACCAACCTCTTGCAAGATATTTAAAGTATACTTTCACTGAGACAAGACCATACCCTTCTTGCTGCAAGCAACCTCAATACCAAGGAAATACCGTAAAGCCCCCAGGTCCATTGCAAACTGCTCTGCTAGGATGCACTTAACCTCAGCAATACCCTGCACATCGTCCCCTGTGATGATCAAATCAATATAAACAAGAAGTACTATAGTACCTTGTCTATCCTTATGAGAAAAAGTGAAAAATCAGCTGTCGATCTCCTAAATCCAACTGTCTACAACTTGTGACAATCTCTAAAACTAGACTCTGGGACTCTGTTTAATGCCATATATAGCCTTCTGTAATCGGCATATACACTCCCCCTGACTCTCAAAGTCAGGTGGCTACTGTATATAGACTTTCTCTTGTAGATGATCACCATAAAGGAAGACATTCTTTGCATCTAATTGGTGCAAGGGCCAATTTAACTGAACTGCCACTGCAATCAACACTCGGACTGTGGGAAGTCTGGCAACTGGGGAGAAGATGTCCAAAAAGTCCATCCCATAAGTTTGAGTGAACCCCTTTGCCACGAGGTGTGCTTTGTACTTAGCAATACCACCATCAGGATTGAACTTCACAGTAAATACCCATCGACAGCCAACAAGTGCATCATCATTAGGAAATGGAGTAAGCTTTCAAGTCTCATGGCCTCGAAGAGCGACCATCTCATCCTCCATGACTGCCTGCCATTTTTGTGTCAAATGACCATCATTTTAGGTATTCATTTCATTTTGTTAGGTATAGGTGCTTTTCTTCTACTATGGAAAGCTCTGGATTTTGGGGATGTATATGATACCTGGGCTCCGGGGGGGGGGGGGAGATGCAAGAAAAATGACCAACTTCACCCTACCCAAGTGTGAGATTTGGTTATTTATGAAAATATCCTTTTGGGAGGGTGGATTGTGAGTGTGGATGATTTAGAAGATATAATTGGAGGGCATGTATGGCTAGGTGATAGAGTTTATATACTTGGTGGAATTTGGCATATCCTAACTAAACCTTTGGCCTTATGGTAAGTAGCTGGAATCTGCGTAGTAGCTAACGCCTGAGTAAATCCAGCAAATTCAGGAGCTAGAGTATCAGTAGCAAGTGCCTCCGCTCTGGAATAAGTAGTGCAAGTCCGTGGTCGCTTCCGAATGGCTATCGGAAGGTCAAGATCATTGCCTGACACATCACCTATCCTGCCTCTGTGACCATCATATGGCAAACATATGTTAGTGTCTAAAGGACTCACCTGAGAAGCCAATGGTGAATGCGAGGATGGGGGTCCCTTATAGGTAGTATGAGGGCGAACATATATCTAGAGTGACCTAGTCAGACGTGGAAAGGGGTGTGTAGCAGGAGGTGGTGATGGTGTGATGGGGATAAGAATCTTAGGGAAGCTCCCAAAGCGAATGGGAGATATAGCATAGGCGCTATATCACCCTCGCGAGGCATCTCAGCAGCCATCACAGAAAAGAAAGGTACAACCTTATGAAAGGTAACATTTGTTGAAACATAGTGTTGAGAAGTAAGTGGATCAAAACAGTGATACCCCTTTTGTGTTCGGGTATACCCAAGAAAAACACATTTAACTGCTTTCGGTGCTAGTTTATCTCGATCGGGTCCCAATAAATGGACAAAGGCAACACAACCAAAAATCTGAGAGGTGACGTGAAACAATGGACGATCAAGATACATGACCTGAAGAGGAATCTGTTCATGTAATGCAGCATTAGGCATCCGGTTAATAAAAAATAAGCAGTCAAAACAGCGTCATCCCAATAGAGAGAGGGGACAGAATGGTGAATCAGCAAAGTGCGAGCAACATCAAGAACATGGCGATGTTTCCTTTCAGCAACACCATTTTGCTGAGTGGTATGAGGACATGTCTCATGGTTAATGCCACAACTAGAAAAGAAATTACGCAAACATAAAGTACAAAATTCCAAGGCATCATCAGAATGGAAGTAATTCAACAAACAAGAATGTTGAGTTTTTATTTCTTTGACAAAGTTCTCAATAATGTCCCACGTTGGACTTATTTTTTAAGAGAAACATCTAAGAAATACGAGAAGAGTCATCAACTAAAACAAGATAATATTTATTTTCAAGTCGATCAGGAGTACAATTAGGACTCCACACGTCCATATGAATTAAATCAAATGCAGCAATAGATGAAACAGAAGTAGAATTGGAAAAACTAGCCCTGTTGTGTTTGCCAAGCTGACAAGCATCACAGGTGAGAGCAGTAGTAGAGGGGATGTGCGGTAGAACACGTCTGAGGCGATGAATGAGTAGATGGCCAAGGTGGTGGTGCCACTGGTGAGGAGATCCAGCAGAGCAAGGCCTTGGGTACAGAAGCAGCAAAAGCATTATGGCTCGGACGGTACATCCCATGTTCCTCACGCCCTCCACCAATTGTCTTCTCAGTGAATTTGTCCTGCAAGACACAAGAGGACGCATAAAAAATAACTCGACAGTTCAGATTTTTAGTGATGCTGCTAACAGACAATAAACTCAGAGGAAAATCAGGCACGTAATAGACATCTGCAAGTCTCAAAGTAGGAAATAAAGACATATCTCTCTTGCCAACAAGTGGCGAGTATCTCCTATCAGCCACTTATACTGTCCTGGCAGGTGTAATAGGTGCTAACTGAGAGAAAGAGCCTCGGTCGCCACATAAGTGCTTGGATGCACTAGAATAATCAACCACTCACCAGAAGACAAAAGTGACGACATACTAGTTGCAGGTGTCTCTGAAGAGGAAGCCACAGCTACAGTGTCTGAAATATGAGAGGATGCCTGAGTCAATTGAGCAATCTGTTGCCTTAAGTTCTCAATATCAATACTCAAGGAACTAATATCAGAAGTAGGAAGAGCTGCATTGGAGATCTCAGCTGCTTGATTGGCCATCGGTGGCCTACCATGCTTCTTCCAGCATGTAGTCTCAACGTGACCAAGTCTGCTACAGTAAGTACACAGAGTCCTGGTACGTAACTAGAAGAGTGTCCACGTCCATGACCACGTGCAGGGTAAGTAGTACCCTTGCTACGTCTAGGGATTGTAGCCAGTGTAGACGATTGAGCAACAGTGTCAGGAGTAGGAGTGCGTATTATAACTCTGCTGAGTCTACTATATGCTTCTTCCAGAGTATGAAGCTCAGGAGCAATGAGGATCTGATCTTTGGCTGCTGCATACTTAGGTCCAAGGCCAGCCAAGAAAAGAGAAACAACCAATTGTGTCTTAAAACTCCTCCAGGACTCACAGGCACATCTTGGTAGGTAGGAGTAATGCCTCTCCAACATTCCCTTCATGGAGTAATACTGTGACAGCATGCGTCCCTCCTGACGCAGATAGAAAAGCTCATAGAAGACCTGAAAAACTCGTGCGGAGTTCTTGGCATGTGAATAGGTATCACGCAAGGACTCCCACATCTCCTTTATAGTAGTATAGTACATGATCTCATTCCTTATGCGGGGAATAACCATCTGCATCAGCCATGAACAAACCATGGCATTGTCTCTATCCCACTAGCATTTATGCATGTCTTGTTCTCAGGCTCCGAATCCATAAGAATATAACTCTTTTTATGACCCCTGACGATTATAAGAATGGTCTGGGACCACTGCAGGTAGTTGGTCTCATCCAACTTAACAACAGGACCAAAGAAAGGGTTCTTGAGTACCCCGGTGTCAGAAACAGAGCCCGAAAACACTTCAGACTGATCATCTGAAGCCATTCTTCGCAATCCGGAAGTCTTGATCAAGCTTCTATCACGACGAAATCATCCACAATATGAAATCAAACAGATTTAGAGCTGCATTATGAACTTACGTTCCTAGATTTGGGCAAAAAGCCGCTCACAATTGCTGCGTAGCGATCAGATCACTGTGCACTGCCTCCCTATCAATCTGAGCTGTGAAACGTCGTTGCAGATCACTGTAGCGATGCCGCTGGAGGCCGTTGTGTGGCTGCTGTGGATCAGCACCGCCTGGAGCACGATGTTATAGGCCCAACAAGCAGCCCTAGCTGCTGTTGTGTCGCCACTAGCCGCCTGTAGCACCGTCGCAGGTCCACTAAGCTGCTGTTGCACCGCCGTCGGAGTCTAGATCGGCCTCCAAGGGCATTGCGAGTGACCCTCGGTGCTGTAGCGTCGTCTCCGGTGGCTAGGAGAGGCTCTAAAGCCACTGCAGTGCCGCCGCGATCAACCTAGACGCTACAGCGCCGCTACTAGAGGCTAGGAGAGCCTCTAAGCTCACTGTAGCGCCGCTGCAAGCGCCGCTTGAGCGCCGCTGATGGTGCAGCAGGTTCACCGATGCCACCGCAGCACCGCCGCGTGTGCTGCAACACACCACTGGAGCTCTGGCGAGAGCTGCTGCTGCTCACGGGCGAGAGAGAGGTGATTAGGGTTTGGTGGTTAGGGTTTTGGAGGCTATGAGGGGTGGGATATCTAGAGCCACGGTCTAGGATCAGTGCTCTGATACGAAATTGGTTGAAATGATTTAGTTTCATTAGAAATCCTAAGGCTCTTATATAGAGAGAGACCGTAGAGTCAAAAGTACACGAATGCCCCTGAGGGACAAAACACCCATAACTCTTACAATAAGAAAAAGAGATCACACAACATATGCTACCGGAGATATTTTGGAAAGTGTGTTAGGAGGTAATGCAAAGATCAATTTTTGAGAAAACAAGATTTTGTCATAATATGTCTAGATTGTTGAGATTGTAGAAGATTAATCTAAAATATTGATCATAGAAGTTTATTAGTTTCTTTCCTGATGAATAATAATTGCTTAACAGAAGTCATAAATTGCACTGCTAAGTTGCATTTCACAAGCATTATCAATATCTAGGTGTTTATTGTATGTACCTGTTACTCTTCTGGTTTTTGGATGGAACAGGTGGAGAATGTGCTCTTGCAGCATCCCGGGGCATCCAATGTAGCTGTTGTTGGAATTCCACACTACCGTCTGACTGAAATGGTTGTTGCATGTGTAATCTTAAGGGATGGCTGGGAATGGATTGATCATAAAAATCTTTGTTCTCCAGACTCAAAAGAAGTTTCAAGAGTGATCCTTCAAAATTTCTGCAGGAAGAAAAACTTAACAAGGTATGTTTGTCATCTCAAAAATGTGGGTGGGGTAGGAACACTCTGAGTATGCTTATCCAAAGCATTTGTTATGTGCTCAAATTGGCTGATCCAGGTCAGTTTTAAGTCAACCTTCCCAAGCCAACTCACAGGCCCTTTATAATTTGTTTTGTGTGTGTGTGTGTAGAGAGAGAGAGAGAGGAGTTATCCCATGAGTCTGGGACTTGAATTACTTATTTAAGCTAATCTTCTACATGCGCATGGATCCTCAGATAACAAATTCAACCGTCCTTATTGATTGAATACATTATATATGAGATTTCATCAAAAATGGAAATGATTGTGATCATGATGTTAATAAAAAATTATAAAAATACCACTTTATAAACTATGAGTTAGGTTTGTAACTTAAAAATCATGTTTTGTAAATTAGAAGTTACATTTTGTAAATTACAAGTCGTGTTCTGTAAAATACATAAAGACTTTGAAAAATACATAATAGTTTTGTAAAATCTATAACATCTTGAAATGAACTCAAATAAGTTATTTGTGTCCTAAGTCCACAGGATAATTTTTCTATATATATATATATATATATATATATATATATATATGAAGTGATTTCAATATTTAAATTTTCAGCTCAAACAATATTCGTAGTGGAAGATATTATCACACCTACACATAACTTACGTGAAGGTCATATGCACGATTTTGTGGTCTTTTGTTATTTTTTTATTCTTTTGTGGACATGCACTGCAAATATTCCCTCACCTCTCTCTATATAAAGAGGTGTAGGGTTTTTTGGTGGAATAAGATTTTCTATTCTTTCCAACTTGGTATTAGAGTGGTGATCCTAAAAGTTGACACTTTGGTATCCTACCCGCACAAAGCCTCCGTAACCCCTTCACCTTAATCCCTCTTCCCTTCCATCGTGCTGCCCTGATCTGTTGTCGCCGCAACCTCCAGTGGTAGCAACAGCAGTGTTGTTGCCTCTCCAACGGCAGTAGCAGCTATGTCGCCACCACCTGCAGGTAGTTCGGCAACCCCTCTGCTAGCGTGAGGAGGGGTCCAACCCCTCAGGTGATGTTGCTAGGGCCTTCCTCATGCCTTATTGCACGCCTTCGTTGATCCTAGGGGGCTGTGGTGGTTCTTGATATGATCTCTACGTCTCTGGTGTCTTGGATTTTAGATCAGTTTCATGGCTATTTATCTCCCTACTAGGCTCAATGGCATCATCCAATAGTTCAGAGGTGACATCAGATATCGCTATGGATGCAGGGAACTACAAGATCCCTTTGTTCCTATCTCAAAGTTAGACGAGACCAACTATGCTAGATGGTCTTAGACGTTCCTCATGACAGTTGAGGGTTAAGGAATATATCTTGATAGAGAGGGAACCAACAGATATGATAAAGAAATATGCCACGTGGAAGAAAGACAATGGGATGGTCCGGGCGTGGATCATGAGCTATGTTGTGGCTTAGATTGGGGACAACATTATGTACTACAAGATGATTAAGGAGATGTGGGATTCTCTGTATAATACTTATTCTCATGAGAAGAATTCCAACAAAGTATTTGAGATCCACCATGAGATTGGTAGCATAAAGCAGGAGAGTCAATCATTGTCTTAGTACTATGCCAGCGTTAAGGGGCTCTTGGGAAAATGCTTGTAGACCTGTGTGCACTTATGCTACATCGAGAGTACTGGAGAGGGTTGTGGTTCTACAGTTTCGAGATGGACTTAGGTCTAAGTATGAGGTAGCTAGGTCGTAGATTTTGACACTTTCTGAGCTTCTATCTTTAGAAGAAGCATACATTCGGATTAGTAGAGTTGCTATGAAGGCTTCTTTTGTTAATATTGGGTAGACCACTGCACTTGTGGCTGTTGGTGGATGTAGTGGCCGTGGTACTCCTACTAGAAGGAGAGGTCGTGGCTGGGGTCAGACAGGCAAGCCCCAAGCCATATGCTCCCATTGTGTCAAAGTTGGACACATTAAAGCTACATGCTGGACCAAGCATGGTAGACCTCCCATGGCCAACCAAGTCGTTCCTTCTTCTGAGGAGTAGGTTGATATTGTTCCATGTGCAAAGTACGATGCAGTTGTCTAGCGTCTTGTTTAGTTGACACAGGAGTCTACCACTTCTGCTGATACTGCTACCTTCACCTCCTTAAGTACAGTTTTTGCCTTGAGCACCGATGGTGGATTTTCTAATGGTACCGTATGGCTAGTAGATTAAGATGCATCTCAGCATCTAAGTGGAGATCATAGTTGCTTTTAGTGTATTCAGTCTATTCCTCCTGGTAGGACCGCTCAGGTTGCTGATGGTAGGCACTTCAAGATTAATGGTCGGGGGAGATTGCAGTTATCCCTTTGCTAAGATTACTAGATGTTCTTTTTGTACTTGATTTTCTTATTAGTATCTTATCTGTTAATAGGATTATCAAATATCTAAATTGTCGTGCTATCTTTGATGATGTAGGGTGTACTTTTTAGGATAAGTTCACGGGAAGGACGATTAGTGGTGAAGATGAAGGGGGGTGTGTTTCACCTGATTCAGACACCATTTGCTACTGCTTGCCAAGGAGGGATTGCCTTTAATGCTGGTACAACTCTTCAGTGACATTGTCGAATCGGACATCCTTCTTTAGACAAACTGAGATAGGTCATCCCTCACATTTCACCTGCTGTTGAGATTCATTGTGATGCTTGCCAGCTCAGAAAGCATAATAGTTCCAGTTTTCTGCCAATTCTTCTTAGAGTTTTGCATTTTGCTTTGATTTGCTACATATGGACGTTAGGGTCCAAGTTGAGCTCTAAATAGGCTGGGTCATTGCTATTATTTGCTTATTGTTGACGATTATTTTCGAATGTCTTGGTTATTTTTGTTGTGAAATAAGTCAAATGTGGGCTTTGTTATTGAAACTTTTTTGGTGCAAATAAAGACCTAATTTTCTTCTATTAAGTGTTGGAGAATGTGGGTTGGTGTTTAGTGCCACATCTTGAGATGTGGCCTATAAATAGGTGTGTATCGCCTACTTATTCTTTTGAGAAGAAATAAATAGAAACACGCCCATAGGGGCACTTCTCCCGTAGTTTTCTCCTTACTCTTCGTGAGTGGGGTTTTCACGTAAACCCAAGCATTTCTATTGTTTTATACTTTGTTATTTTTGTTTTCGCATTATTTAGATCTGTTAACTTGATATCAGAGCAGTTTTTGATCTTAAGTTCTTTTGTTATCTTGATATTTATTGTTTATATATTCATATTATTTTTGATCTCGAGAAAGGAGGAAAACCCTAATCTCTCCGTGCAATATGGAGATCCAGTAGGAGATTACAACGGCATTCTGGTGATGTGGTGTGGTGGTTGCTACTGCTACATGCTGGAGAAGGAGAATGAGAAGAAGATGGGTGGTGCTGGGCCTTCCGCCACCGCTAGGGCAGATTACTGGGCATTGAGCCCTGTGGCAGCATAGCGATGCCATTGAGCATTGGTAGTGCTGCACAGGTCGCGGTGTGCGGTGCTTGCCAGGAAGAGGCCACTGGAGATGACTTGATCGAAGGGAAAGAAGAGGAAATGGCAATGCGGGCCCTCTATGCTGGTCCACAAGACTGCCGTGCAGCACCTGGAGGAGCGTCGAGCTGATTGGGCCTAGAGGTCGACCCCCACCTCGTGGGAAGACCGCCAATGAGGGCAAGGGCGGTGCCTCTCGCTCTGCCTCTCTTTAGCGAAGAAGTAGGCAGCGACGAATTAGTAGGCAGAGGTCGTGAGGGCCCTTGCGTCCCGCTCTGCCTCGCAGCCCGAGATCGACGTTGCCGTCATCGCCCTTAAGGCCCTCAAGCTTGAGCTTACCTTCGCTACCAAGCAGCTTCAGTCCTCCGTCAACGGTGTGTCCTCGACCAGTAGCAGGGAGAAGGGCGCTCAGGCCCATGTGAGTGTCGATCTTGATCAAATGGCGAGGAAGCATAAGGTTGTCAAAATCACGAAATCCTCGTGGCAACAACGGTTGAGGAAAGATCTCATGCAGCGATGATTTGGGCAAGATTGGAAGGATCCAGCATTGATGGCGCCAAGATGTGGGGCTGAGCACGTGAAGACTCTTATGATTTAGTTTTTTTTATGTTATCCCAAGGTTTGGTCCCCACGTTGGAAAGAGTTAAAAAAAAAGAGCGGAAAAGAAAAAAGAGGGCATGAGGAATGTAGTGAAAAAGAAGGGGAGAGAGAAAAAGGAGGATAATGAAAAAAAAGGACAAGAGAGAGAAAAAGAATTGAAAAAAAAATCAAAGTGAGTTTGAATTGAAGAGAAGAGGTGAAGAAGCTCTTCCCTATTTTGTTTCTTCTCTATGTTTGTTTCTTCTCTCATACAAGTATGGGAGAAAGGGAGTATGGAAGCCCATTTTAGTTACCCCCGTTTGGGAGTCCCTTTGTTACAGTCCCAAGGCACGATGGGTGACATCAGATACCGTTATGGACTTTTGGAGTAGCTGATCATTACATGAGAAACCCAACTCTGAGAGGTCCAGAGTTTCGAGATCTCTAGAGAGAGGAGATCCATTTTTGAGGTCCTTAGAGGAAGGGCCCAGTCGGTTTTTATGTGAGAGATATAACTTTGAGTTCTTCAAAGGAAAACCCTTTACAGGGATACTGAATGGGGAGCCACCAACACCAGGTCTCCAGAGGAGAGGTCTCTTGTCTGAGCCAACTATAGTTTGTTTAGCAACTCCAAATATCATTGATGTGTCGTTATCAGCACACCCGCCTACGAGCATAAACTAGTCAGAGGGTTGTGTTTTCTTGTGTAGGAGAGTTGCGCTCCATTAACTTAGTATCAGAGCTTCAATCTAGGCTTTTCTCGGGGGGTTCTCTACACGCGTAGGAAGGAGAAGAAGAAAAGGCCACGTTGTGCGTGACTTTTCCTAAAGGACCATTGACTTCACCTTCTTTTTGGTGACCTTATACACCCCCGGAGAAATTGAGCGCCTTACACTTGCTCACGGGGTGTAGGAGAAACGACATCGAGTCGGATTGAGGGGGCACATGGAACCTTCTAGCACGTCGGGTAACGTCAAGTTCAAGTGTGTGGTTCTTGGGTGTAGAAAAAGAGGCACAGAGGGTCCTCTCAACCTTTTAGAATGAAGCGATGGCAAATTCGGAGATTCATGCTACTGAGAAAGCGCTTGAGACAAAAGATGCAGCCAGGAAGAAGTTGGAGAAGAGAGCCCATCAACTTATACAAAGACAAGACAGCTGCTCTAATAGTCACAACTTCATAGGTTGCAAAAAAAAGTAATGACTACGAAGGTGGCAAGAGGATGTGCATCAAGAGAAGGTGAAGTGTATGGCTACATCATCACCAAGTCAAGTTCAGCAAGTCATCGTCCTCTCAGCCTTGACTTGAGGGGGAGTGTGGAGAATAAAAGTGCCACGTGGCAACACTGTCAGGCCACATGGAAGTCTGAGAAACACCCCAAGGGGTGCCAGCCCTATGGAATTTTTAGTATGTCTTGTGGTCCAAGTTTAGTGGCCCTTAGTTTGGTAGATTTGATTTTTAGAAAGTTTGTTTTGATGATTTATTCTTTCTAAAAATAGAGGATATGATTTGATTAGGATTGAGTTTGTTACTTATTTTAGAGGATTGTGAGATGTTCTCTCTTTATAAAAAAGAACCTTTGTAATCCCTCTATTCTTGTGTTAATGAAATAATTCTTCTAGCATTAAGATTATATGTTCTGATAAAGCACTTGAGTTTTGCACAGCGAAGTTGGCAGCTTTTAATAGGTCCCTTGGTATTATTTATCAGACCTTTTGCCTCCATACGTCACAACAGAATGGGATGGTTAAGACAAAACACGGCTATATGTTGGATGTGGCTAGGACTTAGCTTATTCACTATAATGTACCAAAGATGTGTTGTGGTGATACAGTACTTACTGATTAATCAGATGCCGAATTTGGCAATTTAGGAGAAGATTCCCTAACAAGTTCATCCGGATAAGGAATTGTTTCATGTACCGCCATGAGTGTTTGGTTGTGCAGCCTTTGTTCACATTATGGGACCAAGGCGGGACAAGTTAGCACCTAGGGTTGTGAAGTATGTATTTCTGGGTTACAGTAGTACTCAGAAAGGTTACATGTGCTATGATCCATTGGGTAGGAAGTATTACGTGAGTGCGAATGTTACCTTTCATGAGCCCATCTCGTATTTTTCTATTGCTGGACATCAATTGTCCTTTGAGGATAAACTTACACTTATGCGTGTGCCACTAATTCCTCTCGAATAGATACCTGTTACTCACAGTCTAGACAACACTACTTTAGACAATGGTACTAGCGGTGCACGATACATGGAACCTCGTGTTTATAGGTTTTCAGTGACTTATAGGCATCACACCCTCCCCCCCTCAGCCACCATCCTCCTCCCCATATTAGGTATATGTTGATACTGACGTGAGTTGTCCTAGTGGTGATGATGCATGTTCCTCTGGTTAAACACCTAGGGATATTGACTCCCCTATTCCCCTGTAGGAGACGGAGGTGGAGGATATTGACCTTCTGATTCCCATTCAGAAGGCACCACACAATTGTGCTCGGTACTAGGTTGCTAGAGCAGTCTGTACTGCTAAACTAGGGAGGTCTTTTGCCATGTTCACTGTTGCCTTATCGGCTACTCACATTCTCACGACATACCAACAAGCCATGCTTGATTTGAAATGGCGCCAAGCCATGGAGGAAATGGCTGCCTATTGGTCTCGTAGGATGTGGGAGCTTACTGACCTTCCTAGTGGTGCCTGGGTTGTAGGTTGCTGGTGGGTCTTTGCATTGAAGTACAACCCTGATGGGTCCATCTCTCGCTACAAGGCTTGTTTGGTTGCAAACGGGTTCACCCAGACGTTTGGAGTAGACTTCTTTGGTACTTTCTCTCCTGTTGCGAAGTGTCTATTGTCCACATCCTCATCTTTATAGCTGCTCATTATGACTGGCCATTATACTGGCTATATGTGAAGAATACCTTCCTCTACGGCAACCTTCAGGAGGAAGTCTATATGTAGCAGCCTCTAGGCTTTGAGACTTAGGGGGAGTGTGTATGTAGATTATGGAAGGCTATCTATGATCTTAAGTAGAGTCCACGTGCATGATTTTAGTAGTTGTCAGAGGCAGTGCAACCTATGGGACTCAGAAGATTTTCTGCAAACCATTCTCTTTTTCAGAAAGTACGAGGGAGGTGTTGTGGCACTCCTTGTCTATGTTGATGATTTTATTATTATTGGCGATGATAAAGCTGGGATAGCTAAGGTCAAGCAGAAGTTGGCAGATTCCTGTGTGATGAAGGATCTGGGTGAACTGCGGTATTTTCTGGGTATTGAGGTGGCACGGAGAAAGGATGGCATAGTCTTCATGCAACGTAAGTATGCTCTTTACGTGTTAAAGGAGATAGGGATGTTGGGGGCTAAGCCTGCAAACATACTCATGTATCCTAAAGGGCATCTTTATGGCACTGAGACTGAGCTTGTTGACAGTAGATCTTATAGATGGTTGGCAAGTTGTTATACCTCACTATCACTTGCCTAGATATTTCTCTAGTTGTAGGGAAACTTAGTTAGTTCATTGACAAACCGACTAGGCAGCATTGGGAGACAGAAATGTAGCTGTTAAAGTACTGGAAGAAAGCACCAAGCCATGATATTTTATTTAGTAGAGGTAAGTCCATGACTATGGTAGGTTACTTTGATGTAGACTATACAGGATGTATGGATGATAGAAAGTTTACCACAAGCTTTTGCACTTACGTGGCAGGAAATCTGGTGACATGGAGTAAGAAATAAGTTGTCTCCAGGTCCACTACAGAATCTGAGTATCATGCCATGGTACACATAACAATAGAGATGGTCTGGGTGAGATTAGTACTGCAAGATTTATGTCTAGGTTGAGGAGTTGGAGATGAAATGCGACAATCGTGCTACTACTTATATAGCAAACAACTCGATGTTCCACAAGTGCACCAAGCACATCGAGGTTGATTGCCATTACACCAGGAACTTGATCCAACACAGAGTCATCTACACTACTTTAGCTACCTCTGAAGACCAGACAATGGTCATCTTCACTAGGCCTCTTTCATGCCCTGCATTTGATGTTTGTTATTCCAAGCTGAGCATGATTGACATCTACACTTCAACTTAAGGGGGAGTATTAAGATACCCCTTTGGTCTTATTTCGTAGTCATTTGTTATTTTATTATTCTTTCTTGGACATGTATTGCAAATGTTCCCTCACCTCTCTTTATATAAAGAGATGTAGGGTTATCTGGTGGA
This sequence comes from Thalassia testudinum, assembly GCA_037157565.1. Taxonomy (NCBI): domain Eukaryota; kingdom Viridiplantae; phylum Streptophyta; class Magnoliopsida; order Alismatales; family Hydrocharitaceae; genus Thalassia; species Thalassia testudinum. The sequence continues at coordinate 63,123,692 of JAZHRO010000035.1, read as the reverse complement.
ATAAGATTTTTTGCTCATTCCGACTTATATATATATATGTTACGTTATATTGTAAGGGTTATTTTGTTATTTTTATATGTGGTTGGAGTCTGGTAATATTTTCCTCTCGCCTCTCTCTTTATAAAAAGGTGTAGGATTTTCTTGCTAAATAAGATTCATCATTTCCTTCAACTTGGTATCAGAGCCTTCGATCTAGGCTCTTCCTGAAGGATTATCTACACATGTAGGAAGGAGAAGAAAAGACAAGATCACGTTTTGCATGATTTTTCCTGGAGGACCATCGACTTTACCTTCTTTTGGTGACCTTATACATGCCTGGAGACATCGAATGCCTTACGTTGGCTCATGAGGTGTAGGAGCAACGGCATCGACTCGGAATAAGGGGACCTGTGGAATCCTCTAACATGCTGGGGAACACTAAGTTCAAGTGTGTGGCTCGTGGGTGTAGAAAACAAGGCACAGAGACTCCTCTCAACCATTTAGAGTGAAGCGATGGTAGATTCGGAGATTTATGCTACTTGAGAGAGCACCTGAGACAAAAAGATGCAGCTAGGAAGTAGTTGGAGAAGAGAGCTCATCAACTTATGCGAAGACAAGATGACTGCTCCAATAGCCATGACTTCATAGGTTGCCAAAAAGGCGACGGCTAGAAAGGTGGCAAGGGGATGTGCATCAGAAGATGGTCGAGTGTTTGGCCGCATTATCATCAAGCTAAGTTCGACAAGTCATTGTCCTCCCGGCCTCAACTTGAGGGGAAGTGTTGGGAATGCAAGTGCCACATGGCAGTCATGTCAGGCCATGTGGCAGTCTAGTAGGCACCCAAAGGGGTTCCGGCCCTATGGGATTTTTTGTATGTCTTATGGTTCAAGTTTGGTGGCTCTCAGTTTGGTAGATTTGGTTTTAAAAAGCTTGTTTTAGGGGACTTGTTCAGGGTCCCATGGCTGCAGCTTGTCAGATTAGCTCTGTTTCAAGGAATGCTTTATAGTGGCATAGACAATTGGGTCATCCATCTTTGGATAAACTACATAGACTTATTTCACATTATCCCCAACTACACAGCTTTCTTGTGTGCATGTCAACTTGAGAAGCATCATAGATCTTCCTTTCCAGCTACTACTAGACCACGTACGTCTTCATGTTTTCAGTTGGTGTATCTTGATGTTTGGGGTTCCAGCAGAATTCTTGATAGACAAGTACATCATTATTATTTGATTATGGTTGATGATTTCTCCTGATTGACTTGGTTATTCCTCATGAAGAATAAGTCGGAAGTTAGTCCCCTTATTAAGAAGTTTATGTTGATGATAAAGAAGCAATTTGGTGTCTGCATCATGACAGCTAGATTTGATAATACATTGGGGTTTTGTACCCGTCGACTGGCAGATTTCTATGTTTTGCATGATATCATTCATTATACTTCCTGTCCTCACAGCTCTCAACAAAATGAGGTTGTAGAGAGAAAGAATAGACATTCTTGAATGGTTAGAACTCTTCTTATTCAGAATAGTGTCACATAATTACTGGGGAGATGTAGTTCTCACAACTTGCTATCTCATTAATAGACTGCCCTCAGTTATTCATAAGCAGGTACCATGGCAGGTGTTATATCCAGATGCAGAGTTGTTTGATGTTCTACCTAAGACATTTAGGTGCGTGGCTTTCGTTCATCTTCTTGGACCTAGTCGAGATAAGTTAGCACCTAGAGCAATCAAATGTGTATTTCTTGGCTACTCTCATACTTAGAAGGGGTACCAGTGTTTTGATCCTCTACGTCATAAGCATTATATTAGTGCAAATGTCACCTTTCATGAAGCTGTACCTTATTTTTCTATTGCTGCCAGACAGGTGTAAAGTGTACCAGAGTATGCTTCTATGCCAGTTGCTCCTATACCAATTGGTGTATATTCTCAGATAGTAGCAATTCTCCTCCTGTTACTGGGCCATCTGTCGGTACATTCAAGCTAATACCAGCATATGAGAGAACAATCAAGGGTTACACTTATCAGTTACTCGTTGCTTATAGGGCAAAGTGCCCCCTTCTATTTCACAGTCTCCTCTGGTTAATGTTGAGAACATGGAGGCTAATTCTTCTTAGGAGATTCCTACAGGTACAGAGACTTGTACAGAGGATGTTCCTTTAGATATAGTGTCAGCAGATGTGGAGGTTGAGACCATTGACAGTGCTTCTCATGTAAATGCTTCTCCAGGTCTTATTTCCATGAGCACTGATGATGACATGCCTATTGCCATTCGGAAGGCCCCTCGCTCATGTGCTCATTACCGTGTGGCTGGAAGTGCAGTGTTTACTCACTCTCTTGGCGCCGTGTTTCATGCATTTGCAGTTGTTGTGTCTAATTCTGAGATACCTACGTCTTATCAGCAGGTACTTCTGAATCCACATTGGAAGGTTGCAATGGAGGAGATACCTGCTCTTCGTGATAGAGGCACCTGGGAGCTCACTTCTTTACCCTCTGGTGTGCTTTTTGTTAGAGATAGGTGGGTCTTTGCCTTGAAATATGTTGATATAGCACTCTATTTATCCTTTCCTTCCTGTTTTTGGACTATTATGTTATTTGTTTTTCCTTGTTAGGCTTATGATGTAATTTACTTTAACACCCCTTTTTATATAAAGAGGTGTAAGGCTTTTTTAGTGAATAAGAAAACTCATTTTCTCCAACTTGGTATCAGAGCGGTGATCCTAGATCGACACTTCGGTATTCCACCCGCATTAGCCTTTGAAATCGGTCCACCCTAACCCTAGCCTTAATCTCACCATCGGTTTCACTCGTTCTTGGCGTCAATGACCAAGGTGTAGGGCCACCGACCCTCCTCCAGCTGGCCTGCCTCTCCATAGGGGTCACGTCGCCCAACAGGGCAGCTGGCCTCTAGCTCGCCGCATCGCTTGTTGTCAGTAGGGGGCCCTTCAAGTGGGGCCACTGCCTGCCACCCAGTGAGAGGTAGTGTTTTGCTGTCATTGCCTGCCAACAGGGAGGGGGCAGAGCCCTTCTCTCTGCCATCGAGGCTCCTGCTGTGACAGTATGGGCAATTGGACTGCCATCTGTGGTCGTTGTGGGTGGTGGTAGCTGGTGGCGGGTTGATCTTGTTGGAAAGGGGGAGTAGCACCTCTTAGAAAGCGTTCTTGGGGTCTTCCATGTACCTTAACATGCGCTAAGTCCTATTCTAACGGGTGCTTGTGATTCTTAGGATGATTTCTGAGATCTCTCGATCTTTGGATTTATGATAAAAAGGTCACATTCTCACTGATCTCAGATTTTTTAGATCTGAATATTACATTAAAATTGGGTTTGTGGCATCTTGTGGTTGTCCCAAGGCATGGTGGCATCTTCAAGTTCTTCGGAGGTGTCATCAGTTACCGCTATAGACATCGGGAGTTACAAAACTCCATTTTTTGTTCCTATCGCCAAGCTAAATGAGACAAACTATGCTAGGTGGTCCCAGACATTCCTCATGACTGTAGGACACAATAAGGAACACATCTTGATGGAATTTGAGCCACAGGAGAAGACAGGGAAAAATGCCACGTGGAAGGACAATGCAATGGTTTGTGCCTGGATCATGAATTCTGTGGAGCCTCAAATCGAAGATGGGATCATGTATTACAAGACGGCCAAGGAGATGTGTGATTCTCTGCATGACACGTATTCTTATGAGAATAATTCTAGCAAGGTATTTGTGATCCATCATGCCATTGGTGGTTTGAAACAAGAGGGCCGGCCACTATCCTGGTATTATGCTACTTTGAAGGGACTCCTCGAGATGTACAATGTTTGCCATCCTGTCTGCACCTGTGCCACTTAGTGGGTGCATAGGAGTATGCAATCCTTCAATTCCGAGATGGACTTGGATCAGATTATGAAGCTGCAAGGTCTTAGATCTTGACTCTTGCTGAGCTTCCATCACTTGAGGAAGTATATAGTCAGGTGAGTAAAAACCACCCCTTTCAAATGTTAGGCAGACTCCTATCTTAGTAGCTTTTGCACATAGTGGTCGTGGTGCTCCATCTACTAAGGGGAGAAGACGTGGTGGTAGGGGCACAACAGGTAGACCTTGCACCATTTGCTCACACTGTGGTAAGGTTGGTCACTCAGAAGCTTCCTGCTAGTCGAAGCATGGTATGGCCAACCAAGCTATATCTTCTGAGGAGGTGAGTGACACGATGTCACATGTTGACTATGAGGTTGTCTAGCATCTCTCCTAGTTGACCCAGGAGACTACTACGAATACTACTGCATTGGCCTCCTTAGATATATCTCCTGCTTATATCTTCAGTAGTGGTCTTTCTGACAGTGCCTTGCGGTTAGTAGACTTAGGAGCCTCTCAGCATCTTAGTGGTGATCAGACTGGCATTAGATAGGTTCAAACTGTTCCTTCGGGTAGATCTATCCAGGTAGTAGATGGTAGACAATACAGAGTATATGGCAGAGGAGATGTGGCAGTGACTCCACTGACTCTGCCCAATGTTCTTTTTGTTCCTGATTTTTTGATTAGTCTTTTGTCAATTAGTAGAATCACAAAAGACTTGTACTATTGTGCTATTTTTGATGAGTTAGGCTATATTTTTCAGGACAAACTCACGAGGAGGACAATTGGTGGCATTCATGAGGAGGGGGTGTGTATTGCTTGATCCAGACACCAGTTGCTACTATGTGTTAGGGCGATGTTACTTTTAGTGCTGGTACAACTCTTCAGTAGTATTGTCATCTTGGGCACCCTTTATTAGAAAGGCTATGATGCGTCGTCCCTCATATATTGCTTACCATAGAGATTTTGTGTGATGCATGTCAGTTGGGAAAGCATCACAGAGCCAGTTTTCTGTCTAGTTCTTCTTAGGGTTCTGCTGTAGTCTTTGATTTATTACATGTGGATGTATAGGGTCCTAGTAGAGTATCTGATGGACTTGGTCATAGATTATATTTGCTTATTGTGGATGATTTTTCCAAGATGTCATGGTTATTTCTATTAAAGAATAAATCAAATTTGGGTTTGTGATTGAAACATTTATTTTGCAAATAAAAACTCACTTTTCTATCACTGTGAAAATTGTACAATTTGATAACATACCTTGGAGTTTTGTATGACAGTTAGAATCCTTTTACAAATCTCTTGGGATTGTTCACTAGACATCATGCTCCCATACTTCACAGCAGAATCGCGTAGTTGAGACGAAACATCGTATGTATTTGATGTGGTTAGAACATTACTTATTTAGTATAATGTGCCACAAGTTTCTGGGGAGATGTAGTATTGACTGCTTGTTAGTTGATTAACAGGTCCTTTATCCAGAGAAGGAATTGTTTACTATGCCACCTCGTGTTTTTGCCTGTCTCCTTTGTCCATGTGTTAGGACCTGGCAGAGATAAACTTGCTCCAAGGGCAATAAAGTGTCTTTCTGGGGTACAACAGTAGTCAGAAAGGATACAGATGTTATGACCCACGAGGTAAGAAGCATTATGTGACTGCAAATGTTACCTTTCATGAGCCTATTTTATACTTCTCTACGGATGGCCATCGGTTGATGTTTGAGTGAGGCTCAGCCCCTATGCCTGTACCACCAGTTCCTTTGGAGTAGATACCCACTACTCAGTGAAGATACTACTACTACAGAGGCTCTTACTAGGTAGAAGACAGAAGTTACTCATGTATACAGGTTACCTGTTATATTCAGATAGCACACATGGTGTCAACAACATAGTCCCTCACTACCTCATCCACCTGTCTCCTCCCCTAGTCAGGTATGTGTTGATACAGACATGGTTGTCCTAATGGTGATTGTGCATGTGCTTCTACTGAGTCAACTTCCCCTCTTAAGCAGCAGGCTGCACCTCCTAGTGTTCCTGAGGATATTTACCTTCCGATTGCTTTTTGGAAAGCACCTCGTAGCTGTGCCCACTACCAAATTGAAGGAGTAGCGTCGACTGCCAATCTTGGCAGATCATTTGCTATGTTTACAGCTGTACTTTCTGCGACACAGCTTCCCATGTCCCATCAACAAGCCATGCTGGATCCAAAATGGCGTCAGGCTATGAAGAGATGGTTGCTTTACGCTCCAGAGGAATGTGTGAATTGACTACTCTACCTAGTCAGGCCAGGACAGTGGGGTGTCGTGGGCATTATATCTCACTGCATGGCTAGGTTGGTAGCAAAGGGATTTACCCAGACATATGGGGTAAATTTATTTGATACTCTCACCTATAGCACGGCTTCCTACTGTTCGCATTCTGTTTTCTACTGCTGCTCACTATGATTGGCCTTTTCATCGACTTGATGTGAAGAATATATTTATGTATGGAGTTCTTTAGGAGGAGGTCTACATGTAACAGCCTTCGGGGTTTAAGACTCAGGGGGAGTGTGTATATCGACTGAAGGCTATTTATGGCCTGAAGCAGAGCCTGAGGGCGTAGTTCTAGAGACTGTCAGAGGAGGTTCAAACCATAGGGCTTGTGAGGCCTTCTGCTGACCATTCTCTCTTTGTCAGGAAGAGCTCTAGGGGAGTTGTTGCACTCCTAGTCTATGTTGATGATCTCATCCTTATTAAGGATGACACTGTTGGGATAGCCGAGGTGAAGAAGCTGGTTGAAGCCTTTGTGATGAAGGATCTGGGTGAACTCAAATATTTCCTTAGTATTGAGGTGGCATGTAGCAAAGAAGATATTATCCTCAATCAGCGCAAATATGCTCTTGATGTATTACAGGAGACAGGGATGCTGATGTTCAAGCCTTTTAATATACCAATGGATCCCAAAGGACATCTTTATGACCCCGACTCTCCGCCTGTAGATAGTAGATCCTATAGGCAATTGGTTGGTAAACTTTTATATCTCACTATTACACGTTCTAATCTCCCCCTTGCAGTTGGGAAGCTCAGCCAGTTCATGTACAAACCAACCAAGCAGTATTGAGATACTGCTATGCAGGTGCTTAGATATGTGAAGAAAGCACATGTCAGAGGTATCTTGTTTCAGAAGGGTACATCTATGAGTGTTGTTGGCTATTCTGATGCTGACTATGCAGGTTGCATGGTAGACAGAAAGTCGACAACTGATTTCTATAATTATGTAGCAAGCAATCTCGTGATTTGGAAGAGCAAGAAGCGGTAGGTAGTATCCAAGTCAAGTGTAGAATTAGAGTACCGTGCTATGGCACAAACAACCAAAGAGATGGTTTGCGTCAGATCAATGTTGTGAGATCTACATGTCCAAGTAGAGGTACCTATGGAGATAAGGTGTGATAATCACACTGCTATTTACATTGCAAACAACCCAATGTTTCATGAGCGTGCAAAGCACGTTGAGGTTGATTGCCATTGCATTAAAGACTTGATACAAAGTTGGATTATCTACTACAGATGCTTCTTGATAGCGAAAATTACGCGATTTGTAAAAAAAGGTTTTTGTCCTTGCAACGTGCAACATCCAATCACTTTTAAAATTTGTAAATATCGATTACTTAGGGAGTATTCGGGTCGTTTCAAGGGAGGTGAATTGCAAGTGTACTCTCGCTTGGTTTGTAAAGAAAATCTCTCTTTTTGGTTTTTTATATATGTAATTTTCTTGGATTTTGAATCCGGCAAAAACACACCAAAGGTAATTTGTGAAGAAGTGGGAAAGCGAGTGAAACAACCAAGTACTCTACTCTTCCAATTCACTCCAAGTACGGGTGACTTGGAGTAATGGAAGGGGTAGAGGCACAGAAACAAACCACAAAGCCAAAAATGTAGAAGAAAGCTTTAATAAAATTGAAATATGTTTACAAAGCTAGAGAGCTTACAAGTGGGAAGGATTCCATACATGTAATCTCCGCAAAAGGTTCAACTACCTAATACAACAAAAGATGAAATAAATGTTAGAAGAAAAGTAGAAGGCTTGGTAGATGAAGATGATGTTGCTGTAGCGTCCTTGCTTCAACTTCGGTTGCCCCGAAGTTGAAGAGTACTCCTCCTGAACATCCTCCTCTTGGTAAGCCCTAGATGGGTGTACCTTTGTCTGCTCCTTAGGGTGGACGTACACTACCCTTGCTCCTCTGCCTGGCCATCCCCTTGTAGTGTCCTCCTTGGCTTGGGCACAAGGAAGAAGAGAGGAAGAAGGCACCAAGGAGGCGGGTGTGCCCTCTTAATCTTCCTTTCTTCTTCTTCTTTCTTGGTCGAATATATGTAGGCTATAGGTAGTTTATGCACTAGGAATTATGTAGCCAAGTGTGTCTTAAGTGGTGGTAGGATGGGGGTTATATATAGGTGTGGAGAGGAGGGGGTTGGCATGGGATTAGGTGGACGACTAGGATGGGATTTTGTTGGTGGTTAGGTGATCCAAGGGGGGAAGATGGTTGGTGCCATCCTAAAGGTTGCTAAGGGGGTATTTAATGGATGAAGGGTGGCCATCCAAGTGGTGGTTGCCACCCTTGTTGGCGCCAAATTGAAGGCCTCCTAGAAGGTTTAATCTCGGCACCAAATTGGATCGTTGAGATAAGGATTGGTGGTGGATGAAGGGTGGAGATGGGGACTAGAATTGGCGCCAAAATAAGTGGTTTTGGGAGGGGTTTTTGGCGCCAATAGTGTGGTGCCTTTTGCTGGTGGAGAGGGGTAAAAAGGTGGCTAAGGTTGACGCCAAAATAGAATAGGACTAGGTAGCTTAGGTAGACTTTAGGTAGGGCTATGTGGTGGAGCTAGCTAGGTGGAGTTTAGGGTTAGGGTTGTCCATGGTAGGTGAGTAGGAGCTAAGCTAAGCTAGCTTAGCTAGTAGATGAGTGGAGGATGAAGTAGGAGGATTAGGGTTTGTTGAGGGGAGCTGAAAAGGAGTTGCATTGGAGTTTGTTGGAGTAGACTGTTGCTGAAGATAGCTGAAGTGGAGCTCAATAGCTAGCTTATCTAGCTAGTTCTTTGGTAGCTGCCAAGCTCAGCTAATTTAAGCTGGTTTTTATTTTGTCATTAGCTAAGGTGAGTTGGAGCTGGTCTTCCTGAAGACTACCCAGCTAGCTGAGTTAGCTAGCTTAGGTCAAATAGCTCAGCTCAATTAAGTTGAGCTGATCTGAGTCCTCGAGAGTTGGAGTTGAGCTGACCCGAGCTGATTAGGGGCTTCTTCAGCTGACTAGGCTTAGCTAGTTGATGGTAGTAGCTAACCCTAGTCAGTTAGAACTTTTAGGAGCTGGATGGAGTTGAGAGGAGTTGGGATCAACTAAGTTGAGTTAGCCTGAGTTTCCATTCAGCTAAGGTGAGATAAATGGAGTTAAGATGAGCTAACCCTAGCTAAGTGGAGTTGGAATCTAGCTGAATTTAGGCTTCCTCTTCATCTTCTGCCTTCCAAAGTGTCAGGGTGTGTGGGATCTGACTCTCTTGTTATACTTGAAACTCAAATAGACACATTAAAAATATAAAATAATGCAATGCATGCTTAACCTGTGGGAATGCCTAAATGTAGCCTAGAAACCTGATGGTGGAGTTAAAACCTTAAGAGCTAGGTTTATTTTAGGGTATAAGAATGATGATAAACTGACGTTTATCACTCTCATGCTTATCTTTTGCTAGCCTCTTAGCAAAACTAATTTTCACAAAATAGATTTTTTGGAAAGGCTAATTTTTTACTTTTATGGAGAATATTACGGAATTTGTTGCAGATAAAACATTGGAAGTCACCTTTAGATCCAAAGGTTAGATGAATCAGGATCAATGCATTCTTCAAAAATTCACAGATTAACTCTTTTCTAATTCAAATGACCTGGAATTGTTTTTACAGTTAGGATTTCCTTGGCTCTCGAATCCAATTCGCAGCTTGCATAACCATTAAAAATCATGTGTCAGTGATTTTGTGATATGCCAACATTATTGGGATTTATAAGGTCTTGTTATTGAAACTTTTCTTTTTCTTACTCCCCCAAACTTATCCTTAGATCAATCCTACTACAAATTTGTCGGGATTATCATTCCCGTTACCAATCCTTAAGGGGGCTCTGGTGCCGATACTTCGAGATAGCACTCTCCATGACACTCCTCAGGAACTTACAACCTCAAAATAGGGACGCTTGAAGCAAACTCAAGCTTTTGCTTCTGTTAGTGATAAAGAACTACGATCATTGATTTTGATGATAACAAAACATGTTATATTTAATATTATATTTGGAGATGAATATTTCAGGCTTAGGGTTGAATGAAGCTTGTTGAAAGTTGAAGATCTAGAAGATGAGGAGATGAAGATAGGAGATAAGCATCAAGGAAATGAGGAGATGAAGATAGAAGGCGATGAGCATCAAGAAGATGAGATGGGAGTTGTAGTTAGATTTGTTTTATTTCATTTTTAGAATGTAAATGAGCCTTGCATTATCCTTAGGATACCTTCTAATTCAGCATATTAGATTTTCAGCATACTAGATTTTGTTTTTGATTGGTTTTTCAGACGTCTGAGTCTTCCTGGTCAGACGTCTGATCTACTTTATTAGATGTCTAGGCTCTTGTCCAGAACCTAGAATCATATCCAGAATCGTAGACCTCTATTACCTATGTTTTAGACGTCCATGCTCTACTTCAGACGTCTGATTATGTCTTTCAGATGCCTTCTTGAGCTCTTGGTATCTCTTTAACTTCAGAGGAACAATGGTCATAATTTTAGTTGTCTTTCAGACGTCTGTCGTCTTCTTGAGACATTTGAAAATGACTAACGTTCATTTCTTATCCAACGTTAAGTTTTGATTAAAATTGATTATTTCCGTTACACTTTGAATATGGAACGTTGTCGGCCATCAGACGTCTTCATATTTTGTCAGATGTTTAATAATTTTTTTTAAAACATCTACACTTTTGACCAGACATCCAATAAGACGTCTGATCATGTCTTTAGACCCCTGTTTGGATCCAATATCATTCCAGTAACGATTACTTTGACCTTGAGGCTTTTTCAGGCGTCCGATTTTATTCTCAGATGTTTGAAACTTTCTGTTTAGATGTCTATCTTTTTGTTCAGACGTCCCTGTACTCAATCTTAAGAGATCCAATTTCGACTAATTTCTATTGAAGCTTTTTCAAATGTCTGCATTCAGACGTCTATCTTGTCTTTTCAGATGTCTGATCCAGTCAGACTTTGAGTAAATGTTTTGTAGCCATTCTACCTTAATTTATTCCATTTCAGTTCAAATCACAACAACTACCTAGGCTTAAATCTGATCTCATACACCTATATATACACACTAAGGGTTGCCTTAAGCCTACACATAAAAAGAAGAGAAATACTCTATTGCTAAATACTTTCTATTATCCTATTCTAAGCTTTTTAAAGCTATTGTGCTCCATTGTGCTTTTTTGTTCTTAGAGATTCTTAAGAGCAACATCACTCACACTCTATTTTCTGCATCACATAGGCTTGCAAAGGGAGTATCATAGCCTATTTTATATTCTATATTATTCAAGGCTCATATGGTTTACATTATTTTGTTTTGTTAGTTTATTTGGGTGCCCGAGCTGTAGGTTTCCCGTTTCCTCTTAGTAGAGGAGCTAAACTCTCATTGGGGGTTGTCTAGGAGAAGTGAATTATTTTTTAGGAACACCACCATCGGATTAGTGGTGTGGTTTAGTGATTAGCCTTGAATTAGGGGCAAAATCCTAGATTGAGAGATCTAGGCAGATGTTTTTTCCTGAAAGTGTTTCCTCTCTAAATATCTGCGTAATTTGTTGTGATTGTTTTTTACTAAATATTATTTCACAATTCAACCTCTTCTTGTGCTACTAACATTTAGCATCAGAGCTTTGTTTATTCTTGTGTGTAGGTGTAAAATCCTGTGCAAGATGATCCGATGGCATCAAGGGTGTTCACAACAAATGGAAACTGCGGATTTTCAACGACAAAACCTCCTTACTTCAATGGTACGAATTATTCGTACTAGAAGCAAAGGATGGAAGTTTTCCTCCAGTCTAGAGATTATACTCTCTGGGAAATGGGTGAAACACCATATGAAAGGCCGATGAAACCTGAAAATGGAGCCTTGATGGATGACGATGAGAGGAAGCTCTCACTCAACTCCAAGGCTATGAATGCCTTAAATTGTGCACTCAGCCTCGACGAGTTTAATCGGATTTCTCAATTCACAAGTGCATATGAAATCTGGAAAACTCTCGAGATTACTCATGAGGGAACGAATAAGGTAAAAAATTCCAAAGTTGTTTTACTAACCCAAGAATTCGAGAAACTTGAAATGCAGGAGAATGAAAGCGTAAAGGACATGTACACCCACTTCACCTTCATCATCAAGAACTTGAAGGCTCTAGGAAAGACCTTCATAAGAGGTGAACTCGAAGGTAAGATTTTACATTCTTTAACTAACACTTTTGAGCCTAAAGTCACAGCTATAGAAGCGAATGAAGCATAAAATCTGGATATGGTTCAACTCCTTGGAAACCTCATGGCATATGAGACCAAACTCAATCAAAAGAAGAAAGGATTAGACGAAGGGAAGGAGAAGCAGTTAGCTTTTAAAGCCCTTTTAGATTCGGAAGAAAGTGATCAGGAAGAAGATGAAGATCTTGAGTTTATTACATGTAAGTTTCAAAAATTCTTGAAGAATAACATGGATTTCAGGAGATAAGGAAGAAATCAAAAGGGAACCAGTTATTTGTTATAATTGTAAAAAGAAGGGACACGTTAAAATGGATTGTCCACTTCTTAAGAAGGATGAAAGGAGCAAAATAAAAAAAGAGAAAGATACAAAGAAATTGTTTAACAAGTACAAGAAGAAGAAAGCTATGCAAGTAACTTGGGATGATTCGAGTGAAAGTGAACAAGATGACAAGAATTCAAATAAAGAAGAATCTGCTTGTCTTGGATTTATGGCACTTGAGGATGAAAGTGATGAAGAAAGCAACAATGAGGTATTACCTTCTTATTCTTATACTATAGAAGAATTGCAAGATGCTCTAGAAAAAAAATTATGAACTTTGTAGGTTGTTAACAATAGAAAATAAAAAGTTAAAAAGTAATTGTAGTTCTTTTGAGCATGAAAAGCATGAGCTTGTAATAGAAAGTATAAATCTTATTATGACTAAAATTCAACTTCTTGAAGAGAGTAGCTCTTTAAGAATAGATATTACCTTATTGAAAGATAAAATAGATTTTATTGAAAATGATCTAGCTAGCCTTAAAGAGAATTCAAATAGGTTAATGATCTTGTTAAGATTTTTAAGGGTAAGCAAAAAATAAATGATAATCTACACACACGAAGAAAGATTTTTGTGCACCAAAGTCAAAAGGATGGAATTCAAGAAATAAATACTCTTGGATGAGAAAAGTTAATCCTAAAGGACCAAAGAAAATATGGGTACCTAGATCTTTGGTTTATTCTTATTTTGTAGATGATTGCGTAGATCCAAGTCGTTATTTATATGGACTTCATCGAGGACGGATCAAGGTACTTGGAGAACCAAATGGCTATGGAGGGTGGAATCCATATCATTGGCAATAATTCAAACACTTGGTATCAATTTCATTTAGTAAGTTTGGAGGTAAATTTTTTTTGTTTATTTCATTGATTTTGATAAAGGAGCTTATAAAAAGAAAAAAGGGAGAAAGCAGATGCTTTTGTTATGAGGAGTTATTTGAAATTGATTAGCTAAAATTTTAAATTAAAAGAAGCATAGGTAAAGGGAAGATTAAAATGATTATATTTACATCTTTTTGATAATGTCAAAAAGGGATAGAAATTCCTTTTGATTTATATGGTTTTGTCATCATAAAAAAGGGGGAGATTGTTTGTGATAAAACACCATGATTATTGATTTTGATGATAACAAAATATGTTATATTTAATATTGTATTTGAAGATGAATATTTCATGCTTAGGGTTGAATGGAGCTTGATGAAAGTTGAAAATATGGGAAATGAGGAGACGAAGATAGGAGATGAGCATCAAGGAAATGAGGAGATGAAGATAGAAGCATCAAGGAGATGAGGAGATAGGAGTTGTAGTTAGATTTGTTTTATTTCATTTTTAGAATGTAAATGAGTCTTGCATTATCCTTAGGATACCTTCTAATTCAGCATACTAGATTTTGTTTCTGATTGGTTTTTTAGACGTCCTATGTTTCCTTCAAATGTCTGAGGCTGCCTGGTTAGACATCTAATCGACTTTATCAGACGTCTAGGCTCTTGTCCAGAACCTAGAATCATATCTAGAATCCTAGACCTCTGTTACCTAGGTTTTTAGATGTCTATGGTCTATTTCAGATGTCTAATTGTCTTTCAGATGCCTTCTCGAGCTCTTGGTGTCTCTTTAACTTCAAAAGAACAATGGTCATAATTTTAGTTGTCTTTCAGACGTATGTCATCTTCTTGAGACGACTAAAAATGACTAACGTTCATTTCTCATCCAACGTTAAGTTTTGATCACAATTGATTATTTGGACATGGCCCATGATAATTCAAACCTGTTTTTCATGATGGTTAACCAACTCAAGCAACTCCAAGTTAATCAACAACAGTTAGCTACGACCGTTGCAAACCTAGCTAACCAAAGGCCACCCCGTGAAGAACCAACTATTTCATTAAGGGATTTTAATGATCCCTTGAATTATGAAGAAAGACCTGGGGTGGCCATACCTGATGGAGAATTTGAAATTAAACTTGTCTTAAATCTCATTAAGCATTTTCATGGTCTTTATCGGGAAGACTCGTTTAGCCACCTTGAGGAACTTATGGTCCTCGCTCAAACCACTAAATCTCGCAATGTGCGGGAGACTTATGGCTAATGCGACTCTTCCCACTCTCTCTTAAGGATAAGGTCGCTTATTGGTTTAGGTTAGTAGGAAAACCCATCAATACTTGGACTCAACTCAAAAGCGCATTTCTTAAAAATAGATTTCCAATTGGTCCCACTAATGCTTTGCGCCACGCAATAACTACCTTCCAACGAAAACATGGTGAGCCTATGCATGAAGCTTGGGAGAGATTCTAAGATTTACTTAGAAGTTGCCCACACCATGAGGTGCCACTTTAGCAGCTCGTACAAATATTCTACCATGGTCTTGACGACCAGTTGAGGCGATTTGTTGACGCCTCATGTGGAGCTAATTTCTTAAATAAAGATCTTGAAAGTGCCTATCAATTATTTGATGAAATGAGTGAAATCTCATTAAACCACTCATCTATGGACACCTTTTGTAGAAATTCCAATCCTCGAGTAGGCATCCATGAAGTAGGCACACAGCAACAATCTCTCCCAGTCGCACAAGATGATTTACATCTCTTTGTATGAAGGCTTGACCAAATTCAAATCAATCAAAAGAAAATGGAAGAAAAGATTGATGTGCGACAACAAAATCCCATTTTGACCAATGCTAACTCACATTTCCTTAACCCTTCTTTGCCAGGAAAATTTGCACCAGATTGACACAAGCGGATTTCAAAACCCTAATGTTGCAGTTGAATGTATTGGGACTTTTTGATGATCCTACTCTATTTGCCCCAGTTAATGAAAATATTTTCGCCTTGCATGATACTTTCAGAAACAATTCCTCCAACTTTTACAACCCAATTTAAGGAATAATCCTAATTTTTCCTGGAAAAATGCAAACCAAGTTTCGTAATTTCAAAACCAATTTGGAAATTTTGGGCAAACTCAACCTTCGCAGGCTGAAATCAATACCCAATTAATAAAAATCTTGCAAGGAATGCAACAACAAATGAACGATGTTGCACGTGCAGTTTCTAATATGTAAAGTCAACTTACGATAACACCCGATCAAAGGCCCTTAAGAATCCCTGCAATCAATAGAACCAATTTCAAGGCGGAAACAATCAAAACCAACAACTAATAAATCCCGCACCTCAATTCCCACCCGATTTTCAAAACTCGCAACAAAATCAACGTTTCCCACCTCGTAATAAACACACTGCAAACACAATCACTTTACGAAGTAGCAAAACTACACAAAACGTGGGACCTTCACATGAAATCAACCGGCTCAAGAGCAAATTTTTTCCACCCTCGCTCACTCTTAGGGTAAAGAAGAAAACAAAAACACGATACCTTTTCCACAAGCTTTGACCTTGAAGAAAAACAACAAGCCTTTCACCTCGAAGAAAAAGAAGAAAAATCAAGCCGTCTGAACAAGACTGCATGAATTTTTGGCCAAGTGGAAATAAATATCCTTCTCTTAGATGCAACTAAATATATCCTTGCCTACACTAAATTTTTTAAAGAAATTTGCACACCAAAAAGGCAGCCTAAAAATCTAGGAAATGTTGTCCTTTCTAAAGACAATAAGCCTTGTTATCCAGAGCAAGCTGCCTCATAAAAGAAAGGACTTCAGTGCTCCACTCATATTGGTTGTCATTAATGACACCACCTTTGACTGCGCCCTCTTAGACTTAGGTGCATCCATCAACCTTATCTCGACAGTGCTATTTGAAGAATTCCAGTTCGGTGAGCTTAAGCTAGTCGAGACAACCCTACAGTTGGCTAATCGATCTGTAATTCATCCAAAAGGGATAGTGGAAGATGTAATTGTTCGGGTACAAAATGTCTCTTTGCTGTGGACTTTTTGGTCCTCGACATTGATGTACCTGAATCTCTTAAAAATGCACCTATCATACTTAGAAGACCCTTTCTCACCACCGCTAAGGCTAATATCAATTGCGACTTAGGCAAGATGGACATTTCTTGCGGTGGCGAAACACTCACCTTAGACATTTTTAAGGCTTCCAAATGATTCCATGAGCCGGATTTTTTTGACGACTCGGATTCTTAAACAACAAATCTGGTTGAGGAAATGCTTTCAGTTTCAAACATGAAAATGTGTTTTTCACTTGCTTCTTCCCTTAAGCTGCAAAAATCGTCTAACCTACCCTCCACCACATCTAATTTCACGCTAACCACTTACCCCATTCTAGAACCTAGCTTGCAATTAGACTAAAACCTTTGCTGGATTCTCTGAAGTACATGTTTTTGGGCCCCAATCATGCAATGACCCTCATTATAAATGGGCATCTTTTCGAGGTACAAGAGGAAAAGTTACTCCAAGTCTTACACACATTTCGTAAAGAAATCGGTTGGACTTTAAATGATTTAAAAGGCATCGATGCGTCCTATTGGACACACCGTATTTTTCTCGAGGACGAATCTCGACGTTTTCGCTAACCACAACGTTACTTAAAATCGAATATGTAGGTGGTCGTTAAAAGGGAGATTATTAAATGGCTTGACGTGGGAATTATTTACCCGATCTCAGATAGTCAGTGGGTAAGTCCTACATAGGTTGTAGGCAATAAAGCTGGCCTCATGTCATAAATGATCAGGGTGAAGAAATCCCAACTCAGATTGCCTCTTCACGGCAGGTATGTATAGATTATCGGAAATTAAATACCATCACGAAGAAATATTATTTCCCGCTTCCATTTATTGATCAAATCTTGGAGCGGTTAGCTGAACAAGAGCACTATTGATTTTTGGATGGATATTCCGATTACAATCAAGTGGGAGTTCACCTTGAGGACCAGGAAAGACCAATTTCACCTACCACTTCGAAACCTTTTCTTTCCGAAGAATGCCTTTGGGATTGTGTAATGCACCCATGACTTTTGAAAGGTGTATGTTAGCAATCTTCTCTGAATTGGTAGGTGATTGCCTGGAGGTCTTTATGGACGAATTTTCCATTTTTGGAGACTCATTTGAACATTGTCTTTGGAATTTAAAAAGAACTCTCCAAAAATGTACTAAGATTAACCTGGTCTTTAGTTGGAAAAAGAGCCATTTCATGGTTTAGGAAGGCATCGTCCTGGGTCATGTAATTTCATGGGCCATGTCCAAATCTCCCGTTGGTTTTGAAGCGGCGGCATTTCAAAATGTGGTTCGGGAACTTCGATGTCAGGTTGATTTTGGTGAAATTGAGACATGTTTCTATTTTGATTGTTAGCTGTGGATGCAGAGGCCTGGGTTAGTATTTTTGGTAGGGTTTTGGGCGTTTTCCATTTTTTATTGATTTTTAGTAGAAGAAGCAAACAAGCGAGTGCAGGTAGTGTGGTGTGCCGAAAAATCAGTTGATCCCTCTAAGTACGGATTTTGAGACTGTCAGCCGTGCATACACTTTATGGAAGAAGCGGAGGAGAAGAGAAGGGGAAAAGGAGAGAATGTGTGCAAATCAAGCAACAAAATTCTAAGTCTTTCTTAAGGTTGACTTCTTAAGAAAACCTAAGACTTGGGAACCTGAGAAATCAAGAAATCAGTAAGTGGGCCTACTTCCCATAATGAACCCGGCTAAACTATAGAGGCGGCTTGGGTCAAAGCATGTCCTGGGAAAATCATTAGGGGCTTGTGTAAACTCGTATCGGTCGTTTGACTTCTCCTTTAGTATGATGTCGCGTTTATTAAGGGAATTAGGAACGATTAAAGATAACTTGAAATCCGGATTTCAAGCCTAAAATTGATGAAGTCTTTAAGTGGTCAAGTGACTAGCAATTTTAAGTTTGGCTTAGGAGCTTAATATGCATAGGAACGTAGAGGGCATTGATTGAGGTAATGCCCAGTTATATATTTTTTTGGTGTGCGAATTGGACGGATTGTGTCAGTTGTCACACAAAAATTTTGTTGTTTTTCTCGCCTTTTAGGGTTTGAGATTGTTTAATGTATTTTAGGATTTCTTTTGTTAAGTTTTCAAAGCAAGTTTGAGTTCCTTAACTAAAGATAATCAAGTTGTATGGGTGAAGATAAGTTTCCTTTAAAATTGTGGGACTAAAGAAATGAAAGCAACCGAATTGAATTGAACCCTAATCAAGCAATTGACTTTCAAATGAATGCCTTTTAAACTTTTCTTTTTAAGTAGTGGTCTAAATTTAGCAAATAACACCATTGCTGAAAGACAAATCAAACAAGGATTCCAAAAATGATTTTTTTTGTGATTTTAAGAATTCATTAGATATTTTTTTGAAAATTTTCTTTGTACTGGTGTCACTGTTCAGAAATGATACCTGTAGGTAAATTGGATTTTTCAGTAACACCATCGGCCACCAAAAATTTTGAAAATTTTATATGTTATGAGGAATTTCCCAAGGATTTCATAAAGTTAAATTTCACGGAAATTGGATGAGTAGAAAAAATCCTAAAATTCATAAATAGTAGCAAAATAATGAAATTAGAAATCTTGACCCCTCTATAGTCCATGAATTTTAAAAAAATCTCTACAAATCTAAATGCTTTGAAATTTGAAACGTAGGTTCGAGACTTGATTTGGAATCTTGGGACAAAATTTCATGAATTTAGGAGGCTTGTGGTGTTAGGACTTGATTTTTGAAGTCCAAACAAAAGTCTAGCTTTGAAAATTAGTGCACCAATACATGAGTAGGGTGGTGGTGATTAAGGAAATCATTCACACGAATCAATTTTAAAGGCCACCACCCAAAAATTTTTTATGTTTTTTAATTTGAAAGCCTTTTTAGATGTTTTTTGATAGTTTCTTAGAATTTTATGTGATAATGAAAAGAGACATTGACCTTAAAAATCCGTGGAAAGAAAAGACACTTTGAGCTCTCGTTCCAAAATCTTGCCTTTTCCTATATGTACCTGCACACATAAAATCAAAGAGAGAAAAGGGGATGAGACCCAAGTATCAAGCAAGAATAAATTACAAAGTCGTTGCCTCCCTGGCAATGTCAAAAAGTGAGCGAAAATCACGCGATTTGTAAAAATGAGTTTTAGTTGCAACACAAGATCCGATTGCTTTTAAAATTTGTAAATATCAAGTACTTGGGGAGAATTCAGGTCCCAAGGGAGGCGGATTGCAAGTGAAGTACTTTCGCTTGGTTGGTAAAGAAAATCTCTCTTTTTAGTTTTTTTATATGTAATTTTTTTGTATTTTGAATAGGGCAAAAACACACCAAAGGTAATTTGCGAACAAGGAGTGGGAAAGCGAGTGAAATAACCAAGTACTCTACTCTTCCAACTCACTCCAAGTATGGGTGACTTGGAGTAATGGAAGAGTAGAGACAAAAACAAACCACAAAGCCAAAAATGTTGAAGAAAGCTTTTATAAAACTAAAATCTGTTTACAAAGCTGGAGAGCTCACAAATGGGAAGGATTCCACACTTGTAATCTCCGCAAAAGGTTCACCTAGATAATGCAACAAAAGATGAAATAGATGCTAGATGAAAAGTAGAAGGCTTAGTAGATGAAGATGATGCCGCTGCGGAGTCGTCGCTCCAACTCTGGTTGCCCCGAAGTTGAAGAGTACTCCTCATGAACGTCCTCCTAGTAAGCCCTGGATGGGCGTACCTTTGTCTCCTCCTCAGGGTGGATGTACACCACCCTTGCACCTCCTCTGCCTGGTCGTCCCCATGTAGTGTCCTCCTTGGCTTGGGCACAAGGAAGAAGAGAGGAGGAAGGCACCAAGGAGGCGGGCACAAGTCTTCCTTTCTTCTTCGTTCTTGGTTGAGTATATGCAGCCTATATTTAGTTTATGTGCTAGGAATTATGTAGCCAAGGGTGTCTTAATTGGTTATGATGGGGGGTATATATAGGTGTGGAGAGGAGGGGGTTGGCGTAGGATTTGGTGGACAGGTAGGATGGGATTTTGGTGGTGGTTAGGTGATCCAAGTGGGGAAGTTGGTTGGCGCCATCCTAATGGTTGCTAAGGGGGTATTTACTGGATGAAAGCCCAAGTGGTGGTTGCCACCCTTGTTGGCACCAAATTGAAGGCCTTCTAGAAGGTTTAATCTCGGCGCTAAATTGGATTCGTTGAGATAAGCGTTGGTGGTGGATGAGGGGTGGAGATGGGGACTAGAATTAGTGCCAATAGTGTGGTGCCTTTTGGTAGTGGAGAAGGGTGAAAAGGTGGCTAAGGTTGGTGCCAAAATAGAATAGGACTAGGTAGCTTAGGTGGACCTTAGGTAGGGCTATTTGGTGGAGCTAATTAGGTGGAGTTTAGGATTTGTGTTGGCTATGGTAGGTAAGAGCTAAGCTAAGCTTGTTAAGCTAGCTTAGCTAGTAGATGAGTGGAGGATGAAGTAAAAGAGGATTAGGGTTTGTTGAGGGGAGTTGAAAAGGAGGTGCATCGGAGCTTGTCGGAGTAGATTGTTGCTGACGATAACTGAAGTGGAGCTCAATAGCTAGCTTAACTTGCTAGTTCTTTGCTAGCTACCAAGCTCAGCTAAGTTGAACTAGTTTTTTTTTTTTTATCTTTAGCTAAGGTGAGCTAGAGCTGGTCTTCCTAAAGACTACCCAGCTAGCTGAGGTAGCTAGCTCAAGTCAAGTAGCTCAGCTCAACTAAGTTGAGCTGATCTGAGTCCTTAGGAGCTAGAGTTGAGCTGACTCGAGCTACTTAGAGGCTTCTTCACTTGACTAGGCTTAGCTAATTGATGGCAGTAGTTAACCCTAGTCAGATAGAACTTCCAGGAGTTGGATGGATCTGAGAGGAGCTGGGATTAACTAAGTTTAGCTAGCCTGAGCTTCAATTTAGCTAAGGTGAGCTAAATGGAGCTGAGATGAGCTAACCCCAACTAAGTGGAGCTTGAATCCAATCAAATTTAGGCTTCCTCTTCATCGTCTGCCTTCCAAAAGTGCTAGTGTGTGGGATCTGACTCTTTGGTTATCCCTGACACTCAAATAGACACATTAAAAATACAAAGTAATGCAATGCATGCCTAACTTATGGGAATGCCTAAATGCAGCCCAGAAACTTGATTGCAAAGTTAAAATCCTAAAAGCTTGGTTTATTTTAAGGCATAAGAATGATGATAAACTAGCGTTTATCACTTCTGAAGATCAGATTGGGAATATATTCACGAAGCCTCTTCCTAGATCCACATTTGACATATGCTGTTCCAAGTTGAGCATCATTGATATATATGCTTTAGCTTGAGGGGGAGTGTTGATATAGACTCTATTTATCATTTCCTTCCGATTTTGGATTGTTATGTTATTTGCTTTTCCTTTTTAGACTTATGATATAATTTACTCAACATCTTTCTCTATATAAAGAGGCGTATGGCTTTCTTGGTGAATAAAAGACTCATTTTCTTCAACTAAATACTATGAATATGTGCGGAACCTAAATGATCAAGTATACAATAGAGGGGGGTGAATAGTGTAATATCTAACTCTATGATCAATTAAAAACTATTCACCACAGATAAAAAATTTAAATAAGCACAGACAAAAAATGATAACACTTGATTTAGAGTGGAAATCCCTGTGGGTAAAAATCACTACCTAAGCCTCTCTGCTTATGATTTCTCCGATTAGTTGACACTAGTCCAATCCACTATGGTACCACTTGAACAAGGGTGGTACAACCTCTTACATGACGTCTTCTCTTTTACACCTGATTAAGAGAAGAACAATGAGACTTCCAAGACCACTTGGATCCTAGATAAAAAAACAACAGGAATAAAAAGTATATAACAAAAATTCTCATGGAACCTCAATGAGATTAGAATAAGCCAAGCTTTTATGATTCATAAAGAATCGTGCTTTGGATCACAGTAATTGTATGTGCAGAGACGTGAAAGTACTAGAAAGAATATGGGTGTTTTTCTTGTAGAAAGCTCTTGAGGTGTGTTTTGAAATGAGGGGTCGAGTGTCTTATGTATAGGTTTTTTTCGACCTATTTTAGAAATACTGGATATACGGCTTCGCTCGATCAAAACTTAGGATTGGTTGATCAAAATTACTTTTGGACTATTAAAAGAATGGTATGATCGATTCTATGTTAATTGATTAAAGTGGGATTTTGATTGACTTTATAAATTTAAAGAAAATTTGTCTGTGATTGATCAAAGGGAAAATATGATCGTTGGAGGTCTTTGATCAATTAAGCAAGTGGGTTGGTCGATCAATGTTTGGTTGATCAATTAGAAGATTGGTCGATCAACATTAGTAAAAACTTAGGTTCGAAAAGAAAATACGACTTTTGCAAATTTAAAAACACAATTTGTTATTTTATGAGATTCCTTTCAAATTTTAGACTCAATAAAATAAAAAGAACTCTTTTATAGCTTCATCTGAAGTTGATTTCACTTGACTAGGACATCATGATTTGATT
Source organism: Thalassia testudinum (assembly GCA_037157565.1). Classification (NCBI taxonomy): domain Eukaryota; kingdom Viridiplantae; phylum Streptophyta; class Magnoliopsida; order Alismatales; family Hydrocharitaceae; genus Thalassia; species Thalassia testudinum. Next base: position 63,100,671 of record JAZHRO010000035.1, on the reverse strand, counting down.
TGAGCTGTAATGATTAGTCCTAAATAAAATTATAATTTTGGTATATCAAAACAAGGGTAATAACAAATACAACCCCAATAGGTCTATTTCTAGGCATAAGGCTTGTCTTGTGGTCAAATGATTCACTCAAACTTATGGAGTTGATTTATTTGGCACCTTTTCACTAGTTGCTCAACTCTCCACTGTCCGTATTCTGATTTCTGTGGTAGCACACTATGAATGGTCACTTTACTAGCTAGATGTCAAAAATGCTTTTCTGTATGGTGATCTTCAAGAGTAGATATACATGCAGCATCCTCCTGGTTTTGAGGTTCAGGGGGAGTGCGTGTGCAAATTGCGCAAGGCAATCTATGGCCTTAGGTAGAGTCCTAAGCATGGTTTTAATGCTTATCAAAGGCATTGTTAGTGATTGGTTTGCATAGGTCTTCTTTTGACCATTCCTTATTTGTGAGGAAGACCATTAGAGGTGTTGTGGCCTTACTTGTATATGTTGATAATCTTATTCTTATAGGTGATGACGTGGCTGGTATATCTCTGGTCAAGGAATATTTGGTACAACAGTTTATTATAAAGGACCTTAGGAGTCTCAGGTACTTGGGTATCGAGATTGCCATGAGCAAGTAGGGAATTGTTATGTCTCAAAGGAAATATACCTTGGATATTCTTCAGGAGGCTGGCATGCTTGCGTTCAAGGGAGCAAATATCCTTATGGATCCAAAGGCTCACTTGTTTGATATGTCTGTTAGATTAATGGATGAGAGAGCACACAGGCAGTTTGTGGGAAAATTACTTTATCTATCACTAGGTTAAATATTAGACTTGCAGTGGGCAGATCAAGTCAATTTCTAGACAGGCCTACAGATGAGCATTGGTAGGTAATAATGTAGCTGTTGCGATATATCAAGGAGGCTCCAGGCCGAGGCCTTTTGTTTCAGAGAGGAGCTCCTATGATAGTTGGCTACTTTGATGCGGATTATGTAGGTGATATTGGGGATAGGAGGTTTACTACAGGTTTCTGTACTTTTGTTGTAGGAAATCTGGTGACATGGAGGAATAAAAGGTAAAGTGTGGTGTCATGCTCTAGTGTTGAATTAGAGTATCATGTAATGGCACATACAGTTGCTGAGATGATCTGGATACAGTTACTATTGAAGGATCTTTATATTACTATTCAGGAGCCTATGGAGATGTACTATGATAATAGAGCTGCCACTTACATAGCTAATAACCCTATATTTAATGAGCGGACAAAGCATGTTGAGGTAGATTGTCACTATACTAGAAGTCTGATTTAGCAGGGTCTACTTCGCATCACTTGTTTAGCTTCTTTGGAGTAGACTGCAGACATGTTCACGAAGCCCTTATCACGTTCCCTGCTTGAAAAATGTAGAACAAGATGAGCATGATTGATATATATGCTCTAGCTTGAGGGGGAGTGTTCCGTTATATTGTAAGGGTTATTCTGTCATTTTTATATGTGGTTGAAGCCCTGTAATATTTTTCCCTCACCTCTCTATACAAAATCGTGTAAGATTTTCTTACTATATAAGATTTCTCATTTCCTTCAACTATATATATATATATATATGGTTGGTCTTTTATTTATTTCTTTATTAAGGGTGTAGTTTGTAATTTCTCCTTCAGTACCTTTCTATATAAAGGTACTGGGGGGTTTTTGAATAAAACTAATGACATTTCATCCTAATATGGTATCACAGCAATGGTCCTAGATTGGTGCTCCGGTATCCCACTTAAACCCTAACCTCCAACCCACCACTCAAACCATTTTCGCCTCTCTTCAGTGTCGCCAGCCTTAAATAAGGCTAGCAGCACTGTTGGTGGTCAGTGTTGGGGGAGCAACCCCCCCTTTACCGATCTGCACCGCCTCCAGGGAGCATCGCCCACCGGCCAACAGCCCTTGCTGGTGATCGTAGGGGGCTGTAGGGTTTCCTAGGCACGCCGTCGGGCATCTCTTCCCCTTGTGCCACCTGTAGTGCCGTCATCGGTGGTGTAAGGGGCCACCTGCCAACGTCGCCCCTTCTACTTTGGCCCAACGCAACCTCTAGATCTCTTTCTTGAGGCTGTGTTGGCCTAGATTAGGGTTTTGGAGGGCCTCTTCTCTGATCTATCATATGGAGGCTCTAGAACTGGGTTTACCGATTCTCGTCTACTTCTACAGACCTTCCTAGGGGAGTTCTACTTGTTGGAAGGCACCACTAGGGCCTAATCTATGCCATAGCGCATGCAAAGATATGGTTTCTTGTTACCTATTGTTTGCATATGGTTTGAATATAGATTTTTTGTTATCCTGATTTGGGGTCAAGTCAAGTCTGAAATTGTATTTTTCAGACTCTATGATCTGAGTTTCTGCCTTTAAAACTCCTGTTTCTCATGGATTGCGACTCTGGATATCATGGGGGACCAAAAGCAATCTGTAAGCAACTTGTTGGGAAATCTTAAAGACGGCCTCTTCTTCTCTGGTCTTTCATATGGAGGTTCTAGAATCGGGTTTATCGATTCTCGTCTACTTCTACAGACCTTCCTAGGGGAGTTCTACTTGTTGAAAGGCACCTCTAGGGCCTGATCTATGCCATAGCGCATGCAAAGATATCGTTTCTTGCTGCCTATTGTTTGCATATGGTTTGAATATAGATTTTTTGTGATCCTAATGTCTGATTTGGGGTCAACTCAAGTCTGAAATTGTATTTTTCAGACCCTATGATCTGAGTTTCTGCCTTTAAAACTCCTGTTTCTCATGCATTGCGACTCCGTATATCATGGGGGACCAAAAGCAATCTGTAAGCGACTTGTTGGGAAATCTTCTAGAAGGCCTCTTCTTCTCTGATCTATCATATGGAGCTAGGGGAGTTCTACTTGGAAGGCACCGGTAGGGCCTGATCTATGCCATAGCGCATGCAAAGATATCGTTTCTTGCTGCCTATTGTTTGCATATGGTTTGAATATAGATTTTTTGTGATCCTAATGTCTGATTTGGGGTCAACTCAAGTCTGAAATTGTATTTTTCAGACCCTATGATCTGAGTTTCTGCCTTTAAAACTCCTGTTTCTTGTGGATTGTGACTCCGGATATCATGGGGGACCAAAAGCAATCTGTAAGCGACTTGTTGGGAAATCTTCTAGAAGGCCTCTTCTTCTCTGATCTATCATATGGAGACTCTAGAACCGGGTTTACCGATTCTCGTCTACTTCTACAGACCTTCCTAGGGGAGTTCTACTTGTTGAAAGGCACCTCTAAGGCCTGATCTATGCCATAGCGCATGCAATGATATCATTTCTTGCTACCTATTGTTTGCATATGGTTTGAATGTAGATTTTTTGTGATCCTAATGTCTGATTTGGGGTCAACTCAAGTCTGAAATTGTATTTTTCAGACCCTATGATCTGAGTTTCTGCCTTTAAAACTCCTGTTTCTTGTGGATTGTGACTCCGGATATCATGGGGGACCAAAAGCAATCTGTAAGCGACTTGTTGGGAATTCTACCATAAGCGCTCCCCTCACATGCATGGGACTTGGATGGATCCAACTTCCTACTTTGGTCCACTTCGTTCTCTGGGTTCATCGGATACCATCAGAAGAAGTATATTTTGACAAAGGATGTGCATGCTGTGCAATCTGCAGATTGGAAGGCAGATAAGGCTTGGGTGGCAACGTGCCTCCTGAATAGCATGACCCAGACATTTGCCAAATAGGTCATGGCTTATGCTTCGGCGAAGAGGATGTGGGAGGTGCTGTTTGAGATTCACTCTCACAGAAGCAATATCCCAGGCTATACCAAGTTGTGGAGGATATTCACACTCTTTGGAAAGATACCATGGCCTTGTTCAAGTACTATGGCACCATGAAGAATCAGTGGGGCGAGCAGGATGTGTATCATCCTATATTTACAGATGCAACAGTTATAACCAAGCAGAGAGGCTATTCGGTCTATTTAGATACTGTTTGGACTTGTCCCTGAGTATAAGGCGGTGAAAGATCAACTTATGACATTGGATGAGATTCCTATACCTGCGTAAATTTATGCTTATCTCTCGAGGCTTGACACTTCTGATCTTGTGCCTATATCTGATTCCTTCGCCTTGGCTGTGGTCGTGCTCGTGGTGATGCATGTGGTGGTCATGGTCAAGGTTGTTCTTTTTTTTGTGAGTATTGTCACAGGAATTGACGTACTTTGAAACGTTGCTGGGTGAAACATGGATATCCATAGGGAATGGACCCATGTGCTCACCAGGTTTCTGCAGAGGATACTACTAAGATGTATGAAGATGACACTCAGATTTTTGCATCCAGGGTAGACTATGAGTGATTCATTGCTTCTCTGGCCTCTGCCTTGATAGGAGCCTCAATCCAGAGATCTGCAGGTACTTTACCCATGTCTGTTTATGCCTCCCCAGACATAGTTGGTGATACTACTTTGTTTTCATCCCTACGGGATCTTGCTACCCCATTCTAGGTTAAGGTAGCAGATGGTGGTTTGTCACTTGGTAGCAGATATTGGCCTTGGGAATATCTCAATCTCCTCTACTTTGCCATTGTTTAATGTTATGCATGCTTTTATGTTTGCTCTTAATTTGATATCTATTAATCAAATTACGAAGGATTTACAGTGAAGAGTAGTGTTTCATGACCAGTATTTCTTTTTGCAGGACTTCCAAACGATGAGGTGGATTGGTGGACTTGAGCAGAATGGTCTCTACTACCTCCATGTTCCACATTCATCTATTGCTGATGTTTGTGTCACTATTGCTCTTCAGTAGCATCTCTGCTTTGGTCATCCTAGCCTGCTTGTTCTTCGTCGTCATTTTCTAGAGCTATCTTTTCTAGTCTTTTTGGTGTGAAGTATGTCAATTGGGCAAACACCATAGATCTTTCCTGTCACATAATAAACAGGCTGTCTGTATTTGATTTGATTCATGCGGATGTTTGGGGCCCATGTAGGGTCCAGAGTCTCTGAGGGTATCGGTACTTGTTTTAGTTGATGATTGTATTAGGATGTTCTGTGTCTTTATGATGAAAGAGAAGTCCAAGGTCTTTATGTTTAGTTGATCCTTTATTTGTTTCTTTATGTAAGGGTGTAGTTTGTAATTTCTCCTTCGGTACCGCTCTATATAAAGGTACTGGGCGGTTTCTGAATAAGACTAATGACATTTCATCTTATATATATATATATATATATATGGGGACTTGGAGCGTGCAAGTGACCTGTGTATAAGTTATGTATAGATGCGGCAATTTCTCCCACTATAAGTACTGTTTTGGATTGAAAATTTGAGGATTGAGATCATTTCATATGAACATGTTATGCATCGAATTTGAAGGCAATCTGACCTTAATGAATGTAGTATTAGGAGTGTCAGATTGGCTTTAAATTTGGTACATAACATATTCACATAAAGTGATCTCAATCTCCAAATTTTCAGTTCAAAACATTACTCGTAGTTGGAGATATTGTTGCACTTATACATATCTTATGTGCAAGTAACCTGCACGCTCACTTTTCCCTATATATATATATATCTTAGCCTACTGATATTTTGTTTATTTCCTTAGTTGTAATATTTCTTATTTCTTTGAGGAGAATTTACGTAATTTTCTACCGTATATATTGAGAGGTTGGGCTATGGAGTAATCTATTTGATTCGTTTGTTTTAACTTGGTATCAAAGTCACGGTTCTGGGCTGAGGTCAAATATCTATCTTCATTCCCATTTACACTCCCTCTCCACCAAAAAAATAGAAAGGAAAAAACCTAAAGGGTAAGTGTTGTGTGCGGTGTTTGTCTCGGTTGCTGCTGAGCCTCTAGGTCAATTGGTGGACCACCTTCACAACGTCGCCTACCTGTTGCTTCGCTAGTCCACGCTAGTGGTGAACTGCAGCGTTGGGCGAAGTTCCAGGCTGTACAGATCGCCCATCAGGTCTTTTGCTCGTGCTGGGCAAATATGTAACATAGCTTACATCACCCATGATTGATCTTGATCGTTTGGATCAAGCTGCGACAGGGCTTCTGATTGTGTTGGAGTTCGTGTTGGGGGTTTACCGATTGGAACCTGCCCTTGATTAGTGCCTAATAGGGGCCTCATCGCCATCTATAGGTTGCATATAATCCCATCGCCCAATAGGGACTTCATTGCCTAGCATCTGGTCCCATTCCCAACAGGGACTCCATTGCCTTTTGGTTCGTGGACATTATCTGCATCGCTTATGATCTACGTCGAGTTCGATGGTCTCTTTTATAGCATCATATTTTTACATTTGATGATTGTTGCCCATCAAATTTGTTCTTATAGGGATCCTACAGATCTTTGCCGTGATTTTGATGTTTTCCTATGTCAACAGGGATTCTAGTCCCTGCATGATGGTCTATTTTTTCTTCTCTCGTGTACGTGAACATTGGTTGGTTCTAGTTAAAGTTAATATGGCATCTAAAAACTTGTTTGAGGTGACATCAAAGAGTGTCCCTGAGTCTAGGGTATACAAGAACCCCTACTATGGTCCCATGGTGAAGGTAGATGAGACCAATTGTGCTTGGTGGTCATCAACATGTTTCATGACTATGGAAGGTCATGATAAGGAGTATACTTTGCTTCGACCAGAACCAGAGTAGAAGAAAGTTTCTACCATTGAACATAAGGTCTTTGCTATACCAAGAGAGACACGTGATACTTTCACTATTTTCAAGAGTGAATATGAGACTTTGCTTCAAGTAGTCAATTAGCATGGTACATCTCGAGCATGAGTTGTCTATCGGCCTCAAGTAGAGGAGGCAGATTGGCTTGTTGAGTCGAGCATGTCTCAAGATTTGTGGTGATGCGAGACAATTCTCTATTGTTCATCCAGTCCCATCAGGTAAAACTATGCAGGTTGCTGATGGGCGACATTCTCCCATATCTGGTTAGGGGCAGGTTTGTATGACTCCGCACATGAAGTTGCAGAATGTTCTTCTGGCTCTTAATTTCCCCTTAAGTCTACTTTCAGAGTTGGATCACAAAGGAGTTAAACTGTAGAGCATCCTTCGATGTAGTTTCCTTCACGTTTGAGGATGTTCTCATAGAACACACCCTTGGGTGTGGCTATGAAGAAGGTAGAGTATCGTTTTCTGTAGTCACCCTATGTTGGTTATGCTTCTCTCCTATAAAGGAGTGCCTATAGCTACTTGTGGCATCTTTAGTTTGGTCATCTCCCTCTGCCAAAACTTCGGAGGATGTTGCCACAAATTTCTCTAACTGCCACCTTCTAATGTGAGGCATGCCAACTCGTGAAGCACCATAGTAATACCTTCCCAAGGAGTTAACATCAAGGGTCCCAAGCATTATTCCAATTACTTCATCTGGACATCTGGGGACCTAGTAGGACTCCTATTTGTTTGGGGCATAGATTTTATTTGGCGATTGTGGATGATCTATCCTGTCTCACTTGGATATTTCTATTGAAGGCCAAGTCTAAAGCTGGTGATATGATTCGTGCCTTTCTGGTAGAGATCTAAAACTAGTATGAGGTGAAGGTAAAGGTCATTAGATTAGACAATGCTTTAGAATTCTGCACCATCTCTCTGTGGACTTCTTATCTGGATAATGGCATTATCCATCAAACAAGTTGTCCCCATACATCTTAGTAGATTGGTGTGGTAGAGCGAAAGCATCAGCATATCCTAGATGTTGCACAAACACTTTTGATTCAGAATAGTATACTAGATAGATATTGGAGTGTTGCAGTGTTGATGGCATCCTATCTTATTAATTGAAAGCCTTTTTACAGTACATGAGCAAGTTTCTTATTCCATCTTATTTCCAAACAATGATCTATTTGGAGTATCATCCAGAGTCTCAGATGTGTTGTATTTGTGCATATCCATGGACCCAATAGGGATAAACTTCCTCGTGTTGTCAAGTGTATCTTTCTTGGTTGTTCAAGGATACAAAAGGGGTATAGATGCTATGATCTGGTTGGAAGATGCCACTATAATAGTGCAGATGTCACCTTCTATGAGTTTGTACCCTACTTTCCCACTATTGGGAAAAGTCTTTCTCCTGAGGTTGCTAAAGGTATCTATGCCTATTCCTCTTACACCCTTAGAGGCAATTTCAATCACTAATTTTGTGCTGCCATCATTTGAGCCACCACCCTTTGAGCCTGAGAGGTTTTATGAGCCCCCGATCACATACAAGCCTTTGTTACCTATCAGAAACAACCCTTTTCTTCTACACCAACTCCTCCCCTACATGAGGTGAGCACAAGTGATTTACACACTGATGAAATTGTGCATAGTAATTGTAGAGATTTTAGGTGGAGAGTATTTGTTGTTATTGATAAAAGTGACCCTAACCCTCTTTATATTAGAGAGGGGAAATGATATATATGGAAACAACCCTTTACTAAAAATAGACGTAACTAATAAGGAGATAAAATCTCCAATTGATTTCCTAACAATAATAATGCAGGGGGTCTACAGGATGACAGTGGTGAGGTTGTACCTAGTGCTGATACAGAGCCTCCTGCGACAAATGACCTTGATCTTCCCATTGTAGTTCACAAGGCATCATGGAGTTATGTCCAATATCCCATATCACATGCCATGTCTACTGTAGGAGGGGCTTACAGTAAGTTCTACCATACTCTCTTTGCCACACCCATTCCTGCTAGTCATCAGTAGGCCACGATCCTAAGTGATGCTAGGCTATGGAGGATGAGGTGGCAGCCCTTTACTCTCATGATACATGGGAACTTGTAGACCTACCTCCAGGAGCTTCAGTTGTTGAGTGTCGACATGTGTTTACCATTAAATATAATTCCGACGGGATGATTTCCAGACACAACGCCCATCTTGTGACCAAGGGGTTTACGTAGACAAATGGGGTGGATTTCTTCGATACTCTCTCCAATTGCATGACTTCCTATTATCTGCATCTTGATTTCTATCGCCATGCAACATGAGTGGCCTCTCCACCAGCTCGATGTCACAATGCTTTCCTGTATGATGATCTACAGGAAGAAGTATACATGCAACTGCTTCCTAGCTATGAGGTTCAGGAGTGTTCTTGAGTGTGTCACCTGCGCAAGGTGATCTATGGTATAAAACAAAACCTTAGGGCATGCCTCCAGAAGCTGTTAGAGGTTGTTGAGATGTTGGGCTTTTGGAGGTCCTCTTCAAATCATTCCTTGTTTGTTAGAAGGACGACACAGGGTGTGGTGGCATCGCTAGTATATGTGGATGATATCATGCTTACAGGGAGTGATGGATATGGTATTGTTGAGGTCAAGAAGAGTTTGGCAATAAATTTTGTAATAAAAGATCTTGGTCCTTTCAAATACTTTCTTAGGATAGAGGTTACATAGAGTAAGAAAGGTGTTCTTTCCTAAAAAAAGTATGTACTTTGACTTGCTACAAGAGACCAGCATGCTGGGAGCAAAGGCAACCAATATTCCTATAGATCCCAGGGTACATTTGTATAATGAGGTTGAGGTAGTGAACAATCGGCAGTAGAGAGGCCCAGTGGGCAAGCATCTATATTTGACCATTACCAAACCTAATATTCCTTTGCTATTGGGAATTTGAGCAAGTCTATGAATAGGCCTACTAAACATCATTGAGATGTTGCAATGATGATGCTGAGGTACTTGAAGAAAGTACCAGGGAGAGGGGTCCTATTTATTAATGGGACCTCTATGAGTGTTATGGCCTACTCAGATGCAGACTATGCAGGATGTCTAGCAGATGGGAAATCCATTACTAACTTTTACACCTATGTGGTAGGAAATCTAGTGGCTTAGAAGAGCAAGAAGCAAGTTGTTGTCTTTAGGTCTAGTGAAGAGTCAAAATATAGGGCCATGACACATACTGTGTTCGAGATGATGTGGGTAAGGTTCTTGCAAACCTGCATATTCTTGTTGATGTACTTATTGAGATGAGGTGTGATAATAAGGTAGCTACCTATGTCGCTAACAATCTGATGTTTCATGAGAGGACCAAGCATGTGGAGGTAGATTACTACTACACATGTGACTTGATCCAGAGAAGTCTCATCTTTACTACCCATGTCTCCTTTGATGACTAGACAGAAGATATCTTCACCAAGGCATTGCCGCGATCACCCTTCTATATTTGTTCTTCCAAGCTGAGCATGATAGATATTTATGCTCTACCTTGAGGGGCAATGTAGCTCCTACAATCTAGTGTTGGTCTAATGTTACTTTGTTTATTTTCTAAATTGTAGTATTTCTTATTTCTTTGAGAACTTATGTAATTTTCTTACCTTTATATATTGAGAGGTTGTGCTATGGAATAATCTATCTAATTCATTTGTTCTAACTATATATATATATGTATGTCTATGTGTGTGTATACTGGAGATTAATGTATGACTTTTTTTTATTTCAAAAAATAAAAGAAATAACTCAAGCATAATGTCAAAGCATTACGATGGGAAAACCTTGCATTTATGTGGAAACCCTTCTCACAGGGAGAGCAAGAAAACCACGCGAGAAGCCTTGGTGGGTAGATATTCTATTATTCTTCTTCGAGATACAAGTGGTTATGCAATCTCCTATATATAGCCTTCCCTTTCCTCTTAGGACTCCACAATAGTTGAGAAGGGATTGTTGAGGGAGGAGAAAAATGAACTTGCTATTATTAGAAACCCTAGGTCTCCTTTTATATGGAGAGCCTCAGGGTAAATTAATAAGTAACCCCTCACATACTCAAAAGATGACATACACCTTTATAATAATACTAACACTCTCCATCAAGCTGGAGCATATATATCTAACATGTCTAGCTTGGAACAAAGGAACTCATGATGCTTTCGAGTAGTGCCTTAGTGAAGATATCTGCCACTTGCTGCTTTGATGTAGTAGTAAGGGTGGATATCATGCTAGAGGTCTCCATATCACACACAAAATGATTGTCTACCTCAATGTGTTTAGTGCGTTCAAGAAACACCGGATTGGAGGCAATAAATTGGCCGACCTATTTTCACAGAACATTGGAATAGGTGTTTTGACCTCAACTCCTAGGTCCCTCAGAAAATTTATAAGCCACATAATCTCACAACTGGCATGTGCCATTGCCCGATATTCTGCCTCCGCACTGGATCTGGACACTACTGTTTGCCTTTTACTCTTCCATGTTACCAAGCTTCCTCCAAGAAAGGTAGCATAACTAGTGGTAGACTGTCTGTCTTCAGGACTCCTTGTGTAATCGGCATCAGAATATGCATGCACATCACAATGACCATTGTTCTTTATGTAAAGTCCCTTCCTAGCACTTCCTTTTAGATACCGGAGGATAAGACACATAGCATTCCAATGACTATACCTCGGGTTCTCCATATGCTGATTGGCCCTATTAATAGCATAACTGATTTCAGGTCTTGTAATAGTAACATACACGAGCTTCCTAACAATGCTCCTATACCTGCTTTTGTCCTCAAACAATGGATCATCATCCTCAGGCAATCAACATGGTGACTCTGCAGGTACCATAAATGGGCGTGCACCTAACAATCCAGTTTCACCAAGAAGCTCAAGTATATACTTCCTTTGAGACAGAGACATTCCTTTGGAGTTTTTTGGCAACCTTAATGCCCAAGAAATAACGCAATTTTCCTAAATCCTTGGTTACAACATAGTTTGCAAATATGTTTTTATATCCTGAATGCCTTGATTGTCATCCCCTTTAAGCAATATATCATCAACACATACTACAAGAATAGTAGTTCTAGAGTCCTTTTGTCTAATGAGACAGAATGATCAGATGAAGACTTGCAGAATCCAATCCCTTGTACTGCAACACTGAGCCTCTCAAACCAAGATCGGGGGCTCTGCTTTAGGCCATAGATAGCCTTTTTGAGCCTACATACCTGCCCCCTCCACCATAAAACTTGGTGGTTGGAATATATACACTTCCTCCTACAAATCATCATATAAAAAAGCATTTTTCACAGCCAATTGATGCATTGGCCAGTGTTTATTTACCGCAAGGGAGAGAATGACCCTAACAGAGCATATACGAGCCATTAGGTAGAATGTGTCAAAGTAGTCTACCCCATAAGTTGGAAAAAATATAAAAAGTGGAAGTAATAATCAAAGAAATAAAAGCAATCAAGAACACTTGGGTTTATGCTTAAGTGGGAGAAAACCATGGGAGAAGGCCCCGATAGGGCACGTGTGTCTATATTTTTTCAAAGAAGAATGAAGAAGTACACTGCCTATTTATAGGCCACTACACACCGCACAGTCCCACGCTAACCAATGTGGGATTAAACTACACACACTCCAACACTCCCTCTTAAGTTGGAACATGCAATGCTATATTGTACAATAGTCAAATCCCACTCTACCTAATGGAATATACACTCTTGACTAGTCTTCGTCTGCAGGAGGGTATGCTGATGTCGACACATCAGCGAGGGCCGAAGTTGCTGGATGTAGATGACAAATGGCCTATCCTTTGGAGACCTCAACACGTGTTGGTGGCTTCCCATTCAGTATCCCTATAACGGACCTTCCTCTGAAGGCCTCGAAAGGTGGATCTCCCTCTTGGAGTCCTCAAAACTGGATCTCCCATGTAGAATCTGAAATGGGCCCTTTCTCTGAGGGCCTCAAAATTGGATCTTCTTCCTAGAGACCTCGAAACTCTGGACCTCCCAGAGTTGTAAATCCTCGTGTGGTGGTCTCGAACAAGGGACTCCCACCTGGAGGATGACTATAATAGGCCCACACTTCCCCTTTTTCCTATACTCGCATGGGAGAAGAAATAAAAACAGAGAAATACATATATATAGAGAAGAGTTTCTCCTCCTCTTCTCTTGAATTCTCTTCTTTTTCTTTTTCTTTTTATTTTTTTAATCTCCTTTTTTTTCTCTATTTTTTTTTGCACCTTTTTTTTTCTCTTCCTCTTTTTTTTTCTCTTCCTTTCCTCGCCCTTTTTTTTTTAAAAAGCTCCCCAACGCTTAGGGTTTTACCGAGAAAAGGGGGCAACGAGCTCCCCCTCCTTCACACCGAAGTGTTGCAGCCTCTCTCTGCTACGTCGCTTCTCCTCGACGCATCGCAGCACCTCTGAGCACATCACTGCCTTGCCCTGCAGGGCCTCTGCTTGCCATACCATCGACGCCACCTTTGACGAGCTAGAGGATCTTCGTCGCCATCAACACGCCAAGTCACCACCGCTATCGCTGTGATCCTTGCTGCTTCATGTCGTAATCTCATGCAAGATCTCCATAGTGATCACCAACTCAATCTCATCTTGCATGAGATCAACGCCTCATGCATTACCTCCATCAACGGCGTAGATCACTCGAGATCTTCCTCATCCTCATGAAGCTCCTCCGAGCGCTGCCTCATCTTCATCTCGAGCGGCGTTGCTAGGGTCTACCTGAGCCTCAGCGGCGTCACCTAGCTTGCTCCATCTTCATCTTATGCGAGTCCTAGCAACGATGCCAGATTGACAAGTCCCCTCGTTGCGTCGCTTCTTTACATCATGCATCGTGATCTCGATCAACGCATGACCTCCTTCGGACTCGCATGAGATCACGAGTGTGGCTTCAATACAGATCCACAATGAGGTCTCCTTGCCTTGACCTCGTGCGAGTGCCACCTAGCACCCATCACCTTCTCGTCGAGTCATCGTCTTCTTTGCATCGCAGCCACTGCAATCCTTAGTGTCGCCGCCTTCTTCGATCTCCAAGAGTAGAGCGCTGCCTCCTTATCGAGTTCCACCTTGTGTCAATCTCCTCCGGATGATCAAAGGAGAATCCAACAAAATAGTGATAATCTAAAAGAGAAATGAACCCAAAAAGGACTTTTTTGATACCAAGTTGAAAAAAATGTAATAAGCGGAAGCAATAATCAAAGTAATAAAAGCAATCAAGAACACTTGTGTTTATGTGCAAACCCCACTCACGAAGAGCGGGGAGAAAACTATGGGAGAAGGCCTCGATAGGGCACGTGTGCCTATATTTTCTCAAAGAAGAATGAAGAGGTACACTACCTATTTATAGGCCACCACACACCACACAGTCCAACGCTAACCAATGTGGGACTAAATTACACACTCCAACACCATATGTTTGGGTATATCCCTTTGCTACGTGTTTGGCTTTCAGCCTCTCAATAGTGCCATTCGAGTGATACTTCACTGTAAACACCCATCTGCAATCCACTACCTTACCTCCTAGTGGAAAATGTGTCAAGTCCCATGTACCTTGAGACATAAGAGCATCCATCTCATCTTGCATTGCCTGTCTTCAACCAGGATTTCGGAGAGCCTTGTTATGATGTTTAAGAACCACCATAGCTGCAAGAGCTGTAGTAAACCTCTGCAAATCTAGACTAAGGTGATTAGTAGCTGTATAATGGGCCATGGGATGTAAGGTACAAGATCTCACCGGCTTTCGCAAAGCAATAGGAAGCTCATCTGATTGCTGTGGTGGATCATCTAGATCTGATGATGGTGAGGGGATGTGAGGCTCTTCTTGATCTTTTACTTGCATCATAGGTACAGGAATAAGAATACAAGTATGTCAACGTTCATAAGTCTGCGAAACCCACTCTAGACTAGACCTCTCATGAGAGAAGTAGGGAGTCTTCTCAATAAAAGAGACGTGTAGATACATAATATCGTCTCCCAACAGGATAAAAAATAGTGATACCCCTTTTGGGTTCGAGAATAAGCCAAGAAGACACACTTAACGGATCGGGGAGACAATTTGTCAGGTGTCCCAAAGAGGTGGACAAAGCATGTGCACTCAAAAATTCGTGGCAATGCAAAAGGAGTAGTATCTGGTTGCAACAAAAGTAACGGTGTGTCTCCGTCAAGCACTGGGGAAGGAAGTCTATTTATCAAATATGTAGATGTTAGGATAGCATCCCCCTAAAAATTCTTAGGTATATTCATGGCAAGCATTATGGTTCTGGAAACATCAAGTGGCGTAATTTTCGTTCGGCAACCCCGTTTTGTTGTGAGGTGTAAGCACATGAAGTTTGATGAAGGGTACCCTTGCTAGAAAGAAAATCATCCACATCTTTTTGCATAAATTCCAAAGCACTGTCACTATGAAAAATTTTGATGCGAGTAGAATAAAAATTCTGCACTTCATTCAAAAATTTTGGAACAATAGAAACAATTTTAGATCTATCATACATAAAAAATCCAAGAAAGACGATTGAAGTCATCAATAAAGACTACAAAATACCGATAAACATTCCGGTGAGTTATTGAACACGAACCCCAAACATTACAATGGACTAACTCAAAAGGTATTGAGCATCTTTTATTTTGTCTAGATGAAAAAGACGTGCGGTGATACTTGCCAAGATGATAAGCTTCACACTCTATACTATGTGATATATTAGACTCTGAAAATATTTTCGTAGATGTGAAGCAAAAGGATGACCTGGTCAGTGATGCCAAAGAACTGGATCCATAGAAACAGAGGCAGCACCAGCAAATGGAGTAGAAGCATCAATGTAATAAAGTCCATCATGTTCAATCCCCCCACCAATCATTGTCTTTATTTGGATGTCCTGAAAATAGACAAACTGCTAATTAAATATAACATGACATTTAAGTTCCTTACATAATCCGTAAACAGATAATAAACTTAATTAAAATTTTAGAGCATAGTAAACAGTAGATAGACTCAGGTTTGAAAGATGAACCTCTCTAGATATGTACCATTTGCCAGACAAACAGAAGTGATATCATTAGTCTTATGCATAGAGACAATAGCATCTTCCTTACCAGTAAGATAACTTGAAGCACCTGAGTCAACAATTCATGATGCAGGCAGAGGATGAAGTAATGGCAAGGTTCGCAGAGCTACTAGTGGCAGCTAGAGAAGCTGTGGTGTCTGAGGCAACAGGTTGGCACAGAAGAGCCATCAGATGATTATAGTCATCCATCGTCAGAGTAGAAGTAGGAGATGACATAGGAGCAGAAAAAGTATCAGGAGAGGGAGGTAGCTCCCCCTCAACCACTGTAACAGTAATGGAGCGATTTCTTGGATAACCAAATTTGGCCCAACATTTCTCCGAGGGGTTATTAGTCCTTTGACAATGAACACAAGGTTCATAAATGCAACCACCTCCATAGCCACGACCCCCTTGAAATTCACCTCTGCCACCAGATGTAGCAAAGGCTGATGCCTCAGTGTTTGTTGTCATAGAAACAACTAGAAGATGACTAGTATTCACAGATATCTTTTGAAGACGGCCGTACACAGCCTCTAAATTTGGGATAATTTCTAGGGCTAGAATATTCGCACGGGCAGATGAGAACTTAGCATTCAACTTGTCCAAGAATCTATAGACTTGCTAAGTTTGTCTCTGGCTAGTTTGAGCTAAGGCTGGAACACATTTAGCTCTTCAAAGAACCCTTCCATCTCTGTATAATAATCAATAAGCGACCTTTCTCCTTGAGACATGGACCATATACGGCGATATACATCTGACAGACGAGCGTGATTGGATTTTTGAGAATATTTCTTGGATAGGCTCTCCTACATGTCCTTCATTGTCTTCTTGTACAAGTTTGATGCTATCTGTTACTTCATACTGTTCATTATCCAGTTCATCACTAGATAATTATCTTGCTCCCATTTTTCAAAATCCTTATGAGTTGACTCAGGAGGATTAGTAGTGAGAATCAGAAGCTTTTTGTGGCCACCCATAAATATCTTGAATGCTTGCGCCCATTAGTGAGTTTTGAGATCCATTAAGTTTGATAGTGGTCCCCTGGACCATCAAGGAAGCCAAGGTAGTCATTAGCTTTGCTTCATTAGTTTCATTTGAGGTGGATACCATGACGGTGACCACGAGAGGCAGTGAGAATCAGGCGGTAAACTCAGGTTTGATTGTGAGTATCTAGAATACAGATTTGAAGATAAGAGCGGTAGAACACATTCTGCGAGTTATGGAAAGTATGAACCATAACCCATGTCTCCTACAGAGGTATTCTAGCACATTGTCTTCTGATCAAATGTGCAATAGCCTACATAAGGGAGAAAAAAAACACCGCAGGCAGCACTAAAGGAGGAAGATCACCCCTTTGGTGATGCTCGGTGGCACTATCGGGCTGCTAGCAATGCTTGACGGCACTGCTGGGTTGCTGGCAACGCCCCAGTGGTGCTGATGGGCTACCGACGATGCAAAGAGGAGCCTAGCAACATTACTGGTCTTGAGAGAACCCCTGTGGCGACGAGCTCTTGGATAGGACCAGTGGCGACGCTCTGGGTGGTGCTAGGTTACAGGACCACTCTCCTAGATAAGGGAAGAGACCTGCTGCGATGCTAGGGGCTTGAGCAAGGCTGGTGGCGGTGCTCTGGGTGATGCTAGGTCATCAGACGATGCTGTTAGGTGCTGCTAGCACGTTGGCTGCGCTGTAGATGGACAGATCGATGATGTTCAGACCCTAGCGCTCGACGGGAAGCAAAGACCGAAGGCAGCGGTTAAGATTTGGGAAGATTATTTAGTGGGAAGGACACCAGAGCACGAAGGATCTAGGATCCACCTTGCTCTGATACCATGTTGAGGGAGGAGAAAAACGAACTTGCTATTATTAGAAACCCTAGATCTCATTTTATATGGAGAGCCTCAGGGTAAATTACATAAGTAACCCCTCATATACTCAAAAGATGACATATACACCCTTAGAATAATACTAACAGGGACTAATTGCAAGAGACACAAAAACACATTTGATTGGATCTTTCATCATCCCTCCTCAAATTGAGTGCATAATGCCTTAAGCATAAACGCTCAGCTTGCAACAAATACCCAGTCACAAATATGATAGAACACAACAATGCATCCTTGCCATGGCTCACTAGCTCTGAGATGATAAGATGCTACATAAGTCATGCTAATTAGGTCAACAACTAAAGGTACAAATGCTAGGAGATCCACGTAATTGGGTTGAAAAACCATAGCTATAGAATTCTATATCAGTCATGTTTGTGCACCAGTCAAACTATGATCACAGACTTATGTTCTTCGTGCTACTGCATAAGTCATGAGCATCACAATTGCTAACATGAGGTCCACATGGCAAATGGACCTAGTTTAGTGGGATGAAATTATTTATTAGCTTATTCTGTAGCCCTACCTCTCAATATATAGAGAGATGGCAAAAGTACATAGCAACCCCATAAGTAATAATAAAATAACAAAAAACAAATGTAAAAGACCAAAGGGATACAACACTCTCCCTTAAGCTGGAGCATAGATGTCAATCATACTCAGCTTGTAACAACTATCAAATGAAGGTCGTGGCAAAGGCTTGGTGAAGGTGTCTATTGTTTGGTCCTTAAAAGAGACTAAAGTAGTGTAAACAAGTCCTCTTTGGATCAAAGTCAGGTGTAATGGCAATCAATCTCCACATGCTTGGTTCTTTCATGAAACATGGGGTTGTTTGCTATGTAAGGGGCTACTATGTTGTTGCATCTCGTTTCCAACCCACATCATTTTCAAAACCATGTGAGTCATGGCTTTGTACTCGGATTCGACACTGGATTTAGAGACAACTATATGCTTCTTACTTTTTCATGTCACTAGATTACCTGCCACATAAGTACAGAAGCCAGTGATGGACTTCCTGTCGGCCAAGCATCCAGCATAATCTACATCTAAATAGCTCACCACACTCATGGTGGTCCCTCTGTGAAATAGAATTCCTCGTCCTGGTGCCTTTTTCAAGTATCTCAGCACCATCATTATAGCATCCCAACGCTGCCTTTTCAACATGTCCATAATTTGGTTCAGTTTCCTGACTGCTAGGGAAATATCTGGCCAAGTGATGGTCAAGTATGGGAGCTTGCCAACCAACTGGCTATATTGGCTACTATCATCTTCTTTGCCTTCTCATCATATAAACGAGCCTTGGGATCCATAGGGATATTTACTAGTTTGGCCCCCCAACATGCCAGTCTCTTGTAAAGCATGAAGTGTATACTTTCTCTAGGATAGCACTATGCTCTTCTTGCTTTGTGCAACCTTAATCCTAAGAAAGTATCTCAACTTCCCAAGGTCTTTCATTACAAATTTGCCTGCAAGATATTCTTTGAACTCAGCTATGCCACTTACATTTTCTTATGTGATAATCAAATCATCAACATAGACTAGAAGCATAATCACTCTTTTCACTATCTTCCTGATAAACGGAAAGTGATCAGACAAAGACCAGCAAAAATCAACAGCTACTACTTTAGAAAGCTTTTAGAACCAGGCTCTAGGACTTTACTTCAAGCCATGTATAGCCTTCTACAATCTATATACGCACTCCCTCGAAGTACACCTCCTCGTGGAGATCCCTATAGAAGAAGGTATTTTTCACATCTAACTGATGAAGCTGCCAATTGTAGTGGACAACCATAGAAATTAGATTGTGCACAGTGGAGAGGCATGCAACTGGAGAGAAGGTGCCACGCCATATGTCAACGTGAACTCCTTTGCAACGAGTCAGGCCTTGTGTCTAGCAACTGACCCATCTAGATTATATTTGACAGTAAACACCCATCAACAGCCAACAGCTGCTATACTATCTGGTAATGTGGTGAGCTCCCAAGGACCATGAGAATGAAGTGCAGCCATCTTTTCCTTTGTGGACTGGTGTCACTTTGGATCAAGTATGATCTGCTGGTAGGTAGAAGGAATCTCTGTAGCCATCAATGCACATGAAAACTTACGAAAAGTAGTCCTTAGACCCTTTTTTGGTAGAGCCCCTGTAATTGGATATCTGACATAATTGCAGGGCGCCTTTTAAGTAGCAGTTAGAAGGTCAAGATCATTTGGCACCACATGCTGCAACCGCTTTGACGAACAAGTATCCACATCGGGATCTATATCATCACAAGTAGCATCCACAGTAGGGTTTGTATCCTTACAAGTAGCATCCACAACTGAATCTATATCATCCCAACTAAACAAGCTATCATCGGTCAATAAATCTCTTGAGCTCACATATACTGAGGGTGATGGTGGTGCCGAAGAAGAGGGATGTCTCTTGTAGGTAACCTGGAGCCTATAAGTAATAGGAGGATCGTGAAACTTCTCAAACTCACTAGGTGAAGGCACATGGTCCATGATCGGTATAGCTTCTAAGGGAGTAGGTGGTACAAGCATAAGTGCCTTAGTGACCTCAGGGGGAAGACTGCACCCAGCCGTAGAAAAGTACGGAATGGGCTTATGAAAGGTGACATCGATGCTTACATAATGTCTACCAAAGATGGGATCATAACACTGATACCCTTTCTGAGTCCTAGAGTATCCCAAGAAAGCACACATAATTGCTTGAGGAGTTAGCTTATCCTGACTAGAAGTGAGATGCACAAAAGTGAGACACCTAAAAATAAGGGGTACATGAAAGAGCTCACTATCAAGGTGAAACATTTGCCAAAGTATCTGTTCATGGATAAATGAACTTGGCATCCGATTAATCAACTAACAGGCAGTGAGAGCAGCATCTCCCCAGTAAAGTGAGGGAATATACCATGGTGAATCAAAAGAGTACGTGCCACAACCAGTAAATGTCTATGCTTCCATTTAGTCACCCTATTCTCCAGAGAGGTATGAGGATAAGTAGTCTGATGTACTATGCTATGGGATTTATAAATATCAGATAATTTTAGTACAAAATTCAAAAGCATTATCCGACCTCACAATTTTAATTATGGAGAATTGGTGTAGCACGGTGGCCTTGCACACATGGTAGAGTCCATATGTGGACGTGGAGGGCGATAAAGAAGAGAGTGGCCAGCAGTAGAGAAGAGAAGAGGGAGAGAGGGGGAGTTGTTATTGGAAATAATATTGCATGAACTCGAGAAAATTACATAGTCTCATTATATAGTGAGCTAATCCTAATATCTAAATAAGGTAAATGATCTAATTAAATCTCCTAAAATTAGGAAATATCATATCCTCTTAACAACTTGACTAAAGGACATAACCACACTAAAAATAGCAAACTTGGACTCTAAGAAAAATAAAAAAATCCCCTAGGGTCGATGCCTCTTAGGTGTACTTAGGACTTGCCATATGGCCCAACAGACCTGTTACGTGTCACTGCCATGTGGCCTAGCAGATCTGTCATGTGGCACTGCTACGTGGCCTTTATTCTCTACACTCCCCCTCAAGTCAAGGCCAGGAAGATGACTTGTTGCACTTTGTGATAAGGCTAGAGTTCCTACTATTCATCTTTGTCAAGTGCCACATCTTCGTTCTTCTCTTTGGTAGGAGTCACGGTGTATCCTTTTGCTATCTCAGAAGTCGTTGCCTCTTTAGCAACCTCAATATATAGTTGTCACGACAACCCCCATCTTCTTTTTATCTTGAAACATGGCTTTGATTTTCTCAAGATCCGCAGGAGTAAGAGACTCCACGTGTGAGATGCTAGTAGCCCCACATGTGAGTCTTCCAAACTTGTCCCAACAATGGTCTTGCGGATGATTGGTACACCCGTAATATTGACATGGTGGATAGACTCGACCTGAGCCCGACCATGTCCTCTTCCACGTCCTTTCCCTCTATCAAATGTAGCCATAGTAATCGGATGTAATGCCAAAATTAGTTTATTGAGAGACATAACACTTCTTTATATAATGAAGGGGTATTGGGCAAATTGCAGAGCATGTCCAATGCAATAATAGAAATAAAAAAAGAGTATGTCAGTACTCTCCCTCAAGTTGGAGCATAGATGTCAATCATACTCAGTTTGGAACATCATCAAAGGTAGCGTGTGGAAGAGACTTCGTTAAGATATTAGCTGTCTGGTCCTCAGAAGCAACAAAAGTAGTGTGCAACAATCCATGTTGAATCAGATCTCTGGTGTAGTGACAGTCCACCTCAACATGCTTCATGCACTCATGGAACATAAGATTGTTGGCTATGTGGGTAGTTGCTTTGTTGTCGAATCTCATCTCTATTGGCTCTTCTATTTGGACATGCAAATCATGTAATAGGGATCTCACCCATATTATCTTAGTTCAGTCTGGGCCATAACCCTATACTCTGACTCAGCACTAGAGCGAGAAACAACTTCGTTTCTTGCTCTTCCATGTAACCACATTGTCTGCCACAAATGTACAAAAACTAATAGTGGATTTCCTATCGGCAATACAACCAACATAGTCTGCATCTAAATATCCAACTACTATCATAGGTGACCCTTTCTGAAACAGGATCCCCCGTCCTGGTGCTCTCTTCAGGTACCTGAGCACTTTCATGGCTGCTTCCCAATGAAGCGTAGTCGGCTTCTCCATGAACTAACTTTCTCCATAGCTAAGGCTGTCTGGTTTGGTGATGTCAAGTAGAGAAGCTTCCCTACCAACTGTCTGTAGGAGTGACTATCAACATACTCCACCTGCTCATCATATAGATGTGCCTTGGGGCCCATAGGAATGTTAGCTGGTTTAGACCCCAGCATGCCTATCTTTGAATGTCTAGAGCATATTTACGCTGAGATAGAGCAATACCTTGTCTGCTTCTTGCCACCTCCATGCCTAGAAATATTGAAGTTGACCTAGGTCCATAACAATGTGCTCAGCCAAGGACCTCTTTACCTCAACTATTTCAGACTTGTCATCACTAGTAACAATGAGGTTGTCCACATAGACCAACAATGCCACAATACCCTGCTCAGTCTTTTTGACAAAAAGAGAGTGGCTTGAAGACCTCTGCAATCCCATCTTCTCCACCACCTCTAAGAGCTTCTGCAACCAAGCTCTTGGACTCTGCTTAAGGCCATATAGATGGCCTTCTTCAGCCTACATAC
This sequence comes from Thalassia testudinum, assembly GCA_037157565.1. Lineage (NCBI taxonomy): Eukaryota > Viridiplantae > Streptophyta > Magnoliopsida > Alismatales > Hydrocharitaceae > Thalassia > Thalassia testudinum. The sequence goes on along the minus strand of JAZHRO010000035.1, from coordinate 63,077,895 downwards.
ACTCCCCTTGAACCTCGAACCCAGGAGGTTGTTGTATGTAGACTTCCTCCTGAAGATCGTCGTAGAGAAAGGCGTTCTTCACATCCTGTTGATGAAGCATCCAGTCCTTATGGGTAGCAATGGAGACTAATATCTGCACTGTGAATAGGTGTGCGACTGGAGAAAATGTGTCGCAGAAGTCCACCCCGTATGTTTGAGTGAACCCCTTTGTCACCAACCTGGCCTTATACCATAAAATAGATCCATCAGGATTGTATTTCAGGGCAAAGACCCATCAACAGCCTACTTAGCATGCTCTATTGGGAAGTGATGTCAACTCCCAAGTACACCTGCTACGTAATGCGGCCATCTCATCCTCCATGGTTGTATGCCATTTTGGATGAAGTAAGGCCTATTGATATGTAGAAGGTATCTCAATAGTGGTAAGGGCTGCAGTGAACAACCCAAAAGTCTTCCCCAAATTAGTTGTTGCAGTTGCTCCAACAACATGATAATGAGCACATACCGGGGAGCCTTCCTAACTGTAATGAGAAGGTCATCATCCAAAGCATTATCAGTATGTTCTGCACACGCACCACTAGAAAGAACATGGTCAGATACCTCAACACATACCTAAGACGGGGAGGATGGTAAGTCTGAAGTAGGGGGTTGTGTTTCTTGTATGTAATTGGCTTCTGAAACGCAATAGGTGAATCTCTCAACTTCATATGATCTATGGTTCTATTAAGTGCAGAAATAGTTACTGGTGCCTAACCACTACTACTGGATAGAGAAGGAACCTCAGCTATAGGAAACTCATGCATAGGATCAGGTGGTATAGGCATAAGAGCAAACTCATTTTGTGGTATCAACTGTCGTGCTGTAAGGAAGACATAAGATCTAAACTCATGGAAAGTGACATCTGCACTCACATAATGTCTCCCTTCAATGGGATCAAAGCACTTGTAACCCTTCTATGTCTGCGAGTAGCCAAGAACGACACACTTGACTGCCCAGGGTGCCAGCTTGTCCCGTCCTAGTCCTAGTAAGTGCACAAACGCAACAAATCCAAAAATCCTCGGAGGTACCTGAAACAAATCTCTGTCAAGTTATAAGATATGCGAAGGTGTCTTCTCATGCAACACAGATGACATTCTGTTAATGAGGTAGCAGACAGTAAGTACATCATTGTCCCAATACAAATGAGGCACACAATGATGAATTAGAAGAATACTGCCACATCCAATAAGTACCTGTGCTTCCTTTCCTCAATACCATTCTGCTAAGATGTGTGGGGACAGGATGTCTGTTGGATAATATCATGAGACATGTAAAATGCTGCTAACGTAGTAGTGCAGAATTCTAAAGTATTATTAGAACCCACAATCTTTGCCATAAGTGAAAACTGATTCTTTATTTCTAATGTGAAGGTCTCAATGACATGCCTAACATCGGATTTATTCTTTAATAGAAATAACCATGAAAGGTGTGAAAAATGATCTATGACAACCAAGTAGCATTTATGTCCCTGTCTATCTGGGATCCGATTAGGGCCCTAAACATCCATATGAGGTAGCTGAAACATCTCAGTCGTTCGTGGTGCAGTACTGGTAGGAAAGGAAGAATTATGGTGTTTTCCCAAGTGACAGGCATCACAGTAAATCTCAGTGGTGGAAATATGCAGAAGGATGTGTCAAAGCATGTCCAGAGAAGGATGTCGTAGGCGACGGTGCCACTGCAAGGCATTCCCAGCAGGAGAACCAGAATCACCAAGGCAAGTAGCAGCAATCGGAGTCTAGTCTAGGCGATACCTTCCTCTTTATGCCTTCCACCAATCGTCGTCCCCATCAATTTGTCTTGAAATATGCATCAAAGTTCATCAAATATGGCATGACAATGAAGCTGCTTCGTAATCTTACTAACAAATAATAAATCCAGAGAGAAATTGGGCACATAAAAGGCATCAGTCAATGTCATGGTAGGAGTCAGTGGCACCTACCAATCTGGGCATGCCAGCCAATCAGCAACCTGAACTGTCCTACCATAGGGTACATTCTAGAGTTCACTAAAGCACCCTGATCTCCTGATAAGTGATGAGAGATACCTGAATCCACCAGCCAACTAGGACTTGCACAAGCCTAGGCACACAAATCTATACCTGAAGAGGAGGCGAAGGTAGCGGTCCTAGAAGAAGTCGTGGCTGGTTCGTGTGTTAGTTGTGAAAGGCTTTATAGCAAGGCATCTTAATCAGCTCTAAGAACAGGCACAACATTAATAGAATCCTCTGTGGTGATAGTAGCCTGATTGGCCATTGGTGGTGGTTGAAGAAAATAAGTCTTCTTATTTTACTAAATCGGTCCTACACTTCTTTATATAGAGAGATGTGAAAAAAATATATCAAGAGTCCAATGAAATAAAAACATAGACATAACGTAACACTTCCCCTCAAGATAGAGTATATATATCCACCATGCTTAGCTTGTTTTTGCATTTCTTAAATATAAGGCAAGATAACAGCTTAGTAAACATATCTGCAGTCTGATCTGAAGAAGCAAGGCAAGCAGTACGTAGTAACCCCTGCTGGATAAGACTCCTGGTAAAATGACAATCCACCTCCACATGCTTAGTTCTCTCATGGAATATGCAATTGTTCACTATATAGGTTGTAGCCCTGTTATTACAATACATTCCCATGGGCTCATCAACTGTAATATGCAGGTCACGCAACAATGACCGTATCTAGATCATCTCCGCTGCTATGTGTACCATGGCGTAGTATTCTAATTCAGTGCTCGAATATGATACCACACTTTGTTTTTTACTCCTCCAGGTCACAAGGTTTCCTACTACAAATGTACAGAAACTTGTAGTAGATTTTCTGTCTCCAATATCACCAGCATAGTCAACGTCAGAATAAGCAATAACACTCATAGGAGTTCTCTTCTGGAATAAAAGACCACGACCTGGATACTCCTTGATATATTTCAACACCAGCATCACTGCCTACTAATGATCAATAGTAGGTTTCTCTAAGAACTGACTTAGCTTACCTACTGCAAGACTAATATTCAGCCTCGTAATGGTCAAATATAGCAGCTTTCCCACTAATTGTTTATAGGCCTTTTTATCCATTAGTTTTGTTGTGGCCTCAAATAAGTGTGCCTTTGGATCCATAGGGATATTAACACCTTTGGACCCAAGCATGCCTATCTCTTGGAGAATGTCTGGAGCATATTTTCTCTGGGACATAACAATACCCTTCTTGCTCGTAGCAATCTTAATGCCAAGAAAATACTTGAGCCTCCCAAGGTCTTTTATGACAAACTGGTGAGCTAAACACTCCACCTGAGAAATACTAGTTGCATTATCACTTGTAAGTAGTAGGTCATCAACATAAATAAGTAAAGCCATAGTACCACTATTAATTAGTCCTCCTTATAAACAGGGAATAGTCAGAAGATGACCTCTGCAACCCAACGACATCCAAGGCCTCTAATATGTGCTGAAGCCAGGCTCAGGGCTCTGCTTAAGGCCATAAATAGCCTTTCGAAGCGTGTAAACACACTCCCTTGAACCTCAAAACCTGAAGGCTGCTGCATGTATATCTCCTCCTAGAGATCCTCATGTAAGAATGTATTCTTGACACCCAGCTGGTGTAACGTCCATCCATAGTGTGCTGCCATAGAAACAAGTATACGGATTGTGAAGAGGTGAGCAACTAGCGTGAAAGTGTCAAAGAAATCCATCCCATAGGTTTGGGTGAATCCTTTGGCCACAGGACAAGCCTTATACCAAGAAATTGACCTATCCGGGTTGTATTTTAAGGCAAAGACCCATCTAGCCCCAACAAGATGTGCATCAGAAGGTAATGGAGTGAGCACCTAAGTACCCCTTTCATAAAGTGTAGACATCTCTTCCATAGTCGACCTCCAGTGAAGATCAAGTAAGGCTTGCTGATATGATGTTGGAAGCATCGAGCTAGAAATTGCAGTAGTAAATGCATGAAGCTAGGTACTCAGAGTATCAGTGGAGACTGCATGCCCTGCAACACGGTACTGAGCACAAGAATGGGGAGCTTTCCAAATGGCAATAGGCATATCATCAATATACATAGACACCTAACCTGATGAAACATCAATAGGAGAAGCACTGTCAGATGGCTCAACATGTACATGAACGGGGGAGGACGATGGTGGTTCAGTGGTCACTGGAGGAGGGGGTGTGTGTGTGTGCTTCTCCCTGTAACTGACAGGTACCTGATGTGTAGTGCCTTTGATTGTTTTCTCATCTTGTGGTACTACTCTAAATGCGTCATCGGTTGCTCTAAGGAGGTTTGTTACTATTAGCAAAGTCATCCATAGATACTGGAGGGACAGGTATAGGCATAGTAGTCTCCACATCCTGTAACTGATATCTTGATGTGGAGAAAAAAGGAATGGACTTATGAAATGTGATGTCCGCATTGATATAGTATTTTCTAGAGATGGGATTAAAACATCTATATCATTTCTAAGTGAGACAATAGCCAAAAAATACACACTTGGCTGCTCTAGGTGCAAGTTTATCTCAACTAGGTCCAACCAAGTGGACAAAAGCTATACAGCCAAATGTCTTAGGAGGCACAGGAAACAATTGCGCATTAAGGTACAACACTGTCCATGGCATCTACTCGTGGATAACAAATGAAGGAAGCTTATTAATAAGGTAATAGTAAGTACATCTCCCCAATAGGTATGTGATACACTATTTCGAATGAATAATGCTCGAGCTGTATCCAGAACGTGTCTGTGTTTCCATTCTGCAACCCTATTCTGCTGTGATGTGTGAGGGTAGGAGGTTTGATGTACAATGCCTAGAGAGTTGTAAAATTCCACCAATTGCTTGGTGCAAAACTCTAAGGCATTGTCAGTTTTAATAGTTTTAATGTAGACCCCAAACTAATTCTTCATAAAAGCCACAAAATGCTGAATAATGATACCAACATCAGATTTATTATGCATAAAAAATAGCCATGAAAGGTGAGAAAAATCATCCACTAGAATCAAATAATAACGATGGCCTTGTCTATTTGTCACACAACTAGGGCCTCAAACATCACAATGTATTAAGCAAAACGAGCAGAACTCGTAGGATGCATGAAAACTGGAAAACAGGATCTGTGGTGCTTTCCCAACTACCAGGCATCACACTGAATCTTCGTAGCTGGTGACATATATGGAAAGAGCCAACGTAGCTTGTCCAGAGATGGATGGCCTAGTCGTCCGTGCCATTGCAAGACACTCCCAGTAGGACTCGTTTGATATGCTACTACAACTAGACTCTACACTACTCGGGATACACCTCCCTCATGTCTACCACCAATCATCCTCGTCGTCATGCGGTCTTAAAAAATACACCCAATAGTATAAAAAATGACCTGACAATTCAATTGCTTTGTAATAGTGTTAATAGAGAGCAACTGCATAGCCATATTAGGAACCAAGGTTTTAAATGTCGATATCAATGTTGTATTGGCAAGTCAAAAAGGAGATATATCGAGGATATATAAAGGATATGTCGCTGATATCGGTGAATTTTGGGACAATTGCTCAAAAAGGCCCAAAATGATGTAAAATGTTATAATTTGATGAAAATTAATATTTTAATAAGTAATACCTGTACGAAGAAATGCCTAAATGATAAAAATTATAAATTTTGAATGAAAATATGACAGAAATGTGCTAAGTTGTAGTGATTTAAGCCATGAATCATCATCAAATTAGGGATTAATTAGGGATCTTACCCAAATAATGTATTGATCACATCAATTTATGCAATAATCAAGTGTAACACAAGATTTAACCTTGGTATGAATAGTAACCGAGGTTAAATCGAGGTGACTTAAGCCTAATGATGCAAAAAAATGATAAGATTAAGGTGTTTACATTGTTGAGAGATAAACAAGGACTCCGAATCACTAATAATCGAGGCGAACGAATTGATGAATGCTCATAGCAGGTAGCAACAGAGAATGAAGGAAAGGAGAGGAAGAAAGCAAAAAAAGAGGAGACTATAAAGCTGTTGCAAAGGTATCATCCGATGTCATCAGAGATTAGCAATATTCAGGAAAACTTGCACATTTGTGCTTTACTTCTAACGATATATCCCCGACACACATCAACATGGGCAATATTTCTCCTGACATTTAGGAAAAAAGATATTTTGACAATGTTGACACGGGTATTGTTGGCAATATCGATATATTGCAGATATGTCGTAACATCTCTTTCGTTACTCGAAAGACGCTTTTATGAGATCCCTATCAACCATATCAATATCCCCCAAAATTTAGGGATATCGATCAAGACCCATTGATATGGGTTAGATATCGCCGATATCTTGTGAAAAAGATATTCGTGATATCGATATGAGTCATATTTGAGATACATATATATCACCGATATATCACTGATATATCAAGATATCTGTTTCCATGTTATGAACATATGACACATCTGACAGTTGTGGAGTGGGAGAAACTGACACCCTCCCTTTTCCAAAAATGGAGGCATGCCCAGCATCTGCAAGCTGGACTGAGCGTCTTGGTGGAACCTCCGTTATACCTCCAAAGCACTGGGGATTCCCAGACAAGTGATCTGAAGCACCTGAATCTATCAACAAAGTATTACTCATTCCTGAAGCTGATGCATAAGCTGTTGTGCTAGACGCTGTACCATTGCATCATAATCAGCATTTGCAAGAGTGGGGCTCGCTAGAAGTCACGGGATCAGGTCTCACAGTAGCTAAGTTAGCCATAATAGGTCATCCAAGCTTGTTCTAACACTTGGCCTCAACATAGCCAATCCTATCAAAATAGGTGCATGTCGGCTTTCCATGTGTACTATCATCACATCCTTTACCTTTATGACGAAAGAATCCGCCTTGACCACCACGGATGCTAACAACTACATGGGTAGAAGATGTATTGGTGGCAACTATATTATGAGTAGACTGAACCTGCAACCTGCTCGGCCTCCTGTAAATTTTCTCAATAGGAGGAAGTTTAGAGAAAGTAGGAATCTGAGAACGAGCTGTAGAATAATCATCACTTAGCTCTGCAAGAAACATATGATCTGCAAACTCCTTCCTGTGATCCCTGCATGTAGTAGATATACACATCAACTTATAAGCATTATATTTTTCCAGCAGTCCCTTCATAGTAGAGTAATATTGTGGCGGACTCATTGACTCCTGCTTGAGATGGCATAGATTATAGTGTATCTGGAATACTTAAGTTGAATTCAACTCATGTGAATAAGCAACCTTCAGGCCATCCCACATCTCTTTGGCCGAAGTGTAAGACAATTTCATCTCTAATGCGAGGAATAACACTGTTCAAGATCCAAGTCCTTACCATAACATCATCTCTATTCCAGGTTGCATATTTAAGATCCAAGCCCTCACCATAGCATCATCTCTATTCCAGGTTGCATACTTGTTTTTTGCTCCGGTGGTGCTTCCATAAGCACATGTTTTTTCTTATGACCTTTGTAATAATAAGGAAGGTTTGAGACCAATGGGGGTAATTAGTCTCATCCAGTTTTGCAATCGGAGCAAAGAACGGGCATTTATACACTCCACTTTCTGCACCCTATCTTGAAGACACTTAAGATTCTACTGATGAAGTCATGCTAACTCCAAACACAGAAAAACCACAAACTGTAGATTTGAATTTCTGTATCAAACACCAATATTCGGGGAAAGCTCTGCAAGAAACATGAGTTGCAAACTCCTTCCTGTGATCCTTGCATGTAGTAGATGTACACATCAGCCTATAAGCATTATATTTTTCCAGCAGTCCCTTCATAGTAGAGTAATATTGTAGCGGACTCATTGACTCCTGCTTGAGATGGCATAGATTATAGTATATCTGGAATACTTGAGTTGAATTCAACTCATGTGAATAAGCAACCTTCAGGCCATCCCACATCTCCTTGGCCGAAGTGTAAAACATAATTTCATCTCTAATTTGATGAATAACACTATCAAGATCTAAGCCCTCACCATAGCATCATCTCTATTCCAGGTTGCATACTTTCTTGTTTTTTGCTCCGATGGTGCTTCCATAAGCACATGTTTTTTCTTATGACCTTTGTAGTAACAAGAAAGGTTTGAGACCAATGGGGGTAATTAGTCTCATCCAATTTTGCAATTGGAGCAAAGAACGGGCATTTATACACTCCACTTTCTGCACCCTATCTTGAAGATGCTTCAGATTCTACTGATGAAGTCATGCTAACTTCAAACACAGAAAAACCACAAACTGTAGATCTGAATTTCTGTATCAAACACCAATATTCGGGGAAAGCTCTGCAAGAAACATATAATTTGCAAACTCCTTCCTGTATCCTTGCATGTAGTAGATGTACACATTAGCCTATAAGCATTATATTTTTCCAGCAGTCCCTTCATAATAGAGTAATATTGTAGCAGACTCATTGTCTCCTGCTTCAGATGGCATAGATTATAGTATATCTGGAATACTTGAGTTGAATTCAACTCATGTGAATAAGCAACTTTCAGGCCATCTCACATCTCCTTGGCCGAAGTGTAAGACATAATTTCATCTCTAATTCGATGAATAACACTGTCAAGATCCAAGCCCTCACCATAGCATCATCTTTATTCCAGGTTGCATACGTTCTTGTTTCTTGCTCCGATGGTGCTTCCATAAGCACATGTTTTTTCTTATGACCTTTGTTGTAACAAGGAAGGTTTGAGACCAATGGGGGTAATTAGTCTCATCCAGTTTTGCAATCGGAGCAAAGAACCGGAATTTATACACTCCACTTTCTGCACCCTATCTTGAAGACGCTTCAGATTCTACTGATGAAGTCATGCTAACTCCAAACACAGAAAAATCACAAACTGTAGATTTGAATTTCTGTATCAAACACCAATATTCGGGGAAAGCTCTGCAAGAAATATATGAGTTGCAAACTCCTTCCTGTGATCCTTGCATGTAGTAGGATGTACACATCAGCCTATAAGCATTATATTTTTCCAGTAGCCCCTTCATAGTAGAGTAATATTGTAGTGGACTCATTGACTCCTGCTTGAGATGACATAGATTATAGTATATTTGGAATACTTGAGTTGAATTCAACTCATGTAAATAAGCAACCTTTAGGCCATCCCACATCTCCTTGGCCGAAGTGTAAGACGTAATTTCATCTCAAATTCGATGAATAATACTGTCAAGATTCAAGCCCTCACCACATCATCATCTCTATTCCAGGTTGCATACGTTCTTGTTTTTTGCTCCGATGGTGCTTCCATAAGCACATGTTTTTCTTATGACCTTTCATAGTAACAAGGTTTGAGACCAATGGGGGTAATTTGTCTCATCCAGTTTTGCAATCGGAGCAAAGAATGGGCATTTATACACTCCACTTTCTGCACCCTATCTTGAAGATACCTCAGATTCTACTGATGAAGTCATGCTAACTCCAAACACAGAAAAATCACAAACTGTAGATCTGAATTTCTGTATCAAACACTAATATTCGGGAAATACACATCCCGTAATTCACACACAATATCGTCAACACTTCATAGGGGAATACACACCCCAAAAGTCATCAACAAGGGGATTACATACCCCAAAATCAAACCATAAATCTGGAAAAAGTCATACTACAGTTTGGTGTTGCACTACTACACTGGTAGGAAGGTTCTTGATCTAGAATTTCATTACCAAGGCACCAAGAACCTCCCTATAAACTGCTAGAGAGAGACCCACGACCTACTTCCCTCTCCCTACCACCGGAAACGACTTGGTAGAGAGAAGGTGGCGACATTGAGCGATTTGAGCCTCCCCCTATCGTGCATTGCCCTACTGCTGCAGTGTTGAGCGGCGGCACAGCACCTACTGTGGTAGCATTAAAGGGTAGTGTTGAGCGGTGGCACTGCCGCCTGTGGCTGCGGTGGCGGCAATGGATGGGTTTAAGGTAGGGTTAGGGTCTTTCTTGGTGGGGTCCCCAACTTGGCTTTGATACCAACTTGAAGAAAATAAGTTTTCTCATTTTACTAAGCCGATTCGACACCTCTTTATACAGAGAGGCATGGAAAAAATATAACAAGAGTCCAATGAAATAAAAACATAATAAAAAGACCCTTAAGGCATAACGTAACAGTGATCTTCCATGTTTGCTCCAACAGGAAGCTTTAGCATGACCAAGTTTCCTATAGTAGGTGTAAGTGGTGTTAGTCCGGGATCTCCTTGGGGCACCCTGTCCCCTCTCGCTTCCACGAGTGGAAGGTGCTCCTCGAGTGGAAGATACTCTCCCACCTTGTCCAGTAACAGTAGTAGGAGCCGAGGCTTGAGTACTCTCTCTTGACTGTAGTATGGTGACCTCTATGCAGATCGGTCGGCTATAAACTTCCTCTAGTGCAGGAAGCTCTGACAAAGTGAGGATTTGGGAGCAAGCAATGGTATACTCTGGGCTGAGACCAGAAAAGAACTGATGGACTGCTGCCTCTCTATGATACCCCCTCTACGTGGCACAAGTGCACACTGATCGACAGGCATTATACTTCTCCTGAAGCCCCTTGAGAGCAGAGTATTATTGTGAAAGTGGCTTCCCTTCCTGCTTCAACTGGGACAGTTCATGACTAATTTGAAAAACTCAAGATGAGTTTTTCTCATGGAATCTCACTACCAATCTTTGGAATCACACAGTTCATCAACTACGCCTTCACCATGGCGTTGCCCTTCGTACATGTAGCGTTCTTTCCGTCTTCTTTGTAGGCTCAGGTTGATGTGTTTTTTGTCATGACCTTCAATTGTCATAAGGAACATCTGAGATTATCTGGGATAATTGGTCTCATCTAATTTGATAATTGGACCAAAAAATGGGCTCTTATAGGCCCTAAACTTGAGAACAACACCTAAGGTCACTTCAGAAGTGCTAGAACTCGCCATAGTGATAGGAAAGAATGACTAAACCACAATCTGAAATATATTTTAGATCATATGCAGCATCAAACAACACCAATCAAACCTTAGACGTGAAGATTTAGTGTCTTTGCGATCTGAAAATCAAATCCAAGGCAAGAGAAACACCCCTTATGCAGTGAAATGGGGTGTACTAGGGCCTAGGGAATGCTCAGCGCACCCCACCAAGGGCAGAGGACCCTCTCCTCGTTGGTTTTAGTGGTCAACAGGGACCCAGCGACAATGCTGGGCCCTCTGGTGACCACTGCACGATGGCTTGGGCCCGTGCAGTAGGGCCTGAAGATGGCAGCGAGGGTCTAGGTGCCCCTCATTGTAGTAGCGCGGCCCTGAGAGGCCAAGGGAAGCCCTACAACAATTGTTGCAGACTGCTGTTGGGGCTAATAGGCCCCCCTGACTTTACTGCAATGCCTTGAGCACCACCCTTGTCACCGGTGGTGGTGGCTGAGGCTAGGTGGCGGTAAGGGTGACCAGTGGTGAGGAGTGAAGAAGAGGATTAGGGTTAGGGTTTTGGAGGCTTATTTCAGTGGGATACTAGAACTCAGCCTAGGATTGTGCTCTGTTATTAAGTCAGATTTAATGCCAAAATCAATTTATTAAGAGACCCATGACCTCTTTATATAATGAAGAGGTATTAGGTAAATTAAAAAGCATGTCTAGTGCAATCATGGAAATAACAAGAGTATGCAAAGTAAACATAAATAAGAGAGTATGTCAACAATAATGGTGTTTTCCTGTATCTAATTCTCCAAGCATCTCGAGACTACTGTAAATTGTCTCAAGATCCAAATCCTCATCCAGTGCCAGGATCTAATTACGTGCTGGTTGATATCGAGGATTTAACCCTAACAAGAATCTCACGGCTTGCCATCTCTTGTATAGTAGTCTGCTTGTCGTAGTAGACAAGCTTATAGACCTTTAGTTCTTTAAAAAGTGCCTTCATCTTTGAGTAGTACTTGTCAAGGGGAAGATCCCCCTGACTTGCCATCTAAATGCAGGTATAAGTGTCGATGATGCGGGGGTTACTGGACTTCTTCGAGTACCTCTTCTCCAAGGAATCCCACATCTCGTGCACTGACTTCTTGTATAACATATTGGAGGCGATGGATGAATCGAATGAATTCATTACCCAATTCATCACCAAGTAGTTCTTTTTCTCCTTTGTCGAGTCCTTGGACTCAGGCTGCTCTTCTTGTAGGATATGCAACTTGTCCTGATCGCCTACGAAGATCTTGAATGCCCGTGCCTGTAGGATATAGTTCAAGGCACTTTGAAGCTTAATCGTGGTAACTTGAACTATAACCTTTTCTTCTCTGGTGTTGATCTGGTTCTTGCTTTCAGCCATCCCCGTCCTTGAAAAACAAGCCTTGTATGCTTTGCATAAGGTGCTGGATTCGTGAGGGAAGTTACTCGCCGAAGTTCCCTTGACTCTTTGGACCTTGTGTAAGGTGCCAAGGTCCTTTAAGGAGTTCTTTGAAAAACAAGCTACTCGCAAGTCAACGAAGATGCCTAAAAAATGAGGCTCTGATGAACATAGGAGTCACTCATAAGGTTGGGCCTCCTTGTGCATGATCTCCTCACTTCTCCCTGGTTCACGTGCGAAAGAGTAGAGTCAGAGAAAATGACTTGTCTTATTCTTAAATGAAATCCTACACCTCTTTATATGGGGAGAGGTGTTGGGAAAATTACGTCATGAGTCTAATAGGACAAGAAGCACGACAAATGACTCCAATAACTCTAATAAGTGCCCTACCAACACTCTCCTTCAAGTTGGAGCATATATATCAATGATGCTCAACTTGGAATAACACTTATCAAAAGCAGATCTGACAAGTGGTTTCGTGACTGTCTGCAATTTGATCTTCAAATGATACAGATGAAGTGTAGATAATTCCATGCTGTATCAAGTCTTTAGTGTAGTGGCAATCAACCTCAACATGCTTTGTCCGCTCATGAAACATTGAGTTGTTGGTAATATAGTAGCAGCACGATTATCACATCTCATCTCCATTGGTCCCTCTTCTTGAATATGGAGATCATATAGAATAGATTTGACCCAAAATCATCTTTGTAGCTGTCTAAGTCATAGCCTTGTACTCTGATTCTGCGCTGGACCTAAATATCACTTGTTGCTTTTTGCTTCTCCATGTCACTAAGTTGCCTACAGAATTCAGTTGACTTCCTGTCTATCATGTACCCTACATAGTCGACATCAGAGTAGCCAACAACACTTATAGATGTGCCCCTCTGAAATAAAATTCCTCTGCTAGGTGCTTTCTTCACATACCTAAACACCTGTATAGCAGCATCTCAATGTTGCCTGCTCAGTTTGTCCATGAATTGGCTGAACTTTCCTATTGCAAGTGAAAGATCTAGACGTGTAATAGTAAGATACAACAATTTACCGACTAACTACCTATATGATCTGCTATCTATAGATGGAGACTCGGAATCATAGAGATGTCCTTTGGGATCCATAGGTATATTGGCAGGTTGGACCCCATCATTCCTGTTTCCTGCAAGATATCAAGAGCATACTTCCGCTGACTAAAAATAATGTCCTTTTTGCTACGTGCCACTTCAATCCCAAGAAAATATCTGAGCTCACCCAGATCCTTCATCACAAAGGCATCAGCCAACTTTCTTTTTATCTCAGCTATCCCAGCAACATCATCTCCAGAGAGGATTAGGTCATTCACATAAACAAGAAATACAACTACTCCCCTTTTACTCTTCCTGACAAATAAAGAGTGATCAATAGAGGACCTTACAAGTCTCATTACATGTACTTCCTCCGAGAGTCTCTGAAACCATGTTATTGAACTTTGCTTCAAGCCATAGATTGCTTTATTTAATCTACATACACACTCTCCCTAAGCCTTAAACCCAGGCGGTTGTTGCATATAGACCTTCTAAAGATCTTCATACAAGAACGCGTTCTTGACATCCAACTGATAAAGAGGCCAGTCACAGTGAGCTGCTACAGACATCAAAATCTTAACAGTAGATAGTCGAGCAATCAGAGAGAAGGTATCAAAGAAATCTACCCCCTATGTTTGGGTAAATCCTTTTGCCACCAATCTTGCCTTGTAGCGAGAGATCGTGCCGTCTCGGTTGGATTTAACGGCAAAGACCCAACGACATCCAACTGTCCTGGCATGAGGAGGTAAGGTAGTCAAGTCCCACGTTCCTCTAGATTGTAAAGCAGCTATCTCATCTTCCATTGCATGACGGTAATTAAGATCCAGCATGGCCTACTGATGGGAGGTAGGAACATATGTTCCAGATAGTGCCGCTGTGAAAGCAGCAAAGGAACTACCAAGGTTGGCAGTGGAGACTGTCTGTACATTATGATACTGGGCACAGCTGCGTAGAGCCTTTTGAATAGCAATTGAGAGATCAAGATCCTCCTCACTATGCTCAGTAACAACTAGAGTATGAGACTCATCAGAGAAACCTGCACAAGTACCACTAGGACAACTCACATTAGTATCAACACATACCTGACTAGGGGAGGAGATGGTGGCTGAGGTGTAGTGGGGGTGTGTTTTTGTCGCCATGCATGGTGTTTGTATGTATAGGTGGCCTATATACCTGAGTATTTTCTTCTCTCTACCTCATAGAAATCTTTGTGGTAAGTATATCCTCATGATGTGTAATAGGGATTTGCTCCAAGGGAACTGGTGGAATAGGCATATAAGCCAAATTCCTCTCAAATGTCACCTAATGACCATCTGTAGAGAAATAAGGAATGGGCTCATGAAATGTGACATCTGCAGTCACATAATGTTTCTTACCACGTGGGTCATAGCATCTGTATCATTTCTGGGTGCTACTGTATCCCAGAAACACACACTTCGCTGCTCTTGGAGCCAACTTGTCTCTGCTAGGTCCAAGAATATGAACAAAAACAACACAGCCAAACATGCGAGGTGGAACAGTGAACAGATCCTTCTCAGGATAAAGAACCAACCATGGAACTTATTCTTGTATGGTTGAGTTGGGCAATCTATTGATCAAATAACATGCAGTCAACACTGCATCTCCCTAATACACCTGTGGCACATTGTGCTGGATCAATAATGTTCTAGTCACATCAAGCATCTAACGGTGCTTTCTTTCTACTACACCATTTTGTTTCGATGTATGTGGACAAGATGTCTGATTAACAATCCTAAGAGATTTATAAAAGCCTACCAACTTAGATGTACAGAACTTTAGCATTATTAGATCGCACAATCTTCACAATAGTAGAAAACTAGTCTTTACTTGTAAGATAAATGTTTCAATTATTGATCCAACATCAAAATTATTTTTCAAAAGAAATAACCGTGACATCCTGGAAAAATCATCCACAATAAGTAGATAAAATCTATAACCCAGTCTGTCCGGGATACGACTCAGTCCCCATATATCAATATGCAGTAAATCAAAGATAGCATTATAACTATAAGATAAACTAGGAGGAAAATTGCTCCTGTGATGCTTTCCCAGCTGGGATGCATCACACAATTTCTGTAGCCGGTGAAATACAAGGAATGACACGTCGAAGCCTATCCAGTGATGGGTGTCCAAGACATCGGTGCCACTGAAGAGCTGTACCAGCACTAAATGCAACCTCGCCTTGACACGTAGCGGCAACTAGATTCTGGACTAGACGATACACACCCCATTCCTCATGTCCGCCACCAATCATCCTCCCTGTGAGTTTGTCCTGAAAACTACAGCCTAGCTTATCAAATATTTCATGACAGTGAACATCTTTTGTAATTCTACTAACAAACAGAAGACTAATAGGAAATTCTGGAACATAAAGAACATCAGGCAATGTCAGAGTAGGAGTCACTGTAACATCTCCTCTGCCATGAATCCTATATTGCCTGCCATCTGCTACCTACACAGATCTCTCTGAGAGAACATTGTGAACCTCTCTAAAGCACATCTCATCCCCACTGAGATGTTGAGATGCACCAGAATCCACCAACCACAACATACTGTCAGTGTTACCAGATCTGTAAGCGGAAGTCATACCTGAACTGGCTAAGGCTGCAGTATCTGTAGTAGTAGTAGTAGTCTCCTGGGTCAGCTAAGAGAGGTGTTGGATCACAGCATCATAGTCTGCACGAGACACCATGTCGCTTCCCTCCTCTAAAGCGACAACCTGGTTGGTCATGGGAGGTCGACCATGCTTTGTCCCACAAGAGGCCTTTGTATGGCCGATCTTTTCATAATGAGAGCAAATGGTGTGAGGTCTGCCACTCGTACCTCGACCACCACGCCCTTTCCCCCTAGTGGATGAAGCAAAACGTCCTCTTCGTGCGGCAGCAACAAGTATTGGGGTTTGTCCACTTTTTGACACTGGTTGCCAACAACCACTCTACTCATGCAGCTATAAGCCTCCTCTAGAGATGGAAGCTTAGCTAGAGTAAGGATTTGGGACCTAGCAGCCTCATAGTCAGGCCCAAGTTTGTCAAGAAACTGAAGTACAACATATTCCTTCCTATGTGCCCTTTGAGTGGCACACGTGCAAACAGGTCGGTAGGCATTATATTTCTTAAGAAGCCCCTTTAGGGTGGCATAGTACTGCGACAAAGACTGACCCTCTTGTTTGAGACGACTAAGGGCATGGTGAATCTTAAACACTTTGCTGGAATTCTTTTCATGATAATATGTATCGCGTAGAGAATCCTACATCTTCTTGGCGGTGTTGTAGTACATGACCCATCATCGATCTGGAGCTCAACGGAATTCATGATCCATGCATGAACCATGGAATTATCTTTCTTCCATGTAGCATTCTTCCCTGTTTTATCTTGTGGCTCCATCTCCAACAGTAGATGTTCCTTATCATGCCCCTTAACGGTCATGACGAACGTCTGAGACCATCTAGCTTAATTGGCCTCGTTCAACTTGGCGATAGGAACAAAGAAAGAAGATTTATAACCTCTGTTGTCCATAGTGGTAACCGATGACACTTCTGAAGAGTCTGGGAGGCCATCGTGCCTTAGGATTGCCACAAGATATCACAAGTGTGATCTGAAATCAATATTCAGATCTGACGACTTCACAATTAGAGAGAAGTAATCTCTTGAACATGAGATCTAAGGCAAAGAAACCCTAGAAAACATCTCAAGAATCACAGAGATCCTGTAGATCAGGTTTTAACGCATGTTAGGACGTTAAGACGTGTCCTAACAGTGTTTAGGCAGGCTCAATCAACCCCAAGAGCCACCCACGTGACCTGTAGGTGATGAGCAGCGGAGGTGGCGACGCTGCTGCGGTCAGAGGCGGTGCTTCGGCGATGGGAGGTGTTGTCCCAAGGTCAGGGGAGGCATCGAAGCGATGCTTCGAGGTGCTGGATCAACCTCTGGGTAGTGCTACGACCTCAGGGCGACGTTCGACCTCCAAACAGGGCCTTAGCACGAGGAGCAATAGTGCCGGCAGGACCTCAGCGTGAGGAGTGGCGGCGCAGGGCCTTACGGGGGGTGGCGACGCCTTGTAGCGCTCGAGGCAAGTCTGCTAGGGCCTGCTGGCGACGCTAACATTCAAGGAAGGCGATCTGCAGCTCAAGGACGAGTAGCAGGCCTTGCTAAGGTGCTTGAGGAGCAATAACACCTATGATGAGCACCAGTAGCCGCTGCGACTGTTACAGCAGCCTCCTAGGGCTACTGATGGCTGGAGGCTGGCCGGTGGTGGCTCCTGCTGGTGTGAAACGGGAGTTAGGGTTTTGGTGAAGGGGTACGAAGGCTCATGAGGGGTGAGATACCAGACCGCCGATCTAGGATCGCTGCTCTAATACTAAGTTAGAGAAAATGACTTGTCTTATTCTCAAATGAAACCCTACACCTCTTTATATAGGGAAAGGTGTTGGGAAAATTACATCATGAGTCCAATCGGACAAGAAATACGACAAATGACTCCAATAACTCTAATAAGTATCCTACCAACAAGTAGAGGTGCCAAGATCGGTGGCTCTGATACCAGGTAGAGAATTGGTGTAGTGTGGTGGTCTTGTGCACATGGTAGAGTCCATGCATGGACGTGGAAGGCGATGAGGAAGAAAGAGAGGCCGATGGTAGAGAAGAGGAGGGAGAGAGAGGGAGGTGCTTTTGTTAGAAATAATATTACATTAACTCAAGATAAAATTACAGTCTCTCTTTCTATAGAGAGCTAATGCTAATCTCTAAATAAGGAAAATAATATAATCAAATCTCCTAAAATCAAGAAATATCAAATCATCTTAACAACTTAACTAAAGGACACATAACCATAGTAGAAATAGCAAACTTGGACTTTAAGTGAAACCCAAAAATTCCCTTAAGGTTGGTGCCCTTTGGGTGTACTTAGGACTTGCCATGTGGCCTAACATACCTGCCACGTGTCACTGCTTTGTGGCTCGATAGATTTGCCACGTGGCCTTTATTCTCCACATTAACAAAAGAAATAAACTGGGTCATTATTTCGAAGATAAAATGTTCAAGAATAGTACTTGTTGAGTTACGTTATATTATAAGGGGCAGTATGTCTGTTTATTATTTTGTTAGGTATATGGTGTAACTTTTCCCTCACCTCTCTCTATATAAAGAGGTATGGGGACGGCTCGAAGAAAATGATTTTTCTTAATTACCAAATCGTCTTTACACCTCTTTATATAGAGAGGTGAGGGAAAAGTTATACCATAAATCCAATAAAATAATAAAAAGACCTACTGTTCCTTATAATATAACGTAACTCAACTTAAAGAAAATGAATTTTCTTAATTACCAAGTTGTCCCTGCACTTCTTTATATAGAGAGAGGTAAGGGAAAAGTTACACGATAAGCTTAACAAAATAATAAAATGACATATTGTCCCTTACAATATAATGTAACTCAATACTCCCTCTCAAGCTGGAGCATATATATCCATCATGCTTAGCTTATTTCTATACTTCTCAAACTAAGGGCGAGGCAGCGGCTTGGTAAACATGTCAGCAATCTGGTCTGAGAAGGCAAGCAGGTAGTACAAAGCAGACCCTATTAAATCAAACTCCTTGTGTAATGACAATCCACTTTCACATGTTTCGTTCTCTCGTGAAACATAGGCTTGTTTGCAATGTATGTTGTAGCCTGCTTATCACAAGGCATCTCAATTGGCTCCTGAATAGTAACATAAAGATCTCATCGCAGAGAGCTGATCCATATCATTTCAGCTGTAGTCTGTGCCATGGCCTAGTACTCAGACTTAGCATTAGAGCGTGAAATCATACTTTGTTTCTTTCTCCTCTTGGCCAGCAAGTTCCCAGCTACAAAAGTACAGAAGCCAATGGTAGACTGCCTGTCTCCAACATCTCTTGCATAGTCTGCACTGAGTAGACAACAATAGACATACGTGCCTTCTTCTGAAATAGAATGCATCTACTTGGACATCCCTTGATGTACCTCAACACCTGCAGTACTGCCTCCTAATGAACATCAATGGATTTGTCTAAGAACTGACTTAGCTTACCCACTGCAAGACTAATATCTAGCCTAGTGATGGTCAGATATAATAGCTTCCCCACTAGCTGTCGATATGCCTTCTTATCCTTTAGCTTCATAGTATCATCAAAGAGATGAACCTTAGGATCCATAGGAATATTAGCATTTTTGGATTCTAACATGCCTGTCTCTTGAAGAATATCAAGGGCATACTTTCTCTGTGACAATTATCCCTTGTGGCAAATTCAATGCCCAAAAAATATCTTAGCTTCCCAACCTTTTTCATGACAAATTGGCGTGCAAAGTACTCCACCTGATAAATGCCATCTGCATCATCACCTATGAGAATGAGGTCATCCTCATATACAAGTAGAGCCAATGTACCACTACATGCCTTTCTCACAAATAGTGAAAGGTCAGATGAGGACCTCTGCATCCCAATAACAGATAACGCCTCAGACAAGCATTGAAATCAGGCTTGGGGGCTTTGCTTAAGACCATAAATGGCCTTACAAAGCCTGTATACGCACTCTTCTGGAACCTTAAAGCCAAGTGGCTGTTGCATATAGATCTCTTCCTGCAAATCTCCATATAAGAATGTAGATGCCATCCATAATGAGGTACAACCGAAACCAGTATACGAATAGTGGAGAGCCATGCAACTAGGGAGAACATGTCAAAGAAATCCACCCCATAGGTTTGGGTGAATCCTTTGGCCACAAGATGGGCCTTATACCGAGAAATGGACCCATCTGGGTTGTATTTCAAGGCAAAGACCCATTTGGCTCTAACAAGGTGTGTGCCAGATGGTAGAGACAGCTCCCAAGTGCCTCTGTCAGTAAGAGTAGATATCTCCTCTGTGGTTGCCTTCCAACATGGATGTAGTAGAGCTTGCTAGTACGAGGTAGGAATCTTAGCACTGGAAACTGTACCAGTGAAGGCATGAAACTTCGAACCCAGAGAATCAGTAGAAACAACACTCCTAGCAACACAATACTATGTACAAGATTGTGGAGCCTTTCTAATAGCAATGGGTATGTCCTCATCTGTGGGCATAGAAAGAGTACTTAAAGACAACATCAATTGAAGGATCGTTAGTACCCTCAACACATACCTGAGCGGGAGAGGACGATGGTGACTCAGTAGGGACTGATGAGGGAGGGTGTGTCTTCTCTTTGTAAGTGACAGGAAGCTAATATGTAGTACCCTTAATGGTCTTCTCATTAGGTGGTACAACTCTGAATGTGGCAACAGTCTTCTCTGTAGTAGATACAGCACTGCTCTGAGAGAAATCCTCCATGGCTACGAGAGGTACAGGCATTGGCACAACCATCTCAACCTCTTTCAACTGAAGACTTATGGTGGAAAAATATGGAATAAACTCATGGAAAGTGACATCCGCATTAACATAGTGCCTTTAGTGTATAGGGTCGAAACACCTATATCCTTCTCAAGTGCATGAATAACCAAGAAATATGCACTTAACTGCCTTTGGAGCCAATTTGTCACGACCAGGTCCAAGAGGTGTACAAATGTCACACAACCAAAAGTCTTCAGCGGCATAAGAAACAAATCTGAATCAGGGTGTAGGATGTTCCATGGGATTTTCTCATGAAGCACAGAGGAAGGAAGTCTGTTAATGAGATAATAGGTAGTAAGAATCACACCTCCTTAGTAACTATGCAGAACACTATTCTGGATAACAGGATAAGCAGGGCTCTAGTTGTATCCAAAACATGATGGTGTTTTCTTTCAGTAATCCTATTCTACTGTGACGTGTGAGGGCACAATGTATGATGCACAATGTCAAGTGACCCATACAAGTTAGCAAATTCTTAGTACAGAATTCTAAAGAATTATCAGTTTTGATCTTCTTAATGCACACACTAAACTATGTTTTCACAAACTGCTGAATACGAGAAGTAACTGCTGATTTATTCCACATAAAAAATGTTGACGATAAACGGGAGAAATCATCCACAAATAATAGTAATACTGATAACTATGTCGGTCTATCACACGGTTAGGACCCCAGACATCACAATGCAATAAATCAAAGCAAGTAGAACTACTGGACTAGATAGAAGCTAGGAAACTAGCATGGTGATGCTTCCCCAGCTGATAGACATCACACTGAATCTTCATGGCACGAGAAAGATGAGGGATGATCTGACGTAGCTTGTCCAGCGAAGGATGGCCTAGTCGTCTGTGCCATTACAAGGCACTCCCCGCAGTAATACTCATTTGACAAGCTGCAGCAACAGGACTTTGAACTAGCCGGTACACACACCCTTCTCATGGCCACCACCAATTGTCCTCCCTATCATGTGGTCCTGAAATGTATATCCAATCGCATTAAAAATGGCACGACAATTCAACTACTTAGTAATAGAACTAACAGATAACAGCTGCATTGCCATGTCAAGTACACAGTAAACATCAGAGAGATGCATGGAGGGAGTAACTTATATCCCTCCCTTACCATAGATGGGAGCATGCCGACCATCTACAAGCTGCACTGAGTGATCCTGTGATGTCTTCTACAAATTCCCAAAACACTGAGAATTTCCTGTCAAATGATCTGAGGCACCTGAATCAATCAACAATGAGCTATTCATATCTGATGCAAATGCATATGCTGTTGTGTCTGAAGATTGAGACTACTCATAGGTCAACTGCGCTAGGCACCGTACAACTACATCGTAATTCGCCTCTGCAAGGGTCACTACTTTAGTAGACACAGTAGGAGGTGTAGTTACAAAAACTTAGTTAGCAACTATAGGCCTTCCAAGTTTGTAATAGCACTTGGCCTCAATGTGGCTAACCCTCTCACAATGAGTATAGGTAGGCTTGCCTCAACCACTATCAGCTTGGCCCTTGCCTTTTCCTCTAAAGGCTCCTTTCCATCCTCAACGAGTACTCACAACAGCATGAGCAGAGGAGGTGTTACTAATAGCACCTTCTTGCATAGACTGGATTTGCAACCTGCTAAGCCTCTTGTATATCTCCTCAATAGGGGGAAGATTAGATAGTGTCAAAATTTGTGAGCATGCAGCAGAATAACTGTCATTGAGCCCTGCCAGAAACATGTGCTGAGAACTCCTTACTCTGATCCCTGCACATGGTTGAGGTACACATAGGCCTACATGCATTGTATTTCTCCAGAAGTCCCTTCATGGTGGAATAGTACTGTGAGAGACTCATAGATTCCTACTTCAAGTGACAGAGATCATAATGGATCTAGAAGACCTGGGTGGAGTTGAGTTCATGAGAATAAGCGATCTTCAGGCCATCCCACATCTCCTTGGCCGTCTTATAATGCGTGACTTCATCTCCAATGCAAAGTATAACACTGTTGAGTATCCAGGCCCTTATCATAGCATCATCTCTGTTCCAAGTTGCATATTTGCTTGTCTGCTCTAGTGGTGCTTCTATGAAAACATGCTACTTCTCATGTCCTTCCACAATCACAAGAAATGTTTGAGACCACTAGGGGTAGTTGGTCTCATCAAGCTTCACAATAGGGGAAAGAACAAGTTCTTGTAGACTACAGTGTTTCCAGTTTGTTCTGATGTAACCCCAGATTCTGACGATGAGAAGGCCATAGTGATAATGACCCACAAGCTTCTCCAAACGCAGGTATGAAATCTGACACAAAATGAGAATACACACCCCAAAATATGCACCAAATGGAAAATACGCACCCCAAAAAAACTTTGCTCACACGCAGTTAACAATCAAAGGGAATACACACTCCAAAACATGCATCAACATGGGAATACATACCCCAAAAGAGAAGAAAATTCTGATTTGATTATACCATCACAGAAGAATTTCCAAACTTTTTTCCGGAAGATCCTTGCTTCAGAACTCCATCACCAACGTGCAAAGGATCTTAAACCCTGAAGCAAGGGAGATCAGGATATACAACCCTCTCCTTACTGTTAGAAGAGACCCAATAGCAAGAAGAGGGCACCAGAGAGGAGTAAGAGGGTCGAGGAACCCCCTATTGCCGCTCCTACCGCTGCAATTAGCAATGACGTTGCCTTCGCCTGGGCGGCGGCGCTGCTGCCGGCATTGTCGCTGCTAGCGGCGCGGGCTATTGTTGCTGCTGCTGGCGGTGACGATGTTGCTGCTACTGGCCGATGCTGTTGCCGGTGGTGGCAGCGGTGGTGGACTTGAAGGTAGTAGGGTTAGGGTTTTTAGAGGTGGAGTCATCAACTTGGCTCTGATACCAAGTTGAAAAAAATGATTTTTCTTAATTAACAAGTCGTCCCTACACCTTTTTATATAGAGAAAGGTGAGGGAAAAGTTACTATAAACCCAACAAAATAATAAAAAGACATATTGCCCCTTACAATATACATAACTCAACAATACTAACATCACACTTATTCTTCAAAAGGAACACCCATGATAAATGAGAAAAGTCATCCACTATGATAAGATAAAAATGCTAGCCCAGCCAATCAAGAATACGATTCCCCACACATCAATATGAAATAGCTAAAACAATTTTGTAAACCTAGAGCTACAACTAGCAGGATAGGAGGCATGGTGGTGCTTGCCCAGCTGACAAACATTACAAGTAATCACAGTAACAGGAGAGATGTGGGAGATGACACGTCTAAGCCTATCTAAGGGAAGAGGGCCCAAGGTAAAGATGCCATTGGAATGGACTCCTAGCAGTAAAGGCGACCCCTCCATGGCAAGCATCGGCATACGGAGTTTGCACCAGGTGATAGACACCCTCCTCTTTGCAACTGCCGCCAATCGTCCTCCCTATCAATTTGTCCTGAAAAGCACAAGTCTGGTCGTAAAAAATGGCACAGCAAGTGGAGAGGTATGCAACTGGAGAGAAGGTATCAAAGAAGTCCATGCCATATGTTTACATGAACTCCTTTGCAACAAGTCAGGTCTTCTATCTGGCAACTGATCCATTTGGATTATTTTTAACAGTAAACACCCATCGATAGCCAACAACTACTGCACCATCTAGTAATATGGTGAGCTCCTAAGTACCATGAGAACGAAGTGCAACTATCTCTTCCTCTATGGCCCGGTGTCACTTTAGATCAAGTATTATCAAAGGAATCTATGTAGCCAACAATGCATAGGAAAACTTCCGAAAAGTAGTCCTTAGACCTTTCTTTGATAGAGTCCTTGTAACTGGATATCTGACACAACTGCAAGGCATCTTCTAAATAGCAATCGGAAGGTTAGGATTATCTGACACCACATCCTTCAACTGGTTTGAGGAGGTATCCACATTGGGATTTGTATCATCACAAGTAGCATCCCATATAATCACAAGACACAACACATCTAATTGGTGTGCGACACAACCTACTAAACCCAACAGCACATGTTTTCTAGCAATTTATGAAGGTTGCACTACAGTGTTATAAGCTAAGACTGTTGACAAGATGTAACTTTTACAAACTAATATTTTTATAGCTTTTCCACTGAGATGGTTATCAAAGACATCACGTTCTCAATGAAATAAATTCATGCAGTTGGATTTGATCTTTAGGTTTACTGGCTAACTCATACACACATATAAGAATAGTCTTTTTTTTCAACTGTTAGATTTTATACTTTTTTTAATTCATTAGATCTCCTTGACTAAAAATTTCTTACAGAATAAAATGACAGATTTCTAATCTATTCTACATTGATGCCTTTATTTTATACACATATACATATAATACAATACACTCATATGTATGCCTTTACTTCCTTTTCTACTGCATTAGAAGAACCAGATACATTTGAGACTGTATCCTGGCCCTTAAATTTGATGGCCAACAGATTAGCCATGGACCGTTCAAATAGGCTACGTCCTATATTAAATTCAAATGCTACTTTCTGTTCATTTTTAGGATAAGGGTAAATCCTGTACTTTTGCAGAATGTAAATGATTGCCTAGAATCTAAGCTTATTTATTAAATATTAAATACTTTGTTCTTTCAGTCGTGTGGATGAAAAGCTTCACACATAATACTGTGCAAGAGTACATACGTGATTTTTTTGTGAGGTTGCACTAACTATGGAATGAATTCAATGTATTGAAGGGTATAAGCAGTTTATGTGTCATGCCAAAACATGTATTGTCATGACTAAGTTGTCTTTAATTTTTTCATTCAAACCTATTGAAATGATGTAGTTTTTTTGGAGGGTGACTTTCCACCCTAATGACTAGGCTTCTGATCTTACCTTCCTCGAGAAAAACTAAAGAATGAAAAAGAAATAACAAACCAAAACAAGTTCGTTGTCTTTTATCTATCAAATAGTGTCCATATACATGTACTAAAAGATTAGGTGAACTATATTTCCCAATTGCTAGTCATTAATGCCATATTTAGGGAGTGGTCTTTGTGATGAAATTATTACCATCAGAAGATAAATTATGTAAAAATTCAGAATCTCAAACATGAACTTTCATGCTTGACAGATGATTCCAAATCTAATTGTCCCACCATACATGCACAAAGGTCTGCAGCTGATGTTGCCTTATGCTTTTTACTTTATAGAGTCCTTGAGAATTGTAACAAGGGAGGGGTTTCTTCTTTCCATTTTCTTTTATTTTGATTGCAGTATTAAGATAAACTGCTGTGACCTATGATTTGCCTCAACATGACAGATTCAAAATTCCGAAGCATTTCATCCCTTGGAAGGAACCATTTCCACAAACTTCTACTGGAAAACTAAAAAGGGATGTGGTGAGAAGAGAGGTCATCAATTACATGCAATTCCTACCAAGCAATTTGTGAGTTGGAGATTTGATGTAGCTCAACCGGCATGGAGTCCAATTTTATTCGGGATTTAGTGCTTCCAATCTTTGCTGTATCCTTGCTGCCAACGAATGAAGCAATGGTGTTTAAGCAGGAAAATTTCGTAAATGGTTGGAGTAACTTCTTAAATCAACTTTTACTGGAAAGTGTAGGGAAGCTTTGATTATTTGAAAGGGACGCTACCTTGATACAAAGTGTCCTTTGTCCTACAATGAATTTATGAGGTATGTAAAATTTTAATGATATGTGAAGTGCAATGGATTTCTCGGGGCAGGTAAAAAAAATTAAAAGCCTGTGATTAAACAAATTTGGTTGCACAATTTGTTCAAATTGAAAATAGTCCGCTACGATCTTTAATTAGCTAACAGGACGAAATTAAAACTTGAGTCAAACTAAAATTAGTAGGTCCAGGTTCGTTGCTTTCCGGATTCCCATGCATATGCTACCGACTTCCGAGTGGGATAGGAATCTAATATTTGGCAGTGGATAGGATGCGGTGATTAAAAAAACAGAAGGTTTAGAGAAAGCAAGGTAGGTGCACGGAGGGGATGACTGATGAGGGAGAAGGGAGAGGGGAAAGAAAGTGACGAGGAAGGAGAGAGAGTGAGGTTGGCTGATGCTGCTCGGGGTAGTAGGGAGAGGCCTAGGTCGAAGTTTTGAGGGAAGGGGAAAGGAGGGGGATCGGGTTGACTTGGATGGTGCTGTTAAGGAGATGGGATTCAAGTTAGGCCATATCTCCTTGGGAGCCGTTGGAGAACGATTCCCTTCTTGATGATCAACTTGACTTTTGCCTACTAGGGAATGCACATCTGGTGCTCCTTCAAGCGACAGATGTGGGGGAGAGGGCTGAAGCAGTGGGAGAACATGCCATTGTGATTTACTCTTTGGGCAAGAGACTCTTTTATGGGGTATTGTAAAACTTTCATCTACAATGTCTAGAGGCTCAAGGATCCCTTACTCTTTCACTTGAGGGAGAATGGGATCTTCATTGTGGAGTAAAGCTCCGAGGGTGTTTATGCCATCCCTCTTAATAAGGGACTGTGGTTCCTTTTTTGTGTGTGGGTCATTGTCAAGAGATGGAGGTTGGAGATTGAGCTTATGAGATCAAAGCCCTTGGTGGTCTTGGTATGGATGTGGTTCATTGATCTCCCCCTCCATCTTCAGTCCATTGCTAAATTGTCAAGGGAGGGACAAACGAACTATAGCTCAATGCATGCTTGATCATGTTCAAGTGTGCTTTGAGATCTTTGCATCCACCTTGCCTCCATTGGAGGTGGACTATATGATGCCTAATGGTGCCTTGGGGTTGGTGAAAATCTCTTTGGATTGGATCCCCTTGCAGTGGCACTCTTACTACATCTTTGGACATACACTCGAATCTTGCTTGTACCATACATCCACTTAGAGGAGAAATTGGAATGGAGGTCGACCAGGTGGCCTCCAACGAGGGTAGGTGCAGTGCCCTCTACTAGGGAAGGTGAAGTTGTGGGAGGAGCTGAGTAGTCGAAGGGGGTGGAAGGGGATGAGCTTGAGAACGTAGGTGCAGGTGAACCCCTACAATCACGTAATTCTTTCATGGATATTTACTCCCCTACCCCTCTTGGGGAAGACCCCATGTATTCAGAAACTGTTAATGGTCATGTCCCATGCACTGCAAATTCCCCCTTGGGGTTCACCATTTATGTGTCCTTCCATTCTGAAGTGGATATCTGGGGAAACAATGTCATTAACCTTAATGAGCCCCCCATTAATTTTGGTGAAGGAAACGTGGGACCATGTAATCATAATGATAGTGCACCCTGTTTGTCTTTGTGGGGAATGATAAGGGATGCAAAACATTTGAAGAATGTTTGAAGATGCTTCAAACAAGAACTAAGGGTGAGTGGAAACAAGCCAAAAAGAAAAAGAACACAACCTCCTTCGAGGTATGCAAGGCCATAGCATCTGGCGATGCCATCCCCATCTCCAAATGTCGTTAGGAGCTTGGAATAGGCCTCCATGCACCGGGGAAGCTAAAGGAGATATTCAAACTCCTTCGGATCCATGATGTTCGGATTGTAGGACTATTGGAAACAAGAATCTCAAAGGTTGGTTGGGGAAAAATCTCCCATAGATTGCTAGGAGTATGGAGGTTCACCTCCAATTTGAATCTCGCGTCCTATGCGAGGGTGTTGGTGGTATGGGACTCGTCCTCATTGTTGTGTTGCTTTCGTCGAGTTTTGAGGAAAAATTACAACCATGAAAGAGGAGAATAATGAATGCCTCAATAGGAAGTCATGGAAAGTGTAGCTTCGGCAAATAACCTTCACAATTGCTTATCACATTGAAATAGATAAGTAAACATTGCATAAAAAAACATCAAGATATAATAAGAAAAGCCTTGAAGGGCAAGGCTATAAAAGAAAGAGCCTAGGAGGACTTGATATTCAGTTGAATCTTATCAAGAGAAAAATTAGTTGTAGATTGTCTTGTCTGAAATATCAATCACTATCTTAATTTTGAAATAAGATGTGTAATACATACGTGACTCTTTTGTCTTGCTTTGTTGTCATTTAATCCGTTTAATTTTACGATTTGTTCGAGTTATTTGGAATGGCTGAATTTGTGTTGGGCTTGGTCTATTATGGTGGTTCAATTGTTCGAAATGCAAATGGAGTGCAATATGATAGGGATTCACATAAAAGGATAAGGATATATATGAATTGAAAATTTGAGGATTTATTGGTAAGATTTGCTTGACTTTAGATATTGATTAAGGAAATAATTGAGTGAAGATTAGTCATCGCTTTCCCTATTATAGAGGGACTGGTTTTTGTTTGACCATTGTGGGTGATGATGATGATTTCCAATGTATGATTGATTGGGCAATTGAGGCTTAGAGAGGGAAGATATTTATCAAATTTTATATTGATGTCGAAGGTGAGTGTTCGTACACCTCAACCACTGAATGTAGAACAATCATCTTAACGACCTCCACAAGAACTGCTTGATGTTCAGAATGAAAGTCAAATGGGTGATGTACCCCTTGTTGGTGCTAGAGCACCACGATCATTTATTTTGATGATAACAAAACACGTGTCATTTAACATTTGTACTTGGAGTCTTAGATTTCAGGTCAATTGCAAATGGATACGTGATTAGACGGAGTTCGAGCTCGCATCCAGGACAGATTGGAGGAGCTTGATGGAGAACAGAGGAGATTCGCGAGAAGCGATAGATTGAAGATGGAATGACAAGAAGAATAGGATAGAATTCTGTTCATTCCTTTCATGTAATTTTGTCTTTATTTTCTTGCTCTTTTATTTCCTTAGAACATCATGTTAAAGAGCCTCAAAGCACCCTAACAGTAGTCCTAGGTACACCGACACAACCCTAGGATACTTAGGTTTTCTGTAGAGAACTTAGAAAATCAATATAGGATTCAAACAGCATTTCCAGACGTCTAATTCCAAAATCAGACGTCTGATACTGTGTTTTAAGACGTCTAACTGTTGATTTAGACGTCTGATAACATTTAGGCTAGACTTGTTAGTTGTCTGATGAAATCAGACGTCCAGACCTATGTCCAGACGTCTTAGAAGATGTCTGATGACTTTGCCAGACGTTCAATTAGTGGACTGTTGGCTGACTTAGCAAACACTCAAAAATATGACCGTTAGAGCCTTATCAGACGTCCTTAGGCCTTTCCAGACGTCTGATAAATGACCGTTTTACCTCGGCTGACCTAAAATCTCTTCTCAGAGATTTTCTAGCCGTTGCACTCTCTTGGAAATCCATTCCCACGAAAAAATAGGTTTCCAGACGTCCAGACATAGTGCCAGACGTCCTATATGTCGTCTGATGGACTTGCACTAGAACCCTGTTTAGATCTGATCCAAGTTAGGAAGAGACCCGCCTAAAATCAGACGTCTGACCTTATTTTCAGACGTCTTAAAGTGATCTTCTAGATGTCTGATGCCAGGATCAGACATCTGATAACCTTGTCAGTGCAATCATTGTTCCTGATTTTGTCCTGATTCTCTTGGGCTTTGCTCCCAACGGCTATGAAAGCTTTCCTAAGTCTTCCAAAGCTTTCCTAAGGCCTCTATAAATAGAGAGGAACCTTTTGCACACCTAGACACACCCAAGCAACATACTTTCCACTCTTTTATGTCCAAAAAGAAGCCCTTGCTCTCGAAGCTCAAGCTCTACATCTTGAGAGCATCAAGTCTTTGCGCACCTGCTCTCCCGCCGTAGTTCATGAGAGCGACATTGCGCCGTCGCATGGCTCACGCACCCACGTCATCGATCCGACGCACTCCTTGCAAAGGGGAGTTTCCTAATTCTTATATAAGCTAGGTTTAAATTACTTTGTTGGCTCTATAGGATTGTTGTCATTTATCTTTGTTATTTGGTTGGGTATTCGCTTTGCGAATTCCCGTCTCCTTCGTGGGACAAAATCCTTCTCGTGAAGAGAAGGGGTTGAGGAACGCTACCCTCGCACTTGTAACGTGGTTGTAATTGAGGTGGAATCACTCTCGTTCAAAGTGATTCGTTTAGTAGATTTGATCAACTTGGTTGATCGGAAAATCCTAACTCAAGAGGGTTAGGTGGTGGTTTTCACCCGGTTTGGATTTCCACATAAAAATTATTGTGTACATTGTGTGTTTGTCTATTTTGTGAGATTGGTATTTTTTCAATTCCGTATTTTTTACGTCACGCTGATCTCACCTCCTCCGAGTAGGGAATTACACCCCTTGACAGGCAAAATGAAGTAGAACATACAGTTGCTGAAAATGAATGCAGGGTAAGGCATATTTCTCAAGTTGTTGATGACCTTTATGTCTCACCACATAAGAATGATATAGACGAAGAAGACGAGTTGCATGAGGGAGAGAATGTCCAGGAAAATGCATGATCTCATGTCCCAACCCGTAATAGGAGGGTGCGTCAGTTTGGTTCTAATAGCAGGCATTGCAATAATCAGTTACCCAAGGATCGAGATATATATTGTTTTATGGCAATTTGCCACATCCTTTTGAAAGAGATGACTCTAATGAATGCTCTCGTATTGGAATGAGTCATCCAAACATATAACTAGTCAAGGGGATGACATTTAAAACCAAGCAAGATTTGGTGTTTGCAATTAAGAAATTTCACATTGAGAATCATGTGAATTTTGAAGTTCGAGAGTCAAATAGAAATGTCTGGTCATTGATATATGCATGTAAATATGAAGGTTGCACATCGAGATTGCGTGTTCATTTCAGAACTTTTGATCAACAGTGGGTATTGAGCACTTTACATGGTCAACACACTTGTAGCTATATTCAAGACAATGGAGATCACCCTCAACTCGATTACAATTTCATGGGACGGTACCTAATGGGTTATGTCAAACGGTCACCTTTGGTTAAGGTGGATTTCTTACTTGAGGTAATTGATAAGAAATTCAAGTATACAATCACAAAGAGAAGGGTTTGGGATGCAAAGCGAAAAGCCATTGAATTGATGTATGGTGAGTGGGACAAGTCATATGAAGACCTGCCATATCTTCTACATGCCATTAGAGATTTAAATCCCGAGACATTCATAGATTTAGAATCAGTTGATACCAATGACACAAACGATGTGATCTTGATGAAAGCTTTTTGGGCATACAGATCATGCATTGAAGCATTTAACCATTATCGACCAGTTATTTCCATTGATGGCACACATCTTTATGGTAAATACAGGCATAAGTTGCCAATTGCAGGTGGTGTGGATGCTAATCAACATATTTTGCCTCTTGCTTTAGCTTTTGTCTATGATGAGTCCACATACACATGGTCTTAGTTTCTTAAAAGGGTAAGATATTGTCTAATCCGTGATCGGGAAGATCAAATTTGTATTATTTCTGATCGCTATGGGGGGATACTTATTGCAGTTGCTAGTGATGATGTTGGGTTACGTCATGTACATTGGAGGTTTTCTGCACATCACATTTCAAGAAATGTTAACTTGCCAGTAAAGAATGTGCATCTGAAGAAGTTAGTAATGAGGGTTGCATTGCAATCTTCACTACTTAAATGGGAATTTTACATGAATACATTGAGAAACATAAGCGAAGACGCTTCCAAATGGTTTGACGAACGTAGAATTGATAGGCAACAATGGATGATGGCTTATGATGATGGATATAGATTTGGAAACATGACAAATTTGAGTGAGAGTTATAACGCGATTCTCAAAGAAGCTAGGGCATTGCCTATATGTGCCTTAGTTAGAAAAATATTCTACAATTGTGTTACGTAATTTGACAAATATTGTGGAAAAGCACATGCAGCAATAGGAAGTACTGAGAGATATACAACATATGCAAATGATAAGCTGGAAAATTGAATGAATATAGGGAGAAGTCATAACGTCACTCATTTTCATGGGATTTTGGATCCATACTGTGAAGTTCTGAGTGGTAAGCATAAGACACCATACGGTTTGAAAGGTAGTAACTTTCACAAAGTTGACATAAGGAATGCGACTTGTACTTGCAATAAATGGCAAATATATAGAATCCCATGCTCACATGTATGTGCAGTGTTGACATCTAGACGAGTTGACATCCGTACAGCTGTCGCCCATTGATACACCTGGGAGCAATAAATGTTAATATACCAAGGGTACTTCAAGCCAATACCTGATCCTAAAGCTTGGCAATCGTACGTATTTCAGAAGCACATCCTTTGATGGGAGAAGAAATGAGATAAAGGACAACTGAAATCATCTCATATCCTCAACGAGATGGATATTCGAGAAAGTCGACAATGTAATAGTTGTCGTGTGTGCATGCAAGAAGGCCATACCATAAGGTATTCCCCTCATTTACAAAATGGAACCTCGTCGTTCACACAACAAATTTCATAGCCAAACACTTGTCGATGCAGTAGAAACATCAATAAATGCAGTGTTTGTAGAAATACTAGTCATAATAGGAAGAATTATTTAAATAAAGGTAAATACAATGCTTCTAATGAATATCTTTTTGTCAATAATGTCTCACATTACATTAACACTATCAGAAAAATAGGCTTTCGTGATGCTTTTGTAGTGATGATTTTTGTTAAAATTGTCGTCTATAGCAAAATATATAGATGACAGTTTTAAAATCACCTTATTGATGATATAGACGACAGTTATATTAACCGTCAATACCCTGTCTTGTGTGTAGAGGTCCCGGCATTAATGTACAATATTAGCCCAACTTTAGATGATGGTTTTATATAAAATCATCGTTAAATGTGCAATATTAGCCCACAGCGCCAGATCCCCCAAAAACCCTCCCCTTTCTTTCCATCCTCTCTTCTTCCCCGAACTCGGCATTCGACCTCCGGCTGCATCGCCGCCTCTTCCTCAGCGAGCAGAGCTCCTCCTCCTCCCATCATACTCCTCCTCCCATGGGCGTCCCCCTCCTACTCGTGCTCCTCCTTCCACGCCGCCGCACACCTCCTTCCATGGCACCGCCCACCTCCTCCACATGAAACTGCCACCCGCTCCTCGTCGATCCCCACAGAGCCACCTACCTCTTCCTCCACATGCAGCTGCTGCCCCCTCCTCCTCAGCCACCATTTGCCCACCTCCTCCCCCATCCACCCCTCCTCCTCCCATTGCCCCCTCCCCACATCCGCCCACCTCCTCCCCCATCCACCCCTCTTCCTCCCATTGCCCCCTCCCCCATCTGCCCCTCCTCCTGTCTCCCCCATCCACCCCTCCTCCTCCTACTACCTCCTCCCCTTGAATCACCCCCATTTGCCCCTCCTCCCCCCATCCATCCATCCTCCTCCCCCTACCTCCCCCCATCCGTCCTCCCTTCTCCCACTCTCAAACCCACTCTCATCCCCAAACTCTCATCCTCATCATTTAATTTTTTAAATTAAGTTTTATTACAAATTAATAATTATTGTATTTGATTTAGGTTATGTCGTCATTGGACACATGCACGTCGATTCATGTGTTTCGCAAGGTATGAATGTGCGCATTTTTGTATTAAATATAATGTTATATTTGTATGCATGAATGTGGAGTGTACACACTTTAATTTTAATGTTTAGAATGTAGGGTAGGTGTGCCCACTTAGGTTTAGAATGTGAATTATTTTTATGTTTGTGGGGTGTACCCACTTGATTTAATAAATTATATTTGTTTGATTGATCGTAGGGTGTACCCACTTTCTTCTAAATGTTTATTTGATTGTATTATATATGTTTGATTGATTTAGTAAATTGACCAATTAAATCCACATTTCACTTGTCACAATCACTCTAAGAACAATCTAAAACTCACTGAAAACCAAATTAGAGGGTGGCAAACCCTAAAACTCTAATGTGATTTTCACATCATGATATAGACAACATGAACATGAGAGCTCAAATTAGGCCTTGAATTCTTTATAAAACCATCTCCAAATCTTCATTTAAACCTTCCAAACATCAATCACCCTTTGGACTTCAGATTAAACTCTTTTTGGATTAAGACACAATACTGCCTAGGTTAGGCTTTTAATTTGAATCCACCCAGGTGATTTGATCACCTAAATCTTCTAAACACTAACAATCAGTGTTTAGGAATGCAAGGCGATTCTAAGAAAACTAGATGGGTCATGACTAAGCCTAATCTCAGTGCATCTGAGATGAGTTGGCCTAAAATAAGGAACAAATTGGATGTATTCTCATCTGAGACTAGAAATCCAATTAGAACCCCTCAGATTCATCGTAATATATCCAATTAAGTGAATAAAAACTCAATTTACTCAATTAAATCTGTTTCAAACCAAATTGAATCCAAAACTCTCGATTGGGCATAATCTCTCAATTCACTCTTGATTGTGTGGTGTACCCACTTTCTTCTAATTGTTTATTTGATATTATTATGTATGTTTGATTGATTTAACAAATTGAATTTGATTCTATTATGTACCCACTTTATGTCTATTTGATGTTATTATTTTGATTCTATCATTAACTGCCTCACAGAGACGACGACAACCTAGGAGGTGGTGGAGTAGGACTTGGGGTAGGAGCTGAGGCTTAGGTTTAGATTATTTATCTTGTCGATAGTTTGGTTTTGTATTTTGCTTATGTATATTGTGACATTATGACATACTCTTTTCATTAGATTTATATATTTATTGTATGTTGAATGTTTTATGTTCTATTTTGTATGCTAAAATTTTTATATTGTGTGTGTTTTGTATGTTGCATATGTTTTAAGGTGTTATAAGATTCTATAATTACCTATATTATATAGGGAAAAAAATACACATATATATATGACGGTTCTGTGTAGAACCGTTATTTTGATATAAGCAATGGTTATGTGAAAATCGTCGTTTAGAGAACTACACGATGATTTAACAACCGTTGTCTATAATTCACGTGTATCATAGACGAAGGTCATCAAAATCGTTGTTTAATGGTACTTCAAGATAGTTTGTAAAAGAACTATTGTTTATAAATATAGATGATGGTTTCTAAAACCATCGTGTAAAGTACGATGGTTTGAAATCAAAATCGTCGTGTATATACTAACATAACACAGACTTTCGCGACTACAGAATACAATGGTTTTTATAGAATATGCAATGGTTTTCAACCATCGCAAAAAGTGTACATCGCTGTAGTGTAATTACAAAGTCTTATTAATATTATTTTTTTGAAATTGTAAATGGAGGTGGGACCAGTTGAGCCATCTGTTTTATACGGACAAAATGTGCATTGATTCACTACTGTATGGGACGATGATGTAAGTATTAAATATTATAACTTTCATTACTAACTCGCATTTTCTTTCATTATAAATGTCTTCCATTAATGAGTGCCACATTTAACTTACATAGGTTTACTCAGCATTGAGATGTTAACAACGTGGTGTTGTCATGCGATCCATTCCTGTACACCCACAAGTTGCCCAGCTTGTATAGGATGCGGGCTTTGGAGGGATCTTAGACTTTGGCTTCATATCATTGGATTGACATCTTATCACAACTCTAGTAGATTGTTGGAAGCCAAAGACTCACACATTTCATATGGCTAAGGGTGAGATGACTGTCACTTTGGAGGACATAGCTATCATCACTGGTTTACCTGTGGATGGCTCTGTAGTCACAGGTGTGACCTTTGTGCCTAGTAGGAGAGGATTGTGCGACCGGCTACTTAGAGCGGTATCGGGCAAGAACCAAATCTCCGATTCTAGGGTATAGATGACTTGGCTGCAGAGGACCTTCGCAGACATGCTAAATGATGTGGATGATGAGACTTATCGTCGATACGCATGAGTTGACATTTTACAGTTCATGGGCGGCATTCTTTTCCCAGACAAGTCCGAGAACTACATCTCGTTGATGTACTTGCCTTTATTAGAGGACTTGCAGGTAAGCAAAATTAAAGTTATCGTTACATGATTTATGGCTTAACTTTTAATGAGTATTTACATCTTTCACTTGTGCTTATTGAATTCATATCACAGGCTGCATGACAGTATAGTTGGGGAGCTGCTTGTTTGGAGTATCTCTATCGCCAACTATGCTTAGCTGCCCGTATGGGGACTGAAGAGATTGGTGGAGCATTGATCGTGCTGCAAGTTTAGACATGGGAGAGGTTTCCCTACATAGCACCTATCGTGCATCGTCGTCTTGAGTATCAAGGACGACCATTGGGTGCTCATTGGGTGGCAACTTTAGATGTTCGGAAGCAGTCAACTAATGTTACGATTCCGTATAGGGGTGCATTTGACCTCCATAGTGCAGAGCGGGTATATAATTTAACGTTTCGAACATATTTATTACGTTAGCAAACATGTTTTAATTATAATACTTGTGTGATTACGTAGGTTCTATGGTAGCCTTACACGTAGGAAATACAAGAAAACCTGCTTGATTATTACCTAGCTGGGAGGGAGATCTGGTCTACACGAGTCCCCTTGATATGTTTCCATATAGTGGAGCATCATTTCCCAGATTGCATCCTCAGGAAATTTGTAGGTCTTCAAGGTGTTCCTTTGGAATGCAATTCAGAAAACAACCTCCATGATATAGATTTGAGGGGAAAATTTGAGATTGATTGGCGTCAACACCATGCATTGTACATTCATGATTGGGGGGGAGGGCAAAACATATCGTTCCACTGACATTGACGAATAGCCCTACCGCTACACTGGAATACGAGGCTTGGTATAACAAGATCACCAGGAGGTTTATCGGTCGACTTGGTGCACTATTGGATTACAATCTTCTTCATAATTACATAATAGTTATACAATAATGCTTGTTAATTATATATTTGGTCATTATTGTTTCCTTTTGTAGTTCAATATGTTGGTTCGAGTTCACGAAATGACGCGTGATCACCCTCACTTTGTGGCCATCAATAACCTAGCTTGCCAAGCAATAGAGATAAACAGTAACACACTAGCACATCATTTCAAACCCCCTGAGCCTCAAGCACCAGATGGTGTGGATGATGAACCTGCAAGAGGGGGTGGGAGGGAATGGGGGCGAGGGTGAGTTTGAGGATGTGGCAGAGGAAGGGGGCGTGGGAGAGGACATGGGAGGGTATAGGGAAATGATCCTGATTCTATGCCGGAGGCCCCACACTCACCACCGGAGGCCCCACACCCACCACCAGAGGCATTAGACCCTCCACCGGAGGGCTCACACCCACCACCAGAGCTGCCAGACCATCCACCGGAGGTGGAACATCCCAATGATCGACAATCCCCTTTTGAGGTATAAACAGTTAATTAATATAATATTCTATTCCTCATGAACTTGGGAATTCTCATCAATTATTTCCATGCAGCAACCTATGCAAGAAGAACCTTCCCAGTCCCCTCAGGCTCACTCGAAAGTGGAACCCCACCAGGATCCACAGGTCACATTTCAGGTAATATAAATCTACAGGATTTTTATAATTCCATTCTTATCAAAATTTTGACACACTTGAAAATTTTGTATGCAGCAACCTATGCAAAAAGAACCCTCCTAGACTTCTTAGGCTCAATCGGAGGTGGAACCCCACCAGGATATACATGCCTCATTTCAGGTAATATAAGTCTACAGGATTATCATAATTCCATTCTTATTAAATTTTTGACACACTTCAAATTTTTTCATGCAGCAACCTATGCAATAAGAACCCTCCTAGGCCTCATCGGGGTAATCGGAGGTGGAGCCCCACCAGGATCTACATGGCCAATTTGAGATAATATGTTAGGATTATTTCAACATTTTCAATTTCACCAATACATTAACATTTCAATAATTTTCCTTGTGGCAAACTCAACCTGATGATCCATTTATGACTCTAGCCATTGAGTTATCTACTGTCTTCGAGATAACACCAGGAGCTCCGCTTAAGAGAAAGCCAGTAGATACAGACTTCGAGGAAGGGACCTCAGTAGTTACTGTTCGTGCCCCACCATCACCTCCAATAGCTCCATATTTTGACGCTACTGGCACACAAATTCATGAAATAGATTGACAGACTCAGAACGATTTCAAGACGATTCTCAAAACCCTCAAAAGACATACACTCAACAAAGAAGAGGATGAAAATAAATGTTCCTATTATATCATTTTTCTTGTTTGAATGTGACTTGTAAACATTGCACTTATGTTGCACACTTACAATATCTCATCAATTTTAGAAAATACTTTCATGTAAGTATTATCATGCAAAAAGTTTGAACAAAGCATCAATGAAAGTTGGTTGTCATACCTTGCTTGGTTTTCATTTAAATGCTTTGTTGGTGTGTATGATTGCTTGGTTTTCATTTAAATGCTTTGTTGGTGTGTATGATTGCTTGGTTTTCATTTAAATGCTTGGTTGGTGTGTGTGATTGCTTGATTTTCATTTAAATGCTTAGTTGGTGTGTGTGATTGCTTAGTTTTCATTTAAATGCTTGGTTGGTCTGTGTGATTGCTTGGTGTGACTACTTGCCACTGCAGCAACAGCAGCTGCATTAGCCGCTGCACCAGCTGCATTGCCCACGGCTTAATTTTTGAGAGTTCTGTCTCTAAATTTGCATTAGTTGTAGCAGCATAGCAGTAGCATAAAAGCAGCAGTAGCAGCATGGCAGCAATAGCTGCTGCAATTTTTCCAGTAGCAGCAGAACACTGCATTAAAAAAAAATAAGAAACTCGCCTCTTCAAGAGGCGAGTTATGTATTAGCTCAAAACACTTAAAGAGGTGAGTTTCATATTACTCTCAGCCCAAAAAATCAGACATCTACTGATTTTGTTTGACATCTGATTTGCTATTATAAGACGTCTGGACAAAAAATTGGACGTCTACAAAAATCCAATTTTCATCATGTTCTTCCCTGATTCCATTGGATTTAAACAAGGCTCTAGTGTATAAGTGTCTGATGACAGTTCAGACGTCTTGAAGAGGCAAAGGGTGTCTGAAAAGAACTATGAGAAATTTGCCACTAAAAAAAGCAAGTTTCTCAATACCACCTACTCCCACGAAGGGTGGGGGAAGAGAAAGCCCCAAACTCACCTCTTGAAGAGGCAAGTTATGTTTAAAGTAACAACCCCTCAAACTCGCCATTACAAGAGGCGAGTTATACACATGGGCAACTTCAAATTTTTTTCCTCTATACAGTAATTAAGGAATATTATTCCCTAATGACCGTACAGAGGAAAATTTTTCGTTCCCGTAGAGGTGAAGATGGTGGTGGGTGTTCATGAGAAAGATGGAAATGAAGGAGAATAAGATATTCATGTGGTCGGTGCCACCACGCTCACGGTAAGGTGGAGCTGTGAAGGCTCATGCACGGTGTCGACACGATTCCACTGGCTTGGTGCGGTGAGCTGTCACCTCGCTAGCCCACGGTGTGGTAGAGCTCGACCATGGAGGCCTACGCGGATGAATGATGAACGGTGGTGGAGTGGGTGATGGCCTCCTCGACTCAGTTGCTGGAAGCCTCCTCTTATAGCCACTGCGAAGAGAAATAGATGAAGGAGGATATGGAGCGGTGCTGAACATGTGTGACAGAGATCCACTTTCCTTGGCCATTAAGGTACCAAGGCGGAGGAGCATTACAAGTGCTGTGAAGAAGAAGAAACATAAAAGAAATTAATTTTGGGTAAATTTATAGATGTTACCCCATGAATGCATTAATGTTATTTACATTAAAACAATGCATGTAATATGTTGAATGCAAACTAAAGCTAATGTATGCTATCCTAACTAAGTTCTAATTGAATATAGATATGCATGAAATCTATTTCTAACTAAACCATGCATGTAATATGTGATGTCTGTAAACTAATTTATATACTAAGTGAATGTATGTTCTGTATATGTTATTATTAATCTTATGCTTAGGGATTTACATGACTAATCAACCCACAAATGTGGGCTCATAAAATACCCCCATGCCTAGTTTTTACTAGTCCCTAGCAAACTCAAGCAATATCTTAGCACTCCAAGTAGACTAGCCAACCCGATCAGACTTCCCTTAGAAATATGTTAAGTTACAGACTTTGGACTTAAGGTACCCAAGTAGAAGCCTAATTACAGATTAGGTTGGCTAAGGACAAGTTGCAAGCACAAGTTTCATTGATTTCTAGCTCTACCCTAGGGTCTATTGGTCTCAGAGTTTAAAGCATCCGTGCATGTGCATTGGTCATATTTATTTGAGGTTGGTATGATTACCAACCTATAAAGAGAGTAAGAAGGATTTTTTTTTTATTTCTCTAAATCTAACCTTAGATTACCTATCAACATGGTCTGTGTTGGATTCATTGTCTCCATCACCGAGCTTCAAAGGGTGCTTGCTTTTGATGCTTCAAGATAGCACCGCCCATGATGACCCCAAGAACTCTTGGCAATCGACACTTTGAGATAGTATCACTCATGGATTTCTTAAGCAAATTCAGGCTTGTGGTAATTAGCACTTCGAGATAGAGCCGCTCATGATACCTGAACTGCACAATGCGCTTACATGCCCCCAGTATGATAGATATCTTAAGAGATAAGTGTCGAGGAGGTAACATGTTATCATCGTGTCATCAAGGTGAGTGACGGTCGACTTTTTGCTTAGCGTTATAGTATTTAAGTGGTAGAAAAATCGACTAATAAAAAATAATAAAAATAACCACTCGCAGAAGAGCGGGTCATGTCCATAGGGAGGAAATGATGCAATCAATACTTTAATTATTTAATGTTATTTCAGATAGTGCGAAATTCCTTTTCAAATTGGACTTAAAATGTGAAGGAAAGTAGATTTGCAATAACCTAAAAAGTTAAAGGTGTAAGTGCAGTTTTCCCTCACAGAAATCCTCAATAAAGTTAGGATGAATTAATGCAGTTTTCACATGATGTGTACTAAAGACAATTAGTACTTAAATCAAGTCCAAAATCAATCTTTAAACTAGCCAATATCAATACCATGCAATTAGAAAGAACTATGAGTGCTTGAATGCAATTCTGCCAGAATATAGTAATAATAATAAAAAATCAAACGGTGGCAATGGCATTAAATGTAATTTCTAATTAAGATAAAAACATAGCTTTCTTCCTCTCTCCTCCTCGCGAGGGGGAAAGATCGTTCCCTGTGCACACCGCCTCTTCTCTTTTTAAGTCCTCTCTCCCTCCGTGCGTCAATCTAGGGATTTGCAAATCCCTTTCTGTTTTTGGCCGGTGATCGTTGGAGAAGATTACTCCAAAGTCCGGCGGGGGAGGGGGGAAATAGCTGCGGCGGCTGCTTTGGGGAAATTATTCCCCCACCCTTGTTCTTTCTGTGTTTTATTACCTACATATAAAAATAACAAAATAATTAAGTTATAGAATGTTATAAACTCAAATTATAAGGCATACAAATATTCTATAACTTAATTGCCATTATTAACACACCTAAACTATACGATTAAATATACTTAGGCTTAATATTAGTCCATTTTAATGGACTCATCAAATATCCCCATGCCTAAAATTTGCTAGTCCCTAGCAAAAATGAATAATAGAAGTAATCAGACGACTTCTTCTTTTCTTATTTCAAAACTTTAGAAATCCAGACAAATGTGAAGTGCTGATAACCTAGATAACAGATTCAAGTGAAAGAGCCGATTCGCATTGGGAGTTCATACATCACCCTTGGCAAAAATTTCTGTCGAGATAAGCAACCACTTCCTTCGGGGATAAAGCAGACGATAATTTGTAATTTGACCCCGGCATTTGGCTTAGGTAAGAGATATCAAATGGATTTGTATTTGGTGGCACACACTCAGCTGGTGCTACATATAGTCTAGTACTGTAGACTCTAGCTCTCTAGACTATTAGACAAGTCAACTCTGAGAGAGGCTACATAACTGTGCTCTCTTAATGTTCCTGAGCACTCTCTTTTCTTTCTTTCTGAGATCAATAATCTGGCCAGAATTAGAAATTATATTCACTATTTGGTGGCCTCACATGGCATCTACACTTCAATTAAAGTTCTAATAACTCTATAACTAAGAGTTCTCAACCAGTATTCAAGCGATCAGAAGTACTAGAAGGTAGGTATGGGTCATATTTGGTGGAACGCAATAGGTGTTTGCTGCCTCAGAAATAGTGTTACATCATTGGACCCCCTTTTTTTTTTTGTAATATAACTATTTTTTTTCTTTTTCTTCTTTCTGTTTCTTTTTTTTCTTTTTCTTCTTTTCTCTCTTTTTTTTTATTTTATTTCTTCTTGTTTTTGTTTCTTTTTCAATCAACACAACACGATACAGACTTTTATTTACGAGGCATTATTAGGGATGATGACGGTCAAGAGGAAGTTGTGTGGCTTATTTGGTGGAAGTGCCTATTCTCGGCACCGGAAAAGAATGGATAGGACAGGCGTATTTCTGACCTTTGACACTATTACCCTCCTTTAGCTGAGGACTCTATGAAGGACGGTCGTAACCATCCACCATAGTTATAGCTTTATTAAGACTCAATCTCTGTGTATCTGCCTTATTTGGTAACTCTCAGGAATTCACTCAAAGTACGCACCTAGGAACAAAGAGTGAAAACTACGCCTAACTCTGAAGTATCATCATCTAATTATCCAGAACTTAAGAGTCCTTGCACTAGACTTAGCGCACCAGTAATCTCTCTACTTCTTCTCACAAATATGAGGTGGATTTACTAGAAGATAGTATGCCTGACTCTCTATGAACTGTCCAAGGGTTCAGTAGACTACAAATGCTCATTAGTTTTCCTCAAGGATCCATTACCAAGTCTACGTGCATGTGAAATAAATGTACTGGATTCTAAACTTAAGAAATAATTTAACAAGAAAAACCTCCAATGACAAAGGTATTCTGCTAGGGACTAACCCAATCAGCTCAAGAAAAGAGATTTTTTTTTTTATATGCTAACCTAAATGCATGAATGCACCTAAAATGCAAATGCACTCCCCCATGCCTAAATCCTACAATGTCCCCATTGTAAAATTAAAATAGGAGAAAGGAAAGAAATCACCTGATGACCACTGGGTTGCCTCCCAACAAGCGCTGCATTTTCTGTCAGCAGCCAGACTAAGAAGGAACCTATAAGTCTGGTTCCAAACAAACAAAGTTAGGCCCTAAATATATGCATAACAGTGCAGGCCTAGAAAACAGGTAACCACGGATGTTGGCGAGCTGATGATGCAATGTAATTCCAAATGCTCGCCAGAAGATATCAAAGCGAAAAACCTCGTTGGCTACCTTGGAAGGTCTAGGGATAATAAACGGAATATGAAAAGGGACCTCCCGAAATAGAATAGGTGGAGGATAATAAGGATCTTCCAGAGCAGGATGGGTTTTAAAAGATATACACATTATTAGTTCAAACCCTTGAATGGCGAGAGTAAAAGTACAAGCATCAATCCATACTCGCCATTCTACTCTAGGATGTACTGGTCTGATATAGTCTCCAAAAAGAATGTACATGAGCAGAGATCTGAGCCAAGGATCGGTTAGGGAGTATAAGGGTTGTTTGTAGTGTTGGAAGGTAATGGTTAAGTTCAATGAGGGCTTAGTAGGTGTTAGGTCCAATTCCAACAATGATTCAGATTATGTACACTCCCTAATAGTTGTAGACAACTTCACATTACCCTGCCTAGTATTAATGATCGGAGTCATATTTGAATCAAGGGTAAACTCCAAATTAGAACCCTTTGATGGTAGGGTGAAAATGTCAGAATCATTATCATTCCACCCATCCCCAAATTTGTTTGGTTCACTCAAATATTTGTCGGGGTGTATATGTGATTCATTAG
The DNA here is from genome assembly GCA_037157565.1 of Thalassia testudinum. Classification (NCBI taxonomy): domain Eukaryota; kingdom Viridiplantae; phylum Streptophyta; class Magnoliopsida; order Alismatales; family Hydrocharitaceae; genus Thalassia; species Thalassia testudinum. Next base: position 63,033,421 of record JAZHRO010000035.1, on the reverse strand, counting down.
GAGTTGGATCAGTTTTTTCAATTATTTCTGACGGAGGATCAGTCTTAATATTTTGGAGGAAGCCTATATCATTGAATTCGTTATTGTTCTCAGGGTATAAATCCTTAAATGACATGTTTTGTCCCCGAGAGTCTCCCATAGACTTCTCATTATTTTGCTTGTCCTCCTCTAATATCAACTCCTGTTTTGATGGAGGATGACTCTCAAAAGAAAGTAGGAATCCGGATTTAATCATATTATTTCTATCCTCTGGAGCTAAATCCTCAAATGATAAATAATTCTCCTGTGATTCACTCCAAATTTTCAGTCCAGATTCCTCTGTTGGGGCATCCTCATCCTCTGAATTAGACTCTTCATATCCCTGAGACCAGAATTGATCATCCTCCATTCCCTTAGGGTCACCTTCATTAGGTACATTTGAATCCTCAGGATATTGAATGATAGGTGTTGATTCCCTAAGTAGAGGGTCAGGAGTAGGCTCACTAAGAGTAGAATGGGAATCCACCAAATAATCAAGAGGGGAAGTGATAGGAACAATAATTTTCTCTTGCTTTTGACTCCAATATAGTTTAGGTGGATAATCACTATGATTGTTGTCCTCTAGTGGCCGCATCTCATTGGGAGAGTCTAAGTGATCGCTACATGAAATTGGATCCCTATTGTTGTTAAGTACCTCAGAATTATTTTCATGATCATGATCAGATAGGTAGGGATCAAGATTATTGGGAACCGTGTAGCTAAGTTGTCTTATTTCTTCATTTAATTGTTGACTATTCCTCAACATCTCTCTCATTGATTCCATAATTTTCTTTTGTTGTTTTTGCATTTCTATCATAAAAGAGGAGAGGCTACTGTTATCAGGTTGGGGAGGATAGTCAATTTTAGGCTCTGGTTGCCTAGGGGTATCAGTCCAACCTCGATACGGAAAATCATGAAGGGTGGGAGGGTTGGGTGTTTGCATGGAAGTAGGGATTTCAGGATTGGAAAATCCCGCTCCTAGGCTCTGCTCAAAAGTGGGAGTTATCAAGCCAGTACTCCCAGGGTAAGAATGAGAATGATCCCATGAATTATCAATGTACCCATCAAAGGATGGATATGCTTGGAGCATGGGATCTTGATTAAAAGATGGGAAGTATTGACTCTGATAATCTGAGTGATAGGAGTAAGAGTAATCCATTTCTTTAAGCAAAACAATTTTAACTCTCTTATGATTTAGCAAAATTCAGAAGAAAACTTCCTAGAGAGTTCTACTGTCAAAGCAAACGCAAATTCAACGGGATCTGTTTTTAGTAGATTGTAGGTCTTAGAGTTATATGTTTAGTTGGTGGTCAAACAAGTTTTGCAAAAATTACGCTTCCTAGGCCAACCTTCGCTGGTGCCTATAACCTATTCGCAAGGGATGGAAGTCTCGAATCGAGCCCACACATGAGGAACTGAAGTAACTTGGTGGATAGGCTTGTTGATTTCCGACTAGCTTCCCTTGTGGTGCAAAAGAGGAGAGGTAGAAATTTAGCTAGTGACCTTATGTGAGGTGCATAGTGTCTCAAGTGTGCAAGCATACAATCGTGTTTTGATTTTTTGAAATTCCGCAAATAGGATCCTTTTGCACACAATTTTTAGTCACAGATTTTAAAGTCCAACCTCTTAACAGTCCCAATTTTTTTTTTAAAGTGACCACTGAATTAATTTAATTCAAGCAATTTAGTGGTCTTAGCTTTAGGTTCAATGCATATGCATGACAAATAATTAATGCTCAAGAGAAGACGTAACTTACTCCAGCTTTCTTCGTGCAGTAATGAATGCAGTGCAATAAAAATAAACTAGATGCTACTCATTCAGTCCTAGATGATCGTCCTATAGATATGCAGCTTCTAGCAGGCAGTTTGATTTTTTTTTTTTTATAATAATAACAAACACACCTAATCTAACTAACTAACAAACATGCAGTTCAAACAATCCTACAATCTAAATAAACGGGAACACGCTCCCAAAAATATGCTCCCCCATACAAGAGCGATAAGAAATGAAATGGCACTGGGAACACGTTCCCAAAAAAAATACCCAACAAGGGTCTAAAAGACAGTAATTAACTTCTAATGTCTATCTAACTAAATCTAACTAAAATGTCTATCTAACTAAATCTAACTAAGATCTACTAACTAAATCAGAAATAGGCTTCTCTGTAAGCCTAAATGCGTGAGATTAAGGCCCACGTGTTCCTGTTGTCATCCTCCAGGTGGTGTCAAGGTCTACCAAAAAGATCGTCTCCACTGTGCGCGTTGTTTACGTTCAAAGTCGTCGCTTTGCTACGCCTCGTCACCGTGTCAGATTCCTTGCAAAATAATCAAAATGATTAGATAATTTTGCAACTCAAAAGATTAAAAAATAATAAAGTCAATCTATTGCGTCTGTTGCCTCCCCGGCAACGACGCCAATTTGACGGTCGACTTTTCGCTTAGCGTTATAGTATTTAAGTGGTGGAAAAATCGACTAATCAAAAATAATAAAAATAACCACTCGTAGAAGAGCGGGTCATGTCCACAGGGAGGCAATGATGCAATCAATACTTTAATTATTTAATGTTATTTCAGATAGTACGAAATTCCTTTTCAAATTGGACTTAAAATGTGAAGGAAAGTAGATTTGCAATAACCTAAAAAGTTAAGGGTGTAAGTGCAGTTTTCCCTCACAGAAATCCTCAATAAAGTTAGGATGAATTAATGCAGTTTTCACGTGATGTGTACTAAAGACAATTAGTACTTAAATCAAGTCCAAAATCAATCTTTAAACTAGCCAATATCAATACCATGCAATTAGAAAGAACTATGAGTGCTTGAATGCAATTCTGCCAGAATATAATAATAATAATAAATCAATTGGTGGAAATGGCATTGAATGTAATTTCTAATTAAGATAAAAATAGAGCTTTCTTCCTCTCTCCTCGCGAGGGGGAGAGAGAACCTCGGGGGTCGATGCAGGGCTCAAGAGGACGGCGAGGTCGAGAGCTTTCCGACGGTGGCAGCGGTGGCGGCGGAGGTGGCCAGAGGCAGCTGGCGGCGGTGGCTGGAGGTGAAGAACGCTGGTTTGCTGGAGGGCGGCTGCTGCTGCGGCTGTTTGAGCGGGTGCACGCGCACGTTGGTGCTTGTGGCAGGAAGAGGCGCACGGGCGGAGGCGTGCGCACTGGTGAAGGTTTTTCCCCGCAAGGGGGAAGAGGACACAGTGCACGCTGCTGGATCACAGGGTTCGCCTTTTCCACGGTGAAGCAGTTCCCCGTGAGGGGGAAAGATCCTTCCCTGTGCACGTCGCCTCTTCTCTTTTTAAGTCCTCTCTCTCCCTCCGTGCGTCAATCAAGGGATTTGCAAATCCCTTTCTGTTTTTGGCTGGTGATTGTTGGAGAAGATTACCCCAATGTCCGGTGGGGGAGGGGGGAAATAGCTGCGATGGCTGCTTTGGGGAAATTATCCCCCCACCCTTGTTCTTTCTAGGTTTTATTACCTGCATATAAAAATAACAAAATAATTAAGTTATAGAATGTTATAAACTCAAATTATAAGGCATACAAATATTCTATAACTTAATTGCCATTATTAACACACCTAAACTATATGATTAAATATACTTAGGCTTAATATTAGTCCATTTTAATGGACTCATCAGTGAGTATACATTCCACCTCTCATGCGGCAAGAACTCATCCAATCAAGTTGTGTTTTCAAGCTTCTCCTAAGTCAGAATTGGGAGAACCAAATTTTCTTTTAGAAAGGTGATCACTATTTACACAAGACCAAATGTATGTGAAATATGGATGCTTAGGTTACGAGGACTCGTAAACCAGAAGGTAAAAAAAGACATCAAGTACTACCTAGCCTTTAACTCAATCCATAGCTTTCCTTCCTCAACCTCTTGAGGAATGGTCTGCAACTTAACTCCTACATAAGTTTTTAAGTCCATAAAGGACCCTAAGAGTCTAAAGCTAATAGCTCAACCTAGCTTCTAAAGTCAACTTAATCTAACCTAAACCCTGGTCTTATGCCAAGAATGCAGCGCCCAGCTAGTTAAGCTCAATTCTATCTTCGACCTAAATGCTTTTTTTTTTTGTGCAAATGCATGCTATGCAACATTATGCAGATGTATGCAATTTTGTATATATGCTATGTATATTCATTAAGTACATGCCCCCATGCCTAAAACATGCAATGTCCCTATTGTATAGAAGGATATTACCTGGGTCAGAGTTGGGTTGCTGTTATTTTGTTTGCAGCCGAGTAGCCAAAGAACCTACAAGTCATGTTCCAAAACCAAAGAAATAGGCCCTAAAAATGAGTGAACACTGGCATAGAAAATAGGTAACCTAGGATGTTGGTGAGCTGATGATGAATCTCGATAGTAAATGCTCGCCCAACCAAGATGGGAATGAAATCTTCCTAAGTCATCGAAGGAGGCTTTAAATGATGGACATGAATAACAACCTTCAAAGGGGTAGGAGGATGACAAGGTTCCTCCAAGAGAAATGGGGAAGGAAAAGTGCAAAGATATACCCCCAGGGTGATGGACTGACCATAGAAAGTGCCAATCCATACTCAGTACCCCAATATAGGAAATGTTGGTCTAATAAGCCCCCTAGTCAAAATAGTAGTGAGCATGTTTTTAAGCCTTGAATTGTCTAGGATGTCCAAGTTTTGTGGCTGATGAATGGCCATAAGGTCAAGATTAGGTGTAATCAGCTTAGTGTCCATTCCTATCAACCTTCCTAGTTTCTTCATTGCATCCCTAGCATCCTTTGTAATATCACAAGTATCTACCTACTCTTCATTAGCAATCAGTTCAAGGTATGGAGTTAAAATTTCACCTTTAAACATAGGCAAATCAGAGGATGACTCCTGATGAGAACATTATCATGAACCCTAACTAGCACATTTTGACATAATAAATTAATCAAAAGCTCCCACATAACCTAAGGGAAGGCCTAAATCAGGGAATTATTCAGTAGAGAATAAAACATTGTAGTACATGAACGGGACTTCTAAGTGCCTAGACATAGGTCAAGTGAACCTAATAAGAGAAAAAAGTGGGATAATTTGGTCTGAAAAGGGTTATGACAAAACCTAGGAATCAAATGACATTCTGTAACCCTAAAACAAATTCACTTTAATTCACGAAGTTTCAGGCAAGATAAAAATCAACTAAACCTTCTAAAATTCATGAAAAAATATTCTCTAGGGTTTAAAACCTTCAATTTGGCCGTTGAAACCTATTTTGACCTAGATTGAGAACCATACCTAATTTGGATTTTTATGCAAAATATCTGATCAAACGTGGTCAAACCTAAAATCCAACTTCACCATTGGATTCTTTAGATCCAAATTAGATTTATACCAAAATTTGGACCTAAGGGAAGGTCGTCTTGACCCACTTTATAAAATGGTCCTCAATAATTACTTTTTGAAACCTTGCAACTACCCCTTCAACTTTCTTGTCGTTTTCTTCAATCCAGTCCTTCTACCACCCGCAGCAGTAGGCCATACCTCCGGCTAGATGCATGGGGAGCCGGCCCCAGATTTGAAAGGGAGACTCCCTGCGTTGTCCCCTACCACATGGGTCGGCTCCCATGCCCTATCGGCCGCCATACCTCTCGTGCGAATGCACGAGAGGTATGGGTATCTGTCTGCCATACCTCCGGCGAAGCTTTTTCCCACCACTCTCACACGCTTGCCGGCCTGCCCTCGCCTATTTAAGGAGCTGCACCCTCTGTCTCATCCTTCAAGCTTCGTTTGGCCTAAGATCTCCCCTCCTATTCGTCTCCCACCAACTCCGGCCAATTGCCAGAGCTTCCAGTGACATTCCCTCTCCTCTCTCGTCGCCCTGCCACCGTACCAGTGGCAGGGTTAACTCCGCTGTCTTCTGCCGCGCTGTACCAGCGGGCGCCCTCCAGACCCCCTTCCTCGTTGCCGTTCTCTCCCCTTGGCACCTTCGTCTCCGGCGATGGCAGCATCGACCGCTCGCCACCTCTGCATCCCCTCCTTCACTCTGGACTCACAGCTAAGTCCCTCTCACCCTTCTCTTTATTTCCCCTCTGCCAATTTATTGTTGCAACCCCTCGACAACCGCAAGCCACCACCATCACCTCCACCTCTGGCAGATCACTGGCTAGGTGTCTCCGTCACCTCCCTACACCCATCCACCTCGCCAGATCCCTCAGAAGCATCACCTCCACCCACTGATCATCTTACGACCCTCCACTGACCGCGCCACCCACTGTCGCCTCTCCCTGAACAGACCCACTCACATAGACTTAGACCGACCTAGGCACGCTTGCCTAGGTTGCTCTGAGCCACAACAACCCCCGTAGTATCTTCGCCGTGCTCTGGCAAAGCTCACCGAGCGTTCTGACAGGGCCGCAAGGCCGTATTCTTGATTTCAGCTCCCGAGCCCTCACCGCCATTGACATCGAGCTTGAAGCAAGCTCACAAGTAGCTCTAGGCCCTTCCAGCTCCAGGAGACGAGCCCAGGTTGCGCGGAAGACTTCCACGCACAGCTCCAGGTCCTCAATTGGCGTATGACGCCTTGGCTGGAGTGGCGATTGCTCGCGTTTGCAACTGCAGGCGCATAGGCAGAAGGGTGGGATGTTTAGTCCTACCTCGTGAGTTTGCAAGCACCCCTCGGTGCATAAATTGAAAAAGTGACTAAGGCTTATCGCCTCAGTCACACGAGGTGAGGTCCCTCTCACCCACTCACCGGGCCTCATTCGTGACCACCCCCCGCGGACCTGGCCCGATCCATTTACCTAAGCCTTGCACACCTCGCATACCACCGCACCCTTGTGGGCCTGGTCCCGGGCGCGTTACCTAACCCGTATACCCGAGCAGGCTCTAGGAGAGCGAACCCCTGAGTGAAATAAAGAGAGAGAGAGAGAGACGCAGGGAGGGTAGGGGTTAGGTTTTGCTTAACTGGGTACATGTGCAGGGAAGAGGAAGCAGAAGAAAAGAAGAGCAGCAGAAGAAAGGAGGAAGAAGCAGCCGAAGACTTAGTCGCACCAAGGAGCTGAAGCAGGAGAAGAGGAAGAGGAGAAGCAAACTGAAGAAGGAGACGCAACTCAAGAAAGAAGAAGAAGCCAAGAAGACCAAGCAGGAAGCAAGAAGGTAGAGACAGAGCAAAAGGGAAAAGAAGAAAAGAAGAGAAGGAAGCTGCCGTAAAGAGGAAGGCTAAGCAGTTGAAGAGAAAGAAGAGAAAAAGAAAGAAGAAGGAGAGCACAAGCACTATAGCAAGTGGTTGCTTAAGGCATCTGATCCATGGAGTCAGACGTCTGAAGATAGAGAGAAAGGAGGACAAAGAAGAAAAGAGAAGTCAAATTTTTACTTCCTCTCTCTAATCTTTTTGTAAAACAATGTATTATTGTAAATTGTGATTTTCTATGCTTCTAAAATCAAGTTTCCTCCCTGAGTTTGACTTCGAAGAATTTTAATATTTGAGTAATAAAATCAAATCAAACTGGTTTCTCACCAACTCCCAATTAAATGAAGGTTGGAAGCAACAGATTTAGGGATTACCCTATCAATCTCATCCCCAGATTCTTGTTCTTTACTCAAATTCTCCCCAAAGTCTGTATGTGATTCCACATAAATCTCATAAATTGCTTCCACATTTTCCATTATTTGATCTTGAGGGATATCATTAATAGGAGCCTGGAGGAAACCTAAGTTGATCAAATCTGTGACATCCTTGGGGTTAATTCTTCAAATAAGACAATCACCATTAGTGTCACTCCAAATCCTGGATGTAAGTTCCTCACATAATTCATCCTCCTCAATAGTCAATTCATCATCTACCCAAGTATTATAGTCATTAGGTCCCCTAGAGCACTTTATCTAGGGTGATGGTTCATCCTTGTATCATCAGACTTCTCAGATAAGTGAATTTCTTCAGGGTCAGGTTTCCTAAGGGTGGGTTTAAGTTCCATTAGTTGATCATCATCAGAAGTGTGAGTAGGATGAACAATTTGACTTCAACCCACTTCATCAAATATCACGAAAATACTATCGTCTGGGTTGAGGTCTTCCAATGGTACCACCATTTCCTTCTTTTAACTCCAATATAGTTAAATTGGGCACTTAACCTCACTGTCATCCTCGGGTTCCCACCTTTCTACATCAATGCATACCTACTTTCATTCATATCCTCCTCCCACTTAAGGTGTGGACCTCTCAAGGAAGTGTCTTCTAGCGGGGAGGGTTCAAAATCAATCCTAGAAAAGTAGATATTCTTCTTTACAGAATATCTAAAATTTCCCTCCAACTTTGGGCGTGGCTCTCCCACGAGAGATGCATCTAGCGTAGAGGGGTGGAAGTCATCATCAAGGGTGTAACGTAGGTGGCTAATGTCTTCTTTTCCTTGTTGGCTTGCTCTTGAAGATTATCCTAATAATTCTATCATTTCATCTTGCATTTTCTGTATTTCCAGTTTTAAGGTGAAGTGATCACTATTTTGAGGGGAGAAGTCAGGCTGAGGGGTATAATACCGAGTTTTTGTCCAACGATTACAATCATTAAGGGATGGTAGGTTGGTTATTTCTATGGTGTGTGGGATATTGGGCAAGGCAAATCCTGCTCCTAAGTTTTGCTCACTGATTTGGGGCTTAATTAAACCAATATTCCAGCAATAGGGGTACAAAGGATCCCAATGATTGTGATTTTATCCATCAAAGGATGGGCCATCTTGGTGTATGGGATTGAAGATTACAAAGTTGGGGTAAGGGTGTGGGCAAGAAGTAAAAGGATGGAAGTCAAGGTGGTCCATTCTAACTCACACCACAGTCAGATTCTTTCCCAAGCAAACACAATTCAAAAGGACTTTTTATGTCTTTACTCAATTAAGGCCTTTGAGATTTAAGTCCAAGTGTAGGTGACAATACAAGTTGCCCAAATAGTTATGCGCCTACTTGTTGACCTACGATATGCCTAAGACCTAGTTGGGACTTAGGCCATCCTCCCTAAAGCCCAAAAAGTCCAGCCGCCTCCAAAGCCGACAAAGAAGGATGCAAGTAGGCCTAGGCCTTCCTTTAAAGCGGTGCTTCTTAACTACCCTCAATCCACAATTTTGGAGGTGCTTGAACCTTCAAGCTAAAGTTTGGGTCACTTCAGACCCTAGCAGTAGGAGGGCTCTCGTCCTAGCAGCTCGAAACTTTGGAGTGTCTATATACGTGCCTTGGTGCACAATCATGCACGTGTGCATACAATGTAAAAGATTTTAAATTTGAATTTTGAATCGCACACTAAGTTTGAAAATCAAGTCCTTAGTTTTTAAATGTTCCTCCTTAACTTAAAGTCCTTTTTCAAGAAAAATATATGACAACTTGTTAGATCTTTTCAATTCAATTAGGTGGCCTTGCAATTAAATCCAGATGTAAATGCATGAATAGGATATAATTTAAGGAAAAGAAAATGTACCTTTCCTTCGGCGATCAATAATGAAATGCATGCAAATTCAAAATAAATCTAGAAGCTACTCATACACACCTAAATGGTCATGCTAGGGCATGCAGCTTCTAGTAGGCAATTCATGATGTTTTTTTTTTTTTTATCGACCCTACTTACACAAACAAGAAAAAGGATAAACTAACCACGAAAGAAAATAAAAAAGCTAAATCTAAAGAAATGGGAACATACTCTTGAAAAAATACCCACACAGGGGTCTAAAAGATGGTAGGGAACAAACCCCTCAAAAATAGTGACCCCAGAACAAGGGTTTTCCAATAAATGAATGTGCGAAAATGAATAAAGAAAAATAAAGTTCTAAAACCTAAATTCCATCTACTCAAAATGGAGGAGATGATGATTGCAGCTCCCTCGAAATGTTCTCCTCCGAATCGTGGCTCAAGGTCCACTTCAATTGTGAGCGCGGTGGCTATGGTGCTCTTTCTCCCAATGTGTGCCCTGCTGGTGATGCCAAGGGTCACCTAATCTCTGAGGCTGGTGCGGCAAGATGTAGGAGATATGCGTACCTCGCACAAAAAAGATCAAAGTGAAATATGCCTAAAAAATAATGTGTGAACAAATAAATAAATAACTGTGAGTTTAACAGGTCCGTTGCCTCCCGAGCAATGGCGTCATTTGATCAAGTGTTAAAGAGGTGTTTGAAAATATGATCTAAGATTGCGTTGTAGTATAAAAATTGAGTGGCAAAATGCGATAAACAAAATAGATGAAAAATAAACAACCACTCACAAGGGAGCGGGTTGTGTCCATAGGGAGACACTAGCCTATCTAAACTTGTAAAAGTTGCAAACAATCATTCACCGAAAATCTCCCAAAAATCTAGTCGAAATCAGCTTTAGATTAGGATAACTATGTCTAAATATGTTGAAATTGCATTTTCATGGAAAGACAAGGATATTTTAAAAATTAACCAATATATAATATTCAATAAATGAGAAAAATAATGTTGGCAATGATGGTCCACGTAATTACTAATAGAAAGGAAAATAGGGAATTCTTTCCTCGTGCTCGTATGCACGGAAGAGAGAGAGTCCGGCCACGAGGAGCTCACCGGAGGTGAGCGGCTTCGGGCTGCATCCGGCGATGGCTGTGAGAAGCAGGACGGTCGGAGTTGACTGCATGGAGAGGAAGAAGGTGTTAGATGCGTGCTGTGCACGTCCTTGTTTGGGTGCGGGGGTGACAGCGCTGCAGCTAGTGGTCGCGCGTGGGCGGCGTGGCGAGGGCTGTTGGGCGTGGCGATGGTGCGCAGAGGTTGTGCATGGGGCATGGCGAGGAGAGGGGCATAGGCGATAGGTGCGTCGGTGCGTGGTGGAGCTAGCGGAGGGCACACGCACAAGAAGGGTGGAGGACGGTGCGCGCTGGAGCAGGTCGCGGTGAGGAGAGGGGCGGGGCGTGGGGGAGAGGGCGACGGTTGTTGGCCGCTTGACATGAAGGTGATGGGTTCCTCAGTGGGTAATAGGGGAAGAAGATTAGGAAGAAGAAGGACACGAAGAAGAAAAGGAAGAGGCGTGGGAGTTGGTCATGTTGTGGGAGGTGCTGCTATTGGCGTGAGGAGTCGATGGTGGTCGAGGTGGAGTCAGCGGTTATGGGTTCCTGCAGAGGTGAAGATGGTGGTGGGTGTTTGTGAGAAAGATGGAAATGAAGGAGACAAAGATATTCACGTGGCTGGTGCGGCCACGCTCACGGTGAGGTGGAGCCATGAAGGCTCACGCATGGTGTCGACATGATTCCCCTGACTTGGCGCGGCGAGCTGTCACCTCGCCGGCCCACGGTGTGGTGGAGCTCATTTGTGGAGGCTTGTGGTGATGAATGACACATGGTGGTGAAGTGGGTGGTGCCCCCCTCACTTAGTCCCTGGAAGCCTCCTCTTATATCTGCTGCGAAGAGAAATGGACAGGGGAGGATATGGAGCGGTGGTGAACACGTGCGACAGAGATTCACTTTCCTCGGCCATTAAGGTGTGGAGGTGGAGGGGCATTGCAAGTGTTGTGAAGAAGAGACATAAAAGAAATTAATTTTGGGTAAATTTATAGATGTTACCCCATGAATGCATTAATGCTATTTACATCAAAACAATGCATCTAATATGTTGAATTCAAACTAAAGCTAATGCATGCTATCCTAACTAAGTTCTAATTGAATTTAGATATGCATGAAATCTATTTCTAACTAAACAATGCATGTAATATTTGATGTATGTAAACTAATTTATATACTAGGCTAATGTATGTTATGTATATGTTATTATTAATCTTATGTCTAGGCATTTACGTAACTAATTAGCCCACAAATATGAGCTCATCAAACATCTACTCCATTGGACAACAACCGGTTGGTTGGCTATATGAGAGTCAGTCAGCGGGTTAAGCAGCCTGTCGATTGGTTGATGAAGAGTTGGTCGAAAAATAAGGGTTTTGGTCGGTGCCCTATAGCATGTTTGTGTTGATTTGAGGTTCTTGAGTAATGGGTTTGGTTTTCTATGCAACCTAACGATCAATTAGGTTCTTAACTCTATTTTGGGCTCTTTTACAAGTATTCTAAGAAATAAAATAACAACGAAATAAATACAAAGATTACAATAACATTTCTAAGTCCTATTCTTCTTTCTCTTCAAGCTTTAAGCCTTTAGCTCTAAGTTTTAGCTTAATTTCTCCAACTCCATGCACCTTGATGCTTTTACTATAGCCATCATGCGCCTCCACTTGAGCTTGAACTCCAACAAATTGCATTAATCTGTAAACTCACAACTCAAATGCAATTGCTAAATATAAATTATTTTGTTGTCATTAAAATCAACGACTAAAGTGCATTTGCACTAACAATCTTCTCCTTTTTGATAATGACAAAATCATAAACAATAAAGTTCAAAAACTCTCTCCCTTTTTGACAATATCAAAAAGGCTCAAATTTATTTTAATCCTAAACTGTCCCTTAATAAATGCCTTTCTAAATATTGATTAACTCTCCTTTTTTTACATAATAAAGGAAATATGATAATCTTCCCAGAAGCATGCATTTCAATGTAAAATTCAAATCGACTAGTATTAAGGGTGATCTCCCCCTTTTTAATGGAATTTTAGCAAGTTATTTTTTAGATTTTCTCCACCTATCTTGATGCTAATTCAAAAGAATAACTCATCAAAATCAAAAGTTTATCTTCATTGGGATGGATTCAAACCATCATACGCATTTGGTTCGTCAAGAATTTTGATTCTTCCTTGATGAAGTCCATACAAGTAGCTTCTTGAGTTCATTTGGAAACCTTTAAAACAAGATTGGACCATATATTTAGGTACCCACATTTTCTTGGGCCCTCTTTGGTCAGCCTTTCTTGACGAAGGTTGGGGTCTACTTGGATTCCAACCATTTGGCTTTCTTACATAAAACCTCTTCTTGGTGTGTGCATTCCTATTTTTAGAAAATTTTCTTTTAGTGATTTTTCTCAACTCACTAATCAACTTGTTTAAATTTTTCTTAAGGAAACCATGGTCATTCTATATAACACTAATCTTGTTCTTTAAAATAGAAATTTCATATTTCAGTAAGCTATTTTCTTCAATCAACTTGTTCTCTAAAGCTAAAGTCTGATTTTCTAAGACATCGTCTTTTTTAGTTTTAACAACACAACATCCAGTTTTCAGATTTTCATTTCTATCTATGAGATCATGATTTTCTTTTTCGAGATCACTACACGAGCTTTTCAAACATTTATTCTCTAAGTTCAGAGAAGTGCTAAATTCTTATAATTCATCTATTGCATCTTGTAACTCTTCTACAAAAGAACTTACCTCCTCATTGTTATTGTTCTCATCATCTTTTTCGCTATCATCCATGATTGTCATGAAACTGAGGCAGATGTTTTATTCTTCGTTTCCTTCATTTCTTCTTCCTCGTCCGAGCTTATACCATCCGAAGTGACTTGACAAGCCTTCTTGTGTTTCTTCTTCTATTTTATTCAAGAAGGGGCATTCAAATCTAGGGTACCCCTTCTTGTTACAATGATAACAATAGCTTTGTTCCTCTTCCTTCTCCTTTTTGGATTCCTTGAAAAGCTTAGAAAATTTCTTAGCTAGGAATCGAATCGCTTCGTCATCATAACTCACCTTGCTTTTTGATGCGGCTTTGAAAGTGAGTGTCTTCTTCATCTCCAATGTCTCCTTTTCTTTCATCTTGTTCTCATATGCCATCAGATATGTCCTAAGAGATCTTTTATGTTGAGCTCCTCAATTTGAGAGGCTTCTTCAATGACGGTCACCTTTTGTTCCTATTCTAAACTAAGGGAACGTAGGAGTTTGGATTGAAGCTCACCTTGTACGAACATCTTTCCCAATGATTTGAGATTATTCATAATCAATGTGAACCTAATGTTCATTTTACTTAAACTTTCATTATATTTCATAACAAAAGATTTAAATTGTTGAGAAAGCAAATTAATTTTAGAAGTTTCTACCTTTGACATACCTTCGTGTATTACCTTGAGCATTTTCTAAATATCGTTGGCGATAGTGCATTGGGAGATAAAGTTGAACTCCTCTGGGCTCAACATGCAATACAACACATTAATCATCTTTGCATTTAGAGATAACTCCCTCATTTGATCTTGTGTGTAATCTCTCACAGGCTTCTTTGGAATTGCGAACTCCATGCCACATTTCTCCTATATAAAGTATTCATTTGTCTGTAGCCACATTCGCATTCATAATTTCCAATAGGGATAGTTTTTCTAAGTAATGGTGGATTGCCCATCGTTGTGTCTCGTAGCAATAGTTGTCCCCTCCATGGTTAGATCCTCATTGGGTGTGACCCATATATGTGAGAATGATGCTCTGATATCAACTGAAATTGCACTAGAGGAGAGGTGAATAGTGCAGGAAATAAAATATGATAAACAATTACAATATAAGTTCTAATTCACAAAAACATTTACTAGACAAGACAAGATATTTTGGTGAAAACCCAACCTAGGTAGAAACCACGTCTTAAGTATCCCGACATAGGATTTTTCGATCTACAGAGTAAGTCAATTCTACTAATGTACCACTTTAAATCGACGATGGCACAACCTCAATTACAACAATACTTTATACGAGGATAATGCATCTCAAACACACTCTTCTCTGCAAAAAGTATTTTGTCTTACAAGGAGACAGGAACAGGAATTCGCAATGCAAATGCCCAACAAAAACAAACTATGAAATGTAACCTATAGAGACCACAATAAAGATTAAACTAAGCTCCTATAGGTTTAAGGATCTTTTTTAAGATGGAAGTGTATTGTAATGGAAGCACAATGATTCGGTGCTCTTTGATGTTGCTTGGGTTGCTAGGAGAGTAGCTGATAAGCATGATTTTGTATGTGAGAAAGATTGAGTTGAAAACCCGTCATCGTAGTGCGTAAAAATTTGCTACCAGATAAAATTTATAATCAAAGCTTGAGGTGAGCCTCAGGTCGAATACGGGATAGTGAACATTTGGTTTTGAAAATCTGCGCTTTGATTTTATTTGTTTTTTGTGTTTTGGGGCTTTGTAATTTTTTTGGTATTTTTAGGTAAATAGAATAGTAGGCAGGGATTTATCTAACTAACCTACTCTATAACTAATTAGAGAGAGAGAGAGAGAATATCAATATATAACCAAAGTTTATTACAACTAATCTCAAAGTATAAGGCTACACTAGAAAGTGATAAAAGATAGAATGAGTTGAGGAAATCCCCCTCGACGGTTGCTTGGAGGATGACTCGCTTTGATAATGCTTAGATGAAGGTGGTGAGAGGCTGGAAAAGAAGAACGGCGTCAGAGGAAGGAGGATGGGGCAGGATAGCATTGCAACGATGATCTACTTTCGGGTCGGGGTGAGAGGATGGCCACGGGATGCTCCACGAAGGTAGTGGGAAGCGGGAAAATATTTTACTTTTCTGCTCTAAGGAGCATCTCGGGCTTTATACTAGCTCCTTAGAGCTTTGGAGGAGGTGTGGGAAAAAGGTGAAGAGATGAAGATGAATGGAGGGGGGTGAAGGCTTTTTAAGGTAGAGGAGAGGAGGGCATGGTCATTCTTAGGCTTCAATGGGCGAGCATTAGACATGTATGCATGTCTCACGCTCTTGCTGGATGTGAAGAGGTTTCCCCAGTTGGTCAATTCGCGAGGAGGAATGCTAGCCCTTAGATGCTCTTCAAACGATTCCAAAAAGGCTTTGAGATCATTCTCAATCGCGTGTACATGTTCGCTGGCGAGAAGCGTAGACGAGAAGATTCAACCGCTGGATCTCCATCAAAGGGCTCAAATCGCACGAAGCCTACACTCAGATCGCACCTCGGATCGAAATCAGGTAGCTGACAATGCACTGGATGGCTTAAAATCATGCCCATGTACGTTCTTGCATGTGATTTCGCATGATCGTGCATGTACAAGACTCCCTCTCATCTAGTGCACGGGATTGTACCTCGTGGAAGCCTCAGGGCTACTCGATGGAGGTCCGGCAGCTAAAATTCAATTGCTGCGGAGAGGGTGCCTCAACGAGACTCGACCCCGTGCCATCTTTTTTAAGTTGGGTGCTTCACCAATGTGCTACAAGCCCGCTGGATGAAGATTCCCGAGATTAAAGCCAACTATGAGAGGCGAGGGTAGGCAGTAGCGGTGGGTGGTCTTGGGCAGTCTGGATGGCGCCACGTGGTACCATCTAGACCGACCATCTTCTTCTGCTCGTAGATGACGCCACGGATGTTGAATTGGGTCAATTTTCGTACAGTTGGACTGCGATCATTGATCTAGATCCATTCGTGCGGTTGGATTTGTCGTTTGAATGTCCAAATTACGTCACGTAGCCCCTTAGTCGTTGATCTTCCTTGGACTGCATAAGGTGCTATGGGATAGCAATAAAGATGATTTTGGAGGCGTTGGACTCTGGTCGTCATTCTAATCAGATCCATATGGTCGAATCGTCAATCCAAGGTTCCAAAATAAATCTCCTCTCCTGGCCACAAAAAGACACAAATTAACCTATAATTTATACAATCTATCATAAATGTAAAATGATTCATGCTATGTAATATTTATAATGTGGAATGTAATGTTAAGATTAGGAACTTGTATAAATAGACATTTTATCATGAAAAACACTGCTACAACCCTCGTGTGTGAAAATCGACTCAATCTGACCTTTGTAACAGTCCTTACAACAAAAAGAAGATGGACGGCCTAGATCACGTCACGTGATGCAACCCAGGCCGCCCATGCACACGCACGTGCCACCGCACACACACAGTAGCGTGGGTGTGCATGGGCACGTGGAGGCGCGTGACATGGGTGCGCGGAGCGTGCACTAGTGCAGCAGCAACGTGGGCACAAGGTTATCTTCAGCGACGTTTGCAGCGGATCTTCAGCAACGTTTTTTACCGTCCCTAAATGTCTTGTATGCGAATTTGATTCTTTTCTCCATCATAAAAGGACTCCTACCCCTCCCATTTTTCTTCATCTCTTCCTTTCTTCCTCTCACCACCTCCATGGCTCTAGAGAGAGCTTGTACCAAGTCTGAGATGCTCCTCTAGAGTAGAAAACAAATATTTATTCTCGCCTCTCATCCCCCTTTGTAGAGCATCCCGTGGCCATCTTCTCACCTCCCTTCTGGAAGAAGATCCTTGCCGCGACGTGTCCTGCCCTGCCTTCGTTCTTCGACTCCATCCTCATTCGTCCCGCTCCTCACCACCTTCCTCTAGGCGACGTCAGAGCGAGTCATCCTCTAAGCAACCATCGAGGGGGATTTCTCTCACCTATCTCTATCTTTATTGCTTTCGTAGTATAGTTTTCTCTCTTTCCTAGTTGTAATAAACATTTCATTGTAAAATACATGATAGTTTCTCTCTCTGTCTCTCTCTTTTTATTTTGCAAGTAGATTAGTTAGATTTCATCAACCTGATCTCTTGCCCTATTAAAAATACCAAAAAAATTAGAAAAGACAAAAATGACAGAAACAAATAAAAAGCAAAATGCGGATTTTCAAAACCAAATGTTTGTCTCCCCATGTTCCACCCGGGACTCACTTTTCAAGTTTCGGTTATAAATTTTATTTGATTGACAGATTTTCTCGCAAATGGAACTAAGACGACGGGTTTTCCAAACTTGAACCCTTTTCACGTACAAATCTGCCACATCATTTTGGTGCCGTTGCCGAGGAGGCAACGCTCTTTGATTTTTTTTGCATTTTTCCGCATTACTTACATATTGTTCTAAGCTATCTTTCTTCTTCGATTTATTGTCTTGTAAGAACCCGATCGAGGAGCCAAAGGCGGCAGATTGGAGTAAAGTGCAGGTAGAGACATTTGCAAGTTTTCCTTCACTTCCCCACTGTTTGAGCGATAAATCGATGTTTTAAAATTGCTTCATTGTAATATAGCCAAAATAACGCTCAAACAAATAAATTTTATTATTCGAATATCAGAAATGAAAGTCTGAGGTCGAACACAAGGAGTAAATAGGAATTCACACACTAATCTCTAATAGAATGTAATTGAGCACAAAATTTAAGCAAAATAAATTACTCAGAAATGATAATCAATGCAGAACATGAGTATAACAAGAATTTGACATGATAAAAAGAAATCTATAACAAAATAATGGTGATTTAGATCACCAATTATTTAGTATAGTTATATGTAAACTAAGGTAATCAATAATGCCACAGTAATCATGACCAAAGCAATCAAATATCTACACAGTAGCTTGAATGCTATAGTGCCTTCTTCTTTGTTTCTTATTCTTGCTTCTGCTTTCTTCTTCTTTTCTTTCCTTCTCTGCTTTCTCCTCTTCTTTAGCTTCTGTCTCTTCTCCTTTTCTTCACACATAGAGGGGGATGCTTCTTCAAACGGCTAAGTGTCAGCTGTTATTCTTTGTAGCAAAACCCCCCAACCCCATGCTCTCTTTCCTTTCTCTCTGGGTTCTTCTCTTTCTCGCCTTCCAAAGGCCACACACAGTATCGGGTAGTCGGATTCGGGCAAGAGCGTACCCGGGACCAAGGCTACCGGCGTGGGTGGTAGCTGAGGTGTGGGCTTAGGCAAGTCTGGTGTACCAAGTACTCGAGACCACGCTTTCCAAACCCGTGGTTGTACTGCATTTAAGATATGATGGTAAAATTATAGTTTTAACCCTATTTTTTTGTCTTTCCCTCAGAATGGATTTGCAGTGAATTATGACTCTCTGGCAGTTATGTAGGAGCATTTACTGGCTTAATCAGATCAAAATGAGCTAGTTATGGCTCATGATGGTGTTCCCATCACCTACCCACTAGATCATTTCGCTACCTTAATAATCAAGACCTAATCTACTTAGGTGTTTTCACAAATCCTAGGATAGAAATTTTTAGTCTTGTTTGTCACTACACTCACCTCGCCATCCACATAAATAAAAAAATAAAAGAAAAGGTTATTTGATTGTGGGATTTTTTGAAAGAGACATACATTAACACCCACAACTCTCGACTTAAGGCGCATCACTTCACATCGATTCTACCACTTAACCGGAATCTGACCTGTGGATCCAGTACACCCTAACTTAACCAACCAATAAGTGAGTAGAAAATTTGACTAGGTTAAGACTTTTTGTGTGCCTTAACTAAGTGGTGCAACAGGACAATTGATTGAGCTATTTGGGCCGCACTACTCAAATTAAAATTGATTCATCAAGTAGATTGCCACTTAGGGTTGATTTTTAGGATTGAACCAGGCACTTCACATTTTAGTTTTGATTTTTAAAGGAATATATCTACACCCGTATCTTCAAAACTTGGAGTGTTCTCCTAAACTTGATTGAATACACCTAAGATTAAACCTTAAAAGCTATTAAACAAGGTTAAACCCTAAAAAATATATCATTAAATAACCTTGTTTGCAAACCCTGGTTGTGCATGCATACACATTTGAATCAATCATTAAGGGCACAACCCATCTAAAGGGCCCATCACATTCCAAGAGCACAATTATCCCAAGTCTAATTAAAACTGAGTAGATGTTGGCCTTAAGGATTAATTCGCTCTTCGGGGCTCAGATTGAGATTTTTTTCGATTAATCTCCTACTGGTCCATCTGATGTCTAGCTAGGGGAGTAGTGTCAAATGACCGTGGCTGAGGTGTACACTAAGAGCCGGAGGCGCAAGCCTAAGGAAGAACCTTCTCCCCATCCCCTCCCTCTAACTAGTTGGATTGACTGGATAGAAGTAGACCAAATCGTTTATAATTTCAAGATGAGTCCTGGGGGTTTGTAGGTCTTTAGGCTAACTCACCTAAGGATAGGGTTGATTGCTTGTATTGCAGGGCTCCTTTCTCTATTCTGATTTCCCTCTTACTCTACTATGTATCCTTCCACATCCTACACTCATTTCCCATCCTGCCTTCCTACCACCACTTATATGCAAGATGATTACTATCCTGACTCAACTTATAATTACCCATCCACTAGCCGGGATAACTTTGATTGGGGATACGATACCGAACCTTAGTGTCCAGGGCCTAACCCTAGACAATAAGACTATGATTACTATCCCTTCTAGAGCTACAATGATTATAGATCTCCACCCTTTGATGATCAACCTAACCTGATTTACAATCAAGAAGGGTATGTTGACTATAACACCTACCCTCCCTAGAATTATGCTGAACATAGGTCACCGTTATTCTTTGAACAACCTGACACGACCTACCATCAGGGAGGGACCCAAGAACCTCGATATCTTGACTCCCCTAGAATGAACCCAAACCCACCCAACCCTGAACCGAATCATTCGGTTCAGGTGAATTAGGTCCAAGATAGGGTGTTGGCTAACTTGAGGAATACCATCCAATCTCTAGAGGCTCAGCCAACACCATGCACTAAAGCATTGTAACCTATGATCAAAATGATTGATGAGCTTAATAGTTCTCTATTGGATTTGCTCCAAAATGTTAGGAACAGGGGCCTGGGTGAGTTTCTACTTGGGAAATTGTCGAGGTTGAGGATGAAATTTGTGGTTGCCCTAGTGCAATCTTGGGATGATTCTCAAGATGAACCCCCTTCAGGAGAGCTAATATTTGAACCTACTCAGCTCCTGTCAGGGGGGATACATATGCTGAGACCAGGGATGACTAGATTAGGCTAGAGCAACCCATTGAGGATGAATCGAGTTTCTCACCTGAGATCCCAGAGCTAGGGAATGAGGAAAAATATGTCTCAATGGACCATGAGATGACATATGATTTTGAGACATATATAAATGAGGATCATAAATTCTTTGATTTTGAGGGTGAGGAATCTCTTGGTGAAGTCTCATTGGAGCTTAAGGAGAATGATTTTAGTGAGACTAATGGGCTCGAGGAGCAAGATGAATCATTTGATAGCTCGGTTATTGAAGATTATGATCATGCTGGGGCTAACTTGGACGATCAAAATCCTGATGATTCAATCAGTAGCCCCATTGCTCATCCACACCATGAAGGGCTGAATTATGATATTTTTGATATCACCAGACCCAAGTCAATCTTGATTCAGCCACAATTGTTGGACTTGGGTGTTTTAGATGGGGTGTACAATGATCTGGAGGTCCTAGAAACCTTGATCTTGGAGGATAGGAAGTTGGAAATAAAGATCTGGGAAGCTACTTTTGAGGGAACTACAATTTTGGATCTAAGGGTACTTATTGACTTGACATCACCTACTTTCTACTAGGACCCTTAGGATATCTTTCACGTGCAACCCATGCTCAGAATCATTGATTATCTTTTTGAGTTGAAATCTAAAAGGACATCCAAACCTATTGAACCATCTCTACACATTGTCTGACACTTTAGTCTTAGGTAGTACACCACCAAACCGCAAGCCTAGCCCCGTAAATACAACAATCTTCTGTTCTGGGTTATTTTCATCCAGAACCTTAGAACCATTTGACCCCAGGGCATGGGTTTGCACCACAACTTGGTCCACATCTGTGGACATCTTGTGCTGGCAGGTTTGAGTATTAATCTTTTGATTTTGATTCTGATCCGCAGTTGTGAATTCTCCATTTCTTGTATGTATTTTATGCCTAGCTAAAGGCATTAAGCTTAGTACGTGTGTATACTCTCTTCTCCTTGCAGAGTTGATCGGATTTTCATGAAATTCAGGTGACATTTTATTTACTCCACCCTTTTCATGGCTTTATTTTTACATTGAGGAGATTACATCATTTAGGCATGGGGGGTTGGATAATTAATTCCTTAAATTATTTTGTTAATTCTGTAGAATTTCTTTTAGTTTCTTAAAGAAAAATTAAAATAAAAAAAAAAGAAATTAGTAGAAGAGAACTTAGGCATTTGGAAGTTATTAACTTTAGGAAATGGTATTTTAGGACCTGAACACGTAGACTCTTCTGGTCTTTGGGCTTAATTAGCCCAGGTGTCCACTTAAATGTGGGCATAGTCTCGAGTCTTCGCCAAGTAATTCTATTTTAAATTGGTCAATAAATTGAGGTGATAAGTATATGACTTATCAACCTGCCCTCTGATTTAAGGGGACTTTAAGCCTAAGAATCTACACACTATTTGCATTGACTCACTTTTCGGTGGTTTCTTCGAAAATTGGGTAGCTAATGAACCATTTAGGGTGGTATGGCTGGTAAGTTGTCGATGGTAACAGCTCATCGGTCAGTTGTCTAGAGCCTAGCCACATGACCATTCTCTTCCTGATGCCTTTAGGTAAATCTTAGATCAGGGAAGCCACCTACTTAGAAAAAAAAAGAAAAAAAAGATGCTTAGAATAAAAAGAAAAAAAAGAAAGGAAAAAGGAGAAAAAAATAGAAAAATAAACCACACTTCACCGCACGAGTATGGCTAGCAAGTTCCATGGGTAACAGCCCATTGGCTGATTGTCCAGAGCCCAACTTACAAAAATGTACAAATAATTCCCAAAACACTTAGGGAAGAAGCGGGGAAGTAGAATAAACCAGGGAGATATACACTGGATTCGCCCTTATGTTGACCCCATAAAAAATTTAAAAGTATAGAGAAAGCTACTGTTCGGAAAGATAAACCTTTAGGCAGAAATCTTTAAGGTCACCTAGGGTCGTAGAAACCCGAAGTCCATTTTAATGGTCGCCTAGAGATGGGAACACCATTATGAGTCCTAATTAGCTCATTTTGATCCAATGAAGAGAATAAAAGCTCCTACAAAACCAACTGGAGGTCATAATTCACTGAATAACCTTTTTGAGAGAAAAATAAGAATAAGGGGTAAAACTGTAATTTTACCAGTGCCATACAATGGATTTTCTCAAGGGATAAACAAAGGTCAAATGGTCTTAACAAGATAAAAAGTGGGTTGAATTTGACAGAAAAGGGTTTGTGTGTGTCTTATGAATTAAATGACTTCTTGAAACCCTAAAACAGACCCACTCAATTAACCAAGGTTCTGATCAGGATAAAATTCACATAAACCCTCTAAAAATCATATAAAAATATTTTCTAAGGTTTATAACCTTTAAATTGGCCATTGGAACCCATCTTGACCTAGAATGGGGTCTTAGACAAATATTTGCCTTAACTTTGATTTTTACGTAAATTTTCCAGTCAAACATAGTCAAACCTAAAATCCAACTTCACCATTGGATTTCTTAAGTCCAAATTAGGTTTGTACCAAAATTTAGACCCAAGATGAATTTGCCTTGACCTAGTTTGCAAAAAAGTCCAGCCTAATTACATTTATACCCCTATCTTTCAAAAATCCTTACAAACTATCCCCTAACTTATTCATCATTTTTGCAATTAGGTCCCTCCACCATTATAGTGGAGGAATCCTACTTCGGAGAGCTTTGGAAGGTGGTTTCTCCCTAATTGCTCAGAGGATCTTCTCCAAAATTGGAAGGGAGATTCTATGAGAAAATCCCTCCAATTTGAACCCATCCATGATCCAAGATTCTTTCCCAATCTCTCACGTGAACGCATGAGAGACATGGGTATCCCAACGGATTCCAACTTCGGCGAGCCTTCCTTGCTTGGGAAGCTTGCTTCCCAAGCCTTAACCGACCTCCAGGGCTCTATTTAAAGGAGCCCAGTTCACCTCGACTCCTCCAAGCTTGAATTCGACCAGTGACTCCCCTCAAATTCTTCTCTCCTTCGACCGATTCTATTGTCAAGCTCCGACAACCTTCCCTACTCTCCCTCGTTGCCTGACCACAATACTAGTGGTAGGCTCTTCCTCCTTGCATTCGTCCGCGTCGCGTAGCACCCGTCGACGCCCTTGTCTCCCCTTCATCCTCACTGACCATCTCTCTCTGAGCGCCTTCGTCTTTGGCGTCAGCAGTACGCACCTGACGCCATCTTTGTCTCCCCTTCGTCTCCTAACACCCTAGATAAGTCCCCTTCACCCTCTACTTTCTTCTCCACATTCTATTTCCCTAAATCGACCATTGTTGCCCTCTGATTGCACAGCAAAAATACACCAACAATCGTGCCACCTTGTGCTATTTCCTAGCATTGCCAGTGCATATTAGGTAGCCATTGTTGCATTAGTAAAAATAAACGCATGCATGCATTTATTTGAGAGGGGAGGAGAGTGAATAAAATGACCTTGAACTTAACGTATTCCTCAAGTGCTGCCTCGCAAATTCACCATCTTTATTTTTATTTTTATTTGGCTTTGAATTTATTCGCGTGGCTACAGGGCATGGCAGCTTCCTCCTCGCACCATTCTCTGCAATGGCTTGCCCTGGCAGCCGCATGCACAGCCATGCATGCAGCCCAAGGCATGGCTGTGCATGCCTCTTTCCTCTTTAAAAAGGGCACAGCCATCTTCCTTGCATCGGAGCTTGGTCCACACAAAGAATAACACAGCATCTTCTTCTTCCAGGCCATCTCCTTCCCTCTCCCCTCCATACGCAGCCTCTCTTCCTCCTGAGGAGCTACGCTGCGGGCAGGAGCAGCTCACAGTGATACACAACTACCACTGTGAGTCCCACCACTGCCCAACTCATTAAAGAGCCGATGGGCGTGGTGGTTCACCTCTCTGTTTTCGTCATTCCAAGCCATTTCCGCCATTGCCATAAAGTCAAGCTTTGAAGCTCAACCGCAGCTGCAGCAAGGCACCAGCCACCTCTCGCCCGTGCGCAGGCCACCGCGCACGCCAGCAGCCGGCGCAGCTCCTTCCGCGCGTGTGCCAGCCTGCTCCACAGTGCCTGCACACGCTGATCTGGGCGCAGCCGGTCGCGCGAGCCGAGCCCACACTGTAGCCACTGTTCACGCTAGAGAGCGCGACACTGTGGCTACAGTGCGGTGACTAGAAAGTTTCTCACTTATTCGGTCACCGCGCGCTCTCTCTCCACGCCGCAACCGTCGCCAGCTCGCACCCGCGTCTCTCCTCGTGCCCGCTCTAGCGCCTGCGCTCACATCTGCACCTGCCCGCTCCAGCGCCCGCTTCTTCACCCGCGTTCCCCTCAGCACGCAGCGTGCTTTGCTGCAGTCCTTCCTCCCACGCCCTCTCCCTCCAGCATGCGAGCGCATCTTTGCGCGCCTACGCGCCTGTGCCTGCGCATGGACCATTAGACGACGGGCGCAGCCTCTAGATGGCTTAAAAGCCCACGCCTTCTTCACTCCACCAGACGCTCTCTCTCTCTCTCTCTCACACACACACACACACAGACACACACCTCACGCACACACACACACCACACTTGTACACACTCACGTGTACACTCACTCACTCACTCACTTGTACACGACTATATACTTATATATATATACATATATATATATTTATATATATATTTATATATATATACAAATATACATACATATATACATATATCTATAACTATAAATACATATATATATATATATGTATATCTATCTACATATATCTATATACATAGATACTTATACTAATATATATATATACATCAACACATATATATAACTATATACATATATTACTATATATATATATATATATGTATAGTTATATATACATACATATATACCTAATTATAAATATATATATACATATACATACATCTATCTATACATATATTTACATATCTATATATATATACATATATAACTACATATACACCTATATAATTATAACCATATCTATATATATACATATAGATATATATTTCAATATATATATATATATATATATATCACCTACCACACATTGTATCGTGAGAATATCTACACCAGTTACTGATATTCCCCGATACACACATATAGAAAGCATCTTCGCACACACCTTCCACCCATCCATCCTACACTCCACGCAGCACTTCGTCCTGTTGGTTGCGTCTTCCTAGACGACGATCAACTCGACACCGTGCTACACACCATTTCCACCTCCACCCCCACCCCTATACACATATATAATATATACATATATATATACTATATTTACCTTATTTCTATTTCTCTTTCCTGCCATTAAAAAAGATAAAAAAAATATACAAAAGAGAAAAGATAATCCTTGACTTGTAGGTACTCAGTCTTGCGAATAGCAAGACCAGTTTTGAAACCCTAATTTGGCTCAAAGCCAAGAACCTGATTTTGAGGATGTACCTCAAGGACAAAAATTATCAGAAAGAAATCTTAAATAGAAAAACACTAAAAACATAATAAACGAACGGAAGAGATTCGTTGTAGGAAAGGCGTAGAAACTTATTCACCTCTAATCCCGCTTCCTTGAGTTTGACCCTGGGCCTAAAAGTGACCAAGATAAAATCAAGTAGGCCAGGTTAAAAAATTTTTGTAAAAAGATGGTTATGCTTGATTTAGGTTAACCACTATAATCATTTCAATGGTTAAGTCACCATATTAACACAACCTATCCGAGCCCGACCACACCTTTTTCTGGCGCCGTTGTCGGGGAAGTGCGCATTCAAGTAAGTTTCTACTCCATTCCTTTAATTTTTATCTTCTCACACCCTTCTCTTCATCGGTGTTTCTGTTTGTTGGTGTGCAAGTGAACCGGTTGCAAGAAGGCAGATAGATGAAGTCGGAGACGTGGGCAGATCCAAGACGGAAACGAGAGCGTAAAGTCGCCGGCACCGCATTGGAGCTTCGCACACGTTGCTGAACAAGTAGGTCTTTCTTTCGTAGCAACTTAGGTCAACTTGTCACCTTAATAATAAAAAAAAACTAAAAAACACTTTTTGGGATCTCTTGGGGCAAGTGGATTAAAAATCACTTGTTTGATTGTTTGTCATCACTCCAACTGCCCCGAGATTTTCTGCCAAACTTCGCATAGCGAAGATCCAGGAATCTTGATTCTTGAATCTTTCGCTGTGTGAAGTATTCTTTGAGGCAAAAATAAATAGATTGATTGCCATCCCTCTTTGCCTCATTTATCTGCAATTCGGGATCACCTTTTTGGTGGGGAGACTTGGAATTGAGTTGATTGCAACCCCACCACGACCTTTCACGTGTCTAAGATTCGATACCGAATACTTCAACCCCAACAATTTGATTTTCTTTATCTTATGGTTGAGCCTAGTGTGTGGACATCATTCTGGTGATTGGGAGCACTTGAATTGAAGTGCTTTGGCTCCCTTTCACATTAATCTAAAATTGACTCGTGCATCCACACATAGAAATCTCCATCTAGGGAAGCCCATTGCATTTTAGCATTCATTAACCAACTGACATTGAAGAAGGGTTTGTTGGGCTTAGAAAAAAAACTTGTATTCTCTCAAAACCCAGAGATTGGTTGAATTGGTAATTCAGCGAAATCCTAAAATCCATACTACTTAAGACTGAATTCTAAAAACCATTCACTAATTAAAACTTCAATTCGGGGAGATTTCCCCGTTGCATGCTTGGTTTACACACTTTGTAAAATCAATCACTTGGGCATTACCCATAAATAACGTCCTTCACATTCTAGAAGCACTTGATCCTAAGCCTCTAACTAAAACTGGTAGCAACTTGACCCTTATTAAGGATTGGAGGTCTAACTACCTGCGTGTGGCACCTACGTGCTAGTGAGGGTTCCCGCGTGCTATCGGGTGTCTAAGACTGGGGCAAATGGCCTTTCAATCTGGCCCAATGGTTCCGCGGTGCTCGCATTCGGTTCCGTAGGTCGTGATAGTAGGTAACTTAAATCTTTAGGTCTAAGGGCACACTGTGGAGATTAGGAATTTGATTGTATTGATTTGTCATCAAGTGTACCTTTGCAGTGTCATTTCTCTCATCTCTTTTCCCTTCATATCCCCCCAATTCTTCCTGCGGTAGTGCATGTTTGGGAGGAAGTC
Organism: Thalassia testudinum; assembly: GCA_037157565.1. Lineage (NCBI taxonomy): Eukaryota > Viridiplantae > Streptophyta > Magnoliopsida > Alismatales > Hydrocharitaceae > Thalassia > Thalassia testudinum. Next base: position 63,005,698 of record JAZHRO010000035.1, on the reverse strand, counting down.
ACAAAACCCTGAACTGTGTGAATTGTTTGATAAATTTAGAAAAGAAGCCGAATCGTCCTCCTCCACAAACATGGCTGCACGCCCACCCCTAAATCTCGAGGGAGGAAACCGCCCTCAAAACCCACCAGGTGGTGGAGCCTTGGATCCCATAACCCGCCTCCAAGCCCAAATGGAAATGTATAATGAACAAATTAAAGCCATTAGGGAAACATTGGAGGAAATGCATAACCCTCCCGAACGGGAGAAGCCTAGGTCTCTTAGCTCCTATCAGAATCCCGCTGATACAGAGACCATAGGACAAATTCAGGTCCCCATGGGCAGGGACGACTTTGAATTGAAACCTAATATAATTGGCCTGATAAATTTTCACTTCCATATTCTTGCAAGTGAAGATCGTTTTCTCCACTTGGAAGACCTAACCCGATTGGCTGAAACAGTTAAACCAAGAAATATCGGGTTACCTATAGTCCTCATGAAAATGTTCCTGTTTTCATTGCAGGAAAAAGCGTCGCAGTGGTTACGCACCCTTGGGAGAACCATCCACTCTTAGGAAGAGATGCGAATAACGTTTCTCAAGAAGTTCTTCCCAATTGGGTGAACCAATGCGCTTCGCCGTGCTATCACTTCCTCTACGCAACAAAACGGCGAACAATTTCATAAGGCATGGGAGAGATATAATGACCTCCTCAGGAAGTGTCCGCACCACGATCTGCCTAAGTGGCATATGGCCCATATTTTCTACTATGGGCTAAATGAGACTTTGAAGTAGATTGCAGACGCTTCCTGCGGAGGGAATTTCATGAATAAAGATGAGAATGGAGCATTCGAATTATTTGAAAATATGAGTGAAAACTTAATGAACAATACCTCCATTGTCGCCTTTAATCGTACCAGCCTGCCCCATAATGTCCACGAAGTTGACACAGGACCCTCCCATTCATCCACAGATCTCAGCCTTATCGTACAAAAGTTGGATGAAGTCTCCGTCGTGCACAAGAAGCTAGACGAGCTTCTGGCCAACCTCGCTCGTTCTATGGCAAACATCCCCACCTCACCACTTCGTCACAATTCCAATTCTTCCAACACCAGGCTTATCCCGAGAAACCCTGTAAGACCTTCCTTACCGAGTGTCGCGCCGAGCGATTCGGTAAGTCATGTGGATTTAGCTTTTGCGAGCCAGTATTTCGACATGGAGGACCAAGCCTCCATGTGCTCATAAACATATTTACATGCGGACGCATCTTCTGGCATAGAAGATGCTTGCGCCCTGGGGAACAACCCGTTCTTTGCCACTTATAACCCAAGGTGGCGAAATCATTTGAACTTCTCATGGTCCAACAACCCGCAGCGCCAAAACCCCACGGGTGGACCAATGCGACCGTCCGCACCCGTCATCCTAAGGGCACCGTCTAATCCTATGGCGAATCCGCCATCGAGTCCTTGACTACCACAAACAAAACACGCATCAAGTCCTCTTGATAAATTTATGCGAATGATGACGGAAATGTCAAAGCGCCATGAAGAGAACATGACCTCTCTTCAGCACCAATTGGTACAGCAGAATGCTGAGATCAGTCAACTACGCATGGCGACTCGATCTCAGGGCACTCTTCCAGCCCAACCTGTTCCCAACCCACGAAATTTCGTACCCCGTGGTCCTCAACCACAGGTACGACCTTCTCAGGGGCAGGTTCATCAGATTCTGCAGGCTCCGAGCATTCCACCAGGATTTCAGGCTAATCCCGCTACAACACCTCACTCTTATGTCCCTATTGCGAACCCTCCTCCGCCTTATGATCCCACTGGACCCGCATCGTCCAATGCGATCACTACGAGGAGCGGTAAGCAGACCGTTGATCCGCCTCGACCTGATCCTGGCCTGTCTTCTTCATCGCCCTCTCATTCAGGATGCGTACCGCATTCGCGATAAGACGATACACCTAAATTGGTGCCAGAATCAGTCCCATTCCCTGAGGCTCTACTAAGGGAGCCAAAAGGCAAGAAGAAGGATACACATGCCTTTGATAACCTGCGTAATTTATTTAGGGATGTTGAAATCAAGGTACCCCTGCTAGAGGCTATCAACCACATACCTACTGTCGCCCGATTTTTCAAAGACTACACAACACCCAGGCGACAATCAAATAAAACTAAGAATCTGGTGGTTCTCTCGCCTCATGCGAGTTGTGCTATACTGTCAAATCTACCATCAAAGTAGAAAGATCCGGGCACACCGCTTATTTCTTGTAGCATCCAAGGATGCAATTTTAATGGTGCCCTGCTTGATCTAGGATCTTCCATCAATCTTATACCAACCATCATGCTCGAAAAATTTTCCTTGGGAAATCTGAAACCCACCCCTGTCACGTTACAATTGGCAGATCATTCTGTTAAAATTTCGAAGGGTGTGGTGGAAGACATGGTGGTTAGGGTCAATAGTCTCTGTTTTCCTGTTGACTTTCTTGTTTTAGATATGGAAGTTCCTAGCTCACTTTCTGATTGTCCGATCATCCTTGGTCGACCTTTCTTGGCCACAGCCCGCGCCCATATCGACTGCGAGTCGGGCTGTATTGAGATTGCTGTTGGATCTGAAAAGCTCAAGCTTAACATCTTCAAGACAGCCAATAACTTTGATTGCGATTGCATCGAGGATGACACGTCTAACGAGGACATGGCCATCAGCGCATGTATCGGACTAATTGGGACCTATTCTGACTGCTTCGGACTGCCTTTAAACACTGACGATTGCCTTACCGACACATAATGTGACGTTCCCCCATCCCTCCCTATTCCCGTACCTTCTCCTGAGCAGACTTCTGACGAGGTTTTCTCCGCTTCCCATACCTCGTGGTCTGAGTCATATCCGGGATACTCACCGCCGGTCCACACTCTTGAAGACTGGATTGCCCTTTCTTTCCTGCCAAATTAGGCGGAGTTGCAACTCCACACCGGGACCTTGAGCCCACATACTACTCACTGGGCCTATTCCTTTTTGGATCCATCTATCCAAGAAGCCCCTCTTCTTGGCCAATCTGAGGGCCAACTTCTTCCTCCTGACTTGTTTTTTAATCCGCCTGGGACACTCTCGTCGCAAGAAATGCCAGATCTTTCATCATCACTCCTGAGCTGAAAGAGCTGCCTAGTACACTTAAGTATGTTTTCCTGGGACCAAATGAAACGCTTCCCGTAATCATTAGCTCAAAATTGACTAGGGAGCAAGAGTGCAAACTAACGAAGGTCCTTATGGAACACAAGGCAGCCATTGGATGGTCTTTATCAGACTTAACTGGCATTAGCCCCTCCTACTGCACTCATCATATATATACGGAGGAGTAAGCTCGACCTTCCCGCGAGATGTAGCGACGTCTCAACCCTAACATGCGGGAGGTCGTTAAGAAGGAAATTATTAAGTGGCTGGATGCGGGTATAATCCACCTGATTAGCGATGCCCCTGGGTAAGTCCAATTCATGTCGTGCCCAAAAAGGCGAGACTCACCATCCGTGTCAATGACAGGGGCGAATCCATCCCTACACGCACTCCTACATCCTGGAGAGTGTGTAGATTATAGGAAACTCAATGCTGCAACTAAGAAAGATCACTTTCCGCTACCTTTCATTGACCAAATCCTAGAGCGGTTAGCGGGAAATAAATTTTTTTATTTCTTGGATGGATTCTCAGGATATAACTAGGTGGTAATTGACCCCCGGGACCAAGAGAAAACCACTTTTACCTGCCCCTTTGACACCTTTGCGTTTAGAAGGATGCCGTTCGGACTTTGTAACGCGCCAGCAACTGTCCAGAGATGTATGCTGGTGATATTTCATGACATGGTGGGTGACTTTCTTGAGGTCTTCATGGATGACTTTTCGGTCTTTGGACCATCTTTCGATGAATGTCTTGCCAACCTGACCCGTATCCTTAGGAGATGTATTGATGTAAACCTCGTGCTTTCTTGGGAGAAAAGTCATTTTATGGTACACGAGGGAATTGTTCTTGGACATATCATCTCCGATAGGGGTATTGAGGTTGACAGAGCTAAGCTTGATGTAATTGCTAATTTACTTGTGCCCGGCTTTGTCAAACAAATCCGCTCCTTCCTGGGACACGTCGGTTTCTATAGGAGATTCATCAAAGATTTCTCCAAGATTTCTCGACCTTTAACTCATCTCCTATTGACCGACGTACCCTTCGATATGGGCCCCGACTGCATACAAGCATTCACGCAGCTGCGTAATGCTGTCACCAAGGCCCCTGTTCTCCAGCCACCTGATTGGTCCCTCGACTTTGAACTCATGTGTGACTCTTCCGAGCTTGCAGTTGGAGCCATCCTGGGACAAAGACGCGATAAACACCTCTTCGTGGTATACTATGCCAGTAAGACGTTGGACGAGGCCCAATGTAATTATACTACCACTGAGAAAGAACTACTGGCGGTCGTCTTTGGGCTGGAGAAATTTCGCTCTTACCTTCTGGGCTCACATGTTATTGTTTTCACTGATCACGTGGCCATTCGCCATCTCATGCACAAGAAGGATGCCAAGCCTAGACTGATTCGTTGGATCCTTCTGCTCCAAGAATTTGACATTGAGATCCGCGATAAGGTCGGAGCCCAGAATGTTGTGGCTGATTATCTTTCTAGACTGGACCTTGACCATATTGGACTTACTCTGCCAATTAATGAGATTTTTCCCGATGAGCACCTATTGGCAATTAATGTGGTAGGTGGACCTTGGTATGCTGATATTGCCAATTACCTTGCTTCTGGATCCCTTCCACGTGGCTGGCCTAAAAACCAACGCGAGCGTCTCATGGCAGAAGCAAAGTGTTATTTCTGGGAAAATCCACTTCTTTTTCGAATAGGTGCTGATCAAATCATCCGTCGTTGTATTCCTGACAACGAATTCCCCAGTGTGCTATCCTTCTGCCATGATCAGGCCTGCGGAGGCCATTTCTCTGGGAGGAAAACTGTAGCCAAGGTGTTGCAGTGCTGTTTCTTTTGGCCCTCCCTTCACCAAGATGCACACAATTATGCCAAACATTGCACTAGGTGCCAATCGTTAGGATCAATGTCACGTCGTGACATGATGCCCTTCCAACCCATCCTAGCTGCGGAAATCTTCCCAATTTGGGGAATTGATTTCATGGGTCCCTTTCCTCCTTCCAACGGCTTCGAATTCATTCTCGTGGCTGTTGATTATGTTTCGAAATGGATCGAGGCTATTCCTACGCACCGTGCTGACCATGTTATATCCACTCGATTTGTCAAAGACCACATTTTTGCGTGCTTTGGGATCCCTCAAGCCATTATCTCGGATGGAGGAAGCCACTTTACCCTTGCGTCTTTTCGGGCACTTCAAAGGAAATACAGAGTCCACCATCGTATCGCATCCTCGTATCATCCTCAAACGAACAGCCAGGCAGAGGTGTCGAACCGGCAAATCAAGAAAATTCTCCAGAAAACGGTTCGGCCTAACCGTAAGGATTGACAAGCTGATTGATGCACTTTGGGCGTATCGGATCGCCTTCATGGCTCCCCTTGGTATGTCTCCTTATAGAATCGTTTATGGGAAGCCTTGTCATTTGCCCGTGGAGTTGGAGCACCGTGCTTATTGGGCGGTTCGCCAATGTAACCTCGACTCAGACCTGTGTGGTCGAGAAAGGAAACTCCAACTCCAGGAGCTGGAAGAGCTCCGTCGTGAAGCCTATGATTCTGCCTTAACTTTCAAGCAACGCACTAAGGCTTTTCACGACAGCCGTATTCGACGGAAGGAATTTGAGCCATCTCAGCAAGTTTGGCTCTACAATGCCCGGCTCAAATTCTTTCCTGCGAAATTAAAGTCCAAATGGACTAGTTCTTTTTTGGTCTCGAGACCATTTCCCAATGGGGTCGTTGAGATTGAAGATCCCAAATCTAGGCATAAATTTACAGTCAATGGGCAGCATTTGAAACCCTATCTTACTTATGAACCTGCCCCCGTTGGAGAAACTATTGTCCTGCTGGAGGGTAACTAATGTTGTGCCTCATTCTGAGTCTAGCTGGGGACGTTAAATTTAGCGCTCATTGGGAGGCACCCCAACAACACTTCGCCACTGTCACGTTCACTTCACTTTTCACCTCACCACCCACCATCCACCCACCCTACCACCCTGCTGTGTACCCTGCACCTTAGCTCTTGTTACCCGATCTTTCGTCCTTCCTCTACCCTACCCTGCATGCATATGAGGACATAGCATAATTTGGCATGGGGGGGTGGATAGGCATCCATAGGATCTAAGTATTTTATGGTATCATGCAGTTTCCATCTATCTAAAAAAAAAGGTGTTTAGTAATGATCTGAAGGCTAAAACAAAAATACAATAAGTGTTTATGGATATTCAACCACTGTTTTGAAGACTTTCTAGGCCACAGAAGCTTGATTCGCTCAGGCTCGGCTTAATTCACTTGAGCATTGACAAGATAGATCGGAATCTCTCCTAAGGACGTATTCTTGTACCTAAGACACCAGTACAGGATCCGTTGGTTTGGTTCTACTAGAAAGGCTAAGTAATCTTGGTTCAACACTACACATATCAAGAAAGACCAGGTGAACATAAGATCCAACCTTAGTATTCATTAGGGAAGGTGGAGTCCTTACCTGTGCGCACAGGTAGACTTCTTATCCCAAGCTTTAGTCTTGTGTTTAGGAGAGACTCTTTCCACCAAAAAGGAACTCTCCCACTAAAAGAAAAGTGTGCTCCTCCAAATAAAGTTGTAAGAGATATACTGACACGTGTTTCAAAAAAAAAAAAAAGATGCAAATAAGTCAGTATATCTCACAAATGTTTGTAAAGTCTTCACCCTACAAAAGTTCTTTGGGGCAAGTTACAAATACCCTGTTTTCTTTGAGCCACAAATGTCATAAAATGGGAGTTGAATTTTCTGTTATTTTTTTAAGGGTCAATCCGAAGACATGAGCTGAAATTGGGACCAACCTGCACTTAAAAATTCGTGAAACCCTGGGCTTGAGTCTTAATGTTCATCTAGTCAGTCTTGATCCTTCACTAAGCATAAGCCATAATCTCTTGAGCTCTCGAGTACGGCAAAAATCTCCTGGGTCTTGAAAATCGTACTTAAGGTTTAAATATTAAGAGTCCAGGTCAGTTGAGAGATGGTCTATGTCATGTGAGACTTAAAGTACTGGTAGTCTTCTCTACAATTGGTTCTCACAATATCCAACAAATAAACACACTTACGTCGCCTCAGAGAAAATCTTCAGCTTAAAGATCATTTCTAAATACAATACAAAAATATTTTACTAGGGATTAGCAAAGGATAGGCATGGGGGTATGATTGCACAGCAAAAATACACCAACAATTGTGTCATGTTGTGCTATTTCCTAGCATTGCCAGTGCATATTAGGTAGCCATTGTCGTATTTGTAAAAATAAACGCATGCATGCATTTATTTGAGAGGGGAGGAGAGTGAATAAAATGACCTTGAAATTAACGTATTCCTCAAGTGCTGCCTCGCAAATTCACCATATTTATTTTTATTTTTATTTGTCTTTGAATTTCTTCGCATGGCTATAGGGCATGGCAGCTTCCTCCTCGTGCCATTCTCTACAACAGCTTGCCCTGCTAGCTGCATGCACAGCCATGCATGCAGCCTAGGGCATGGTTGTGCATGCCTCTTTCCTCTTTAAAAAGGGCACAGCCATTTTCCTTGCATCGGAGCTTGGTCCACACAAAGAATAACACAGCATCTTCTTCTTCTAGGCCATCTCCTTCCCTCTCCCCTCCATACGCAGCCTCTCTTCCTCCTGAGGAGCTACGCTGCGGGCAGGAGCAGCTCACAGTGGTACACAACTGCCACTGGCCAACTCATCAAAGAGCCGATGGGCATGGTGGTTCACCTCTCTGTCTTCGTCATTCCAAGCCATTTCTGCCATTTCCATAGGGTCAAGCTTTAAAGCTCAACCGCAGCTGTAGCAAGGCACCGGCCACCTCTTGCCCGCACGCAGGCCACCGTGCACGCCAACAACCGACGCAGCTCCTTTCGCGTGTGCACCAGCCCGCTCCAGAATGCCCGCACATGCTGAACCGGGTGCAGTCGATCGCGCGAGCCAAGCGCGCACTGTAGCCACTGTCACCAGCCCGCACCTCTGTAGCCACTCTCTCTCTCTGCGCCGCAACTGTCACCAGCCCGCGCCCGCGTCTCTCCTCGCGCCCACTCCAGCGCTTGCGCTCGCGTCTGCACTTGCTCGCTCCAGCGCCCGCTTCTTCGCCTGCGTTCCCCTCAGCGTGCAACGCGGTGCGCTACGGTCCGCAGTGCGCTTCGCTGCAGTCCTTCCTCCCACGCCTGCTCCCTCCAACGTGCGCGCGCATCTTCACGTGCCTACACGCCTGCGCCTGCGCATGGACCATCAGACGATGGGCGCAACCTCCAGATGGCTTAAACACCCGTGCCTTCTTCACTCTAGCAGATGCTCTCTCTCTCTCTCTCTCTCTCTCTCACAGACACACACCTCACGCACACACACACACCACACTTGTACACGCTCACGTATACACTCACTTGTGCACGACTATATACTTATATATATATACATATATATATTTATATATATATATATTTATATACATATATATATACATATATATATATTTTCATATCACCTACCACACGTTGTATCGCGGGAATATCTGCACTAGTTGCTAATATTTCCCGATACACGCGTACAGAAAGCGTCTTCACACACACCTTCCACCCATCCATCCTACACTCCACGCAGCACTTCGTCCTGTTGGTTGCGTCATCCTAGACAACGATCAACTCGACACCGTGCTACATGCCATTTCCACCTCCACCCCCACCCCTATACACATATATAATATATACATATATATATATACTATATTTACCTTATTTCTATTTCTCTTTCCTACCATTAAAAAAGATAAAAAATATATACAAAAGAGAAAAGATAATCCTTGACTTGCAGGTACTCAGTCTTGCGAATAGCAAGACCAGTTTTGAAACCCTAATTTGGCTCAAAGCCAAGAACCTGATTTTGAGGGTGTACCTTAATGACAAAAATTATTAGAAAAATATCTTAAATAGAAAAACACCAAAAACATAACAAACGAACGGAAGAGATTCATTGTAGGAAAGGCGTAGAAACTTATTCACCTCTAATCTCGCTTCCCTGAGTTCGACCCTAGGCCTAAAAGTGACCAAGATAAAATCAAGTAGGCCAGGTTAAAAAAATTTTGTAAAAAGATGGTTAGGCTCGATTTAGGTTAACCACTATATTCATTTCAATGGTTAAATCACCATATTAATACAACCTATCCGAGCCCGACCACCCTCTACCACCCTCATCTCCTTTATCTTCGGCCACCAACTCCGATGAGACCACTCCACCACCACAGACCATCCCCCTCCTCGCCGATAAGTCCATAAGCATCCCCATACTCCACTGAACATTTCCCCCACTTCACACCACTCCACTCACTCATGCACCTCACCGAACACACCCACACATACGCACACAGTGTGCCCTAGGCATGCCCGCACAGGCGTTCCCACGCCACGCCAACCACCGCAGCACATTCGCTGTGCCTCAGTGAAGCTTCCTAAGTAATTTAACATGGCCGTGAGGCCGTCTTGGAGATTTTAGGTAGCAGGCGTCATCCGCCATTGGCACAGAGCTTGAAGCAAGCTCCAGGCCTTGCCAACTCTAGGTCCCTGTCCCAGGTTGCACGGAATGCCCTCGTGCACGACTCTAGGCGCTCAATTCCAGTCGAAGGCCGTAGCAGTTGAGGCAATTGGAGGACCACCTCTGCTGTGGGTGCGCGCGAAGAATGGCGCCTGTTTAGTCCCACATCAGTGGTTGTGAAGCGACTGAACCCTCATAAGTTGAATTCCTGCTAGTAGTTATTTGCCTCCAAATCACGAGGTGAGGTCCCTCTCACCCGACCGACCCGGTCTCGTATGCGCTCATGCCCCGTGGACCCGACTGAGTTGACTCAACTGCACTGGCCCACCACCGCACATCGGTGGGCTTGGTCCTGGGTACATACCCGACCCGATTACCTGAATACGTGTGGCTCTGGGAGAGCGGAACCTAAGAGAGAAAGAGAGGAGAGTGTGCGTGGGGAAGGGGTAGCTTTTGCTGCAGGCTGAAGAGGAGGAGAAGCGAAGCTGAAGGAAGGTAGAAAGCAGAAATCAGAGAAAGAGAAGAAAAGCCAAAGAAGAAGAAGGGAGGAGAAGGCAGAGGAAGCCAAAGAGAAAGAGAAGAGGTAGCCGGCAGAGAAAGGCAAAGAGAAAGAAAAGAAGAGAGTAGCCAAAAGAGAAAGAAGAGGAGTAGAAGCAGAAGAAGGAAGAAAGAAGAGCCACAGAAGCTGAAGGAGCACTGTAGCATTTTGAGTTTAATTCATATACATTGAGTTCTTTAGTATTTTGTGCTCGACATTTGCTCCCATATTTTTGCACTTTGATACTGATAATATTGCATATTCTTTTAAATTTTGAATTGTGATCTTCATTTCCAAACACCAATTTGCTCCCTGTATTCGACTTCGGACTTCAAATTCGAGTAATAAAATTGTATTTGTTTTGAACACTTTTTCGGCTATATTATAACGCGATACTCTTAAAACTCGAACTAGCGTAATAAACACCTAGTGAGTCTATCACCCTTTCACAAGATGCTTAGTACTTAGAGTCCTTTTCGAGTCTTGGGCAGGTCGGGTAGCCGTAAAAAGTTATCCCGAAACTCTCAAACTCGAAAAGTCCAAAGAAAAAAAGAAAAGAAGAAAAATAAAAAGATGTATCTTCCCTTTTCAAATAAGGCAAGGACTTGGGCGGTCTGCATTCTGGTAGACACCTGGGCTCTGTTGAGTCTTCGTAGTTTAGGACCTTAGTTGAAATTATCTATTGTTAATAAACGACTTAGGCCTAAGCAATCGAGTCCTAATTCTATTTTATACATAGAATGTAGTTTAATTTTGCTAGGGTCTAGCAAAAGATAGGCATGGGGGTATGATGTAGACATTTTCATTTAGGTTAAAATGCATATTTATGCATGTTCTTAGGCTTAGATTTGCATTCTATATTATAAATATTACATGGCATGCATCATGCTACATTTAGAGTAGTGTATATTTTAGGTTAATTGCATCCTTTTTATGGTCAGCAGAGAAGAAGATTTATTTCGGAGCCTCAGATTGACGATCTGACCGTACAGATCTGATCAGGATGACGATCGGAGTCCAACACGGTCGAAATCGCCTTAATCGGAGTCTCGTAGCACCATATGCAGTTCGAGGAAGATCAATAACCAAGGGACTAGGTGACGTAATTCGAAGCGTCAAACAACAAATCCGATCGTGCAGATGAATTTAGGTCGACGATCGTAGCCTAACGGCTTGAAAATTGACTCAATCCGACCACTGTAGCAGCCCCTACAATAGGAAGAAGATGGATGAACTAGATCGCACCACATGGTGCAACCCAGGTTGCCCATGCACATGCACACACCATCGCACGCGCACAGCAGCGTGGGCGCACGCAGAGGCACGCACGTGCAGCAGCGGCATCACACGCGACTGCGTAGCGTGTGGAGGCATGCAACACGGGCACGCGGAGCGCGTGCCAGTATAGTAGCCGCTTGGGCTCAAGGCTATCTTCAGCGATGTTTGCGGTGAATCTTCAGCGACGTTTATGACCGTCACTAAATGTCCTGTATATGAATTTGATTCTTTCCTCCACAATAAAAGGACCCCTACCCCTCTTATTTTTCTTTATCTCTTCCTTTCTTCCTCTCACCACCTCCAAGTCTCTAGAGAGAGCTTGTCCCAAGCCTGGGATAATCCTCTAGAGTAGAAAACAAATATTTGTTCCTACCTCTCATCCCCCTTCGTGGAGCATCCTGTGGCCATCTTCTCACCTCCCTTTGGGAAGAAGATCATCACCGCGTCGCCGTCCTGTCCCACCCTCCGTCCTTCGGCTCCATCCTCGTTTGTCCCGCTCGTCACCACCTTCCTCCAGGCGACGTTAGAGCAAGTCGTCCTCCAAGCAACCGTCAAGGGGGATATCTCTCACCTATCTCTATCTTTATTGCTTTCGTAGCATAGTTTTCCCGCTTTCCTAGTTGTAATAAACATTTCATTATAAAAATACATGATTGTTTCTCTCTCTTTCTCTGCCTCTCTTTTTATTTTGCAAGTAGATTAGCTAGATTTCATCGACCTAATCTCTTGCCCTATTAAAATACTAAAAGAATTAGAAAATATAAAAATGACAAAAATAAATAAAAAGCGAAACATGGATTTTCAAAACCAAACGTTCACCTCCCCATATTCGACCCGGGACTCACTTTTCGAGTTTCGTTTATAAATTTTATCTGATTGACGGATTTTCTAGCGAATCAAACTACGATGGCGGGTTTTCCAAACTTGAACCCTTTCCATGTACGAATCCGCCGCATCAATTCCATGTTATAATATTGCATAGCATGCATCATTCAGCATTTAGAGTTGTCTGTATAAATTATAAGTTAATTCGTGTCCTTTTGTGGTCACAGGAGGACATCTATTTCGAGGTCTCAGATTGACGATCCGACCATACGAATCTGATCAACACAACAATCAGAGTCCAATGCCTCCGAAATCATCTTGATCAAAGTTCCGTAGCACCTTATATAGTCCAAGGCAAATCAACGGCCAAGGGTCTAGGTGACACAATTTAGAGTTTCAAATGACAAATCCAATTACACAGATGGATCCGGAACAACGATTGCAGTTTGATAGCATAGAAATTATCTCGATCTGACATCCATAGCAGCCTTTACAAAGGAAAGAAGATGGATGGCCTAGATGATGCCACATGGCATCATCCAAGCTGCCCAAGAGCCACCACTACTCCCCTTCTCTATTCGGCCAACAGATCTAAGCCGTTGGATGAAGTTCCAACAGGAAGCTGCACGTCACCTCAGCAGCTAAATTGTCCACTTGACAATGTGATGGCATTGGCATGGTGGTCTTGAGCTCTATCACCAAGAGGAAGTCGTGGGTTCGAAACCTGCCACCCTCCCCAATTCTCTAATTGGGAGCACATGCCAGCAATGTAGGTGCGCACCAGCAGCAAGCGCGTAGCGCATGCAGTGTGAGACATGGGCACGCGGAGGACGCGCTAGTAGTGCCAGCGCACGCCAGTGCATGAGCGCCGCGTGTAGGCTCATTGATCTTTAGCGATGTCTGTGGAAGGTCTTCAGCAACATTTATGGACGTCACTAACTGCCTATGTGCGGAAAGCCTCTTCTCCACTATAAAAGAACCCCTACCCATCTGTTGAATGGTGGATGACTACGCTATCGGAATTGGTTTTAAAAACCTATCGTAGTTCGAGTAGCGGAGAAATCCGTTCAAAAATAAAATTTATACTGAAAAATCTATAAAGAAATTTCGGGTCAAACACAGGGAGCCTACATCGATCAAAATTCACAATTATATTTTTCGTGTTTTTGTTTAAAGGGTGGAATAATCACAATGGAATCAATATAGACAATAAGAGAGAGAGAAAGAACATTCACTTGATATTGCAAAATGTTTTTACAACTAAGAAAGTGAGAAATGATTATACTAGAAAGCGAGAAATTATTACAACTAGAAAGCAGGAAATTTCTGCTCTAGAAAGCAGTAAAAAGAATGGGAGAGAGAAGTTATCCTCCTCGACGATCGCTTGGAGGACGAGCCAGACGGGACAACGCCTGGAAGACGAGGAATGGAGTAGGAAGGAGGATGAAGTAGGAGGAATGGGAATGAGGCAGGACGTCATCATCGTCACCGGATCCGCTTCCGGAACGGGGGCGAAAACTTGGTTTTAGCTCAAGAGAAGCTTGTCCTACACCCGGGATTTATCTGTCACTAAAAGCCTGAATGTAGCTGACGTGCATGCACTGCTTACGTGCCCCTTTGCCTTTGCGCTCTCCACGCCTTTGCATGTCCGAGCGCGCTGAGCCGTCCGATTAAGAGATCGGATGGCTTAAACCACCCTCGTCTGCGCCGCGTGCCCGCATGCGATTAGGTGTTTGCGCTGCGTGTCTGATCGCGCGTGGGCGCTATCGATCGATCTGCGCTGCTCGATGAGAATCGTGCGGCTCCAATCGCTCACCCGCGTACTCACTTGTTCTGATTTGGCGGTCGGGCGGGACTCAGACACGCACCCATCGACTTGCAAAGGGCGCTAGACCAATGCGCTGCGTTGTCGACTTTGTCTCGTTTAGAGATTAGGCATGTGCGATTTGCGACCATTGGATGGAGATCCAATGGCCAGATCTTCCATGCCTTTGTCTTCAGATATTGAATGGAGAGGGGTGGTTGGTGCTGGGCGACGATGATGGTGCCACGTGGTGCCATCTAGGTCGTCCATCTTCTAAGTGTTGTAGATGGTGCCACAGGTGTCAAATTGGACCGATTTTCGTGCCGTTAGGCTACCATTGTCGATCCGAACCCATACGTGTGGTCAGATTTGTCATATGAGGTGCGGATCAACACCATCTTGGCCCTTGATCTTTAGGGTTCCTCGATCTCTATCTGGTGCTATGGATATTCGATTAGGGCAATCTTGGAGTCGTTGAACTCCAATAGTCGCCTTGATCAGATCCGTACGGTTGGATCTTCGATCCGAGGCCCCGATTAAAAAGTCACCCTATCCCTGACCATAAAAAGGAAACAATTACTATACAATTTATGTACTTGACCTAAATGCATGGTTATGCATGTTATGCATTATTTATAATGTATAATGCTAATGTGACACTAAGAACATGTATTAATGGACATTTTAGGTTAATCATATATATGCACATCACCATCCCATTCTTCTTCATCTCTTTCTTTTTCTCCCTCACCAGCTCCAAGGCTCTAGAGAGAGCTTGTCCCAAGCCAAGGATGCTCCTCTAGAGTAGAAATCAAATATTTTTCTTGCCTCTCACCCTCATTCATGGAGCATCCCATGGCCATCCTCTTACCACCTTCTGGAAGATCCTCGCTGTGACGTTGTCCTGCCCCATTCTCCTTCCTCTGACGTCATTCTTCTTCGTCCAGCTTCCCGCCACATTCATCCAAGGCATCGTCAAAGCGAGCTGTCCTCCATGCGACCATCGACGGGGATTCTTCTAAACCCATTCTATCTTTTATCGCTTTCTAGTGTAGTTTCAATTAGTTGTAATATACATTGATCAATTTTATGAAATGTTTCTCTCCCTCTCTCTCTCTTATTTTGTTAGTGTAGAGTAGAATAGATAACAGATCACTTGATATTCTATCTATTAAAATACCAAAAAATTGCAAAAGATAAAAATAACAAAAATAAATAAAATCAAAGTGCGGATTTCAAAACCAAATGTTCGCCTTTCTGTGTTCGACCCGAGACTCACCTCGAGTTTCGGTATAAATTTTATTTGGTAGAGATATTTTACAACTATGATGACAGGTTCTCCAAAACCCTGATTTCCCTCGTGAAAAATACGCTCACCAGAGAACGACTCGCTTTGACGGTGCCTGGATGAAGGTGGTCAGAGGCTGGACAGGGAACAGCATCGGAGAAAGGAGGACGAGGTAGGACAGTGTCGTGACAAGGATCTACTTTTGAATCAGGGTGAGAGGACGGCCACAAGATGGCCCACGAAGGCAGTGAGAAGTGGGAAAATATTTTACTTTTCTACTCTAAGGAGCATCCTGGGCTTAGAATCAGCTTCTTAGAGCTTCGGAAGAGGTATGGGAAGAAGAGATGAAGATGAATGGAGGGGGGTGAAGGCTTTTTATAGTGGAGGAGAGGAGGGCATGGTCATTCTTGGGCTTTAATGGGTTACCATGAGACATGCATTCATGTCTCATGCTATTGTTGGACGTGAAGAGGTTTCCCCAGCTGGTGGATTCATGAGGAGGAATGCCAACCCTTGATGCTCATCAAACGGTTCCAAAAAGGCCATGAGATCGCGCTCAATTGCGCACACATGTTCACTAGCGAGGAGAAGAAGCAAGGGCAAGGAGATTCAACCTCTGGATCTCCATCAAAGGGCTCAAATCGCTCGAAGCCCTCGCTTAAATCGCACCTCAGATCGAAATCAGACGGTCAACAAAGCACCGGGCAGCTTAAGATCACACTCGCATACGATCTCGCATGTGATTTCACATAATTGCACGCGTACAAGACTCCCTCTCATCTGGCGCACAGGATTGTGCTGCATGGAAGCTTCAGGGCTGCTCAATGGAGATCCGACGACCAAATTACAATTGCTATGGAGAGGGTGCCTCAACGAGACTCGACCCCACACCATCTGTTCCAAGTAGAGCACTTCACCAATGCGCTACAAGCCCAAGTGTGTCACATTTCAATTTAAGATTCCCACACTCTCAGACGTTGGATGAAGATCCAACAGTTGAGATTAAAGCCAGCTATGAGAGGCGAGGGTAGGCAGTGGCGGTGGGTGGTCTTGGGTAGTCTGCATGGCACCATCTGGTATGTCCATCTTCTTTTTCTTGTAGATGACGCCACAGATGTTGGATTAGGTTGATTTTCGTGCCATTGGGGCTACGATCGTCGATCTAGATCCATCCGTGTGGTTGTATTTGTCGTTTGAAGCTCTGAATTGCATCACCTAGCCCCGTAGTCATTTTTCTTCCTCGAACTGCATAAGGTGCTATGGGACTCCGATCAAGACGATTTTGGAGGCATTAGACACCGGTTGTCATCCTGATCAGATTAATATGGTTGGAGGTCAATCTGAGGCCCTGAAATAAATCTCCTTCTCTCCTGACCACAAAAAGGCACAAATTAACGTAATAATTTATACAATCTATCCTAAATGCAGAATGATGCATGCTATACAATATTTATAATGTGGAATGCAATGTTAGGCTTGAGAACTTGCATAAATAGACATTTTATCATGTATAAATGTGTATTTATCAGTAGCTCCTCAATCTCACATCTTGATTTCTCACTAAGTGCAAGTGGGTGGAAGAATTCTAGCTTAGAAGATGTATTTTCCATGCTTATGTCGTATGTTGGCTTAGGAGTGTCCTCATCTATTTATAGAGGTGTTTGGAATACTTTAGATAGGTGTTGGGGCAAGATATGCTCGTTGGAACATTTATGGCCAAAATTGGTTGTAACAGGAATATGAAAAACAATGTAACTTGTTAGAAAGTAGTAACTAGTTGGCGTCTAGTTGCTTGGCTATAACAAGGATGGTTGACTTTTCTCATAAAAAAGTCGATGCTCTACAATGGATGAAAATGGCCCTAGTGGACATTACAAGTAGGTTGACAGGTGGCCAGCTGAGAGTGTACTAACTGGTTGACAGATGGTCAGCTTGCTATAGAAGGGTTCTAAGTTCAGAGTTCTTGGACTTGGGATTCTAGCAAGTGGTCAATGCCTGCTATAGTATCAACCAGTGTCCCACAATAGGAAAGGTCGACTCGTGGTGTCCAGGTATAAAGGTTTTTGTGGGAAATCAACCTAATCAACAGTCATTTAATGGGTTCAAGTTCTAAGGAATCTAGTTGTTGTTGAGCCAATGTTTACTCTATTGGACATCGGCTAGTCAGCTGGCTATATAAGAGCTAGTCGACGGGTCAAGCACCTGGCCGACTAGCTAATGAAGAGTCGATCGACTAATAAGGGTTTTGCTTGGTGCCTGACATACTCGTGTCTTATAATGATAAAACTGTTTCGAAGCAGCATGACATGCGAGGTCAAGTTAAATAAATTTGAACTCGAATCGAACTGAATCGATGGTGACCTAGGTCAAACATGGGGGACGTGAGGAGCATTTAGACACTCACTTGTGTGCTCTCCTTTGTTTATATTTTTTGTCTTTTGTTGCTTTTATTTTTTGGTCTTTTTGTTGAATATAAAGAGTCAAGAGTTAAGTGGATGAGAAGCAACAATGTCAAATTGAAACGCAATATGAAGTAATATTGATGGCAGCTAATGACACGAAATGAAATCAGTAACTACTTCCATTCATTGAAATAAATGTTTACACTACAAGTAATGAAATAACTACAACAAAAGCAAAAATAAGAAAGTAGGAAATGTGGCCTCCAGATGAGCTCGCAAGGGGAATGGGTGTCCCAATGTAATCACCAAGGGTTGATTTACTAGAAAATAAAAAGAATTACAATAGGAAAGAAAGAAATAAAAAAACAAGTGTGGTGCTTGAAGGCAATGCTTCACAGGTAGAATGTAACCACTCGAAATGCTCCCTCAATAGAGACTTGGAGGAGTGGTGGCGTGGATGAAGCAAATAGGAGATGAGACGTGGATGTAGTGGATGGGATGGTGAGGTTGCAATGGTGGAGAGGAGAGGAGGGTGTGGGTTATGGGAGAGGCTAATTGGCGATGGAGTGGGATGAAGCCAATGGGAGAGGAGCCATGGATTTTTGTGTGGATGTATGTGGTTGTGTGCGTGAATGGGAGTGGGGGTTTATATGGTGGAGGGTAGGGCTTTAGATATTTAGGTGGAGGTGAGGTGGAAGATAAGGTGGAGGGTGAGGTAGAAGAGTAGGGTGACTAGGATGATGACTAAGATGATGATATGGAAAAGGTTTTAGGTGTAATTTAAGGAAAAGGCCGAAGGTGTCTCATGAGGTTTATGGATGTGGTTTAGGATTAGATTGAAGTCTAGGATTGGGGTTAAATAATGGCTACTTCTATGGGTTACTGCGAATTCAATGTGGGCTCCTCGTATGGCCTTGAGATGCGTGGGCCTTATTCATTATTTGTCTCCCTAGCTCCTTTTGTAATAGCATATGTGTTGGTGCTAAAGCACCGCGATCGTTTATTTTGATGATAACAAAACACGTGTCATTTAACATTTGCACTTGAAGTCTTAGATTTCAGGTTAATTGCAAATGGAGACATGGTTAGACGAAGTTCGAGCTCGCATCCAGGATGGATTGGAGGAGCTTGATGGAGAATAGAGGAGCTTCGCGTGGAGCGATAGCTTGAAGATGGAAGAATAGGATAGAATTCTGTTTATCTCTTTCTATATACTTTTATCTTTATTTCCTTGCTCTTTTTGTTTCTTAGAATAACATGTTAAAGAGCCTCAAAGAACCCTCACAGTAGTCCTATGAACACTTGCACAACCCTAAGATACTTTGATTTTCTATAGAGACGTAGAAAACCAAAATAGGGTTTAGACGGCCTTTTCAGACGTCTAATATGGATTTCAGACGTCTAATAAATACTTTTAAGACGTTTGACTGTTGACTCAGACGTCCGATTATATTTAGGCTGGACTTAGTTAGTTATGTCTGATGAAAGCAGACGTCCAAACCTTAGTCTAGACGTCTTAAAAGACGTCTGATGATTTTGCCAGACGTCCAATAAGTGGACCGTTGGCTGGCTTAGCAAACAATGAAGGATATGACCGTTAGCCTCATATCAGACGTCTGATACATGACCATTTTGCCTCGGCTGACCCAAAATCTCTTCTCAGAGATTTTCTAGCTGTTGCACTCCCTTGGGAATCCATTTTCGCAGAAAAGTTGGTTTCCAGACGTCCAGACATCATTCCAGACGTCCTATATGTCGTCCTTTCGATCTGATTCAAGTCAGGAAGGAAACCTGCCTAAAATCAGACGTCTAACTTTATTCCCAGACGTCTTAAACTAGTTTTCCAAACGTCTGATGCCAAGACCAGACGTCTGATAACCCTATCAGTGTAATGGTTAATCCTGATTTCGGCCTGATTCTCTTGGAGCTTGCACCTAATGGCTATGGAAGCCTTCCAAGGCCTTCCAAAGCCTTCCTAGGGCCTCTATAAATAGAGGAGATCCCTTGCCACTCAAAGACACACCAAGACACACTAAGCAAACCACTTTCCACATCTTTTGTGTCAAAGAAAAGTAGTTGAAGCTCTTGCTCTCGAAGCTTAGTTCTACATCTAGAGAGCATCGATCAATTGCGCACTCGCTCTCCCACCATAGTTCACGAGAGCATCGTTGCGCTGTTGCGTTGCTTACGCACCCGTGTCACCGATTCGACGCACTTCCAGCAAAGGGAAGCATCCTAACTCCTATAGAAGCTTAGTTTAAAAATATCTGTGTGGCTTTATAGGATTATTGTTGTATTTTACTTTGTTATTTGGTCGGGTATTCGCATTGCGAATTCCCATCTCCATCGAGGGACAAAATCCTTCTTATGAAGAGAAGGGGTTGAGGAATGCTACCCTCGCACTTATAGCGTGGTTGTAATTGAGGTTGAATCACCCTCGTTTAAGTGATTCGTTTAGTGGATTTGATCAACTTAGTTGATCGAAAAATCCTAACTTGAGAGGGTTAGGTGGTGGTTTTCACCCGATTTGGGTTTCTACTTAAAAATAATTGTGCCATTTTTGTGATTGTCTATTTCTGTGAGATTGTTATATTTTAATTCCGCATTTTTACATCACGCTGATCTCACCCTCTCCAAGTAGGGAATTACAATTAGTATCAGAGTAGGTCTTGTAGATCGGCGTTACACACTGGCAAGAGATCAGATAGAGGAAAGCACATCTGAGATCAGAATATCCGAGGGGCAATCCACCATCTGACCACCCTACTTCGACGGAAACAACTACAGCTACTGGAAGCTAAGGATGAGGATGTGGCTTCAAGTCACCGACTTCGCTCTATGGAGACGTTGGGAAACCCCATACGAGATCCCGAAGTGACCCGACGCAGGATACTCGTAGCAGCAGATCCGGGAACTCTTACTCAACGCGAAAGCTATGAATGCGTTGTACTGCACTTTGAGCCCGGAGGAGTTCAAAAGAATCTCGCAATGTGCCACCGCATACGAGATCTGGTACACACTCGAGGTAACTCACGAAGGTACCTCAAAGGTAAAGACTTCTAACATAAATTTTCTTTCTCAGGAATTTGAATCTTTTTCTATGAAGTCTAACGAATCTTCAAGTGAGATGAACACTAGGTTCACTCTCATAGTAAATAATTTGAAAGCTTTAGGGAAGACCTTCATCAAGGGAGAGCTTCAAGGAAAGCTACTTCATTCCCTTGGACCGGAATGGGAGCAGAAAGTCACCGTCATCGAGGAGGCGAATGAAGTCGAGGAGCTCAACATGGAGGATCTCCTAGGCAACCTAATGGCGTACGAGACAAAGCTAAAACAGAAGAAGGATACACCGGAACCAAAATCGAAGAAGACACTCGCATTCAAAGCCGCGTCAGATAGTGAGGTAAGTTCCGACGATGAAGAGTTTAAAATTTTACTTAAGAAATTTTCCAAGTTTTGTAGGGAATCAATGAAAGAAAAGAAGAAGAAGGAAAGCCCGAGACGTTGCTATCACTGCAACATGAAAGGGCATCTACGACTAAAATGCTCACTTCTCAAGAAGGAGAAGAAGAAGGAAAAGGAGAAGAAATCTAAGAAGAAGGTGTTTCAAGCAACGTGGGACGACTCAAGCTCGGAGGAAGAGGAAGAAGAAAATCCTGAGAAGAATAAAACCACTTGCTTTGGTTTCATGGCCTTAAGAGAAAGCGACAGCGAAAGCGGAAGCGACTCCGACAACAAGTAAATTCCGATTTACAAAATGCATTTAATGAGCTTTTTGAAGTTAGTAAATCACTTAAGATAGAAAATAAAAATATTAAAAAGAACCTTAGTTTTCTTAAAAATGAAAATGAAAGGTTAGAAAAATAACTTAAGGATTTAGAAGCTAGTCCTAAAAATGATGACTTAATCCATGAAAATACTAAATTTATTGTGGAAAATGCTAGTCTAAAGTTAGAAATTTCTGATTTAAATACTAAGATAAATATTATAGAAAAAGAAATCGCATGTCTTAGGGAAAATTCTAACAAATTAATCAACAAATTAGAAGATTTGTATAGCCTTAAGATTGAGAAAGGATTTCCGTCAAGGAGACCCATTAACAAATCCGAATCCAAGCTCACATGGATATCGAAAAAAGATTTGGAATCTTGTTTTGTAGGTTTCAAGGGTGACTACAACACAAAAGACTAGAATTACAAGCTCAAGGATGGTCAACTTGAGTTGGGAGGACCAAGGAGCAGACCAAGGAGGAAAACAAGAAGACTGATGAAACGGCGAACAAATGATGGACCCGCCACACGTCGACTGCCAGATTGGAGACGGGCACCAATGCCCGAGCCTCCAAGCTACGGATGGGAGCCCCATCCGATGTGGCATCCACCACCTCCATTTGGGCCATTTTATTGGCCATGGTAGGTGAGGTAAAACCCTTTACCCTGTCCTTTTATCATTAGCATATAGATATGGAGAGTTAAAATTATGAGCTAATTGTCATTTATTAAGAGGGAGATGTAATTTAGCTAAATTTCCTTTAGTAAGGGGGAGAAAAATAATAGTAATCTTGTTACATAAAGGGAGGACACTACTCTTGTTAAAAGAAATTCAACTCATTTATAGAAGAGCATGTTTTAAGGGGGAGTTATAGGAAATTTAAAATCAATTTAAACTTTTTGATAATGTCAAAAAGGGGGAGGATTTTTTGCATTATTATTTATGATTTTGTCATCACCAAAAAGTGGGAGATTGTTGGTGCTAGAGCATCGCGATCATTTATTTTGATGATAACAAAACACGTGTCATTTAACATTTGCACTTGAAGTCTTAGATTTCAGGTTAATTGCAAATGGAGACGTGGTTAGACGGAGTTCGAGCTCGCATCCAGGACGGATTGGAGGAGCTTGATGGAGAACAGAGGAGCTTCGCGTGGAGCGATAGCTTGAAGATGGAAGAATATGATAGAATTTTGTTTATTTCTTTCTATGTACTTTTATCTTTATTTCGTTGCTCTTTTTGTTTCTTAGAATATCATGTTAAAGAGCCTCAAAGAACCCTCACAGTAGCCTTACGAACACTTGCACAACCCTAGGATACTTAGGTTTTCTATAGAGAACTTAGAAAATCAAAATAGGGTTCAGACAGCTTTTTTAGACGTCTAATATGGATTTCAGACGTCTGATAAATACTTTTAAGACGTCTGACTGTTGACTCAAACGTCCGATTATATTTAGGCTGGACTTAGTTAGTTTTGTCTGATGAAAGCAGACGTCCAGACCTTAGCGTAAATGTCGTAGAAGACGTCTGATGATTTTGCCAGATGTCCAATTAGTGGACCGTCGGCTAGCTTAGCAGACAATGAAGGATATGACCGTTAGCCTCGTATCAAACGTCTGTAGAGGACCCCAGACGTCTGATACATGACCGTTTTGCCTCGGCTGACCTAAACTCTTCTCAAAGATTTTATAGCCGTTGCACTCCCTTGGGAATCCATTTCCACAGAAAAGTAAGTTTCCAATTGTCCAGACATCATTCTAGACATCCTGTATGTCTGATGACAATTCACTAGAACCCTGTTTAGATCTGATTCGAGTCAGAAAGGAAACTCACGTAAAATCAGATGTCTAACTTTGTTCCCAGAGGTCTTAAACTGGTTTTCCAGATGTCTGATGCCAGGACCAGATGTCTGATAACCCTGTTAGTGTAATGATTAATCCTGATTTCGGCCTGATTTTCTTGGAGCTTGCACCCAACGGCTATGGAAGCCTTCTAAGGCCTTCCAAAGCCTTCCTAGGGCCTCTATAAATAGAGGAGATCCCTTGCCACTCAAAGACACACCAAGACACACTAAGCAAACCACTTTCCACATCTTTTGTGTCCAAGAGAAGTAGTTGAAGCTCTAGCTCTCCAAGCTTAGTTCTACATCTACAGAGCATTGATTAATTGTGCACCCGCTCTCCCACCATAGTTCACAAGAGCACCATTGCGCCGTTGCATGGCTTACTCACCCGTGTCACCGATTCAATGCACTTCCAGCAAAGAGAAGCATCCTAACTCCTATAGAAGCTTAGTTTAAAAATATCTTTGTGGCTCTATAGGATTATTGTTGTATTTTACTTTGTTATTTGGTTGGGTATTCGCGTTGCGAATTCCCGTCTCGATCGAGGGACAAAATTCTTCTCGTGAAGAGAAGGGGTTGAGGAACGCTACCCTCGTACTTGTAGCGTGGTTGTAATTGAGGTTGAATCATCCCCGTTTAAGTGATTCATTTAGTGGATTTGGTCAACTTGGTTGATCGGAAAATCCTAACTCGAGAGTGTTAGGTGGTGGTTTTCACCCGATTTGGGTTTCTACCTAAAAATAATTGTGCCATTTGTATGATTGTCTATTTTTGTGAGATTGTTATATTTGAATTGTGCATTTTTACATCATGCTGATCTCACCTTCTCCAAGTACGGAATTACAATATGTGTCAACATAATTATTCAATATTAATTCCAAGTACATGCATGGCCTAAAGGTGCATGAATGCATGAAATGCAATGTTCATGTACAAATGAGTGTGATGCATTCTAGGTTACTAAGCATAAAATAGGCATATTATAGATTGATGAGTGAGATTTCGAATGCAAAAAGTTTGAGTTAAAAACCCGTCATTGTATTTGCGTAAAAATCCACTAACAGTCGAGGATCACCGTCAAATCTTCATCTAACAGTCGAGGATCTGCTTGCACCTACTCTTCAGATCATGAGCATCACGCGTCGACTCAAGCGTCATCGCATGCACATAGCTACAGAGGCGAGGTTGCTAACGAACCGTTCAATCAAAGGTGGACGGCTGGGATTGCATGAGGATCGCACACTCAGATCGCACACTGGAGGGCGTGCTAGATTGAGCGTCGATCAGCACGTGCAGATCACACAACACTCATTACGCCACATTGCCGTTGTCTTCACCATCGGATCTCCATCGCACGGTCCAATTCCAATTGCACGCCTTCACTACTAGATTCCTCCCCTCATCGCAGCTCAAACTTGCACTCGTAATTTGGGAGCGCTGCTTGCGACCACTGCGTTGTGGGCGTGGTTTGTTACATGGACGCACGTGTGGAGGCCGCTCCTCGACCGTTAGATCTTGATTCAACGGTTGAGAATTCTTCTCATGGTGCTCTTTAGATGTCAGTGGAGGCTGCAACCGGTCTTTGGCAGCTATGATGGCACCACGTGGTGCCATCATGGTTGTCTATTCTGTTTGCTTTATAGGTGGCACCACGGATGTCAGATTGGGACAATTTTCACGCCTTTAGGCTACGATCGTCAATCTGAATTCATCCGTGCGGTCGGATTTGACATCTGAGGTTCTGATTGGCGCCACCTTGCCCCTTGGCTTTTAATCTTCCTTCGACTGCATAGTGTGCTACGGAACTTCGATCATGACGATTTCAGAGGCGTTGGACTTTGTTTGTTGTCCTGATCAGATCCGTAGATTGGATCATCAATCCGAGGCCCTGAACTAGATCTCCTTCTCTCTTGGCCATAAAAGGACGTAATCAACCTAGAATTTATACAGACTACTCTAAATGCAGAATGATGCATGCTATGCAATTTTTATAATATGAAATGCATATCTATGCCTAGGAACATGCATAAATAGGCATTTTATCCTAAATAAATGTGTCTACATCATACCTCCATGCTTATCTTTTGCTAGTCCCTGGCAAAATCAAACTAAATGCTATGTATAAAAACAGAATTAGGGTCAAATCACTTAGGCCTAAGTTGTTTATTAACAATAGAAAATTTCAACTAAGGTCCTAAACTACAAAAACTCAACAGTACCTGGGTGTTTGCCAGATTGCAGATTGCCCAAGTCCTCGCCTTATTTGAAAAGGGAAGATATATTTTTTTTTTGTTTTTCCTTCTTTTCAAATTTTTTTGGAATTTTGGAGTTGAGAGTTTCGGGATAACTTTTTATAGCTACCTGACCCACCCATGACTCGAACTCTTGGTGCTAAGCATCTTGTGAAAGAGTGATAGACTCACTAGGTGGCTGTTAAAATAAACTTCAGGTTTCTACGACCCTAGGTGACCTAAAAATTCAACCTCAAGGTTTATCTTTTCGATCGGTAGCTTTCGCCCTACTTTTGAGTTTCTTATGGGGTCAACACAAGGGCGAATCCAGTGCATATTCCCTGATTTATTCTACTTCCCTGCTTCTTCCCTAAGTGTTTGGGAATTATTTATGCATTTTGTGAACTGGGTTCTGGACAACCAGCCAATGACTGTGACCACGTACCACTTGCCAGCCATACTCGTGCGATGAAGTGTGGCTTATTTATTATTATTATCATTACTATTATTATTATTTTCTTCTTTTCTATTTATTTTTCTTTTCTTTAATTTTTTTTGTGTATTTCTCTATTTTTTTCTTTTTTTTCTAGGTAGGTGGCTTCCCTGATCTAAGATTTACCTAAAGGCAGCATGAAGAGAATGGTCGTGTGGCTGGGCTCTGGACAACCGGCCAATGAGCTGTTACCATCGATAACTTGCCAGTCATACTACCTTAGAAGGTTCATTAGCTATCCAATTTCCATAAGAACCGTCGAAAAGTGAGTCAGTGCGAAAAGTGTGTAGATGAGACTTAAAGTCCCCTCAAATCAGAAGACAGGTTGATAAGTCATGTACTTATCACCCTAATTTGTTGAAAAAGTTAGAATAAAATTACTTGGCGAGGACTCGAGACCAAGTCCACATTTTAGTGGATACCCAGGCTAATTAAGCCCGAAGACCTGAAAAGTCTAAGTTTCAGGTCTTAAAGTATCGTTTCCTAAAGTTAACAACTCCTAATGCCTAAGTTCTCTTCTCTTAATTCTATCTTTTTTTCTTGAATTTTTTTAAGAAAATAAAAGAAATTCCACGAAGCTAACAAAATAATCTCAGGATTAAGTTCCACCCCCCCATACCTAAATGATGCAATGTCATCATTGTAAAAATAAAGACATGAAAAGGGCAGAGTAAACAGAATATCACCTAAATTTCGTGAAAATCTGGTCAGCTCCGTAGAGAGAAAGGAGTATACACATGTGCTAAGTTTATTACCTTTAGCTAGGCATAATATACAACCAAAGAAGAAATTAGGAATTCACAAGTGCATATCAGGATCAGAATTAAAAGATTAATCCTAAAACCTGCCAACAGAAGATGCCCACAGATGTGGACCATATTGTGATGTAGACCCATGTCCCAGGGTCGTGTGGTTCTAAGGTTCTGGATGAAAATCACCTAGAACCGGAGATTGTTGTGTTTGCGAGGCTAGGCCTGTGGTTTGGTGGTGTGTAACCTAAGTCTGAAATGTCAGACAATGTGTCGATCTGATTTACTAGGTTCATATGTCCTCTTAGAGTTTATCTCAGAAAGATAGTCAATTGTTATGTACTTAGGTTGCATATCCTCAATGTCAAAATTATCATAAGGGTCTTGGTAGAAGGTAGGTGGTTTCCGGTTAATAGGAACCCTTAAATCCAAAATTGTATTTCCCTAAGAATTAGCCTCCCAGATTTTAACTTCCAAATTCCTATTCTCCAAGTTCAAGTGTTCAGTTTCCGGGACCTCAAGATCGTTGTACACCCCATCTAAAATATCTAACTCCAACAATTGTGGTTAAATCAGGATTGAGTTGGGTACAATGATTTCCAAATGAAAATCATAATCAATCCCTTCGGGTTGTGGTTGAGGGATGGGGCTATTGATTGAATCTTCTAGTAAATCAGGATTTAGATCCTCCAAGTTAGCCCCAACCGGATCACATTCTTCAATGATTGGGCTATCAAATAGTTCATCAGATTCCTCAAGCCCATTTGTCTCACTAAAATCATTTTCTTTAAGCTCAAGTGTGACCTCGCCTACAGATTCTTCACTCTCACAATCAAAGAATTCTTGATCCTCATTTATACATGTCTCAAAATCATATGTTGTTCCTTGGTCTATAGAGACAACTTTCCTGATCTAAGATTTACCTAAAGGCAGTAGATAGAGAATGGTCGCATGGTTGGGCTCTAGACAACCGACCAATGGGCTGTTACCCATGACAACTTGCCAGCCATACCAACCTAGAAGGTTCATTAGCTACCCAATTTCCGTTAAAACTGTCGAAAAGTGAGTTAGTGCAAAGGGTGTGTAGATGCTTAGACTATAAGTCCCCTCAAATCAGAGGGCGAGTTGATAAGTCGTGTACTTATCACCCAAACTTATTTAACCAATTTAGAAATGAACTTAGAAATGGTGAGGACTTGAGAAACAAGTCTACATTTTAGTGAACACCCAGGCTGATTAAGCCTGAAGACCTGAAGGGTCTAAGCGTTCAGGTCCTATCATATCATTCTCTAAAGTTGAAAAACTCTAATGCCCAAATTTTCTTTTCCTAATTCATTTTTTTTTTCAAAAATAAAGAAAAATCTATGGAGCTAACAAAATGATTCAGAGATGAATATCCACCCCCTCATGCCTATCTAATACAATGCCCTCATTGTATTAAAATAAAAGGACATGAAAAACAGCGAAGTAGAGAAGAAAGCACCTGAATTTCATGATTAATAGGTCGGCTCTGAGATGAGAACAGACTGTATACGTGCTGAATTTAGTGCCTTCAGCTAGGCACACTATACAAATAAAAAAGAAATAAATAATTCACAACTGTAGGTCAGGATCAGAACAAAAAGATCAATTTCTGTACCCACAAGGAGAAGATGTCCACAGATGTGGACAAGGTTGTGGTGCAAACCTATGCCTCACGATCGAGTGTATCTAAGGTTTTGGATAAAGTTATCTAAACTCTGAGATCAGTATGCAAGCAGGGTCGGGCCTGCGATTTATGAGGATGCAACCCAAGTCAAAAAAATCGGACAGTAGGAAAATCAAGATAAAAGAGATAATCAATGAATTTGTACTTGGGTTACACATCCTTAGAATCAAAAATGTCATAAGGGTCCTAGTAGAAGGTTGTGGTTTTAGGCAAATAGGAACTCTTAGACTCAGACTTCTACTTCCCCTGGAATTGGCTTCCCAAATCTTCATTTCCCAGTTCCTATCCTCCATAATCATAATTTCATATTCTGGGACCTCCTGCATGTTATGCACCCTATCTAAAGTATCCAAGTCGAAGATTTGTAACTAAATTAGAGTTGACTTGGGTCCGGTGGTCTCAAAAACAGAATCATCATTATGCTTAACGGGGTTTGATTGAGGAATGGGACTATGAATTGAATCCTTTATGAAATGTGGATCTGAATCCTCCATGCTAGCCCCAATAGGATCAATTTCCTCAATTATAAAACCATTAAATGATTCATTGAAATCCTCAGGCCCAGTCATCTCACTCAAATCATTTTCCTTAAACTTAGGTGAGACTTCACATAAAAATTCTTCACCTTCAGAATCAAAGAATTTTGGATCCACATTTATATATGTCTCAAAATCATCAATCATTTCCTAGTCCATGGAGACATACTTTTCCTTGTACCCTGGTTCAGGGATCTTAAGCGAAGAAATCAATTCCTCCTTAACTGGTTGCTCTAGAACAACTTGGTCATCCCGATCTCGTAAAATGTGTCCCCTCTACAGGTGCCTGAGCGGATTCTGACATTAGCTCTCCTGAAGGGGGTTCATCCTAGGAATCATCCTAAGATTGGATGAGCAATCACAAATCTCATCCTCAATTTCGATAATTTCCCAAGTAAAAACTCATTGGGTCATCCTTAACATCTTGAAGCAAATCCAACAAATATTTGTTAAGATCATCAATCATTTCAATCATAGGCTCCAATTCTTCAGTGCAAGGTGTTGGCTGAGCTTTTAAAGATTGAATGGTATTCCTTAAGTTAGCTAACACCTTATCTTGGACCCAGTTCACCTGAACCAAATGGTTTGGTTCAGGGTTGGGTGGGGTTTGGGTTCAGTCCATGGGAGTCAAGAAATTGAGGTTCTTGGTGCCCTCTTTGATAATAGGTCATTTCGGGTTGTTCAAAGAGAGGTGGTGACTTATATGTAGTGTAGTCCTGGGGAGGGTGGGGATTGTAATCAGGATATCCTTCTTGATTGTAGATAGGTTTAAATTGGCCATCAAAGGGTGAAGATCTATAATTAGTGTAACTCGGAGAAGGATAAAAATCAAAATCATGATGTCCAGGGTTAGACCCTAAAGACGAAGGTCCGAAATTATATCCCCAATCAGGATTATCCCAACTAGTAGATGGGTAAAAATAAGTATAGTTGAGATAATAATCATCTTGGGAATAAGTAGTGGTAGGAGGGTAGGAGTGGAAATGTGAGTAGGATGTGGAAGGATCCATGGCGAAATAGGAGGAAAAGAAAGGTGCCTTGCAATACAAACTATCAAACTTGTCCTTAAGTGGGATAGCCTAAAGATCTGTAGATTCCCAGAACCCATCTTGAGTTGAAAGGAATGATTTGGTTTACTTCTTTCTAGATAATCCAACCAATTAGAGGGAGGGATTGGGGAGAAGGTTCTTCCCTTGGCTTTTGCCTCAGGTTCCTTTGATACCGCCCAATCGTGGTTGTTTGACACTGCTCCCTTAGCTAGACATCAGATGGACTAGTAGAAGTAGATTAATAAAAAATAATCTTGATTTGGGCCTCGAAGAGCAAGTCAAATCCTTATGGCTAACGTCTACTCTGTTTTAATTAGGCTTAGGTTTGAATGTGCTTGGGAATGTGATAGGCCCTTTTAACGGGTTGTGCCCTTAAAGATCAGGTTCAATGTGTATGGTTGCACAACCAATGGTTTTCAAGTAAGATTATTTTTGGATGAGTGGATTTTTGAGTTCAAATCTTGCTTAAGTAGTTTTTAGGGTTTGAATTAAGGTGAATTCAATCAAGTTCAAGAGGTACACCAGGATTTGCAAGCACGAGTGAAGATATTTTCCTTTGAAATCAAAATAAGATGGAGTGCCTAGTACTGACCTTTAATATTAACCCTAATGAGCAAGCAACTTGATGAGTTGTTTTTAAGTGAAGTGGTACAGGCCAAACAACTTAAGAATTGGCCTGATGCACTACTGAATTAGGGACACAAGTGGTTAACTAATCTGATTTCTACTCGATTATGTGTTGATGAATATACTGGTTCCAAAGATTGGGTTATCAGTTGAGTATGAAAAATCAGAAGAGGTTGTGTACCTCTGTGGGATTTTTAGCTTTTTTTTATAAGCGGAGGGTGAGGAAGGTGGAGGTGGCAACCAAACAACCAGAACTACCCTTAGGGTTTATGCAAACTCGTAGGTTAATTAGGGTTTGCATTATTAGATGGTGGAATGAATCTAAGGGGTGGGTGGTGGGGATATACTTACAGACCCTTCAACAACACTTTACTCCAATCTTATAACTCTGGCTTGCCTTAAAAGAGTAACTGCAATCATAGTAAGAAAAGTGAAAAGTGAGGTAAAAGATAAGTAAGGCAGAAAACATGGGAAATCAAAGAGCGTTGCCTCCTCGACAACGGCGCCAAAATGATGAGCGAGATTTTGTACGCAAAAAGTTTGAGTTAAAAACCTCTCATTGTAGTTGCATAAAAATCTGCTATCAAATAAAATTTATAATCGAACTCTGGTGAGTCCATGAGTTGAACACAAAAAAGCGAATGTTTGATTAAAAATCACATTTGGAATTATTTTAGGAAAGCATATTAGCTGGTTGAAATTAATTTACACTAGCTATTCTTCTTAAATAATAAATAATAGAAAAGAGGGAGAGAATAATACAAAGAGAAAAAGAGAGTGAACCAATATTTCATAACCAAATGTTCATTACAACTAATTTCTACAACTAGAAAGATATAAATCTACACTAGAAAGTGGTAAAAAGAGAGGGGTGAGAAAATCCTCCTCGATGACTACTTGGAGGACGAGCCGCGTTGATGGAGTGCCCGGACGATGGGGATAAGATGCTGGACAAGGGAGAACGGAGCTGAAGGATGGAGAACGAAACAGGGTAGTGTCATAGCAGGATCTGCTTCCCGAATGGTGACGAGAAGACAACCACGGGATGTTCCACAAAGGGAGTGAGAGATGGAAAATTATTTTACTCTAGCTCTAATGGAGCATCCCGGGTATGGGACTAGCTCGTAGAGCTTTGGAGGGGGTGAGATAAGAAGAGAAGGGATGAAGAAGAAATGGAGAGCATAGGGCCTTTTTATAGGCATAGAAATGGGGGTAGTTTGGTCATTTAAATGCTTAGAATTTAATATAGGGCTCTTTAGTGACGGACGCATTTGTCGCTGAAGGTAAATGTCGGTGAAGATGTGCGTGCAACGTTGGCCTCACGATGGAGATTGGAGCGCTCAGAAGCGACCACATCGACGCCTCTCAGCCTTCATGCGTTAAGCAGTTTGGCGCAATCTCGATCGGCCACGATCATGCGCTGCTACTTCCTCTTCGTGCGTTAAGAGGCGATGTAGCCCCTCTTCCCATTGTCAGATGAAAATCAGACGGTCAAGGAGTGCACTCGCCCGCGTGCCTCATCGCGTTAGATTGGGCATGCTGTTTGGCGTCAGATTGCGTGTGGACGCGCTCGCTCATTCATGCTACCACATAGCCGCATCCGTAGCTGCTCATCACGAGTCAAACAATGAATTTCATGTGCCCACTCTTCTCGTGAATTAAGCTCGCTCTGCGCGACTCGAATGCTCACCTCGTGTTGCGCGTGAGAGCTTCAACCGCTGCGCTGAGGGGCTCTTTTGGTCGCATTTATGAATTAAGGCCACGGCATTTTCAGACATTGGATCTCAATCCAATGGTCGAGATCGCACGGCCTTTACTAAGGAGGGAAAGCGCCAGAGGTACTGGATGGTTGTGATGGTGCCATGTGGCACCATCATGGCCATCCATCTTCTTTGACTTGTAGAAGGTGCCACAGATGTTGGATTGAATCGATTTTCACGTCGTTAGGCTGCGATCGTCAATTTGAACCCATCCATGCGGTTAGATATGTCGTTTGAGGTATAGATTTTACACCACCTTGCCCCTTAACATCTAATCTTCCTCAGACTGCATCTGATGCTACGAAGGTCCGATTAGAGTGATCTTGGAGGCGTTGGACTCAGATTGTCATCCTAATCAATCTGAGGCCCCAAGATGATATTGCCCTATCCCCTCGCCACAAAAAGGATAAATTAACCTATAATTTGTACAAACTAATCTAAATGCATGATAATGTATGTTATGCAATATTTATAATGCATGATGCAATTATATGCCTAAGAATACTCATAAATAGACAATTTATGTGACATAGATGTGTCTACATCATAGATGTTAATTATGGTTTCATTACTCCCCCATGCATATGTCCCTAGCAAAAAAAAGGAAATAAAATGAGGATCTGAGCTAGAGTTTACAAGTTAGGGGGGTATGAGTCATCATCAACCATTGGAGACATGCCTAAAATCTCACACAAAAACTCAACAACAATCAAATACTAATCAAGATGCAGATTGCGTTGCCTAATCAGATTCTAACTCGTGTTAGTTTTAGGTCTCAATTATAGGATTCTGTGGCTTGGATATTTACCCAAGGTTTGCAAAAAATTGAAATGCTAAGCATTTGTGCTCGTGTAATTGATTCAACAAGTAGGAAACTGTGTAATTGACTCAATAAGTAGGCAATTGTATTTAAAAGTTTCCTTTTGCTTTAAATTGACCTATCATCCCACTTACTCTACTTTGGATTTGTTTTACTACAAAAATGGAATCATTGCCCTTATTTACATAAATATAGGTATGGCCCTACAATCCAACGCCTCAAGATGACACTGTAAGAGGCATCTTTCTATCTAGGCCCTACACTCCAACTTCCCAGGATGACAATGTAAGAGACACCTAGCTTTATTTTGCAAAGCATATTTAACTAGGCACTTTGTTGTGTTATATAGTATGGGGCTAGAGACTTGTTTCAAACATCACCTTAGTGGACTTACGCGGGAATCTAGATGTTGGGTTGGGCTCTGAATACCCTACATCTAGGGGCGACCCCAGTGTAACGTGACAACCATACCCGTTAAATTAAGTTCTTGATGAGTAGTTTCCACAAGTGAAATCAAAGTGTAAATGTGAAATGTGAGATACATCGGTTTCAAAAACTTTCAAACCAAAGGGTGGATCAACAAGTCGTATACTTTCTACACTATTTGACTTAATGCCTCGACTAATTAGTTTCTTCAAGGGCTTAAAAATAGGTCCATATCTCAATAGGTACATGAGTTGATTAAGTCACTCTTAACCTGAAGAGTCTATGCACAAGGTTTTATTTGATATACGCCCCTAAAGTCAACAACTCCTTAGTACCTATTCTCATCATCCTTCCCTAGATCATGCAACTCAATTTTTTTTTTTGAAAAATAGAAAAATGCAGGTATATTTACAAAATTTTTTGGAAACTAGGGATATTACTCCAAATGATTCTACCAACCCCATGGTTAGTTCATGTAATGTCCTCATTAGATTCATGAGAAGGGTAAGTAAGATGGCACTTTAAACCAAAGTTTTTTTTTTCAACTATGAAGGCCAGTTAGTTCCAGATCTACAAGAAAAGCACAAGAAATAGATACAAGGATGTTTCTAGGTTGCCTCCTAATGAGTGCTAAGTTTAACATCTTTATACAGATGGAGCGCAATCGATTAACCCTCTAAGAGGGTCATTTTCTCTTTTAGGGGCATTTGGGGTAGGTAGGGTTTTAGGCACTGGCCACTTATAGTGAAGGTGAGCCTAGTCTTGATATCTACGATTTCGATAGCCCCATTGTTGAATGGTTTAACCACCAAATATAGGCTAGTCCACTTTGATCTTAACATGCCCAAGAACAGTTTGAGTTTTCCGTCAAATAGCCAAACCTTTTGATTGGGCTCGAAGGTTTTCCTGAGGATGTGTTTATCGTGAAAGGCTTTTGATTTGTATTTGTAAATCTTCGAGTTCTCGCAAGCCTCCTACCTAATTTCCTCGAGCTCAACTAGTTGGAGCTTTATGTGATTACTAGCCAAATCAAGGTTCAAATTACATTCCTTTAAAGCAATATAAGCGTGGTGCTCCAACTCGACAGGTAGGTGGTAGGTCTTCCTGTAAACTAGTCGGTATGGGGACATCCCAATGGGGTCCTTGAAGGTAGTCATATATGCCCAGAGGGCATCATCTAATCTGGAGGACCAATCCTTTCAGTTAAGTCTTACGGTTTTCTGCAGGATGTACTTGACTAGTCTATTTGAGACTTCAGTCTACCCATTTGTTTGTAGATGGTACGAGGTGGCTTTGTGATGATGCACCTCGTATTTTTTCAAAAGGGTCCTAAATTGGTCATTTGTGAAGTGAGTTCCACAACCACTGCTGAGAGCCTTGGCTATCCCGAATCAAGAAAAGATACTTTTCCCCAAAAAATCAATTACCATCTTATGATCATTTTTCCTAGTTGTGTTGGCCTCGATCCACTTCGAAACATAATCGACCAAAACCAAAATGTACTCGAAGCCATTGGAGGGTTGGAAGGGTCCCATAAAATCAATCCCCCTTATATTGAATATTTCTACCACCAAGATTGGTTAGAGGGGCATCATATCCCTCCAGGTCATAGTTCCAAGGGCTTGGCATTTTGTGCAACATTTGCCAAACTCGTGTGCATCTTTAAACAAAGTTGGCCAATAGAATCTCAACTGCAATACCTTTGCAGCAGTCTTTTTGCCATAAAAATGGCAACCACATGCTTGGTCATGATAGAAGAATAGCACACTGGGGACCTCAGTTTCAGGGATGCACCTCCTGGTGATCTGGGCAGCACATAGCCGAAATAATAGTGGGTCATCCCAAAAATAATGCTTAGCCTTGGAGAAAAAGTTGTCCCTTTGTTTCTTCGTCTAGTGGTGAGGGATCCTTCCTTTGGCTAGATAGTTTATTAAATTCGCATACCAGGGTAGACACTCATCTACCACTGTTAGGAGTTGTTTATCCAAGAAGTGATTAGTCATGGGTAAGGTGGGTCTAATATGGTTCGAGCTAAGCTGAGTGAGGTTGTTGGCTGCAACATTTTGCGCTTTGGCGTTGTCTCAAATTTCTAGGTCAAATTTTTGTAGTAACAGGATCATTTGATTAACCTAGGTTTCGCATCTTTCTTAACTAGGAGGAGCTGGAGGGTTGAATGATTAGTGTAAATAACTACGTGGGATCCAAGGAGGTAAGATCCGAACTTCTCCAATCCAAAGACGACTACTAGCAATTCCTTCTCCGTGCTAGTGTAGTTTCTTTGGGCCTCATCCAATACTGTGTTGCTAGAGTAATAGATCACCACAGTTTTCTTCTTTCTTCTTTGTCCTAGGGTTTCGCCTATAGCCAAGGTTGATGCATCACACATTATCTTGAAGTCTTGGGATCAATTAGGGGGTTGGAGGATTGGTGCCTACGTCATTGCATTCCTTAAGGTTGACTAAGCTTGGATGCATTCAAGGGTCATCTTGAAGGGTGTGTTGTTGGATAGAAGGTTAGTAAGGGGCTTCAAAATTTTTGAAAAGTCTTTGATGAACTTTTTGTGAAATCAGATGTGTCCTAGGAAAGATCTAATATGCTTAACTGAGATAGGGGGTGGATGTTTGGAAATCAACCGACTTTGGCTTGATCAACTTCAATGCCTCGTTCAGAGAATGTGACCTAGTATGATTCCCTCTTGAACCATAAAATGGATCTTCTCCCACAAGGGTACTAGGTTGACGTCAATGCATTTTTTCAGGATTTTGATCAAGTTGCTTAAGCACAAATCAAATGAGTCCCCAAAAATCAAGAAGTCATCCATAATAACCGTTAGGAGGCCTCTTGGTAATCACCTACCATTTTAGAGTATGGCCATCATACACCTCTAGAAAAAAGTGGTAGGTACATTATAAAGGACGAATGGCATCCATCAGAATGCAAAGGTGCCGTATCGGTAGGTGAAAGTTGTCTTTTCCTAATCTTCTAGGCTTATAGTGACTTGATTGTAGTCGGAATATCCATCCAGGAAGTAGAAATATTTTCTCGATGCCAATCTTTCAAGGATCTGGTTAATGAAATGCAAGGGAAAGTGATCCTTCTTTGTTGTTGCATTAAGCTTCCAATAGTCTATGTAGACCCGCCATGAGGTGGCAATGCAGGTTGGGATGAATTCTCCTTTCTCATTAGTCACCATTGTGAGCCGAGACTTTTTAGGCATAACTTGAATGGGGCTCACCCAAGGGCTGTTGGAGATCAAGTAGATGATGCCTACATCTAGCCACTTGATAATTTCCTTCTTTAGGAGTTCTCACATGTTCGGGTTTAGCCTCCTCTGCATTTTGCGAGAAGGTTGAGCCCCATCCTCAACATAAATTTAGTGAGTGCAATAAGTGGAGCTAATTCCCTTGAGGTTAAAAATGGTCCATCTAGTAACTTCTTTGTGTTCCCTTAGGACCTGATGAGAGCCTCATCATGAGCCATAACTAGCTCATTTTGACCCAATAAAGAAGATAAAAGCTCCTGCATAACCTAGAAGAAGGCCTAACTGAAGGAACAAGTGCCCTGAGAAGAAAACATGAAATAAAGGTTAAAACTGCAATTTTACCATTGCAGTACATAAACGGGATTTCTCAGAGGCAAAACAGAGGTCAAATGGTATAAATGAGATAAAAAGTGGGTTGAGTCAATCAGAAATGGGTTCATGTGCAATCTAAGAACTAAATGACACTTGGTAACCCTAAAACAGACCTGCTTAAATTAACAAGGTTCCGATCAGAACAAAAAGCAAGTAAACCCTCTACAAATCATGGAAAAACATACTCTAGGGCTTAGAACACTTAATTTGGCCTTTGGAACCTAGTTTGACCTAGATTAGGGTCCTAGCTCTTCAATTTACTTAATTTGGGTTTTTACGTAAAATGTCCAGTCAAACGAGGTCAAACCTAAAATCCAACTTCACCATTGGATTCCTTAGGTCCAAATTAGGTTTGTACCAAAATTTGGACCTAAGGAGAGGTCATCTTGACCTACTTTGCAATTTAGTACACCCAAATCACAAATTAGTCCCTATCTTTTGAATACCGTTGCAGAGAACCCCCTAGGTTCTTCGCCTCCTTTGCAAACCGGTCCTGCCGCCATTGCTAGGGCAGAACCGAGCTCCGGCGAGGTTCAGAGAGGGATTGCTCTCTAATCCCTCAGAGATCCCTCCCAGAAATGGAAGGAGGATTCTCTGAGGAATTCCCTTCCATTTAAGACCGATATCAATCCCTGGTGTGAACCCAATCTCTCGTGCGAACGCACGAGAGATTTGGGTATCCTAACTCCTTTCCATCTCCGGCAACCAACCTCAGGCAATTATGCGCTCTTCACGCCCTGCACACCCAGTCCAGCGCCTATATAAGAACCCACAACTCCGGCCGAAGAGGCTAAGCTTGATTTTGACGGAGATCCCTTCCAAATTCCTCCCTCTTCCATCTCCGGCCAAACGACCCACAAGCTCCGGCGACCTCCTTCCCTCCTTCTCTTCGCTCTGCTGCCATACCAGCAGCAGAGTCCTCTCCGCCGCTTCCTCCCGCGTCGCGCTGTACCCCGCGCGCGTGCTTCTGACTTCGTCTTCGTTGCCGCTTCCTCCCTCAGGGTCCTTCTTCCCCGACGACGGTAGTTACGAGCCGTCCTCTCCGCCGCCTCCCTTCCCTCTAGACAACCCCAGATA
The DNA here is from genome assembly GCA_037157565.1 of Thalassia testudinum. Lineage (NCBI taxonomy): Eukaryota > Viridiplantae > Streptophyta > Magnoliopsida > Alismatales > Hydrocharitaceae > Thalassia > Thalassia testudinum. The sequence goes on along the minus strand of JAZHRO010000035.1, from coordinate 62,967,139 downwards.
CGTTCTCCATCCTCTCCTCTCTCTTTTCCCCCAACTATTTTACTTGATTACCCCTCGACAGTACCTAACCGCCTTCATCTTCCTCGCCTCCGACCGCACTCCGGTGAGCTGCCCACACCACTCCGCCACTCCACACGGCTCGCCAACCACCTCGTGAGCTCCGCCTCACCACCAGGAACTCGCTCCACCCCACAACTGCCACTCCAAACCTCCATAACCACCCCCCGAAAAACCCACCATCTCCGGCCACAGGTTGACCTAGGCGCGCACGCCTAGGCCGACCGACAACCTGCAGCATCACCCACCGCCTTCGCCGTGCTACGGCGAAGGTTTCTAGCTATTCTGATTGGGCCAATAGGCCGTTCTGTGGAATCGCAGGTGAACGCCCCGGCCGCCATTAACAGCCGAAGCAGCAGGCGTCAGGCTTCCCAGGCGGCAGGTGCAGCAGGCTCTCGCAAGTGTCGCGAGGTGATTGAGTTCAGCAAGGAGCACCAGCAGGGCCTTCAGCGTGGGTGATTGCACACGAGAGTCTGCGGGCGCGCGTGAGGGAAGGCCGAAACCTTTAGTCCCACATCGTGGGATTACAAACCTCAGGTACACTATAAATTTCTTTTGTGATATATTCTCATCGCCTCAGTAAGCACAGGGGTGAGGTCCCTCACTGACCCCACCCGCCTCGTCCGCGGCCTCACCACGCGGATTTGGCGGATCCGACCCGACCTAAGCCTACGCACTCCTCGCGCATCACACCACCTCCCGGTGCACCTGGTCCCGAGTACGATCCGACCCGATTAATGCCCGTGGCTCTGGGAGAGCAGGTCAGAGTGAATTGCTTGAGAGAGAGAGACGCGCGGGTAGAGGGAGAAGGGTTAGGTTTTGCTCCTATGCAGGTAGGCTTATCGCAGGAGAAGGACTTGGCCACTGCAGAAGAAGGAAAAGCAAGCCAAAGAAGAAGACAGAAGAAGAAGAAAGAAGCCTTCGCAGGAGAAGGAAAGCAGAAAGATTAGAAGTCTTCGCAGAGAAGAAAAGAAGAAGAAGGACAAGGGAAGATTGCAAAGAGATCAGAACGGCAAATCAGAAGGAAAGATACAGAAGCAGAAAGGAGAAGAAGGAAGAAAGAAAGAAAGATCACATTTAAGACGTCTGATACATAAATCAGACGTCTAATTCTACTTTTTCTAAAAACTCTTTGAATCAATTATATTTGCATGTAACAGTTGTATTCTTGGGTTTTCCAAAGTACTGAGATTGCTCCCTGTGTTCGACCTCGGATACTCCGATTTTCGAGTAATAAAAATCTTTATTTGTTTTGAACGCTTTAGCGGCTATACTACAATGCGATATTATCTTTTAACAAACCGCACAAAAGCGCGACGAACATTTTGGCGCCGTTGCCGGGGAGCAACGGGCACTTTTAAACCTTTTGAGTATAACTTTTCTATCTAATATCCGACTTGACTTCTCTCTTTTGCTGTGTTCATTCAGGGAAAGCAAAACAAAAAGGAAAGAATAGCAACTGCACAACAGACTCTCCAAGGAACAGGTAATCTCCATAAGTCCTCTCTCTTAACCCTCTCACAATCTAAAAAAAGGAGGGAAATCAACTTAGGGCTACCTGTCTCATATTTAGTAACTCATCAAGTTGCCTGATTTTCATTTCAACATATTTTTACCTGTTCATCCAACTAAGGCAACTAGGGCTAAAACTTTCTTGATTGAGCCCTAGGTGCTAATTTCTACGGCAACTAAATTGGACCCACTGAGCCAAGTTAGGGATTGCAAAGCTAGGGTTTTTAGAGACACATCTTCTCTGAAACAAAGAAACAAACTTTCCAAAAAGAGGTGTGCCTAAACCGTGTTTGAAAAGATTTATACAAGAGGAACCCTAAGCAAATCAAGCTGATAATCCGTTTGAACCATAAAAGGAAGGACCTAAAAGCTCTCAAAGGAACAAGAGGTGAAGTTGATCCCTCGGGTCAACCAACCTTAATATTAGGTCACTTTTGCACTCAAAATACTTAAAAGTTCAAGTGAAACATTAAGCACCTTGATCTTAAAATAAAAAAAAAGTAGACTTAAGAGGTCAAGATCCCCATTCTGGTTTACCTGGAACCGCAGTGACAAGAGAGGTCGGGTGGGGGAAACCCTGTAACCCGTGGGGATGCTCTACCGTGTAGGGGTCTTTGCGGGACTCTCCCTCTCTGGCTGCCCAGGTATTTCTCAGGTGGACGATCTTCTGATCCAGGGGTCCATCTGCCCCGAACCTCTATAGTCACCCAACAATTCTTGGGTGTCTTGATTGGGTCCAGCACCTTCTGATCTCATCACATCTTTCGGTGCATGTTCGGTAGGAGGTCCTTAAGACCACCCTTAAGACCCCCCTTAGAAATTCATTCTCGTCGAGGCCAAGCCTCGACGCCCTTGTTTGTGCAGCAACCCCGCCACATAAATCTTTCATCTGACTCAGACCCTGATTCTCCTTCTTCTCCCATCATGGCACAACCCATTGAAGAGGAGAATAATCTTGAACACCAACTTCAACGCTTGAACGATCTCTTTCAGAACTTTGTAAACCCACCGTAGCGACCTATGATGCGAGATCACTATAATCCTGCTGCGGTGGCAATCGAACCCCGAGTACGAATCCCAATTGGAGGACCCGATTCTGATCTGAAGCCCAATATGATTCATGCCATACCGAAGTTCCATGGGCTTAACTCTGAGGATCCATTCCAACACATTAAACAACTCAAGCATTTGGCCCAGACCTTCGGGTCAGATGTACAAAACCGGGATATCCTACTCATGAAAATGTTTTCGTTCTCCCTCTTGGACAAGGCTGCACACTGGTATCAGACTCAGACCCGCCCGATCAACTCATGGGAGGAATTACAGTCCGAATTTTTGAAAAAATTCTTCCCTGTTGGCCGGACAAATGCCTTGCGCCACCAGATCACTCATTTCACTCAACAACCGGGAGAACCTCTTCATGAAGCTTGGGATCGATTCCTAGATCTCATGCGAAAGTGCCCCCATCACGGAGTTCCTAAGTGGGAACAAGTCCAGTCTTTTTACCAGGGACTCCGTGAGGATATTCGTCTATTCGTCAATGCAACATGTGGAGGAAACATCATGGGCCAACACGAGGACACGGTATGGGAGATTCTCGAAAACATGTGCGAGAACTCCATAAACAATGACTCCTTGGGCTTATTCGACAGGACGAATGCCCGTGCATCGACGAATCTAAGAGGGACACATGAGACGCAGGACCTGTCCACTTCTGTCGACCTGGAACTGATGGCCAGTCGGTTGGACAAGGTCTCTATCATAGAAAAGAAGGTGGACGAGCTAACTCGACATTTGCAGCAAGCCACCTCTACACAAAATTCTTTTACACGACCTCCTCTGGCAAGGGAAACAATGCAAAACATCTATCACCAACTTGCCAAGGGGATGGACCCATATCCACCCCCATCTACCTGTCGGACCGGAGTGACCTCTGATCCCTTCTATTCGAGTTGGGGGAACTCTGAACCCTCGTATTCTGACTTTCCTGAGGTTCCTCAGAACTGCGAGGACCTCAACGCCATCCAGAATGACCCATACTCCAATACCTACAACCCTGGATGGCGAAATCATCCTAACTTTCAGTGGGCAGGAAATTCTCAAAAACCACCATATCAACCCCGCCCACAAGCTCCTCGTCCATATCAGCCGCCTCAGCCTCGGCCCAATCCCACCTACCAATCCGGGCAAAATCAGGATCAACTGACTCTTATCCTTCAAACACTGGCTGACATTCAAAAGACGAATGCGGCAATGCAAAAACAGCACAAGGACGAGATCACAGAGGTTCGCAACCAACTGGCCCAGATGGCAAATTCCCGCCAACCTGGCACCCTTCCTTCGCAGCCTCTGCCCAACCCAAATAACGTGCCGACCCAGAGGCGCGTTATGAATCCAAATCCAGGCCACGCACATTTGATTTATCAGGCCCCTGCTACTCCATCACCAGACGGGATGGAGGCGTCAACATCTTATGCAGGACTGCAGCAGCAGCCACCCCTCCTACCTAACCCAAACCAAAGTCAGGCCGGATTAAACTTTGTAACAACACGCAGTGGTAAAACAACACAAGACCCACACTATCCGAACCACTCCAAGCCTGATAATCGCCAAGACCCTAGGGTAGTCATCCAAGATACTACTGTCCTAGATCAAGAACATGGACCTATCCTAGAGGAACCAGCTAGGATCCCATTTCCTGAGGCCTTGACCAAAGGAAAAAGGACAACCAAACCTGTGGCTCCTGAGGAGGATCTGGTCAAGCTCTTTGAACAGGTCCAGATAAACATCCCGTTGATGGATGCAATCCGCCACATACCAGCTTACGCAAGGTTCTTGAAAGACATATGTACACCTAAATGTAAGCCGCGAACCAAGGATGGGAACCCAATCGTACTATCAGAGCAAGCCAGCTCTGTCATCTTGAGCAAACTCCCACCTAAGGCTGAAGACCCAGGAACTCCCTTGATTTCTTGTAAAATTGGTGAAACCCAACTTGATAGAGCCCTACTAGACCTAGGTGCCTCCATAAATTTAATACCTACATCCCTCCTTGATCACCTTGAAGAATCTGAACTTAAACCCACCGAGGTGACATTGCAGTTAGCCGATCGATCCATCAAGTCACCCAAAGGAATACTCGAGGATGTCATTGTTAGGGTACGAGATTTTTATTTTCTAGTGGACTTCATAGTACTGGACATGGATGCACCTAAGAACCCAAGGGACACACCAATCATATTAGGGAGACCCTTTTTGGCCACTGCTAGGGCCAATATAAACTGCGAAGAGGGCCAGATAGAATTAAAATTTGGGAATCAAAATCTGAAGATAGACATTTTCAAGGCCCATCAAGGGATTAATTGCGGGGTGATAGAGGAAATTTGTGATGTCGAAGCCGTGGTTGATGAACTGCATATAGAAGACAACCTGATTATTCCTAATCAACCACTAGAGAAGCAAAAACCGCTAACAGAGGAGTGCGGACATGATCTAGACACACCTATGACTCCTACCATTGCTCCCGATACAAACCCCGAACCACCCGCTGCTGCTGACAATCCTGTCACGGAACTCAAGCCCCTTCCTGAACATCTAAAATACGTCTTTTTGGATCAAATCAGACGTTTCCTGTGATTATCAATTCTCGACTCACACCTGACCAGGAACTCCGTTTGATTTCTGTTCTCCAACAACATCGTAGAGCCATTGGATGGACTCTAGATGATTTAACTGGTATAAGCCCTTCATACTGCACACATCGAATCTACACGGAAGAAGGCTCACGACCTTCAAGAGAAATGCAAAGGCGCCTAAACCCTAACCTACGGGAGGTCGTGAAAAAGGAGATCATTAAGTGGTTAGATGCAGGGATCATCTACCCGATCTCCGACAGTCGTTGGGTGAGTCCAACACAAGTGGTGCCTAAGAAGGCAGGACTTACCATCATCACGACTGAAACCGGGGAAGTCATTCCTACCCGAATAGCTAATTCGTGGAGAGTCTGCATTGATTACAGAAGACTAAATTCCTCCACGAAGAAGGATCATTTCCCACTACCATTTATTGATCAGATCCTCGAGAAACTAGCGGGAAATAAATTCTTCTGCTTTCTTGACGGGTACTCCGGTTACAATCAGGTGGCAATCCATCCAGAGGACCAAGAAAAGACCATATTCACCTGCCCCTTCGGGACGTACGCGTTCCGAAGGATGCCGTTCGGTCTCTGCAATGCACCTGCAACTTTTCAGCGGTGCATGCTTGCCATATTCTCAGATATGGTAGGTGATTATCTGGAAGTCTTCATGGATGACTTTTCAGTTTTTGGACAATCATTTGACGATTGCCTCCAACACTTGGTCCATATACTCAGGCGGTGCATTGAGGTGAATTTGGTTCTTTCCTGGGGAAAGAGCCATTTCATGGTGCCTGAGGGAATTGTCCTGGGACATTTAATCTCAGAGAAAGGCATCCAAGTGGATCGAGCTAAGATTAACCTGATTTCCAAGCTCCCTATGCCTAGCTCGATTAAGGACATCCGATCTTTTTTGGGGCACGTCGGTTTCTACCGTCGATTCATCCCTGATTTCTCCAAGATCGCACGCCCCCTTACCAATCTTCTCTCCAAGGATGTGCCTTTCGAAATTTCCAAGGAATGCACTCAAGCATTTGAGATCCTACGTGACCGAGTCACCCAAGCCCCAATCCTACAGTCCCCTGATTGGTCTCAACCCTTTGAGATCATGTGCGATGCATCTGACTTTGCTGTAGGAGCGATTTTAGGGCAGAAAATTGACGGGATACCTGTGGTCATTTACTACGCCAGCAAAACACTGGATGAGGCTCAGCGTAACTATACGGTTATTGAGAAAGAGCTGCTGGCCGTAGTATTTGCCCTGGAAAAATTCAGATCATACCTTCTGGGTTCCCGTATTATCGTATACTCGGATCACACAGCTGTAAGGCATCTCCTTGCCAAGAAGGACGCGAAACCTCGACTAATCCGCTGGATCTTGCTATTGCAAGAATTTGACCTCGAGATTCGCGACAAGGCGGGAAAGCACAATGTGGTAGCTGATCACTTGTCCCGCCTTCCTTTTGAAATTATTGATCCTTCCGGACCTATTACAGAACATTTCCCTGATGAGCACCTCCTGACTATTAGTACAAGTCTTCCATGGTTCGTCGATATTGTTAATTACCTGGCATCACATCAGATTCCGCCCGATTGGTCGAAGGCCAAAAAGGACAAATTGCGTTCCGATGCCAAGTATTACCTATGGGAAGACCCGTATCTTTTCCGCATTGGTGCTGATCAGATAATCCGACGGTGCGTCACGGAAGTGGAAATCAAAGACATACTCTCATTTTGCCATGACCAGGCATGCGGTGGACATTTTTCTGGACATAAAACCGCATCGAAAGTCCTCCAGTGTGGCTTCTACTGGCCCACAATTTTCAAGGATGCATACGAACACTGTAAGGCATGTTCCCGTTGCCAGACTCTAGGCAACATGAGCTATAGAAACATGATGCCTCTACAGCCGATCTTGGTATGCGAAATTTTTGATATTTGGGGGATTGATTTCATGGGACCCTTTCCGACCTCGGATGGCTTCGAATACATCTTACTCGTAGTTGACTATGTGTCCAAGTGGATAGAAGCCATTCCGACCCGAACCAACAATCATAAAGTCGTTATAAAATTCCTCCATCAAAACATTTTCTCAAGGTTCGGGATTCCGCGTGCTATAATTTCCGACGGAGGGACCCATTTTACGAACGCTCAGTTCAGGTCACTGATGACCAAATACGGGGTGTCGCACCGAATCTCTACTCCTTACCACCCCCAAACTAATGGTCTAGCTGAGCTATCTAACCGAGAGATCAAGAAGATCCTTCAGGTTACTGTTCGACCTGATAGAAAAGATTGGTCTTCTCGGCTTCCGGAAGCATTGTGGGCCTATAGGACCGCCCACAAGACCCAATTAGGAATGTCTCCCTTCAGACTAGTGTACGGGAAGGCATGTCACCTCCCCGTCGAATTGGAGCATAAAGCCTATTGGGCAGTACGGACCTATAATCTCGACCTTTCTAGGGCTGGAACCCACAGAAGATTTCAAATGAGCGAGATCGATGAATTACGCCACGATGCGTATGAGAACTCGCGAATTTACAAAGAACGGGTTAAAGCTTTTCACGACAAACACATTTCTAGAAAGGTCTTTCATCCTGGTCAAAAAGTTTTACTCTTTGATGCTCGACTCAAATTATTCCCAGGAAAGCTAAGATCCAAGTGGGTCGGACCCTACCTAGTCCGCCAAATCTTCGGAAATGGAGCTATTGAAATCAGCCTACTCAGCCACGATTCTGAACCTTTTGTCGTGAACGGGCAGAGACTCAAGCCGTTCATTGACATGACCGATATAGATCTGACTGAGTCATCCTTTACCCTCCATTCCTCTTGAGCTCATTGCGCCCAGCCGATGGCGTAAAACTCAGCGCTTAACGGAAGGCAACCCGTCATTCTTTGAAAAACCTGAAACCATTTCTGACATCTCTATGCGGAACTCATATTGCACTTTAGGGTTCATCCATTAGAACAGCTGACTTCACCTCAGGTATACCTACCCGAGATTAGAAATCGTTCGCAACAAGTCGCTTCGACCCATTCACTCACCACACACCTGTCCTAATACATGAACTAAGCTGAATTCGAACCCACCTAATTTACAATGGGGACATTGCAAATCTTAGGCATGGGGGGGTATGAAAGTGCAAAATGTCAAAAAATTCATATCAAGAAAGGGTTTCACAAAAAAAAAAAAAAAAAAGAAGACTTGATAGAGGGGAGGAACAATTCAGGGTCATACAAATGAGAGGAGGAAAAGAAGAAAAAATGACAAAAAGGAGCACAAAACGAAAATGAAAAGAAATAGTCATTAGTAAAAGATTAAGGGGTTAACTAAAGTTCTAGACCGAATCAAGAAAAAGAAAAGAAAAGTGCCACGGAGATATAACAAGAGATTAGCGGGAACGCTGGTCTTAGGCTTTTTGGGCTAGTACCTTTAGCTTAAAAATTCACGTATCCATTAAAATCTGGATAATCCTCAAGAGGTTGAGGAAAATGCGAAGCTTGAGTATTAGGTCTAAGGCTTAGGAAGTATTCGGCCTCATTAACTGACCTCCGGTTTGCGGGATTCGGTAACCTAAGCACCCAAATTCACACACAGTCTGGTTCAGTGCGCATAAACATCCAAATCACGCGAAAAGCATTTAATGTTCTGAAAAAGTCACATAGATTAGGAGCAGTCAATCAACACAAATTGATTTGGATGAGTTCCCAGCGCGGAGAGGTGGGAAATTCCCCTCGAAGATGCGTAACAACATATCGTCTCCTCGGTGCTTGTCTCTTGGGATATTTAAATATCCCACCGGGGGCATGTAAGCACTCTGCTGGTTCAGATACCATGGGCGGCATTATCAAGAAATGTCGATCGCCAGGGTCTGGATTCGGCCACGGAACGCCATGGGCGGGATTATCTCGAAATCTCGAAAGCCAGGGACCCTTGAGGATTGATGATGGGGACGAGGAATCCGATACAGACCGTGTTGAGAAGCTAATCCGAAGCTAGAAATAAAAAGAAAAGAGAGAGAAAAGCTCTCCAAACAAATAAATCTTCTATCTCTCTCTCTTACAAAAAAAAAAAAAAAACGCACTGCAAACTGAACTTAGGCTAAAAATATCTCAAGCACGGGTGCTTTAACCGCGAAGTCCAACAAACCCTAGGTTAGTTTCTGTGGGCCGTAGAAACCTTTGCAGAAGACTGAGGCTAAAGTGGAACAGGTCCGAATTTTGGTTGGTACTTGAGTACCTCTAGGCCTATTGTCGGCATTCCCACCTAATCACAAAAGAAAAGGAGAAGCACTTATCATTGTTGACAGACACTTAGGGTCTAGAACGGAAGTTAAAACTTTGAAATTTTGCTAAGGGACTAGCAAAAGCTAGGCATGGGGGTATGATGAGAGCCTCATCATGAGCCATAACTAGCTCATTTTGACCCAATAAAGAAGATAAAAGCTCCTACATAACCTAGAAGAAGGCCTAACTGAAGGAACAAGTGCCCTGAGAAGAAAACATGAAATAAAGGTTAAAACTGCAATTTTACCATTGCAGTACATAAACGGGATTTCTCAGAGGCAAAACAGAGGTCAAATGGTATAAATGAGATAAAAAGTGGGTTGAGTCAATCAGAAATGGGTTCATGTGCAATCTAAGAACTAAATGACACTTGGTAACCCTAAAACAGACCCGCTTAAATTAACAAGGTTCCGATCAGAACAAAAAGCAAGTAAACCCTCTACAAATCATGGAAAAACATACTCTAGGGTTTAGAACACTTAATTTGGCCTTTGGAACCTAGTTTGACCTAGATTAGGGTCCTAGCTCTTCAATTTACCTAATTTGGGTTTTTACGCAAAATGTCTAGTCAAACGAGGTCAAACCTAAAATCCAACTTCACCATTGGATTCCTTAGGTCCAAATTAGGTTTGTACCAAAATTTGGACCTAAGGAGAGGTCATCTTGACCTACTTTGCAATTTAGTACACCCAAATCACAAATTAGTCCCTATCTTTTGAATACCATTGCAGAGAACCTCCTAGGTTCTTCGCCTCCTTTGCAAACCGGTCCTGCCGCCATTGCTAGGGCAGAACCGAGCTCCGGCGAGGTTCAGAGAGGGATTGCTCTCTAATCCCTCAGAGATTCCCTCCCAGAAATGGAAGGAGGATTCTCTGAGGAATTCCCTTCCATTTAAGACCGATATCAATCCCTGGTGTGAACCCAATCTCTCGTGCGAACGCACGAGAGATTTGGGTATCCTAACTCCTTTCCATCTCCGGCAACCAACCTCAGGCAATTACGTGCTCTTCACGCCCTGCACACCCAGTCCAGCGCCTATATAAGAACCCACAACTCCGGCCGAAGAGGCTAAGCTTGATTTTGACGGAGATCCCTTCCAAATTCCTCCCTCTTCCATCTCCGGCCAAACGACCCACAAGCTCCTGCGACCTCCTTCCCTCCTTCTCGTCGCTCTGCTGCCATACCAGCAGCAGAGTCCTCTCCGCCGCTTCCTCCTGCGTCGCGCTGTACCCCGCGCGCGTGCTTCTGACTTCGTCTTCGTTGCCGCTTCCTCCCTCAGGGTCTTTCTTCCCCGACGACGGCAGTTACGAGCCGTCCTCTCCGCCGCCTCCCTTCCCTCCAGACAACCCCAGATACGTTCTCCATCCTCTCCTCTCTCTTTTCCCCCAACTATTTTACTTGATTACCCCTCGACAGTACCTAACCGCCTTCATCTTCCTCGCCTCCGACCGCACTCCGGTGAGCTGCCCACACCACTCCGCCACTCCACACGGCTCGCCAACCACCTCGTGAGCTCCGCCTCACCACCAGGAACTCGCTCCACCCCACAACTGCCACTCCAGACCTCCATAACCACCCCCCGAACAACCCACCATCTCCGGCCACAGGTTGACCTAGGCGCGCACGCCTAGGCCGACCGACAACCTGCAGCATCACCCACCGCCTTCGCCGTGCTACGGCGAAGGTTTCCAGCTATTCTGATTGGGCCAATAGGCCGTTCTGTGGAATCGCAGGTGAACGCCCCGGCCGCCATTAACAGCAGAAGCAGCAGGAAGCTTGGAGCAGCAGCAGGCGTCAGGCTTCCCAGGCGGCAGGTGCAGTAGGCTCTCGCAAGTGTCGCGAGGTGACTGAGTTCAGCAAGGAGCACCAGTAGGGCCTTCAGCGTGGGCGATTGCACACGAGAGTCTGCGGGCGCGCGTGAGGGAAGGCCGAAACCTTTAGTCCCACATCGTGGGATTACAAACCTCAGGTACACTATAAATTTCTTTTGTGATATATTCTCATCGCCTCAGTAAGCACAGGGATGAGGTCCCTCACTGACCCCACCCGCCTCGTCCGCGGCCTCACCACGCGGATTTGGCGGATCCGACCCGACCTAAGCCTACGCACTCCTCACGCATCACACCACCTCCCGGTGCGCCTGGTCCCGGGTACGATCCGACCCGATTAATGCCGTGGCTCTGGGAGAGCAGGTCAGAGTGAATTGCTTGAGAGAGAGAGACGCGCGGGTAGAGGGAGAAGGGTTAGGTTTTGCTCCTGTGCAGGTAGGCTGATCGCAGGAGAAGGACTTGGCCGCTGCAGAAGAAGGAAAAGCAATCCAAAGAAGAAGACAGAAGAAGAAGAAAGAAGCCTTCGCAGGAGAAGGAAAGCAGAAAGATTAGAAGTCTTCGCAGAGAAGAAAAGAAGAAGAAGGACAAGGGAAGATTGCAAAGAGATCAGAACGGCAAATCAGAAGGAAAGATACAGAAGCAGAAAGGAGAAGTAGGAAGAAAGAAAGAAAGATCACATTTAAGACGTCTGATACATAAATCAGACGTCTAATTCTACTTTTTCTAAAAACTCTTTGAATCAATTATATTTGCATGTAACAGTTGTATTCTTGGGTTTTCCAAAGTACTGAGATTGCTCCCTGTGTTCGACCTCGGATACTCCGATTTTCGAGTAATAAAAATCTTTATTTGTTTTGAACGCTTTAGCGGCTATACTACAACGAGATATTATCTTTTAACAAACCGCACAAAAGCGCGACGAACAGGACCGCGTCCAGTCTTGCCTTTTTCTCCCTGGTTAGGTGTGAGCTAACAATCACAGGGTGGGTCTTGTTGGTTTCAAGGAAAACATATTTCAAATTCTCAGGTAATGGTTTATGCTCTAGTTGAGGTGGGACCAATGTAGAAGGTAGGGGAGGTATGGAGGGAAAGTTAGGTCCAATAGAATTGACATTAGGAGAGGAAGGTTATAGAAGGTGATCTAGGTTGTGGTTAGATCGAGTCGTGAGAGTTTTCAAAGGATCTTCAATTAATCCAGGTGGGATTTGAGGGGCTTGATGAGCCTGATCCGAAGAAACCACTAAGTAATAAAACGTTCATTGTAGTGCAATTTTTCGAGAACAGTATAAACCAAGACCTTGGTGAGTCTCGGGTCGAACATGGGGAGGCGTAGGATTTTTCAAACTAAATGCAAAATGTAAAGCAAATATGAACTAACTAAAAGGAGGTGAGAAGAAGGAGATCACAATCAGACAATTATATAGAGAAGGGGGTGGGAAGCAGGATTCGCAAAGAGAACTTATTTCTATTAAAATAAAAGTCAAAGTTACAACTAGAACTACTAGAGAAGCAACTAGAATTACAACTAGAAAACTAACTAGAACTATAAAACAAAGAGAACTAGAAAAAGGTGAGATGGAGTGTGGTTTGTTATTGCTGCCACCTTGAAGACGAGACGAAGGTGAGGAGGAGAGTCTGGACTTGATGAGGAGGACGACCACCAGAAGATGCAATAGAGGTTGGACGTGGAGAAGCTTGCTAGTAGAGGAACGGTGGTGAGATGGTAGACTAATTAGGAGGGCTAAGGAGAAGGTGGTGAGATGTGGGAATTATTCTAAACTAAGGACTTAATGAAGGGAAGGAAAGGGTGTAGGATCCTATTGATAGAGTTTTTTAGGTTTTAGATGGAGGGCAAGGATTGAGTAGGTTTAGGATCAAAGCTTAGGATTTAATCTAGTAGGTTGTTTTTGTTAGAATAGGATTGAAGGCTAGGATCTATTACGAAAGATGATGGATGGTTGGATTTAAAGGAGGGAAAGGACATGCACTTTTGTGCATTAGGAAAAGGCTTAGGGTAAGATCTAAATAGAGGCCATAGGATAAGCATCTAAGGGTACTAAGACAAGCTATAGTGGAAGGATAGGATTTGGGTTTTCTATTTTTGGATTAAGGAGAAGATAAGGTTGGTTTGGGTTTTTAGGATCTAAGTGGGTTCATTTAGCCAACATAAATAGGTATTCAAATAAGAACCAGGTTAACCAAATTAGGTCACTAATTACACTAGGTAGGTTGGGTCCTAGGCTAGGAAAATTGGGTTCCTAAATAGGTTAGCTTAAATACTAAATAGGTTATGATCCATAAAAATAGGCTCACCCTTCATACATAAGTGATCTCAATCCTGGAAATCCAATCAGCAAGGCTTAAAATTACTCTAAACTTGGCACCTGCACATAATTTAACAAAGACATCAAGGCATCAGATATAAGTTTGAGAAAAATTGTAGAAAAATCCAAAATTATGTAGTATTTATAAAATGCACCTATATGACTAAACTGATTTAACTAAATGCATTCTACCTTAATCAACCCTCAGATTAGCATTAGTTAGGCATAATTAATGTAAATATATATAAAAATATTACACCCCCATGACTATTTTTACTAGTCCTCGAGCAAAACACTAAGCAAAAAGCACACGGGAAAACAATATTTACACGGTAAACCATTTTGTAAGTTTTTAAGCTAAGCTAAATCGAAATCACCAATCTTGATTTTTCACTAAAACAAAGGAATTATACATAAAACCTCATTGTCGAAGACTCAGAAATTCTAAAGTATCGACTCAAATCCGAACTGCTTAAATCAAATTAGGAATCTTATTAGTCGTTAGACTTGGGTCGCTAGAGTAACTTTTTGTAACTAAGTTGACCTACCTAAGGTTCTAATAGAATATGATAAACAAGCATCTTGTGTGTGAAATAATGTGACTCACCAAACGGGCAACTAAGTTTATTCCAAGTATTCAATAAGACTTGGAATATTTCTATGCTCTCTCTGGGAAACCTATCTTCGGTTAGGCCATACTAGGATTTGATAGCTTTCTCCTCACCACTTTTCTATCCCGAGGTCAACACACTAGGTTTATATCTCCTCGAATAGACTCCTAGGTCTCTTGTTGGCTGCCTCATAATGTTTGGGATGCACTCATATAGGTAAGAGATGAAAGGGATATATTTTTGCTTTACTTCTCTCTTTCTTTCTTTTTTTACTCTTTTTATAAATTCTTTTGAATAGTCATTTTTTTGTGTTATCTTCTTTGTCACACTCATTTTCTAGGTGAGTGGCTCTCCATCCATTCTAAATGCATCTCCTATAAATAGGAATAATCCTAAAAGGTAGAAACATAACCAAGTCCTTTGGATCTTTTGCCCTAAGACTAAATCTTATTGACCACTAAGGACTCAAAAAAATCGCTTGATGGTAATGCCATCATTCTCCATAACTAGCTTGACTTAGTCAAAACCAAGAGATAAATGCTCCTAAATGATCGCCTAAGGACAATAATTCCACTTAGATCTATTTTGAGAAGAGAACAACAAAGCAGGGTTAATTCTGTTGTTTTAACATCACATAATGAATGTAGAGTAACCACGGGGTCACCCATGGGGTAATTAGAGGTCAATTAAGCATTAAAGACTAAAAAGTGGGTCAACACAGACAGAAATAGGGTTTCATGCATTTCGAGAATCAAAATAGTACACAAAACCCTAATGATCAGCCCCGCTTAAATTGGAAAGGTTATGGTTAGGATAAAAATCATATAAACCTCCTAAAATCCATATAAAAATATTATAAGAGGTTTAGTACCTTTGGTTTGACCATCTGAACCCATTTTGACCTAGACTAGAGTTTTAGATGGGATTTTGACCTGATTTAGGTGTCTCTGCAATTTACCTAGTCAAACGTGATCAAAACTTAAATCCAAGTTTACAATTAGATTTATTGGGTCCAAATTAGGTTAAGATAAAAATTTGGGCCCAATTAGAGTCCATCTTGACCTAGTTTGCAATTCAGTCCCTAAAATCTATATTTCTCACAACCAGACCCTTAACTTTCAAAGTTTCTTGCGAAAAGGGGCCTATCTTTCTCGTATTCCTTGCAAGTAGGTCCTTTCTGCCATTATTAGGTCTGAATAGAATCCACCTGAACTCGCCGACCTTCAAGCTTGGAAATCTCACATGATTGAAGACCAAATCCTTAAGAGATCCTCTACCAAGCGAGCAAGGCTGAGAGGCTTGCTCTGATCCCCACACTACCAACAAACTCATGATTTTAGAGCAAGTTCCTTGCGATTTTCATGAGAAAATTGCACTGATTTCATGCAATTCAAGGTCTTAGATCCCTCTATAAGACTCTCCTAAGTCCCAACGCTTAATTGAGCTCGGTTCCAGGCCAAAACCACCTATTTCCTCTCCTCTCCAGCTGCCTCCGCTGTAGCTTCAGCGACTCTCCTTAACCCCTTCTCTCCAGCCACTCAACAGCCAAATGAAGTGGCCTATGACCTTCCTCTTCTTCCTCCTCTCGCCAGCCAAAGCAGTGGCCGTCTACCCCTTTCATCGTCGCATTACCCCTCATCGAAGACACCTTCATCCTCGGTTCCAGCCAATCAAAGCTAGCCCGATTCCCACCTTCTTCGGCCTTTAATTTAGGTTCTCTCTCTCTCTCTCCCTCTCTAGCCTCGATTCCACCCCTAACCTTTCCAATTCAGCCACCAAACCACACTCTCCCCCATCGTCTTCTTCGTGTTCGGTGAAGCTCCAGTGAGGTTCGCCTGACCACCACACACACTCACACCACTTGCAACCACTCTCATAAGTTCACCCACGTTCAAGGGAGCAAAAGCCCTCAAGAAATTGAGGGCTTTGCTTACCCAAACTCCTAGTCGACCAACCCACCTTCTCATCATCGTCTTCGACTTTGGTCGACCACCATACACCGCCAATCGCCATGCCGACTTCGCTGCTACGTTCCTTGCCTCATGGCGATCCCTCTAAGCTATTTTAATTGGGGTCTAGATCTTGTTCTCATGTTTTCAGGTTCTCATCGGAGCACCGTCTGCCACCACCACCGCCGTCCGCCATGCGTCAATGCTAGGGCTTGAATCCACAATCTAGAGACGTGGAACCCACCTACAAGGTCCCCTGCTGCTTCAATTGGAGACAAAGCCTTCAGTAGCTCAAATTGGTGCTCCAATCTGCAGCACACATGCATGAAGAAAGCAAGAACACTTAGTGCCACATCGTGGATAGCAGCGAAGGAAACACCATATAAGTGGATTTTGTGTTCAGGGCTTATTGTCCACGAACACAAGGGGTTGGGTCCCCTACCCTACACATGCGCACACTGACGTCGTGAAACACGTTTGTTTAATTCGTCCATTGTAGCATGTAATTACGACATCAATTCTAAAGAGAATAATTGTACATGAGTGCAAGTGTCGAACACAGGGAGGCAAGATATTGGATTAGTTAATCGCTTTAATGTCACAAAATATGTCGTTTGGTTCGCTTGCGAAAAAGAGAGAGAGAGAAAAAGGTTAGAAATCTGTAGTAGAGCAAAGATATCTGACTATGCTTGAAATGTAGATAGGATGATCATAATCGATTCTAGCACAAGATGATAAAACCATATACTAAATAGGTAAAATAGTTTCAAGACTACAATGCTGGAGGAAAGCTTAAAATAAATATTAAACTAGGGAAGAACAAATGTGACAAAATGGAGAGGTGAGGCAGCTACTGCGATGGAGGGGTTCCCGTCGGTGACTCGATAGCTCTGAGACCTTGCTTGGAGGCTCTAAGGAGGTGGAGGACGTGCTTGCTAGATGGTGGTAAAAGATGCCCAGGAATGGAGGAGTGTAGGTCTTTTTATAGTGGAGGAAAGGAGGCAAAATCCATTCTTGGGTCAATAGCGACATCAAAGACGTCGTTAAAAGTTTGCCTTAAATGGTGCTGAAGACCAAATCACGCACTCCCTTCACGTACGTGCTCTGCGCACCCGTGTCGCGTGCACCCACTGGCGCTTGCGTGCGCTGCTGTGCCGCTATGCGCTGGTGAGTGCTTCGCGCACCCATGTCACGTGCACCTGCTGGCGCTGTGCGCTTTGCATGACTGCCCAATTAGAGGATTGGGGCGATTTTCAGGGCTCGAACCCGCGGCAACGGGTTGGGATCTCCTCTCTCCACTGTTGCGCCAAAGCCACGGATTGTCATGTGGAGGATTTAGCTGCTAAGGTGACATGAAGCTTCTCTAGCTGTTGGATCTTCATCCAACGGCCTAGATCCGTTGGTTGACTAGAGAAAGGGGGCAGTGGTGGCTCTTGGGCGACCTGGATGATGCCATGTGGCATCATCTTGGCTGTCCATCTTCAAATGCTTTTTGAAAGTGCTACGGATATCGAATTGGGCCGATTTTTGCATTGTTGGGTTGCGATCGTCAATCCGAATCCATTCGTACGGTTGGATTCTTCATTTGAAGCTCCAAAATGTATTACCCTGTCTCCTGGCCACAATAAGATACAAATTACTATGCAATTTATATAAATTATCCTAAATGCAATATGATTAATTTTATGCATTATTCACAATGCTAAATGTAATGTTAAGCTTAGGAATTAACATAAGTAGGCATTTTATCATGAATAAATGCATATTTATCATACCTCCATGCCAATCTTTTGTTAGTCCCCAGTATAATTAACCTAAATGCTATTTATAACTAAAACGAAGAATCGATCACTTGGGCATAAGTTACTTATTGATGTGCATACATCTAAATAGCCAAAAATGTCTATTAATGCATGTTCTTAGTACCATTTTAGCATCATGCTTTGTAAATATTGTATAACACGCATAATCATGCATTTAGGTCAAATTGTATAAATTATATAGTAATTGTCTCATTTTATGGCAGGGATAGGGCGACTTTTAATAGGAGCTTCAAACAAAAGTTCCAACCGTACGGATCTAATCAGGGCGACGACGAGAGTTCAACGACTCCAAGATCGCCCTGATCGGACATCCATAGCACCAGATATAGTCCGGGGAAGCTCAGAGATCAAGGGCCAAGATGGTGTCAATCTGCACTTCAAACGATAAATCTAACTACATGGATGGGTTCAAATTGACGATCGCAGCCTAATGGTGCGAAAATCGATCCAATCCGACATCCGTGGCACCTTTTGGAAGTCACAAAAGATGGACGGCCAAGATGGCGCCACATGCCACCATCCCAGCTACCCAATCAGCCCAAGGAACCATTGTTGCCTTTCTCTCCTCGCACACATGATTGGATCTAGGTGTTGGATCTTGATCCAACGACCATGAGCGTGCGTGCTTTGGTGAGAAATGCGACAAATCGCATGCACAACGTAGCGGGCGTGCGTCTCTTCGCGAGGCATAGGGCACATGTTCAAAATGCAGCGTGCCCCAAATTAGCCGAAGACGCAAGTGCGGGTTCAATTGAGCCATTGGATGGTGAGCGGGCGGTGCAGATGCGGGAGACGTGGCAGCATCGGAGCGTGTGGATCACATACGCGTGATCTAACGCGCATCCAAACGTTCCATTGCACGCATGAACACGCGGTTAGGCAAAGCTGAAGCTAGCGAGGAGCGATCTGAGCCATCTGATCTCGCGATCGGACGACTGAGATTTCTTGGATGTGCTTTTGCGTTAAGGTGCCGGAGAGGAGGAGGCATGTGTGGCGCGTGCACACGTCGCCCACGACAGGTCTTTAGTGATGAATAAATCCATCACTAAAGACCTGATTTTAATATTTTTGAATATGGAATGACCAAATTGCCCCCAATCCTTGCAACTATAAAAGGAGACCCCCACCCTACGAAATTCTCATCCCTTCCTTCACCTCTCTCCCTCTCCAAAGCTCAAGAGAAGCTTATCTCACACCTGGGATGCTCCTCTAGAACCAAATCCAAAGTTTTCTCACCCTCGTTTGGGAAGTGGATCCCGCGACGATGATGACGTGCTGCCTTGTTCTCGCTTCTTCCTGCTTCGTCCTCCTTCTTCCCACTCCGTCCTCCGTCTTCTAAGAGTTGCTCCGTCCAGCTCATCCTCCAAGTAATCATCGAGGAGGATTACATCTCTCTCCCTTCTTTTTATTGCTTTCTAGAGTAGAATTTTTTGCTTTTTAGCTGTAATATTTCCCACTTTCTAGATGTAAAAATAGTATTATTATATCAAGTGATTGTTCTCTCTCTTTCTCTATCTTTATCTCTCTCTCTCTTTCTCTATCTCTCTCTCCTATTGTTTATATCAATTCCATTGTAATTATCTCACTTTCAAACAAAAATACCAAAAAAATTTAATTGTGGATTTTAGATCTACGTAACCTTCCTGTGTTCGACTCATAATTTCTTTACAAATTTCGGTTAAATTTATCTTTTGACGGATTGCTTCCCAAATTGAACTATAATGATGGGTTTTCAAAATCCAATTCCGATCGCGTAGTTTTCCGTACTCAACATTTTGGCACTGTTGCTGGGAAAGCAATGATTTTTTATTTTCTTTCTGCATTTCGTGCACTTGATTGTTTTCTAACTTGCTTTATTTCACGTCTATTGTTTTGCAGGTATCTCAACAGGGAATCTTCAAGCGGTAGATCGGAATAAAGTGCAGTTAAAGACAACTGTAAGTGCTCCCCATTCTTCTCCCTCCATAGATTACATTTTACAACATTAATTCAAACCCCAATTTACCTAGGTGTTTGCATAAATTCTAAGGTTAGTTTGGTTGCTTGGATTTCCACCCACATTCATCTCACCCTCGTAAAAGAAAAAAATCAATAAAAAGATATTTCTTTTGGGGTAAATCAACATACACACTACATACACCCACATTCAAGGCACATAACCAAATTGATTTTTGTCTACTCAACCGGATCTGATCTGTGGAATCAGTACATGCAAATAAACATATAAACGAGTAGAAATCAGCCTAGGTCAATCATTTTGAGTGCTTAACTTAGTGGTGTAATTTTGGATAATTATTTGAGTTGTTTGAGCCACACTACTTAATCTAAAATCAACTCACCAAGTACCTTCCTTTTAGGATTTTTAATTTAGGTCAATACCAGGCACTCCACTTTACTTTTGATTTGAAAAGGAAAAAGATCTTCACCCGTGCTTGAAAATCTAGTTTGCCTCGAAACTTGATTGAATTAACCTAATTCCAAACCCTAAAGGCTACTTAAGTAAGATTTGAACCTTAAAATCCACTCATTGAAAATAATCTTGCTTGAAAACCCTGGTTATGCATGCACTCGCACATATTCAATCAATCATTAAGGGTACAACCCATCTTAAGGGCCCACCACATTCCATAAGCAGTATAATCCCAGCCCTAAATAAAATCAAGTAGATGTTGGCCTTAAGGATTGATTCGCTCTTCGGGGCCCAGTTTGAGATTGGTTATGATTAACCTACTTGTACCAATCAATCTGATGTCTAGCTAGGGGAGTAGCGTCAAACAACCGCAGCTGGGGGGTACACTAGGAATCGGAGGCGTAAGCCGAAGGAAGAACCTTCTCCCCAGTCCCTCCTTTTAATTGGTTGGATTGATTGGACACAAGTAGAGTAAATCATCTATAATCTTAAGGTGGATTCTGAGAGTCTGTAGATCCTTAGAGTACCCCACTTAAGGACATGCTTGTTTTGTTGTGCTACAGGGTTCTTATCCCCAGTCCTTCCAACCTCTTCCGAGTTTATACTGGGAAGGTCATTGAATCCCCGATTGGAAGGACCACTAGAGTATTCTAGGAGGCATAGATTGGATTTTGGCCAAATTGATCTCATGGCCGATCAATAACCTCCTCTACCTCAGAATCCACAGGAGGTGTTTCAAAGGCAGCTGGAACAAATGCAGAGAATGCAAGAATGGTTCCAGAGAATGCAGGGAGCTCAGCCCTTGAAGGATTTTTATGATCCTTCAAATTACGGGGAACATCCCGACATTCAGATTCCTGCATGACGTAGAAATCAAGCCCCAGGTATTAAGCCTGATCAAACGCTTTCATGGGCTTGGCTTTGAAGACCCGTTTCAGCATTTGGATGACTTGAGCACTTTGGTCCAGACCACCAAGGCGTGAAATGTGAATGGAGAGCAGATGATTATGAGGCTCTTCCCCCATTCTCTTAGGGACAAAGCCACTCATTGGTACAGGACCATAGGTAAGCCGATCGCAACATGGAATGATCTGAAATCGGCATTCCTGAATAAATTCTTCCCTGTCGGACGTACCAATGCTCTAAGACGGGCGATTACTACCTTCACCCAGCGGCTGGGGGAGCAGTTTCATGTTGCCTGGGAGTGATTCCAGGACCTATTGCGGAAGTGTCCACACCACGAGGTGCTGAAATGGCAGCTCGTGTAGATCTTTTGCCATGGGTTGACTGAGCAACTCAAAAATCACATGGACGCTTCTTGTGAAGGCAATTTCCTCAAAGAGTGCATGATTTGTTTGAGGAGATGAGTGAAAATTCAATCAATCATGCCTCCATGGATACTTTTAACCGGTCCAACAACCTAGATTGAATGTTAATGAAGTCCACGACTCTCATTTATTCGATATGGAATTGATTTGCAATAAACTAGATAAGGTGGACTTGGTTACTAAAAGGATGAAGGAGTGGATTGCTGGAAACTCAATGAACAATTCTCGATCCACTCAATCCCAGAATTTGGGATTCCATTCGGTGCGACCTCCTTCTGGACAGGAGTTCGTGAATCAACTTGATGTAGCTCAACCTGTGAGTTAGCATTATTTGGAACCCCACGGGTTCCAAACAGGGCCTTTGATCCCAGTTTCTCTAATCCCTCCCTTTCTTTCTCTCCATCCTCACCCTATGAGGATGTCTATGCTGTACAGGAGAATATTAGGTCCAACCCTTACTCCAACGCTTATAATTCGGGTTGGAGGAACCACCCTAACTTCTCTTAGAAAAACCTAGGGCAGTAGACCCAATTCCAACCCAGCAACTATGCTCCGTAAAGACCAATGGGTCATGGTCATGTTTACACTCAGCTGCCCCCAAATCTAGTCAATCAGTTAGCTTGGAATGCCCGTGAAATCGTAGAGCAGGCTGATTTGAGCTGACAGATGATAGAAATGCAAGGATCTATGCTCCAGCTCATGCAGCAAATGAAAACTTCGCTGGACAACTTGCAAACTGGGTTCATTGCTAATTCTCATCAACTTGGATCTTTACCATCTCAACTTGTACCTAACCCGCGTAATATCCAGAATTCAGGCAATCAAGCCTAAGGGTACGTGAATCAGAGGGACCTGCATGCACATGCTCAGGTGGTTGAGCAAGGTCCTTCCTCTTCTGTTTCTTCCTCAAATCAAGGGTTTCTGCTAATGAAGCCCCTCAAATCTTTCCTAACCCTCCCCAAGACCCAAACCCGTATGCATCTGCTGATTCTGTAACCTTGAGGAGTGGAAAACAAACTCAGGATCCATAACCACACTGTTCTGATCTATCAAATCCTGGAGAGCCTGAGGAGAGAAAGGAGAACTCTGAAGAAGAAATCAAGGCTTAAGAACCTGATTCTAACGATCTAACTCATGTTCCTTTTCCTGAGGACTTGATTAAGCTTAGGAAGAAGAAGTTTGTTGATAGTAACAAGGAGCTCTTGAATATATTCAAGAATGTCGAGATCAATATCCTGCTCCTCGATGCTATCAAACACATACCGGTTTACGCTAAATTTTTAAAGGATTTATGCACACAGAAGCGTAAGTCGAGGGAGTCTATTCCGAGGAAGGTGGTACTCTCCGAGTAGGCTAGTTCTGTTATCCTGCATCACCTTCCTCAGAAAAAGAGAGATCCAGGTGCTCCTTTGATTTCTTCTGTCATCGGAGATTACACCTTTGATAGAGCACTTCTGGATCTAGGTACATCCATTAACCTAATTCTGACTTCTCCTTACGAGAAGTTCAAATTAGGTGAACTTCGGCCGACTTCAGTAACACTGCAGTTAGCGGACCGTTCGGTCATAAATCTGCGAGGTGTTATTGAGGATGTTATTGTCAAGGTTAAGGATTTCTATTTTCCAGTAGATTTTCTTGTCCTTGACATGGATGTACCTGAGAATTTAAGGAACACGCTCATCATTCTAGGGCATCCGTTCTTGGCTACTACTAAGGCCAATGTCAACTATAAGAGCGGTAGCATGGAAATAGCCTTTGGGGATCAGAAATTGAATTTGGATATTTTTAAGGTGATTAACAAATTTGAGGATTGTGGATTTATAGAGGAACTTGAGGAAGACAACTTGAATATTGAAACATGTATGGCAATTTCTGCAATCAAAAGTTCCTCCTGTTGTGATGGATTTGACCCACAACCCTCTATGGCAAACCCACTACATTTTGAAGAGGTTATTGATTTTGTTCACTTTCAACCTCTTCCTCTTGATGAATCTTCATCAGCATCATCCTTACCTTCAATCCTAAACCTGCCCCAGCTCGAACTGAAACCATTGCCTGAGAATTTGAAATATCAGTTTTTGGGGTCACAAAAGATGCTCCCTGTGATTATCAGTGCTAGATTAACTACAGAGCAGGAGATTAAACTGATCAAGGTCTTAAAGGACACAAGGAGGCAATTGGTTGGACCATTCATGACCTTAGGGGGATCGAGCCATCTTACTGCAATCATAGAATATTCTTGGAAGATGGATCTGGCCCTTCTCGCCAAATGTAGAGAGATTAAACCCTAATATGCGAGAAGTGGTCGAGAAGGAAATTATCAAGTGGCTCGATGCAAGAATCATTTATCCGATCTCTGATAGTCCTTAGGTAAGTCCCGTGCAAATTATTCCCAAGAAAGCTGGGATTACTGTTGTGACTAATGAGAAAGGAGGATTTGTCACAACTTGTTCAGCTTCCTCTTGAAGGGTCTGTATCGATTACAGGAAGCTAAACATAGCCACGAAAAAGGATCATTGCCCTTTGCCCTTTATTGATCAAATCTTTCAAAGACTAGTCAGGAAGAAGTACTTCTGTTTCCTAGACAGTTACTCGGGATACAATCAAGTCTCTATCCATCCCGAGGATCAGGAAAAAATGACTTTCACTGTCCCTACGGAACCTTTGCTTTCCGTAGGATGCCATTCGATTTATGCAATGCACTTACGACTTTTCAAAAGTGTATGCTAGCCATATTCTCTGACATGGTGGGAGAGTTTATGGAAGTCTTCATGGATGATTTCTCTATTTTTGGAGGATCGTTTGATTCTTGCCTAGCTAATATTGAAATGATCCTTAAAAGATACATCAAAACAAGATTGGTCCTTAGTTGGGAAAATAGTCATTTCATGACACAAGAAGGCATCATCTTGGGTCATGTAATCTCTGAACGGGGAATCGAAGTTGTCAAAGCTAAGGTTGATGCTATCTTTAAACTTCCTCCTCCCACATCTATCAAACAAATTTGATCATTTCTTGGTCATGTGGGATTCTATAGGAGGTTCATTAAGGACTTCTCTAAAATTGCTCGCCCTCTGAGCAACCTTCTCGCCAAAGATATGCCGTTTGATTTCAACGAATCATGCCATAGGGCATTTGATTTTCTTAAAATGATAGTCACTTGTGCTCCAGTGTTGCAACCATCGGTTTGGACTGCCCCATTCGAGATCATGATTGATGCTTTTGATTACGCAGTTGGGGTTGTTTGGGTCAAAAGATTGATAGGAAGCCCTCTATTATTTACTATGCTAGCAAAACTTTGGATGAGGCCCAGAGGAATTATACTATTATTGAGAAGGAATTGCTAGCTGTAGTATTTGCTTTGGAGAAATTTAGGGCTTATCTCTTAGGGTCTTACGTCATAATTTATACCGACTACTCAGCCTTGAGACATCTCGACCAAAAAGGATGCCAAACCCCAGCTTATTCGATTGATTCTTTTGCTTCAAGAATTCGATCTTGAAATCAAAGATAAATCTGGGGCACAAAATGTGGTGGCGGATCATCTTTCGAGACTTTTGAGTGATTCTTCTCATCCAGATATTCCGATTGCTGATACTTTTCCGAACGAGACTATCCTTGCAGTATCAGGTGTCCAAACTCCATGGTTTGCTGACATCGTAAATTATTTGGCCGTTGGTCAAATCCCTCAGGATTGGACCAAGCAACAACGAGATAGACTCAAATATGAAGCCAAATATTACTTCTGGGAGGACCCTGAACTGTACTGCATCGGCTCTGATTAGATTATTCGGGATGTGTTTCGGAGAATGAATTCAAAAGTATACTTGAGTTCTGCCATGCATCTGCATGTGGTGGACATTTCTCTGGGAAAAAGATGGCTGCAAAGATTTTGCAATCTAGATTCTATTGGTTGTCTTTATTCAAGGATGCCGAGGAATTCTCAAGGTCGTGTTCCCGATGTCAGGTACTTGGGAGCATAACCAAGAGAGACATGATGCCTTTAAGCCTAATTCTTCCCGTAGAAATCTTCGACATTTGGGGCATCGATTTCATGGGACCTTTCCTTCCTTCATTTGGACACCAGTACATTCTTGTAATTGCTGATTACGTGTCCAAGTGGATCAAGGCTATCCCCACCCGAACCAATGACCATAAGGTGGTCATCAATTTCATCAAGAAGAACATCTTTAGTCAGTTCGGGATTTCGAGGGCCATCATCAGCGATGGTGGTACTCACTTCACTAATGCCCAGTTCCGTAATTTACTGGCAAAATACGAGGTAAATCATAGAATCTCCACACCTTACCATCCCTAGATGAATGGACAGGCTGAGATCTCCAATCGGGAGATCAAGAATATTTTTTAGAAAAATGTTAGGCCTGATTGTAAAGATTGGACTCAAAAGCTTGAGGATGCTCTTTGGGCCTACCGTACGGCGTACAAAATGCCTATCGGCATGTCATCGTTTCGTTTGGTGTATGGAAAGGTGTGCCATTTACCTGTAAAAATTGAACATAGGACATTCTAGGCAATCAAGCAATGTAATCTGGATTTAAGTTTAGCCGGAAAAATCAGGAAACTCCGACTATCTGAGTTGGAGGAGCTTAGAAACGACGCGTACGAGAATGCTAGGATCTATAAGGCTTGGACCAAAGTTCTTCATGACCAATTGATATCTTGCAAGAGCTTTGAGCCGAACCAAAAAGTCTGGCTCTTTGATTCTCGACTTAAACTCTTTCCCGGCAAACTTAGGTCAAAATGGAATGACTCGTTCATCATCGATCAGATATTTCCAAACGGGGCCATTCAAATCTTTGACCCAAAGATGGGTAATTCATTTAAAGTCAACGTCTAAAGCCTTTTATTGACTGTATTGTTCTAGAACCCATCTCAGACACGGTTGCTCTTTAGCTGGACTTCGCTTAGCTGATGGCATTAAACTTAGCAGTTGTATAGTCTGATTCAAAGCTGACCCGAGCATCATATTCAGGTGATATCTTCTACATTCTACTCTTCCTTTCATGTCTTTTATTCTTAATGCGGATATTGCATCAGCTAGGCATGGGGGGTGGATTCATTCTGAATCATTTTGTCAACTCTGTGGAATTCTTGTAAATTATACTTGTTTTTCTTAAAAAAAAAATCAATTAGGAAAGAATACTTGGGCATTAGGACTTTTCAATCTTAGGAAATATTACAGTAGGATCTGAACACTATGACCATTCAGGTCTTTGGGCTTAATCAGCCTGGGTATCTACTAAAATGTGGATTTGTTTATCAAGTCCTCGCCATCTGAATTATATTTCAATTTGGTTAAATAAGTTGTGGTGATAAGTAGACGACTTATCAACCCGCTCTCTGATTTGAGGGAACTTTAAGTCTAAGCATCTACACACTATTCGCACTGACTCGTTGTTTTGCGATTTTAACGAAAATTGGGTAGCTAATGAACCTTCTAGGGTGGTATGGTTGGCAAGTTATCGTGGGTAACAACCCATAGGTAGGTTGTCCAGAGTCTAGCCATTGGACTATTCTTTTCCAACTTCCTTTAGGCACATCTTAGACCAGGGAAGCCACCTACTTTAAAAAAAAAAAGTTCAAAAGAAAAGAAAAAGAAAAATAAAAGGAGAAAAGAAAATAATAATAAGCCACACTTCACTGCACGAGTATGGTTGCAAGTTATCGTGGGTAACAACCCATTGGTAGGTTGTCTAGATCCCAGCTTAAGAAATGCACGTTTAACTCCTAAAACACTTAGGAAGAAGCAGAGAAGTAGAATAAGCCGGGGAGATATACACTGGATTCACCCTTGTGTTGACCCCATAAAAAATAAAAGTAAGGAGAAAGCTACCGGTCGTATAGATACACCTTTAGACAGAATTCTTTTTAAGGTCACCTTGGGACGTAGAAACCCAAAGTCCGTTCTGATTGTCGATTAACGAGTCTATCACATTCACAAAAGATGCTTAGAACTTAGGGTTCTCATCAAGTTTTGGGTTGGTTGAGTGGCCGTAGAAAGCTACTTTGTAACCCTAAATTCAAAAATCCAAAAGAGAAAAGAAAAGTAGTAAAAGAATAAAAAGAGATCCTTCTTTGAATAAGGCGAGAGCTTGAGGCGGTCTGCATTTTGGTAGATACCCGGACGCTGTTGTGTCTTTGAAAGTTCAAGTCTTAAGTAAAAATTTCTTAATGTTGAAAATGACTTTTGCCTGACTAATCCAATCCTAATTCTTTTATAAATAGCATGTAGTTTTTGTTAGGGACTAGCAAAAGATAGGCATGGGGGTGTGATGTGCATACATCTAAATAGCCAAAAATGTCTATTAATGCATGTGCTTAGTACCATAATATTACCATCATGCATTGTAAATATTGCATAACACGCATAATCATGCATTTAGGTCAAATTGTATAGTAATTGTCTCATTTTATGGCCAGAGACAGGGCGACTTATAATCGAGGCTTTGAATGGAAGATCCAACCATACAGGTCTGATCAGGGTGACGACGAGAGTTCAACGACTCCAAGATCGCCCTGATCGAACATCCGTAGCACCAGATATAGTCCGAGGAAGCTCAAAGATCAAGGGCCAAGATAGTGTCAATCCACACTTTAGACAACAAATCCAACTGTATGGATGGGTTCGGATCGACAATCGCAGCCTAACTACGTGAAAATCAGTCCAATCCAACATCTGTGGCACCTTTTGGAAGTCATAGAAGATGGACGGTCAAGATGGCCATGTGGCACCATCCTAGCTGCCCAATATGGCAAAGGAACCGCCAATGCCTTTCTCTACTTGCATGCACGATCAGATTTGGGCCGTTGGATCTTGATCCAACGGCTGTGAGCGTGCGCGATTTGGTGAGAAATGCGACATACCACACGCATAACGCAATAGGTACGCATCTCTTCGCGAGGTGTAGGGTGCGCATTGGAAACATAGCGTGCCCCAAATCAGCCGAAGACACGAGTGTTGGCTCAATTGAGCCATTGGATGGCGAGCGAGCGGTGCAGATGTGGGAGACGTGGCAGCACCAGAGCGCACAGATCGCCTACGTGAGTTCTAACATGTGTTCGAATGCTCCATCGCACACACGGGCGCGTGGTTAGGCGAAGCTGAAGCGGGCGAGGAGCGATCTGAGCCATTAGATCTCGCGATCGGACGGCTGATATTTCTTGGACGTGCTTTTGCGTTAAGGCGTGGGAGAGGAGGAGGCACGTGCGGCACGCGCACACATCACCCACGACAGGTCTTTAGTGACGAATAAAACCAAATTCGTCACTAAAGACCTGATTTTAATGTTTTTGAATATGGAATGACCAAATTGCCCCCAATCCTTGAACTATAAAAGGAGACCCCTACCCTACGAAATTCTCATCCCTTCCTTCACCTCTCTTCCTCTCTAAAGCTCAAGAGAAGCTTGTCCCACACTCGGGATGCTCCTCTAGAGCTAAATCCAAAGTTTTCTCGCCCCTATTCTAGAAGTGGATCCCACGATGATGACAATGTGCTGCCTCATTCCCTCTTCTTCCTGCTTCATCCTCCTTCCTACTCTGTCCTCCATCTTCCAGGAGTCGCTCCGTTCGGCTCGTACTCTAAGTAGTCGTCGAGGAGGATAACAACTCTCTCTCTTCTTTTTATCGCTTTCTGGAATAGAATTTCCTACTTTCTAGCTGTAATCATTTCCCACTTTCTAGTTGTAAAAATAGTATTATTATATCAAATGATTGTTCTCTCTCTCTCTTATTTTTTATATCAATTCCATTGTAATTATCTCTCTTTCAAACAAAAATACCAACAAAAATATAATAGCGGATTTTAGATCGATGTAGCCTCCCTGTGTTCAATTCGGAATTTCTTTACAAATTTTGGTTAAAGTTATCTGTTGATGGATTGCTTCGCAAATCGAATTATAACGACGGATTTTCAAAATCCAATTACGATCGCGTAGTTTTCCTTACTCAACACTTATCAATAGGAGGAAATTTCTACTAAGAACCTAACTTACAGAGACTCAACAGCGTCCGGGTGCCTACCAAAATGCAGATCGCCCAAGTCCTATTCTATATAGAAGCATATATATATTCTTCTTTTCTAATTTTTTTTTTTTTGGAGTTGAGTGTTTCGGGGAAACTTTTTACGGCTACCCAATCTACCCAAGACTCGAAAAGGACTCTAAGTGCCAAGCATCTTGTCATGAAAATTGTGATAGACTCACACAACGGTAATTAAAATGGATTTCGGATTTCTACGCCCCTAGGTGACCCGAAAAAGAAAATGTTGCCTAAAGGTGTATCTATATGACTAGCAGCTTTCTTCCTACTTTTGTTTTTATGGGGTCAACACAAGGGCAAACCCAGTGTATATCTCCCTAGATTATTCTACTTCCCTACTTCTTCCTTAAGTGTTTTGGAATTCTTGTGCATTTTATGAGCTGGGATTTGGACAATCGGCCAATGGATTGTTACCCACGATAACTTGCCATCCATACTCGTGTGGTAAAGTGTGCTTATTTTTCTTTTTCTTCTTTTTCATCATTTTTTTATTTAAGTAGGTGACTTTTCTGATCTAAGACTTACCTAAAGGCATTGATAAAAAAATATGGTCCTGTGGTTGGGCTCTGAACAATCGGCCAATGGGTTGTTACCCACGACAACTTGTCAGCCATACCACCCTAAAAGGTTCATTAGCTACCCAATTTTCGTTAGAACCGCCGATGAGTGAGTCAGTGCAAAATGTGTGTAGATGCTTAGACTAAAAATCCTCCCAAATCAGAGTGCGGGTTGATAAGTCGTATACTTGTCACCCTAATTTATTGACCAGATTAATATGAATTACAGTGGTGAGGACTCGAGATCATTTGAACTCTATCATGGAAGAACACTCAGAATTTCCTACTTCAAGATATTTGGTTGTAGATGTTTTATACTTAATACCAAGGATAATCTTGATAAATTTGATGCTAAGCGCTCAAAAGGAATCTTCTTAGGTTGTTCAACTAGAAGTAAAGCCTATAGAGTTTTTAACAAGAAGAATTCCGTTGTTGAGGAGACTATACATGTATCCTTTGATGAAACACTAGTTCACCCTTAATCTTCTGCAAATGATGATGATGACCTATCAAACATACCGGAAGAGAACATTTCAGATGAGCTACCCAAAGATATATCCTATGTGAAGAATCATCTAAAAGAATTGGTGATAGGAGAACTATTCAAAGGAGTACAGACCATATCTTCCATCAACACCTTAGCTTTCACAGCCTTTGTTTCTCAGTTGGAACCTAAAAGTATTAATGATGCTTTTTCTGACAACTGCTGGATTATTGCAATGGAAGATGAGTTGAATCGATTCAAAAGAAACCAAGTATGGGAACTTGTTCCAAAACCTGACTCTCAGACCATTATATGAACCAAATGGGTCTTTAGGAATAAACTTAATGAATTAGGAGAAGTAGCTAGGAATTATGCTAGACTTGTGGCCTAAGGGTATAGTCAAGAAGGAATAGATTTTAATGAAACATATGCACCCGTAGCTCATCTAGAATCCATTAGAATGTTGCTAGCCTTTGCTGCCCATATGGAGTTTGAACTCTTTCAAAAGGATATCAAAAGTGCCTTTCTAAATGGATTTATCAAGGATGAAGTCTATTTTAAACAATCTCTGGGTTTTGAAGACGCTAAACATCCAGAATACATATACAAATTAAAAGAAGCATTATATGGTCTAAAACAATCTCCACGAGCTTGGTATGACAGATTAAAACTTATCAAATTGAAAATGAATTTAAAATTGGCAAAATAGATCCAACCTTATTCACAAAAAGAAAAGAAAATGGTCTATTGATAATACAAATTTATGTAGACAATATTATTTTTGGTGCTACCAATGATCTTTTATGCCAAGAATTCGCAAAGATAATGCAGGATCAGTTTGAGATGAGTATGATGGGAGAACTTCTATTCTCTCTCGAACTTCAAATTAATCAGCTATCCTCTGGAATTTTCATATCTAAAGCCAAATATACCACGGAGATCTTGAAGAAATTTCCCATGGACAAAGTAAAAGGAAAAGAAATACCTATGGCAGCTTCTACACAGCTAAAATCTGACAACATAGGTGAGTCTGTAGATCAGAAATTGTATAGAAGCATGATAGGATCTTTATTATACTTGACTACAAGTAGACCTGATATTCTATTTTGCACTTGCTTGTGTGCTCGCTTTCAAGTAAACCCTAAAGAAGTACATCTAAATGCTGTTAAAAGAATACTTAAATACTTAAACAACACACCAGACCTAGGACTTTTCTATCCGAAGTCAGACACATTAGAACTTTATTCCTTTTGTGATGTTGATTATGCGGGTAGCTTTACAAACCGAAAGAGTACTAGTGGAACGTGTCAATTTCTTGAAAATTCCCTAGTCTCTTGATTTTCTAGAAAACAACACACTATTTCACTTTTAACAACAAAAGCTGAATATGTAGCTACATCTTTAGCCTGCTCACGACTATTATGGATGAAACAAACCCTGCAAGATTTTGTCCTATCCTACAAGAATAACAAAATACTTTGTGACAATATTAGTGCCATAAATCTATCTAAAAGTTCAGTTCAACACTCTAGAACTAAACATATTGATGTTACACATTATTTTCTAAGAGATTATGTCCTAAAAGAAGAAATCAACTTAGAATTTGTTAAAGCATAAAATCAATTAGCTGATATCTTTACAAAACCTTTGTCAAAGGAAAGAGTTAACCTAATTCACCATTCACTAGGTTTATCTAGGGTAAAAGAGGTTAATTGATCATTTTGATTGATTTGTTTTCAACCTTTGATCGATCAATTGATTGATCAACCAAATTCGTTGGTGGAAAATTTCCCTCCGAAAATTTGAGTTTTTATCGATCAACTTTGTTGTTTGATCGACCAATCCGATTGGGTGGGAATTTTTCCTCCAATCATTTTAACCCTGATCGATCAATTAACTTCATTAATCTATCATTTTTTGTTTTGATCGATCAAAACTGGGCAGATTCACTTTTCGAGATTACGATCCTTTTCACCTCGAATCTCGCTCCTAATCGTCTCAACCGCACCTCATCTATTCAATTACCTACCTTAAACATTTTTTACCTATTTTGGTAACCCAGCTTTGTATAAAAATCCTCAATTTTTACCACACAACCTATTTTTTTACACACCTATACCCCACCTAATGGTCCCACATTCTCTCCAAGACCAACCAAGATCTCCTCCTTTCGATCCCACCTCTCCTCCAGCCACCCTGATCGACCAACCTTCCCCGGCGCCGCTGACCACCACCGCTCCTCCGTGCGTGCAACACCGACCACTGCCGCACCTCGCGAGAGCAAGCCACGCCGCGTGACACTTGACACCACATTGAGTGCCCTTCGTGTGTCCTTCGCGCCGACATCTTTGCGAGTCCCCAAGCTTCACACGTGGCAACCTTCTAGCCGTGCACACTCCTCGCTCGATCGGCCATGCTCATCGCCATCACCATCCACGTCGTGCTTCCTTGATCAACCAATATTTGATCGATCATGATACACTCTAAACTTAGATTAAATCCATTTTCATTTGGATTTTCTTAAGTTTTAGATATGCTATGAGTAGATTTGATAATATTGTTGCTTAATCTTGTGATTGCTTGTGAAATCTTATAGTATTTGTGAGGTTATCACTCGTGGAAACACCTTTTTTTCATGTCTAATCACTTTTGGTCAACCAAAATTCTTGGCTGATCGACCAAAAGTTGATTTTTCCAGAACCTTGTCCAACTTGCTTTTGATCGACCAGTCAAGCTTATTTGATTGACCAACGTATTTTTTTCTGATTTGTTATGGCTCCCAAACATGCACGTGCCTCCTCTTCTCATTGTGATGATACTTTTGACCGCTTTTTCATCACAGACATCGTTCATGATCGTTTTTCACTCTTAACCAAACTTTCCTTGTATGTTGGTAGACCAATTGATTTTGTCTATTTCGAGTCTATATTTCCTAGAATTTGCAAAAAATTTGCATATCATCAGATTTTGCATCTTTTTGAATGGAACTTTTATGTGGATTCTAAGAATGGCTGCATACCTGGTGTTGACCCAATGGCTTGTCACCAATTTTATGCCAATTTGAAGAACATAGGTGAGGGCTTCAACATCGAGTTGACCTCGAACGTCTATGGCATAGAGGTTCTGGTCAATGTAGACATGATTTCTGAGATTCTTGGTTGTCCGTCTGTTGGTCCTACTTTTCTGGTGCTTCACCAGCAGACACAGACAGATGCCATTAGGAAGACCCTGCTCACTCCCTCACATTATGACTTGGGGCATCCTGCCAAGTCTCCTTATTTTCGTCATCTTCCATAATTTCTTGATCGTGTATTTCTTTGGAATTTTATGTATAAATCCACTTCATTTGAGAACTGCCTTGGCATTATGCTCATTACCCTTTATGCTTTTCTTAATAACAAGTGGTTCAATTGGAACCACTTGATTCTATATTTGATGAGCAAGCAAGCCACCAACTCCTTTCAGTTTGAGACACTTCTTTCACATATCTTTCTATATTTTAGTGTTCCCATGGATATTAATCATAAACAGTTTATTACGAGCCTCCATATTTGATAAGCTTACTTATACAAAGTTGGAGCAAGCTTAGGGAGCCCATGGTGAGGATTGATAAATGCTAGTTTATCATCATTCTTATGTCCCAAAACTCACCTAGCTCTTAGGATTTTAACTCCATAAATGGATTTTTTGGGCTGCATTTAGGCATTTACCTAGGATAGGCATGCGTTGCAATTTAATATATTTTTGATGCATTTATCTGAGTGTCAGGATTAGGTAGAATGTCAGATTCCACACATCTTGGCACTCAATAAGGTAGAAGATGAAGAAGAAACTCCTATCAGCTGGATCCTAGCTTGATCCAACTCATTTCAGCTGAATCCCAGCTAGATTCAGCTCATCCCAGCTGGATCCCAGCTCTTTCTAGTTGGATCAACTCACCCTTAGCTCCATTCAGCTCATCTCAGCTGAATGGTAGCTCTAGCTAGTTCACCTTAGATCCATTTAGCTCACCTCAACTGGATGGCCGCTCAAGCTAGCTAAAGACAGTTGATCCCAGCTCCATTCCAGCTCCTCCAGCTCAGAAGAGTTCACTGGAAGTTCAACTTGACTAGGACTAGCTACTGACAATAACTAGCTAGACTTGGTCAGCTGAAGATGACCTTAACCAGCTCAGGCCAGCTCAAGTCCAGCTCTTGAGGACTCCATTTAGATCAAATTAGTTGAGCTAAGCTACTTTAGCTACTCCAGCTAGCTAGGTCCTCCCCGGGAATATCAGACCCAACTCACCTCAGCTCACATAAGTAGAAGTCAGCTCATCTTATCTTGGCTTAGCAACTAGCAAAGAACTAGCAAGCTAAGCCAGCTAAGGTAGCTCCTTGCAGCTCTCTTCAGTAGCCACTAGCTCCAGTGCAGCTCAAGATGACTACCTCCAGCTCTTCTCCCTCAAAACCCTAGCTCCAATTGCCTTCAACCCTACTCCCTACTAGCTAAGCTAGCTTAGCTTAGCTAGTCCACCTCCATGGCACCAAAACCTACTACCCTACTCCCTAAGCTCTACCAAAATGACCACCTACTCCTACTTTATTTTGATGCCAACTATCCCTTCCATCACTACCCTACATCCACCATCAAAACCCATCTCCACCCTCCATTTTTTCCCTCCAAAATCAATACCTTCTAGAAAGTATTTTTGGAGGGAAAACCAAAGCACCTTTTCATTTCCCTCCCATTTTCCCTAAAAAAATATCCAAGCACCCCTTCATTTCCCTCCAAAAAACACCATAACCACTCTCCTTCCCATCCTATAAATACCCTACCCTACCACCACATAATTCCCATATCTTCTCCCTTTGTAAATTCCACAATTACACCACCTACACCTAAGGTGTTCGTCGCTTTGAAATGGGTTTTAAAATTGTCGCGTTGCAATGTAGATCAAATTAACACAAAAACATATAATTTATTACTTGAATTTGAAGTTCGAGGTCGAACACAGGAAGCAATATGGCAATTTAAAACTCAAGATCACAATTTGAATCAAAGATATAAGAGATTGCAATAATAATAATGTCAAGTATCAATGTTCAAAAAGAATGGAGTAAAATGGTGATTTGAATCATCAATTACTCCTCACAATAATAGCAACTAAATCAACAGTATCAATCAAGGAAACAAAGCCTCAAATGTATGCAATCAGACGACAGAGGCTTGTATCAACTGCCTTAACAGAGGCAAAGGCCTCTTTTCTTTTTTCTTCAAGCCTAAGGGGAGGCTTCTTTCTTCTTTTCCTCTTCTCTGTAGCTCCTTCTTTGAGTTCTCTCTTCTTCTTCTTCTTCTTCTGCTCAAGCTTCCTTCTTCACGAGTAAGGGGGAGGTTCTTTAAATGGCTAAGTGTCGGCTGTTATTCTTAAGAGCAAAACCCTCCCTTTTCCCCCTCACTCTCTTCTTCTCTCTCTAGGATCCACCCTCCCAGGGCCAATGTCAGGATAGTTGGGTTATCGGGTACACGTGCACCAGAGACTAGGGCTGCCTGCAGTGGGTAGCAACTGGGGAGTGCATGGCTAGGCGGGTAATCGGATGCACTAGACCTGCGGGTGAAGTGTCACGGGCGAGGTGCGTGGGGGTGTATGGGACCTCACCCCATGGCTAGGAGGCGAACAGCTAGAGGTAGAAAATCAATTTATGTAGGCGCAGACGCTCGTCAACTTCTGAGGTGGGACTAATCCCACCTCCCTTCTACGTGCACTACAGCTGCTGCTTCGGGCGATTGCGGTCAAAGGCTCAGTCAAAGAGCTAAATTGGCTCCTTGGTTGCGCTCCTAGAGACATTTCGCTGCACCTGGGGTTCGTCTGGGGCATGTAGGTGCTAATGCCGGTCAAGGCAGTGAAGACTTGAAAACAAGAATACAGCCTTGCGGCCAAGTTAAATAGGTTCAGAAGCTTCACAGGGATGC
Source organism: Thalassia testudinum (assembly GCA_037157565.1). Classification (NCBI taxonomy): domain Eukaryota; kingdom Viridiplantae; phylum Streptophyta; class Magnoliopsida; order Alismatales; family Hydrocharitaceae; genus Thalassia; species Thalassia testudinum. The sequence goes on along the minus strand of JAZHRO010000035.1, from coordinate 62,930,321 downwards.
GGCGAAGGTGTAGGTGGCGTGCTACAAAGGTGGTCGTATGTGGCTGGCGAAGGTGGAAATGAAGGTCTGGAGGTGGGTTGTTCGGTAAGGTGTTAGAGTGGTGATGGGAACACCATCATGAGCTCTAACTAGCTTATTTTGACCTAGAAAAGATAACAAAAGCTCCTACATAACCAACTGAAGGTCTTAACTCAAGGAAAAACCCTTCTGAAAGAAAAATAAGAAACAAGGGGTAAAACTGTAATTTTACCATTACAGTGAAACAACAGGATTTCTCAGGGTTTAAACATAGGTCAATTGGTCTCAACAAGATAAAAAGTGGGTTGGTTCAAATAGAAAAGGGTTCATGTGAAATCTAGGAATTAAATGACTTCTGATAACCCTAAAACAGACCCACTTAATTTAACAAGGTCTTGGTCAAGATAAAATTGACCTAAATCCTCTAAAATTCATGGAAAAATATCCTCTAGGATTTAGAACCTTCAAATTGGCCTTTAGAACCTATTTTGACCTAAATAGGAGTCCTAGTCAAATATTTTCCCTAAATTGGATTTTTGTGTAAATTACCCAGTCAAACATGGTCAAACCCAAAATCAAACCTCACCATTGGATTCCTTAGGTACAAATTAGGTTTGTACTAAAATTTAGACCTAAGGGGAGTTCACCTTGACCTACTTTGCAAATCAGTCCAACCTAATTACATTTATACCCCTAACTTTTGAAAACTCTTGCAGACACCCCCTAACTTCCTCATCGTTATTTGCAATTAGGTCCCTTCACCATTACAGTGGAGGGAATCCTACTCCGGTGAGGATTCAAGGGAAACAACTCCCTGATTCCTCAGAGAATCCCTCTTAAATTTGAAAGGGAGATTCTCTGAGGAATTCCCGTTCATGTGAACCCAATTTAGAGCTCCAATTCCTACCTAATCTCTCATGCGAACGCATGAGAGACTTGGGTCTTTTTGACCTTCCAACTCCGGTGGCTTGCCCATGCTTGGAAGCTTGCCTTCCAAGCACAAGGCCCTCGACCAGGTGTTATAAAAGGGTGCCCCAATTCGTCCGCAGATTCCTAACTTGATTTGGCTGGAGATAAACCCCAATTTCCTCTCTTCTCCTCTGGCCAAACTCCCAGCAAGCTCTAGCGACCTTTATCTCCTCTCGTTGCTCTGCCACAATACCAGTGGCAGAGTTGCCTTCGCCTCCATCGTCTGTGTCGCGCCACACCTGCGCACGCACCTACCTCCTTCTCCTCATCGTTGTCCCCCTCCTACTGGGACCTTCGTCTCCGACGACGGCAGACACGAGCCGTCCACCATCCCTTCTCCTTCTGTCTTTAAACTAGGTCAAGTACTTTTCCCCTCTCTCCTCTTCCTGATCCCCCCTCTTTATTTTCCTAAAATATCCCTCAACGCTCATAGACCACCTCTATCTTCACCTCCGGCAGACCACCGACGAGGTGCTTCCACCACTCCATGTAACCACCCACCTCGCCAGCCACCTCAAAAGCTTCGCCACGTCCCACTGATCATCTTCCTTCTTTCCATTGACTGCTACACACTCCACACACTTCCCCCAAACACACCCATCTCCACAGCCACAGAGTGACCTAGGCATGTACGCTCAGGTCACCCCGCGCCATGCCGGCCACCGGGCCACCTTCGCTGCGCCACGGTGAAGCCTCCTATGTGTTTTGATGAGGCCGCAAGGCCGTATTGCATGAGTACAGGTTTGGACCTCAATCGCCATTGGAGCAGGCTTGAAGAAGTTCGCAAGCTTCACTCCAGGCTCTAGGCTTCAGGTGTCAGGTTCCCAGACGCGTGGACTTCTTTCGCGCACGCTTCTTGCCCAGCAATTGGAGTCCTAGACCCCTGCAGCCATTGCAATTGAGCTAGAACACCTGCTGTGGGCGCACGCAAGAGGAAGGTGGGACATTTAGTCCCACCTCGGAAGTTTTCGAGCAGACGGTGTGATATAAGTTGAAAATGTGTCAGGGGCTTATCTCCTCCTGACACGAGTTGAGGTCCCACTCATCCCATGCACCTCGTCGGTGACCCACACCTCCGCGGGCCTGGTTACTGACCCGACTACCGGTGCACTCCTCGCCCACCACCCACGCCGGTGGGCCTGGTCTCGGGCATGCTAACCCAACCCGTTAACCCGAGAAGGCTCTGGGAGAGCGAGCCTAAGAGAGAAAAGAGAGGAGAGTTCGCGGGGGAGGGTAGGGGTAGGTTTTGCTCTTGTAGGGAAAGGAAAAGAAGAAGAAACCAAGGGCGAAGCCAGGAAAGAAAGAAGGAGGAAGCTGAAGGTGAAACTAAGGAAGAAAGGGTGGTAGCCACAACAGCTAAGGAGAAGGCACTGTAAGGCTGAAAGAGGAAGCTGAATGGTTGAAGGCAGAAGAGAGCTGAAGAGTTGCAGAGAAGCTAAGGAAAGACAAAGAAGAAGAAGAAAGCAGTTGAGGCTCGCAAGGCAAAGAACAGAGACGAAAGAAAAGAAAGAAGGAAGGAGAAGAGCCAGAGAAGAAGGAAGAGAAAGCCAATGACAAAGGAAAGGGCCAAAGCCAGAGAAGAAAGAAGAAGAAGGAAAAGGAAGATACTGTAGCATCTTACTAATAAGACATCCGATTTTATAATTAGACGTCCAAGTTTTCATCAGATCTCTATTATTTGTGGCTACAATTCTTTTTATGCCTATATACTAATGCTTTACATTCTGAATTAGATTTTGAGTAGTTTTATGTGTTCAAACTGCATCTATTATTGAGATTAGTATGTGAATTCTATTTTCTCCCTGTGTTTGACCTCAGACTTCAACTTCGAGTAATAAAATTTATTTGTTTTCAAAAGCGATTTCAACTATACTACGACACACTATTTTAAACTCAATTTCTCATTGTAAACATTTTGGCACCGTTGCCGGGGAGCAATGCGCAATCCATCACTAGTCTCTGCATTATTTTGATTATATTTGAGTACCAACTTGCCCTATTTGTTTTACTGTGATTTTGCAAGGTATTTCACGAGGAGATCTCCCTTGCAAATGAACCATTCCAGGGCAGGTAACTTCTCTCTTCTTCCCTAATCCATCTCCTAATCTTGGGAAGACAAAAAGGAAGCAATCAATTAGGAATCAACTGGATTATTTTTTTAGTAACTATCATTTTAAAGGCAAAGTTTCCTAATTTGCGAAAGTTTTTTTTATCTTATTAAAGTTGAAGCGATTTCCTGAGATCCTACCCCAAAATTCCTGTGCCTATTAGGGATCACGCCTAATTTCTAAATCTCCGCGGACTACACACTTCTTGTTTGAAGTCCAAAGAGAACTTCTGTGAAAATCAAAGAGGATTGGAAATAGAACCAAATTAAGGTTTCTACAGTAGGGTTTTGGAGTGTTAGTTCACACATGCTTACATAAAAGGAAACAAACCCACCCGCATTTGTGTGCTACCCAAGCCCTTAATTGAAAGGATTTAATCAAGACAAACCCTAAAATCAAGCTCTAAAATCACTTAAACCTTAAAAACCTTAGACCTAATAACCTGGCAATCAAATCAGGGTGATTTCTAGATCTTGACCTAGAATCATTTTGCCATCTTTAAGGCAGGTCAGGTGAAATTGGACTATATTGTAGTTCAACCAACCTATAAATTAGGTCACAAGTCCAAAATAACTACTAATTCAAGTGAAATCAAAGGCACAAACTAGGACATAAAACTAATAGACTTAAGAGGTCAAGGTCCTCATTCTGGTCTATCTAGAATCTTAGTGACAAGAGAGGTCGGGTGGGGGAAACCCTGTAACCCGTGGGGATGCTCTACTGTGTATGGTTCTTTGTGGGACTCTCCCTCTCTGGCTGCCTAGGCAATTCGTAGGTGGATGATTTTCCGATCCAAGGGTATCATCCGCCCCAAACATCCATAGTCATCCAAACATCTTTTGGGTGCCTTGATTGAGTCAAAAACACATCCAGTCCCTCATCCCTTCTCTTTAGAGCTCACACATAGATTTTCAGTGGCTCTCTATTCAGAACACTTCAGTCTAAGATCTGAATTCTGATTCTACATCTTGATTCCACCATCTGATCCAAAAATGCAGCCTGGTTACTTAGGATTACCATTCAAGAAACCTGAGTCACAAAGATCCTTGAGAGATAGGATGATTGAGGATGCCCTTGAATTCTATGAAATTGAATACAAAACCTCAAAACCAGTAGAAGGCATTCAGGTTAGTGTACCAACAACAACAACTTTCATCATAAATTGTGCCCAAGTGTTATTAACAGAAGCCACAAACGGATCAACCTGAGACATTCTCATAACAGGATACATTAAGATAGAAAAATTGCACAACTTTGAATACCTTCAATGCATGACAAATCCTGTACTATTGGAACAACACCAAGATGATCTTGAAAAATGGGAAGAGATGATGAGATTATTGAAACAAGTTATCGATCAGAAATACCTGTACAGGCCCCAAATAGATAATGAACCATCTGGGAATAGTATTGAGGATCAATCCGATTTCTCAAATCTTAGGTTTGAGGCACAAGGTTGTTATGGATTCCCAACCCAGATGGAATACAACATGCCTGATCTTGAATTAGGTTGGGAAGTCCCAATTGCAGGAGAACACAATGTTGAGCCAACCCTACACCCTAGGTCACCAAGCATAGAATTTTGAGACTCCTGCAATAATGAGATAAGAACTGAACCTCTCGAGGGTGTAAATCCCACCCCTTATTCTGATAGGTGACCCTCGACAGTAACTCTGACCTAGACTCTAGTGATTCAACCCACATCCTCAACCTAGGATCTGGATCTAAAACTTATTGGGAAGATTACGAGGCCCCGTATGATGAAGATCAAAGTTTCAATGAAGAGAATGATTCTGAGCCATTATTTAATAAATATCCCTCTCCAACATCCTCAGAGATATAGATCGATTTTTCGGAAGTCATGCTAATCTACAATACAAAAATCAAGGAGTTGAAAGAGTGGGGCTTTGATTGGGTCTTGCCTACAAACCTAGAACTTGAGCCTAGAACAAATAACACCTTTTTGAGCTCAGAATTTACATATAGGCTAGACCCAAGTCAGGCTGCTAAGTCTACATCATGTTATTTACTCGGTGGTGGAACTCCTGATCTCTAATCTCATTCAGGACTTGATTTTTGCAAATTCTCTGATGATTTCAAATCTTACCATGATTTTGGAGAAACTCTGTTTCCTGACTTCGACGAGCCAATTTACGACCTCAGCTCACATGATTCATTCTCCGACTCCGACTCTGAGGTCCCTGATCCCGACATCACCGATTTAAATTCAGGTTCCAGTGAGATGGAATCTTTTCTTTTCGATCCTCAGGAATCAAAACCAAAAAATGCCGAGAGTGACTGCAACCCAGAGTTTGAATCTTTTCTTGACTCAAATTTCTTGCATCCTAAGACACTCTTCAGGCATTCACTTTTGAATTTGAGAGCTACTATGAGGACTCTCTAAATGAAACCACCTATAACTCCTTTCTAGAAGAGCCCTCATACACAATTCTTATTGAAGCCACCTCTTCCGCATATACAGAACTTATCCAAACCCATTTTCAACCCCAACCCGCAACTGGACTCAATTCTATTCTGACTCCCCTCTTACTGAGCTAATTGCAGATGATTCACCTCCACATCTATATCGGGTTTCGGACATTGATCAGATCACAAATCATGCTCCATCATTCTCTGATCACCCCTGTAGGGTTTCCGCATCATCTACTGATTATTTTACAGATCCCTACTCTAACCAAGTTGATTCGACTCAGCCAAACCCCGAATTCACACTTTCACATCATTCCGAGCTCCATAATATGTGGTGGGTTCCACATCTCTTGATCTACATTCATCAACCCACCAAATTGATTAGGTTTAGGCTGCATCATTAGCCTATTGATCTAAACAAGCACCTAGTTAGACTAACCAGGCACTTGATCAAGGTGCTTGTTCTACAAAAATCCGCTGATTTGACCACTCCTCCATCCCATTTCCTTCTCGGCTGAAGGCGTCGAATTTAACTCTTAACGGGAGGCAACCTGTCATTCCAAAAACTCAAGATCCGTCTGATTATCCATCTGTACTTCACGTATATTGCACCCTGAGTTCGGAGTTCTTAGAACAGTCGATCCCACCTCTGGTACACATGCCAGAGCTTGAAATCGTCTGCATTAGTCATTCCCAACCCATTCACCCACTTTGTTCTAAGTCCCTGAACCCAACACTGTTTTACACCCTCCATTTACAATGAAGACATTGCAAAACTTAGGCATGGGGGGGTGGTAAAGTGCAAACATACAGAAATCAAGAAAAGTCAGGAGTCTCACAAAAAAAAATCGCATATGCCAAAAATACCAAAAAAATAGAAAATTGTGAAAAATAACAAAAAAATTGGAGGAGGGAAGAAAACTTTGAGGCCATATAAACATGAGGAAAAGTGAAAAATGTCAAAAAAGGAGCACAAAATGAAAAAGAAAAAAAGAGAGATAGTCATTAGTAAAAAATTAAGGGATTAACCAAAGTTCTAGACCACATTAAGGAAAAGAAAAATGAAGGTAAAAGTGTTAATGAGACACAAAAAGAGATTAGTAAGAATGTTGATCTTAGGCCTTTTGGGCTATACTCTTAGGCTTAAAAATTCAAGTATCCGCTATGATCTGGATAACCCTCAAGAGGTTGGGGAAAATGCGAAGCTTAAGTATTAGGTCTAAGGCTCAGGGAGTATTCGACCTCGTTAACTAACCTTTGGTTTGCGGGATTCGGTAACCTAAGCACCCCAATCCACACACAGTTTGGTTCATTGTGCATAACTATTAAAACATGCAAAAGCGTTTAAATGTTCTGAAAAAAGTTCCCTAGATTAGGAGCAGCCGATCAACACAAGTTGATTTGGACGAGTTCCCGACGCGGAGAGGTGGAAAATTCCCCTCGAAGATGCGTAATAACAGATCATCTCCTCGGTGATTGTCTCCTAGGATATTTACATATCCTACTGGGGCACGTAAGCACCAAGCTGGTTCAGATGCCATGGGCGGTATTATCACAAAATGTCGATTGCCAAGGTCTGGATTTAGCTACAGAACGCCATGGGTGGGATTATCTTGAAATCTCGAAAGCTAGGGTTCTGGGGGTTTCCATGGGCGGTGCTATCACGAAGCATCAATTGCCAGGGACCTTTTAAGGATTGATGATGGGGACGATGAATCCGATACATACCGTGTTGAGAAGCCAATCTGAAGCTAGAAATAAAAAGAAAAGAGAGAAAACTCTCCAAACAAATAAATCCTCTATCTCTCTCTTGCAAAAAATGCACTGCAAACTGAACCGAGGCCAAAATATGTCTCAAGCACAAGTGCTTTAATCGCGGAGTCCAACGAACCTTAGGATAGTTCCTGCGGGTCTTAGAAACCTTTGCGGAGGACCGAGGCTAAAGCTAGTCAGGTCTGGATCTTGGCTGGTACTTGAGTACCTCTAGGCCTATTGTCGGCATTCTAACCTAATCAAAAATCAAAAAGAAAATGCACTCATCATAATGTGTGAAAGGAATTCATGGTTTAAAACAAAAGTTAAAACCATAAAATTTTGCTAAGGGACTACCAAAAGCTAGGCATGGGGGTATGATGGAAACACCATCATGAGTCCTAACTAGCTCATTTTGACCTAGAAAAGAGAACAAAAACTCCTACATAACTAATTGAAGGTCCTAACTCAAGGAAAAACCCTTCTGAAAAAAAAAAGAAATAAGGGGTAAAACTGTAATTTTACCATTATAGTGCAACAATGGGATTTTTCAGGGGTTAAACATAGGTTAATTGGTTCAAATAGAAAAGGGTTCATGTGAAATCTGGGAATTAAATGACTTCTGGTAACCCTAAAATAGACCAACTTAATTTAACAAGGTCTTGGTCAAGATAAAATTGACCTAAACCCTCTAAAATTCATGGAAAAATATCCTCTAGGATTTAGAACCTTCAAATTGGCCTTTAGAACCTATTTTGACCTAAATAGGGGTCATAGTCAAATATTTTCCCTAAATTGGGTTTTTGTGTAAATTATCCAGTAAAACATAGTAAAACCCAAAATCCAACCTCACCATTGGATTCCTTAGGTCTAAATTAGATTTTTGCCAAAATTTGAACCTAAGGGGAGTTCACCTTGACCTACTTTGCAAATCAGTCCAGCCTAATTACATTAATGCCCCTAACTTTTGAAAACTCCTGCAGACACCCCCTACCTTCCTCGTCATTCTTTGCAATTAGGTCCCTCCACCATTACAGCAGAGGGAATCCTACCCTGGCGAGGATTCAAGGGAAACAACTCCCTGATTCCTCAGAGAATCCCTCTCAAATTTGAAAGGGAGATTCTTTGAGGAATTCCCGTTCATGTGAACCCAATTTGAAGCTCTAATTCCTACCCAATCTCTTATGGGAACGCATGAGAGAATTTGGTCTTTTTGACCTTCCAACTTCGACGGCTTGCTCGTGCTTGGAAGATTACGTTCCAAGCACAAGGCCCTCGACCAGGCGTTATAAAAGGGTGCCCTAATCCGTCCGCAGATCCCCAGCTTAATTTGGTCGGAGATAACCCCCAATTTCCTTTCTTCTCCTCTGGCCAAACTCCCAGCGAGCTCCGGCGACCTTTATCTCCTCCTCTCATCACTTTGCCACAATACCAGTGGCAGAGTTGCCTTTGCCTCCGTTGTCCGCGTCGCGCCACACCTGCGTGCGCACCTGCCACCTTCTCGTCATCGCCGTCCCCCTCTTACTGAGACCTTCGTCTCCGGTGGTGGCAGACACGAGCCGTCCGCCATCCCTTCTCCTTTCGTCTTTAAACTAGGTCAGGTACTTTTCCCCTCTCTCCTCTTCCTGATCCCCCCTCTTTATTTTCATAAAATATCCCTCGATGCTCACAGACCACCGCCATCTTCTCCACCTCCGGTAGACCACCGGTGAGGTGCTTCCGCCACTCCACGCAACCACCCACCTCACCAGCCACCTTAAAAGCTTCGCCACATCCCACTGATCATCTTCCCCCTTTCCATTGACTGCCACACACTTCCCCTGAACACACCCATCTCCACAGCCACAGAGCGACCTAGGCACGCATGCCTAGGCCACGCCGACCATCGGGCTACCTTCGTAGTGCCACGTGGAAGCCTCCTATGTGTTTTGATGAGGCCGCAAGGCCGTATTGCATGAGTATAGGTTTGGACCTTGGCCGCCATTGGGGCAGGCTTGAAGAAGTTCTCAAGCTTCAATCTAGGCTCCAGGCTTCAGGTGTCAGGTTCCCAGACGCGCAGACTTCCTTCACACACGCTTCTCGCCCAGCAATTGGGTCCCAGACCCCTGCAGCCGCTGCAATTGAGCTAGAACACCGTTTGCGAGTGCATGCAAGAGGAAGGTGGGACATTTAGTTCCACCTCGGAAGTTTTCGAGCGGATGGTGTGATATAAGTTGAAAAAGTGTCAGGGGCTTATCGTCTCCTGACACGGGGTGAGGTTCCACTCATCCCATACGCCTCGTCCGCGACCCACACCTCCGCGGACCTGGTTATCGACTTGACTACTCGTGCACTCCTTGCCCACCACCCACGCCGGTTGGCCTGGTCTCGGGCATGCTAACCCGACCCATTAATCCAAGAAGGCTCTGGGAGAGCGAGCCTAAGAGAGAAAAGAGAGGAGAGTTCGCGGGGGAGGGTAGGGGTAGGTTTTGCTCTTGCAGGGAAAGGAAAAGAAGAAGAAACCAAGGGCGAAGCCAGGGAAGAAAGGAGGAAGCCGAAGGTGAAGCTAGGGAAGAAAAGGTGGCAGCCACAGTAGCTAAAGAAGGAGAAGGCACTGCAAGGCTGAAAGAGGAAGCTGAAGGGCTGTAGGTAGTAGAGAGCTGAAGAGTTGTAGAGAAGCTAAGGAAAGACAAAGAAGAAGAAGAAAGCAGTTGAGGCTCGCAGGGCAAAGAACAGAGACGAAAGAAAAGAAAGAAAGGAAGGAGAAGAGCCAGAGAAGAAGGAAGAGAAAGCCAATGACAAAGGAAAGGGCCAAAGCCAGAGAAGAAAGAAGAAGAAGTAGAAGGCAGAAGAAGAAGGAAAAGGAAGATACTCTAGCATCTTACTAATAAGATGTCTAATTTTATAATCAGACATCTAATTTTTATCAGATCTCTATTATTTGTGGCTACAATTCTTTTTATGCTCTATATACTCATGCGTTACATTCTGAATTAGATTTTGAGTAGTTTTATGTGTTCAAATTGCATATATTATTGAGATTTGTATGTGAATTCCATTTGTATGGCGTGACATGGAGAAAGACGAGGAAGGTGAATCCGCCACTGGTATTGCGGACGAACGACGAGGGAGGTTGAGGGGAATCACCGGAGCACGAGGAGCCTTTCAACCAGATTAGGAGGGAAGAATTTAGGGTAGACCCGGTCGAAATCGAGCTTGGGAAGTTCGGCCTGATCTGGGCGTTCATATATAGGGCTTAGGAGGTCAATTTGTGCTTGGATGCCAAGCTTCCAAGGTAGGAATGCTCACCGGAATTGGAGTTTCTAGGTCAACCAAATCTCTCATTCGTTCGTATGAGAGATTGGGAAGGTTTTGAGGTATGAGAATTGGCTTAAAAGAAAGGGAATTCCTTAAGGAACTTCCCTTTCAAATATGAGAGGGATTCGTCAAGGAATCAAGGAGAACTTGCCAATTTTAGGTTGCTGGAGTTTGTAGGAATAGGATTCATGGCAGTAGGGACCTATTTGTGATAATGATGACAAAGTTAGGGGGCTTTTTTGTAAGGATTTTGTAAGTTAAGGGCATATGTGTGATTAGACAGGACCAAGTTGTAAACTAGGTCAAGACAATATCAGATTGGGCCCAAATTTTGGTACAAACCTAATTTGGACCTAAGAAATCCAATAGTGAAGTTGGATTTTGGTTTCGACCATGTTTGACTATATAATTTATGTAAAAATCCAAATTAGGGCAAATGTCTATCTAAGACTTTGTTTTTGGTCAAGATGGGTTCTGATGGTCAAATTGAATGTACCAAATCCTAGAGAATATTTTTTATGAGTTTTAGAGGGTTTAGGTGAATTTTATCCTGACCAGAACCTCAGTTAATTAAGCGGGTCTGTTGTTAGGATTTCAGAGGTCATTTAATTCTCAAAAGACGTGAAAACCCTTTTCTATCTTGTCTTAACCAACTTGTTAGCCTTTTATATCCATTTGACCATTAATTAACCCCTGAGAAATGTCGTGATTATTATGCATTCAAGATATGATGGTAAAATTATAGTTTTAACCTTATTTTCTTGTCTTTCTCTCAGAATGATTATGTAATGAATTACAGTCCTCTGGCTGTTATGTAGGAGCATTTAATGACTTAATCAGATCAAATTGAGCTGGTTATGACTCATTATGGTGTTCCCATCATACCCCCATACCTAGCTTTTGCTAGTCCCTTAGCAAAATCTTATGGAATTAACTCAAATTCTAAACCACATGTTCAGATCTCTAATGTGTGCTTTCTTTCATAGATTAGGTCAGAATGCCTGTTACGACCTGGTTCCCGAATCTCTACAGGACCCGAGACTAGTTCACCTCGACTAATCCCAAGACCTAGTCGTCCAACAAGAAATAATCAAAAGCAGGAAATAAATCACATTCACTCATGTAATATAACTAAGCAGAAGGAAGAACGAAACAGTAAAGGAAAGTAAAGCAACTATCTCAAAATAGCACATGCCACCACAACAATAACAGCAAATAGAAAGTAACGAGAACAATAATTTTAAAGTCCCGTACTCACAACTACAGTAGAAACAAAATAGCTGGAAAGAAAACTACTACGGTTGGGCTCGGCTGGGCCCAGCTCCCTCTGCAGTTGGAAACTCGAGCTGCTTAACTCTTGGTCCTGAACAGGGTTACGAAAAGACGGAGTCAGCAAATGCTAAGTAGAGTGGTGTTTATATTATTTATGTACAAGTAAAGTATAAACAACAAGTTTTATTCTCAACTCTATTTATCTCATTTATGTATTTTTGGTTCGTCTATTTCACAAAGTATCCAGGTATTTCTTGATCTTACTTGTTTCTCGTGGGAACGATCATGATTGCAGTCTTTTCTGTGGTGTCGAAGGTATACGTGTTGCTCTCCTGGTTGGGAGAGTCATCTGCGGTAGTCCTACACCCAGTCAACCACCCCGAGATCACTGTCGTGACATAACGGTGACTACGGCACGTGTGATAAGCGCACGGGTAGCTACCCCGCACTGGCACGCAGTCAGTCGTTTCCGCTAGTGGGTACACCTAAGGTACAACTCGGAACAGTATAGGGCCTTGCCCTCTCAGAACAGAGGTCTCGCCCCTCAGAACCAAATAGGGGTCACTCCCCTCCACAGTCCGTGTACCCTTGTTCGACTACCCTAGTTTGCCCAGCAGGCCTAACAAAGTCAGTGTAGGGTGGCTACTCGGGCCCCGTGGGGTGGCTAGCTCCCTCCCTACACTAGTAGCATGCCTCGGTACCACGTATGCGAGGGCCAACAGGAGTCGGTGTAGAGTGGCCAATCCTAACCTCGGGTCTCAACCCAAGGGCGGCTAGCTCTGCTCTACACTAAAAGGGATAGTTGCTCTTCTTGGTACCGTGTACACAAGGGTCAGCTTACTTCCCGTCTACATTCCAGATTATTTTCATACAGAGGAGTTCTACTCCTAATTCCCCATAGGGTTCAGCTCATACTCATCTCACCAGTGGTTCCTGCTTCTGTCTTAGACTCCAGACGGCTTTGTCTAGATTTGTACTAGCCTCTCGGGATATGTCAGGTCACCCCCCACCTCGATGCTCTCGTGGCTCAGAACGTGACTGGGATAGGTGACGTACTTCCTGAGGTAGACATGTGGAACACATTGTGCACTCCAGAAAGCTAGGAAGGAAGGGCAAGCCAGTAAGCAACAGGTCCTACCCGCTCTAGGACCTCAAAGGGCCCCACAAACCTCGGCGCAAGCTTCCCCTTCACCCCAAAATGCTGCAGGCCCTTCATGGGTGAAACATGGAGAAAGACGTGATCCCCAACCTCGAACTGCACCTCTTTGCGCTTCTGGTCAGCGTAGCTCTTCTGCCTACTCCTAACAGTGCGGAGTCATTTGTGAATTTACTCTATCACCTTCTGACACTGCTGGATTAGCCTGGGACCAACCTCCCACTTGGTCCCCATCTTGACCCAACTCAAGGATGCAGTACACCTCCATCCGTACAGAGCCTCATAAGGTACCATGCCGATGCTCAAGTGGTAACTGTTATTGTATGCAAACTCTGCCAAGGGTAAATGCTCCTCCCAGGAGCCTCTCCAATCTAGCACACAGGCGCATAGAAGGTCCTCAAGTGTCTATATGGTACGCTCTAACTGTCCGTCTGTCTGGGGGTGGTAAGCGGTACTGAACCTTAAACGTGTCCCCAAGGCCTGTTGAAACTCAGCCCAAAACTGGGAAGTAAAATGAGTATCCCTGTTGGATACGATCTCACGTGGGACTCTGTGTAGGCGCACCACATCTCTGATGTATCGCTCTGCTAGCTATGCTGGCCCAAAAGTTACTCGGATCGGCAGAAACCATGCCGTCTTCGTCAACGGGTCTACGATCACCCAAACTGCGTCGTGTCCCCACTGGGTAACTGGTAGACCCACCACCAAGTCCATGGTGATTCTCTCCCACTTCCACTCTGGCACAGGAAGTGGCTGCAATGGCCCTACAAGCCTTTGGTGCTCAGCCTTCACCTGCTGGCATACCAAATACTACTGAACAAACTCACCAACATCCCGCTTCATCCCTCTCCACCAAAAGTCACGTCGCAAATCATGGTACATTTTTGTGTTCCCGGGATGTATGGTGAACTTGGACCCGTGCACCTTCGTCAGAAGCTCTCTCAACAACTCCTCATCCCTGGAAACACACAGACATCCCCTCATATGCAGGATCTCATCTAAGATGGAAAAGTCTCCTGGGTCCCCTGTCAACACTCTGTCTTGCGGCGTCTACAAGTACGGATCGGCCATCTACCCTGTGATGATGCGGTCTATCAGCTCTGGTCGTGACTACTGCGTCACTATCACTGCCCCACAGTACCCTCGTGACTCTCGGGGTTGCCAACTACCTAACTCCTCCATGAGTCTCCAACTCTGTGCCTGTAGGCTGGCCAAGTGGGTAGGCACCTTCCGACTTAAGGCATTGGCCACCACATTGGCCTTCCTTGGGTGGTAGGAGATGCTGCAATCATAGTCCTTCAGGAGCTCTAACCAACATCTCTGTCTCATGTTGAGCTCCTTTTGGTCAAACAAGTACCTAAGGCTCTTATGATTTGTGAAGATCTCGAATGTCTCACCATAAAGGTAGTGCCTCCATGTCTTCAACGCGAAGACAACTACTGCCAGCTCTAAGTCATGGGTAGGGTATCTATGCTCATGGGGCTTCAGTTGCCGCGAAGCGTAAGCGACAACGTGACCCCGTTGCATGAGCACACCCCCTAACCCCTGCAACTAGGCATCGATGTAAACCACGAACCCGCTACTACTATCTGGAATGGTAAGTACAGGAGCTGAAGTCAGTCTCTCCTTTAACTCCTGAAAGCATGCCTCACACTCGTTTGTCCATGCAAAGGGCATGTCCTTCCGAGTCAGCTGGGTCATAGGACATGCGATCTAAGAGAATCCTCTGATAAATCGTCGGTAGTAACCTGCCAATCCCAAAATACGTATCTCTGTCACTGTGCGTGGCCTCTCCCACTTGAGTACGGCCTTTACCTTGGCTAGATCCACAACCAATCCATCTCATGAAATCACGTGTCCCAAGAAAGTCACCTGTCTTAACCAAAACTCGCACTTGCTGTACTTGGCATACAGCTTGCATCGCCTCAAGGTATCCAGGATCATGCGTAAATGCTAACCATGCTGTGCCTGGTCCCGCGAGTAAACGAGTACATCATCGATGAACACCACCACAAGCTGGTCTAAGTACGGCCTGAAAACACAATTCATTAAATCCATAAAGGCAGCGGGGGCATTGGTCAGCCCAAACAGCATGACCAAGAACTCGTAATGCCCGTACCGGATACAGAAAGCTATCTTGGAGATGTCGGTCTCCCTGATCCTCAACTGGTGGTAACCTGACCTCAGATCTATCTTGGAGAACACTGTGGCATCTCGCAATTGGTAGAAGAGGTCGTCAATCCTTGGCAGTGAATACTTGTTCTTGACAGTGACCCTATTCAGTTGTCGGTAGTCGACACAAAGTCGTAGGGTACCATCCTTCACAAATAGCACAGGGGCTCCCCACAGGGATGCACTGGGCCTCACAAAGCCCTTCTTCAACAGGTCCTATAACTGTGACTTAAGCTCTCGCAGCTCAAGCGGTGCCATTCGGTACGGTGCAGTAGAAATGGGGCTGGTCCCTGGTACCAATGAGATCTCAAACTCAATCTCACTCTCAGGCAGTAGTCCTGGCAGCTCCTCTGGGAAAACGTCGGGTTACTCGCAAACCACCGAGATACTCTGAAAGTCAGCCACGGGGCTAGGCTCTGCCACTACACAGGCCAAGAAGCCCTCACACCCTTGGCTTAAAAGCTCGTTGCCCGAAGCGCGGAGATGCATCTGAAACCTCCGTCCACCGGCTGACCTTGAAACTCAAAGGGAGGCAACTCCGGTATGGAGAACACGATCTTCCTCCCGAAACAGTCCACCAGGGCGTGATAGGCGAACAGCCAGTCCATCCCTAGGATCATACCAAAGTCCTCCATCAGGATCACAATCAGGTCAGCGAGGAGGCTATGTCCCCCTATACTGACCTCGCAGTCTGTGTAGACCTCCTCGGCTACAAACAACTGGCCACCTGGGCCTCTGATCACAAACGGATCCTCTAATAGTACATTACCCTACCTCAAAGTGACGGCAAAACTCGTAGCGACGAAGGAGTGGGTGGCGCTAGAATAAAAAAGTACATACACTAATCTGCCAGAAACAATAACCATACTTGCCACCAGAGAACTCGAAGCCTTGGCGTCTTTGTGCGTTAGAGCATTGATATGCTCCTCAGCTCTCGGTGCAGACGAAGTAGCTACACTATGGGTCGGGCGAGCAGCAGCTGGCCGGTACCCTCCTCGTGACTATTGTCCTTCCCCACGCACCTGGTGACCACGACCGCTAGCTCAGCCTCCAACGCTTGGTGTTGGGAGCATCTGCTGTGCTCCAGCCCTAGATAGGTGGTCCCTCCTGATGTGGCCCAGCTGTCCACACTGGTAGCAGAGGAGTACACGACCTCCTCCCTCAGTAGGTCCCTGCTGGTGGCTGGCGAGGGTCTGGTGTTGGCAACTGGCCCTTGTCTGGGGCCCACAAAGGCCACCGATGGCCCTGCAGAATGAGACGATTCTCCTACGGGCGCCGTGTGCCTCCTCTCCAGATGGCCCTGAGAGTACTTTGGCTGGTAGGGCCTCTTTCGTCCACTGTCAGTGTCTCGCACGGCCAGGTTGGTGTCCTCATAAGTCATGGTCGCCTCGACCACATGAGAGAAAGTGGACAGCTTCAGGGGTTTGACATACCCCTGAATAGCAGGTCGAAGCCCCTCAGTAAACCTCCACAAGCACTCCTTAATAGACACAGCTGTCGGGGTGAAACATGATAGCTTCAGGAAATGCGTGCGGTACGCGCTAACCGTCATCATCCCCTGGCGGAGAGTATGGAACTCCCGCCTCCTCTAGTCCCATGTCGGCTCTCTCCCTTCCTGGCCTCTGATTGCCCTCCACCACCTGTGTGCTATGCTCTCTAGCTGGTACATGGCAAAGGCCACATGACACTCTACAGGAGGGCGAAGGGTGTCGAGCAACTTCTCTATCTGCTCCAGCCAGTCCTCTGCCTCAGACAGGCTCTCATCCCCCTTGAAGGAAGGGGGCTTCAGTTTCTAGAACTGTCTGAAAAGCTCGTGGTGTAGCTGCAGTGGGGGAACGGGAACGCCTCCAGGCAAGGAGGGCTCATGCTCGGAAGTGTCAGAGTGTGGTGGGGGTGGTGGAGGATCACCCCCTCCCCCTCCTGCTTTTCGGCACTGCGATGGTCTCTCTGTCCCACCGAGGACTCCCCCTCCACATCCTCAAGAAGAGGTTCTCAAGGAGGCTGTTGGAGCTCCTCTCGCACGATGTCTCTGATCAGCTGAGCGAGATCCTGGGCCTGAACGCTCGGGAGGAGAGGTGGGTCAACTGGTGCCTCAGGTCCGACACGTCCGCCCCTCCGACCTCGTCCACGGCCACGACCTGCCTCAGGAACTCCTCGACGAGGCATCTCTTGCAAGGAGACACAAGAGATAGAATAAGAGTTGTCAACGATACTGGATTACATCAAGAAAAAGACTCAGAAACGAATATCAAAGTGATACATTGTGGTGGCTATCCTAGTTATATGCACGTGAGTGGTTATTCTCAGACCAATTGGTTCATTTCTTGGGACGGCCTTGCTTTATACCATCTTGTTATGACCCAGTTCCCGGATCCCTACAAGACCTGAGATCGGCTCGCCTCAACTAATCCCAAGACCTAGTCATCCAACGAGAAATAACCAAAAGCAAAAAATAAACCACATTTACGCATGCAATATAACTAAGTAGAAGGAAGAATGAAACAGTAAAGGAAAGTAAAGCAACTATCTCAAAATAGTATATGCCACCACAACAACAACAAAAAATAGAAAGTAACGAGAACATTAATTTTAAAGTCCAATACTCACAACTACAGCAGAAACAAAAGAGCTGGAAAGAAAACTACTACAGCTGGGCTTGGCTGGGCCCAGCTCCCTTTGCAGCCGAAAACTCAGGTTGCTCAACTCCTGGTCTTGAACAGGGTTATGAAAAGACGGACTCAGAGAATGTTGAGTAGAGTGGTGTTTACATTATTTATGTGCAAGTAAAGTAAAAACAATAGGCAGGCTTTATTCTCAATTCTATTTATCTTATTTATGTATTTCTGGTTCATCTATTTCACAAAGTATCCAAGTATTTCTTGATCTTGCTTGTTCCTCATGGGAACGATCTTGATTGCAGTCTTTTCCGTGGAGTAGAAGGTACACTTGGTGCTCTCCTGGCCAGGAGAGTCCCCCGCGGTAGTCCTACACCCAGTCAATCACCCTGAGGTCACTGTCGTGACGTAGCGGTGACTATGGCACGCATGATAACGCATGGGTAGCTACCCCACAATGGCACGCGGTCTATCATTTCCGCTAGCGGGTATGCCTAAGGTACATCATAAAACAATATAGGACCTTGGCCTCTTAGAATAGGGGCCTCGCCCCTTGAACCAAACAGGGGTCTCGCCCCTCCACAGTCCGTGTACCCTCATCTGACTACCTCGGTTTGCTCAGCAGACCTAACAAAGTCGGTGTAGGGTGGCTAGCTTAACCTCGGGCCCCGTGGGGTGGCTAGCTCCCTCCCTACACTAGTAGCACGCCTTGGTACTACGTACGTGAGGGCCAACAGGAGTTGGTGTAGAGTGGCCAATCCTAACCTTGGGTCTCAACCTAAGGGCAGCTAGCTCTGCTCTACACTAAAAGGGACAGTTGCTCTCCTTGGTACCTTGTACACAAGGGCCAGCTCACTTCCCGTCTACATTCCAGATTCCTTTCATACACAAGAGTTCTACTCCTAATTCCTCATAGGGTTCATGCTCATACTCATCTCATTTATCCATATTCAGATCTCATGTTTTATAACTCGTTCCTCATCCATATACAAGCAGCTCATGTTTTCACAATTCAATTCTCAATCATATACATGCAGCTTGTGGTTTCACAGTTTAATTTCTTATTCACATACAGGTAGCTCATCTTTTAACATACATCTCAAGTAAACAGAGTAGCTCAGCATCAGGCTCATACATTTCTACCCTAGGGTTCATTCCACATCCTAGAGTTTGAATCAATTTAATCTAAGCAAGCATATTCTTTATTCACATTTTAACAAATGAATTAAACCACTCTACCGAGTATCACAAGAGGAATGGGGGCCTGCACCGCAAATTTCGTCGTCTCTGCAAGCGTCGAACATGCCACCAGCTGGTAACCTGTACCAACGACTAATTTACATCAGACAAGGTCAAAACAGTAGGTACTCAACACGAACACATAGAGAAACTCGAGTGGAAAACAACGGTACTTCGTTTGTGGAAATCCGCATCCGTTTGGGCCCTAAACAGGCCAAAAATACGGTTACTGTCCAAAATTAGACGTCTGGGACTAGTCCCAGATGTCTTAAGAGATGTCAAATCTCACCTTTTGTCTCCTACAGTACCTTCGGACATCTGGATCCCTCTACGATCGTCTGGGGGTAGGTCCAAACGTCGGACAAAGCCTTTGATCGTCTAGAAGTACCTTCGGACGTCTGGCGACGTGATTAGACATCCGGTGACGTGATCAGACATCCAAAAGTGCCTGGAAAAGCGCTCTGCGTGCCTTCCCAAAGCCCTTCACTTGCATATGAAAGCCGCAGGTCCATTTTTAGCCCAACATTTCCCGTGCTACAATCTGCATGGCAGAAAGTAACGTTGGAAGATACGTACCTCACATGATATTATGCCTTCAGACGTCCGACTTCAGCTCTGGACATCCTGATGCCTCGCTAGTCGTTTGGTCGATGCTCCAGACGTCTGATACTGAAATTTTTCCAGTATCAAAACCTCTTCTGCGACGCTCCTCTCCTCGCAGCGCCACCTGCAGCGCACTGCAGCAGCTTCAGTAGCTGCAAAGGGTCGGGAGGTCGCCTCCCTGAGCCCTTCCTCTACGTGCATTGCCCACCACCGGCCGCGCGAGCTCCGCCAAGCTCCCGAAGGTCCTTCGACCTTCACGCTCTTCCTTCCTCTCTCTCCCTCTCTCCCTCTCGTTCTCCCTTGCTCACCCTCTCTCTCATCGCTCTCGTTCTCCCTTACCGCAGCTGCCCAGGGAGGATGCTGGAGGTGGTGGTGGCTGGTGGTGAGGGGGTAAGGAGAAGAGGGTGTCATGAAGGAGGGTTTAAATAGAATGGGGTTAGGGTTTAAGGGTGAGGGGTGTGGAGGAGAGAGAAGCTCTACGTGCCGCCCGCGCGTAGAGCGCAAAGGAACGTACGAAAATTCCCACTTTCAGACGTCCGGGCCTGTGTCTAGATGTCTGACTGAAACTCCAGACATCTTATCCGACCAAAAAATGCAACGGGTCATTTCAATGCCAAAAGTATGCCTAGAGGTACTTAAGTACCAACCAAGATCCGGACCTGACCAGCTCTAGCCTTAGTCTGCCACAAAGGTTTCAAGGCCCACATGAACTAACCTAAGATTTGTTGAACTCCACGGTTAAAGCACCCATGCTTATAACATGTTTTAGCCCAGGTTCAATTCGTAGTGCATTTTTGTAAGAGAGAGACATGAGGTTTTTTATTTTTGGAGAGTTTTCTCTCTCTTTTCTTTTTATTTCTAGCTTCGGATTGGCTTTACAACATGGTCTGTATCGGATTCCTAGTTCCCACCATCAATCCTCGCAGGGTCCCTGGCAATCGATGCTTTGAGATAGCACTACTCATGGCAACCCCTAAAACCCTGGCTTTCGAGATTTCGGGATAATCCCGCCCATGGCGTTCTATAGCTAAATCCAGACCCAGGCAATCGACATTTCATGATAATGCTGCTCATGGCATCTGAACCAACACAAGGTACTTACATGCCTCTAGAAGGATATTTAGATATCCTAAGAGACAAGCACTGAGGAGACGGTATGTTATTACGCATCTTCGAGGGGAATTTCCCACCTCTCTGCGTCCGGAACTCTTCCAAATCAACTTGTGTTGATCAGCTGCTCCTAATCTAGGTAGCTTTTTCTCAGAACAGATTTAACTCATTTGCGTGATTTTGATAATTAAGCGCACTGAACCAGACTGTGTGTGGATTGGGGTGCTTAGGTTACCAAGTCCTGCAGACCAGAGGTCAATTAACGAGGCCGAATAATCCCTAAGCCTTATACCTAATATTTAAGCTTCACATTTTCCCCAATCACTTGAAAACTATCCAGATCTTAACGGATACTTGAATTTTTAAGCCTAAAATCATAGCCCAGGAAGCCTAAGATTACGTTCATACTAATATCATTTTGTCTTTCATTTTCTTTCCTTTTAATTTGGTCTAAAACTAAGTAGATCCCTTAATCTTTTACCAGTGACTATCTCTTTTTTCTTTTCAAATTGTGTTCCTTTTTGACATTTCTATCACATTTTTCTCCTAAAAAATGATATGCAAATTGATCTTTCAAATTTCCTCCCATCTCCATCTTTTGTTCTTTTTCAATTTTTTATTTTTTTGATTTTTTGGGATAGGTAATTTTTTTTTTGATGAAACTATTTCTTGTGAAGTGATGCTCACAGCATTTTGCACTTTAATACCCCCCCATGCCTACAATTTGCAATGTCCCCGGCAACAGCGCCAAAATGTTCGTCGCTCTGAAATAGGTTATAAAATCGTTGCGTTGTAGTGTAGATCAAATCAGTGCGAAAACATGTAATTTATTACTCGAATTTGAAGTCCGAAGTCGAACATAGGGAGCAATATGGCAATTTAAAACTCAAGATCACAATTTGAATCAAAGATGTAGGTGATTGCAATAAGAATAACGTCAAATATCAATGTTCAAAAAGAATGGAGTAAACTGATGATTTGAATCACCAATTACTCCTCACAATAATAGCAACTAAATAAATAATATCAATCAAGGAAATAAAGCCTCAAATGTATACAATCAGACGATAGAGGCTTGTATCAGACACCTTAACAGAGGCAAAGGCCTCTTTTTTTTTTTCTTCAAGCCTCAAGGAGAGGCTTCTTTCTTCTTCTTTTCCTCTTCTCTGCGGCTCCTCCTTCTCTGAGTTCTCTCTTCTTCTTCAGCTCAAGCTTCCTTCTTCACGTGCAAGGGGGAGGTTATTTAAACGACAAAGTGTTGGCTGTTATACCTGAGAGCAAAACCCCCCCTTTGCCCCTATGCTCTCTTCCTCTCTCTCTAGGATCCACCCTTCCTGCGCCAATGTTAGGATAGTCGTGTTATCCGGTACACATGCACCCGAGACCAGGGCTGCCTGCAGTGGGTAGTGATAACACTGCACAAGGGGGTGATAATTATGTTGAATATGGCCCATCTTAAGAATAAAAGGCACAACATAAGTAGAATGAGAGCATTGCATGCATCGTGTACCAAGATTGCTTATAAAACAGTATTAATGGCCATTTGTGTAAGCACTTGTCAAAGCAGTCCTCAGATGAGCAATCAGACTACACGGATGGATTCAGAACAATGAACGGAGTCCAACGGACTCAAGATCGGCCAAATCCAACATCCGGAGCTCCTACAATGGGCTCAAGAAGTTCTGACCGTTGATCTGGAGATCAACGACCCTCATCGCGCCACGTCACCCCCGCTCCACCGCTCGCCACTTCAACCATCAACTGAGATCAAATCTCGGCTGTCGATCTTCGATCGGACGGTCGAAACTCGCGTGCCCGCCCGCAGTCACCGCGACAAAGCGTGGGCGTGGCACAACGGTTAGCGCGCACGCCCACACGCACGCGACGCGGGTTCGAGCCATGCGGTGCGTGAAATCAAAGACGAAGGATGCGCGCGGCGAAATTGGGCTGCCCGATCAGCACCGGGCGGCCGAGATCGTGCCACGTGGTGTGCCCACAGATCGCGAGCGCCCACGCACATGCACACGTGCACCCGAGGCGCGATCCAAGCGTAGCCAAGGAGAGATCTCAGCCGTCCGATCTTTGATCGGACGGCTCTCACGCAGCGGCCGCAGATTGAGAGCGAAGAAGAACGACGCGCGTGGTTGATCGGCGGGCTGGAGGGCTTCACCGACGCTTTTAGGGTGGTTTTAGCGACGTCCCGGACGTCGCTAAAACCCCTTCTTCTTTTAGAAAGCCCTTAACCCTATTTAAACCCCCTCCAACCACTCATTCAAGGCATTCACTTCCCTTGCAACTACTCACCCCTCTCTTAGCTAGCGTTAGGCCTTCTTGTAATCGTCGGAGACGACGAGCCGCCGTGGCTGCCTCGTCACTCTCCCTCCTCTCTCTCTCTCTTTTAAGCTTTCCATTACTTTTGTTTGAGCATGTATTTACTGTTGTAAGCTATGAGCTAAAAGTGCATGATTAATGACGTTATTTTTTGTTCAGTTGTTACTTTAATTTCTAAGTGCATGATCAAACAAGAAACACTCTAACCCTAATCTCTCTCACTTTTCAAACCGCACCTCCGCAAGCAAAACTTCGCGCTTTCCGTGACAACAAGTGATAAGAAAAATCTGATTTTCACGCCTCCCTGAGACCGACACTCGAACTCACCTCCGTTTATTTACTTTAAAATCGGCATTGCAAGTGCGACTATAACGACACTTCTTAACACACACGCACAACCGCATGTCAGTTTTTGGCGCCGTTGCTGGGGGGCAAAGGATTTGTTTTATCACCTCCATTCCACATTCATTCTCACATCGTCTAATGCCCTATTTTCCTGTTTACTTGATGGTTGCAGGAATTTGGCGCGTGAACGACGAAGCGACGCATCCCACGACGGTAGCAAGGGAGTAGGCGCTACGAGGACCAATAGTGAGTAATTCTTCTCTCATGATTGTTTGCTTGCGTGGAAAAACTAAAAAAGTTGTAAAAATTAAAAAAAATTGATGTGGTGTATGATTGCTTGACCCACATCCTTAACACATCACCCCATAAAAAAAATGTACACTCTAACATTCTGAATAAATTCTTGGAGTGTTCTTTTCTTTTTCTTGAGTGGTGTTTGCGAAGCCACCGTGAGTTGACCTGGGCCGCACCACTCAACCCTAAAACCGACTCATCTAATAGAAGCTGCATGATCATTAGGATGAGTACATTAGGGTTTTAGAGCCTCTATAGAATAAAAGGAAATCTACTTTCACCGAATTGTGTGCGGAACTTGACGTGCCCACTAAAACTTGTTTGAAAACATTAAGACACGTCAACCCTAAAAAAATACTAAAATAAGGATGAAACACTAAAAGACATCACATCTTAAAAATCCTTGCTTGAAAATCATGTTTTGATAGAAACACACACTTTGAAAGTGGAAAATTAAGAGGCACCACCCAATCAATACCTCATCACATAACCCTAGCACAAGCACTATCCTAGCCCTTTAAAACTGAGTAGACATGCCCTAAGCAGGACTGAGTTAAGCCTCGAAAGGAGAGGTTTTGTTCGCTGGGCAGTTGGCTTTCATTCTCTTGGTAGAATCTGGTGACTAGGCTGTGGGGCAGTGTCAAATGATCGCGATTGTGGGGTCTACGGAACCGGAGGCACAAGCCAAAGGAAGAACCTTTCCTGTAATCTCCTCGTAATCAACCTGGCCAGATTAGCCTTGGGAAGGGGAGTCCAGTGCTTATGGACTTAATCACCCTTTGTGAGATTTCTAGGTCTCCTAAGGAATGCACCATAAGGACTAGGCTTGTGTGCTTGATTGAAACACATTTCTCGCATCTGTTGCCCTCCTCATCCCCTCCTGTTCTTCTCTAGTGTATGCACGGGAGATGCTCACTACATCCCGAGTTGTGTGTTTTGGGGCAGGAATCTAGGCAACATAATTCTGTTGGAAACATGGCTGAACCTAGGGTAGATGAGGCTGAGGATCAACCCCCACCAGACGCTTTGGCCATCATCTAAGCCCAAATCAATACTAACCACCGGCTTCAGCAACAACAAATCCACACCATCATGCAAGCCATACAACGGTTACAGAACCCACAAGAACAACCGCCACCACCTTTCCAAGACATACCAGGGCAACCACCACTTGATATACCACCATTTCAGGATCAGCCGAGGCCCCTCCGCGATTTCTATAATCCCTCTGCTATTAGAGTCGAGCCACACCTTAGGATCCTCGAGAAGGGAGATGATTTTGAGCTGAAACTAAATGTCTTAAGTCTGATCCAGAGCCACTTTCATGGAAGCTCAAATGAGGACCCTTTCAGCACCTAGAGGATCTCGACCGCATAGCGAGAACTGTGAAACCTAGGAACATTAGCCTGGACATTGTTCTAATCAAGATGTTTCCTTTCTCATTAAGAGACAAGGATTCTCATTGGCTTAGAACCCTAGGTAGACCCATCACCACCTGGGAAGAAATGAGGCATGCATTTTTAAAGAAATTCTTCCCTATAGGAAAAACCAATGCCCTCAGAAGAGATATTACTACCTTTACACTCCAGGGTGGGGAACAATTTCATGAGGCGTGGGAAAGATTTAATGAACTCTTGAGGAAATGCCCACACCACGAAGTGCCAAGGTAGCAATTGGCCCAGATTTTCTACCACGGTCTGGACAGCAACTTACGAAACTTCGTCGATGCCTCATGCGGGGGGAACTTCCTGAACAAAGATGAGGAGAGCGCGTTTGAGCTCTTTGAGTCTATGAGCGAGAATTCGCTCAACAATGCCTCTATGACCCAGTTCAACAGGTCCATTCAACCCTGTGGTGGGATTTATGAGGTGCAAGCAAATTCTAGAATGGTTGACATGGACATCATTGCCAAGAAATTGGATCGAGTGGAATTGGTGGACAAAAAGATTGATGAGCTACTGAACCAGACCAGGAACCCCTTACAAACTTTCTCCCTAGCAAAGGGAGCGCATAATATTGACCTGGTCCAACCCTTAACCCAACTGAACCTGGAACAACCCCTAACCACGTTCCAGGGAGGGACCTTTGCTCCCTCAACCCTTGATTACTCCTTTTCCTCTCCATCGACATCAGCTATCCTAGAAGATGTGCAAGCTGTCCAAGGTTATGCGAAACCTGACCCTTTCTCCAACACTTACAACACTGGCTGGCGTAACCACCACAACTTTGGTTGGACAAACCAGAAACCACCGCAATTCCAGAACCAGCCCAGGCCAAACCAGCAGCCACACTTGCCCCCTATCAGCAAGGCCCACCAGTTAGACCCCAATATAATCAGAATAGGGTAGCCCCTCCCCCACAAAACCAAATGGATACCCTAATAAAGATGATGGCTGACATGAACCAGAAACATCAGGAGGAAATGACCTTGGTAAAGGGACAGTTAAGCCAACTCTTAGACTGTAAACAACAAGGATCCCTACCTTCCCAACCACAACTGAACCCATGAAACATAATTAACAGAGGCCCCAGTTCGCATAGGTTCCAAAGCAACCCCGGGCAGGCTCACATGGTCCAGCCAGCCCCGCAGACACCCCTTGGGTTTGGTGCTTCTTGATCCTCGTCTTCTCAAGGATCAACCCATGGCCCCAATGCCTCTGCGAATGCGGTGACCTTGAGAAGCGACACCAAAACCCAGGATCCCAAATGGCTGACTCTCCCCGAGACTTCACCCGCTGAAATACCCGACTCAGAAGAGGCACCAACCAAGGACCCAGAAATAGAACCAATCCACATCCAGACACCCTACCCTGAGGCCTTGGAAACAATCAAGAAAAAGAAGAATGTTGTGGAAACTGAGGGGCTGTTGGAAATCTTTAAGCAAGTACAGATTAATATTCCGCTCCTTGAAGCCGTCAAACACATCCCTACTTACGCCAAGTTTTTAAAGGATGCCTGTACACCCAAGCGTAAGCCGAGACCTCAAGCACCTAGGAAGGTTGTGCTCTCTAAACAAGCAAGTTTCGTAATATCAAGCAACCTTCCATTCAAGCAAACTGACCCAGGAGCGCCCCTGATTTCGTACAATATTAGGGACATGACGTTTGATAGAGCACTCCTGGACCTAGGTGCTTCTATCAACCTGATTCCAACAACCCTGTACCACCAATTTGGTTTTGGAGAGCTGACACCAACCCCTGTCACCATCCAGCTGGCTGATACATCAGTGAAAGCCCCGAAGGGGGTTGTCGAGGACGTGATTGTACGGGTCAAGGACTTCTATTTCCCGGTCGACTTTTTGGTGCTCGACATGGAAGTCCCTGAAAAATTACAGAACGCACCCATAATCTTAGGCAGACCTTTCTTAGCTACGGCTAAGGAGAACATTGATTGCGACACGGGATGTATGGAAATTGCCTTCGGGGACAGGAAAATGCAATTGGATATCTTCCAGGAGACAAAGTCTTTTGATTGTGATTGCGTTGAGGAACATGATCCCGTGGAAACTCTGATCGAAGAATACCTCACCCTCAGTTCTGTATCAGACCACCAAACCCGTAGTGACTGTGCTGACCCATCACCATCATTAGCCATGGACCTCTGTAAGGCTGAGTACCATCACACGACACCATTTGAGGAGATCGATGTTGATCAACTCCCGCCCTTTCCCTTCCCATCGACTGTGGTTCCACCCTCACTTGAACTTAAACCATTGCTCAAAAATCTCAAGTATGTCTTCTTGGGACCTGACCAAACCTTCCCAGTGATTATTAATTATCATCTAACCAAGGATCATGAACTCAGGTTGACTGCGACCCTTTCAGAACATCGGGCCGCCATTGGATGGACCATTTCGGACTTAAGAGGAATTTGCCCCACCTATTTCACCCATAAGATTTACCTAGAAGACGGGGCTCGACCTTCCTGCCAGATGCAGAGACATTTAAACCCAAACATGCGGGAGGTCATTAAAAAAGAAATTATCAAGTGGCTTGATGCCGACATCATCTACCCTATCTCCGATAGCCCTTGGGTGAGCCCCACTCAAGTGGTTCCCAAGAAAGCTGGGCTCACCGTTGTCACCAATGATCATGGCGAATCCATCCCCACTTGCACCACCACCGCATGGCGGGTGTGTATTGATTATAGGAAGCTCAATGAAGCCACTAAGAAGGATCACTTCCCCTTGCCATTCATTGACCAAATCCTTGAAAGATTGGTAGGGCAGAAGTATTTTTGCTTCCTGGATGGATATTCAAGATATAACCAAGTCGCAATTGCTCCGGAGGATCAAGAAAAGACCACATTCACTTGCCCGTATGGCACGTTTGCATTCCGTCGAATGCCATTCGGGTTATGCAACGCACCTGCGACCTTCCAGCGTTGCATGCTAACCAGTTTTTCAGAAATGGTGGGTGAATACTTAGAGGTCTTTATGGATGATTTCTCGGTATTCAGGAATTCATTCGACCATTATCTGAGCAACTTGGAGAAAATCTTGAAACGATGTATCGAGGTTAACCTGGTGTTAAGTTGGGAAAAGAGCCATTTTATGGTTCAAGAAGGAATTGTCCTCGGTCACATCGTATTGCATAGGGGCATCGAGGTAGATCGGGCTAAGGTTGATTTAATTTCCAAACTTCCTCCACCTAGCTCGGTCTGACAGATTCGCTCCTTCCTAGGACATGTTGGCTTCTACCGAAGGTTCATTAAAGACTTTTCCAAGCTTTCCAAACCCTTGACCGACCTTCTAGCCAACGAAGCCCTATTCCACATGTCTTCTGATTGCATCCAGGCTTATCACACCCTCCGGGACTTAGTCTCCACCGCACCTGTACTTCAACCCCCATACTGGTCCCAGGACTTTGAGATTATGTGTGATGCATCAGATTTTGCCATAGGCGCTGTCTTGGGACAAAGGCAAGACAAGAAGGCCGTGGTGATCTACTACGCGAGCAAAACGTTGGACGAGGCCCAACGAAATTATACGGTCATAGAGAAAGTGTTGCTCGCTGTAGTCTTTGGACTTGAAAAGTTCCGATCGTACTTGCTGGGATCCCACGTGACCATTTACACTGACCATTCAGCCATCCGACACCTGTTGGCCAAGAAGGACGCAAAGCCTTGGCTCATCAGATGGATCCTGCTTTTGTAGGAATTTGACCTGGAAATCCGAGACAAGGCCAGATCGAAGAATGTGGTGGTTGACCACTTGTCTAGACTTCATCCAGACCACATTGGACCCTCCCTACCTCTATCTGATGCCTTCCTTGATGAACACATCCTGGCTGTGCAAGACAAGAAAATGCCATGGCATGCTGACTACGTCAACTACCTGGTTGTAGGACAAACCCCGCACAGCTGGTCCAGACAACAACGGGACAGGTTCTTGGCTGAGGCCAAGCACTATTTCTGGGATGATCCCATGCTATTTCGCCTCTGTGCTGACGAGATTATCAGGAGGTGTATCCCCGAAAATGAGTTCAGAGTGTGCTTTCATTCTGTCATGACCAGGCTTGTGGTGGCCACTTCTCTGGAAAGAAAACAGCTGCAAAAGTTTTGCAGTCTGGATTTTACTGGCCGTCTTTATTTAAGGATGCACACAACTTTGCCAAGACTTTCTCACACTGCCAAATGCTGGGGACCATGACCAAGAAAGATATGATGTCCCTTCAGCCCATTTTGATTGTCGAAATCTTCGACGTTTGGGGTATCGATTTTATGGGCCCCTTTCCACCATCCAATGGCTTCGAGTACATCCTGGTCTCGGTAGACTATGTTTCCAAATGGATTGAAGCCGTCGCCACCCGCCGATGCGATCACAGGACTATCATGGACTTTGTTAAGAACATCTTTTCCCAGTTTGGACTACCCAAGGCCATGATCAGTGATGGTGAAAGCCATTTTATCCATTCCCAATTCCATGCCCTACTTAGAAAATACAGGGTGAACCACTGCATTGCTACCTCGTATCATCCACAAACAAATGGGTAGACTGAGGTCTCAAATAGACAAATCAAGAACATTTACAGAAGACTGTGAGACCTGATAGGAAAGACTGGTCCACACGACTTGATGATGCCCTGTGGGCATACAGGACCGCTTTCAAGACCCCGATAGGCATGTCACCTTATCGCCTGGTCTTTGGCAAAGCCTGCCATCTTCCTGTCGAATTGGAACACCGGGCTTACTGGGCTGTCAAGCAATGTAACATGGATCCCCAGTTAGCCGGTGCGCAGAGGACACTCCAATTATCTGAGCTCGAAGAAATTCGTCGGGACGCCTTTGACAATAATCGACTGTATAAGGAGAAAATGAAAGCCGTCCACGACTGACTCATTCATAGAAAAACCTTTGAGCCTAACCAGGAAGTCTGGCTGTTTGACGCCCGCCTAAAACTCTTCCCGGAGAAACTCAGGTCCAAATGGATAAGACCATTTCAGGTGGTTAAGCCCTACTCTAATGGGGCAGTTGAAATCGCTGATCCTAACACTAGGCACACTTTTACAGTTAATGGTCAACGATTGAAGCATTTCCTGGCCCAGGTTCCCCCAAAGGAGAGTGTCACCCTCGTTGAGGGCTGACACGGAGCACCGCCCAGCTGGAGGCGTTAAACTCAACACTTCTTGGGAGGTAACCCAGAGGATTCATACTGATCTGGTATTTTACGTCGCTCATGTACTATCTTTTTGAACCCTTATGCATCCATGTACTTGCCAATGAGGACATTGTCCAACTTAAGCATGGGGGGGTGATAAATTACATACTCCTGATCTCATTTAATTAGTTTGAATCAAATAAAATAAATTTAAAAAAAATTGAGTTTAGGAAAAAAACTTAGGCATTAGAAACTTGTCAATAGTGGGAAATAATACAAAAAGAACTTAAACACTTAGACTTTTTAGGCATTCAGGCTTAATCAGCCCTGGTGTCCATTAAAATATGGATTTAGCTTCGAATCCTTGCAACCTTAAGCTATTCTAATCCACCTACTAAATAAGGTGATAAGTATACGACTTATCAACTCACTCTCTAACTCAGAAAAACTTTGAGTCTAAGCATCTGCACACATTTTTGCACAGGCTCACTCCTCGGAGATTTTGACAGAAATTGGGTAGCTAATGAACTCTCTAGGGTGGTATGGCTGGCAAATTATCATGGGTAACAGCCCATTGGCAGGTTGTCCAGAGCCCAGCCACAGACCATTTCCTCTTCATTGCTTCTAGGTACATTTAAGATCAGGGAAGCCACCTATGAAAAAAAAAAACACTTAAGGAAGAAGCAGGGAAGTAGTACAAACTGGGGAGATATACACTGGAAAAATCCTTGTGTTGACCCCAATTAAGACAAACGTAGGGAGAAAGCTACCAATTGAACAAATACACCTTCAGGCAAATATATTTTCTTTTCCGGTCACCTAGGAGAGTAGAATCCCGAAGTCTGTCTAAATTACCATTGAGTGAGTCTATTACAATCTTCACACCAAGATGCTTAGCACTTAGGGTTTTGACCGAGTTTTGGGTGGGTTGGGTAGCCGTAAAAAGTTACCAATCCACATTGAATTCCGAAAAAAATTCTAAAAAATATATATATATACATATACACATGTATAGTTATATACATTAAAGCAAGGATTCAGGCGATTCGTATTTTGGCAGACACCCGGGCGTCGCTTAGTCTTTGTAGATTAAGATCTTCGTATATTTCCTCCTATTGACAAGTGACGAAGTGTTTAATCAATTACTTCTTAAATTCTGAAAGGAAATAAAGGCTAGAATAAACTTTGCTAGGGACTAGCAAGGAGTAAGCATGGGAGTATGATAACACTGCACAAGGGGGTGATAATTATGTTGAATATGGCCCATCTTAAGAATAAAAGGCACAACATAAGTAGAATGGGAGCATTGCATGCATCATGTACCAAGATTGCTTATAAAACTGTATTAATGGACATTTGTGTAAGCACTTGTCAAAGCGGGCCTCAGATGAGCAATCGGACTACACGGATGGATTTAGAACGACGAACGGAGTCCAACGGACTCAAGATCGGCCAAATCCGACATTCGGAGCTCCTACAATGGGACCAAGAAGTTCTGACCGTTGATCTGGAGATCAACAGCCCTCATCGCGCCACGTCACCCCCACTCCACCGCTTGCTACTTCAACCATCAGCTGAGATCAAATCTCGGCCATCGATCTTCGATCGGACCGCCGGGACTCGTGCGCCGGCCCGCAGTCGCCACGACAAAGCGCCGGCGTGGCGCAATGGTTGGCGTGCACGCCCGCACGCACGTGATGCGGGTCTGAGCCGTGCAGTGCGTGAAATCAAAGACGAAGGACGCGCGCGACGAAATTGGGCTGCCCAATCAGTAGCGGGCGGCCGAGATCGCACCACGCGGCGTGCCCACAGATCGTGAGCGCCCACGCGCGCGTGCACGCCGGGCGATGACGCATGCGCACTCGCACGCCCGAGGCACGATCCAAGCGCAGCCAAGGAGAGATCTCATCGTCCGATCTTCGATTGGACGGCTCTCACGCAGCGACCGCGGATTGAGCACGAAGAAGAACGACGCGTGCGGTTGACCAGCAAGCTAGAGGGCTTGACCGACGCTTTTGGAGTGGTTTTAGTAACGTTTTGGACGTCGCTAAAGCCCCTTCTTCTCTTAGAAAGCCCTTAACCCTATTTAAACCCCCTCCAACCACTCATTCAAGGCATTCACTTCCCTTGCAACTACTCTACCCCTCTCTTAGATAACTTTAGGCCCTCTTGTAATCGTCGGAGACGACGAGCCACCGACAGAGCCTCCTTCATCGCCATGGCTGCCTCGTCACTCTCCCTCCTCTATCTCTCTCTCTTTTAAGCTTTCCATTACTTTTGTTTGAGCACGTATTTAATGTTGTAAGCTATGAACTAAAAGTGCATTATTAATGAAGTTATTTTCTGTTCAGTTGTTACTTTAATTTTTGTCTAAGTGCATGATCAAACAAGAAACACTCTAACCCTAATCTCTCTCTCGCTTTTCAAACCACATCTCCGTAAGCAAAACTCCGCGCTTTCCATGACAACAAGTGATAAGAAAATCTGATTTTCATGCCTCCCTGAGACCGACACTCGGACTCACCTCCATTTATTTACTTTAAAACCGGCGTTGCAAGTGCGACTATAACGACACTTCTTAACACACACGCACAACCACATGTCAGGTAGCAGCCGAGGAGTGCATGGCTAGGCTGGTAATTAGATGCACCAGATTCGCGGGTGAAGTGTCACGGGCGAGGTGCATGGGGGTGTATGGTGCCTCACCCTATGGCTAGGAGGAGAACAGCTAAAGGCAGAAAATCAATTTATGCAGGCACTGACGCTCGTCAACTTCCGAGGTGGGACTAATTCCACCTCCCTTCTTCTGCGTGCACTGCAGCTGCTGCTTCATGCGATTGCGGTCAAAGGCTTAGTCAAAGAGCCAAATTGGCTCCTTGGTTGTGCTCCTAGAGACGTTCTGTTGCGCTTGGGGGTTCGTCTGGGGCCTGCAGGTGCTGGAGCGAGGTTGAAGCTTTGCTCGAAGCTTTTCTAATAGCGGTCAAGGCAGTGAAGACCAGAAAATAAGAATACGGCCTTGCAACCAAGTTAAATAGGTTTAGGAGCTTCACAGGGATGCGGCGAAGGTGCGGGTGGTGGTGGCATGCTGCGAAGGTGGTTGTATGTGGCTAGCGAAGGTGGAAATGAAGGTCTGGAGGTGGGTTGTTCGGTGAGGTGTTAGAGTGGTTAATCCACTCAATTACTTGTGGGGTTTTAGTCGCTGAGTCGAGGCAATGTTGAGGAGTGTGGAAGCGGTGGCATAGGTGGTCTGTGGTAGCCACTAGTGCTCGTTGGTGGTATGCCAGTGAGATGGAAGATTGAGTCGCGGAGGTTGATGCGAAGGTCGAAGCGAAGTGTCGAAGGCACTGCTGTGAAGGGGAGAAGTTGAGGAACTTATCTAGGTGATTGGTGGATGAAGAGGGGCAGAAGCGACATTAGTTGCGGTATGGCCGTGCTGGAGACGGAGGTGACTCCGGTGGGAAGGAAACAACGAGGAAGACAGAGGGAGAGATGCACGCTGGTATGGTGCAACGTGGAGAAAGACGAGGAAGGTGAATCCGCCACTAGTATTGCAAACGGATGACGAGGGAGGTCGAGGGGAATCGTCAGAGCTCGAGGAGGAAGTTTAGGTGGGAAGAATTTAGGGTAGATCCGGTCGAAATCAAGCTTGGGAAGTTTGGCCTGATATTGGCGTTCATATATAGGGCTCAAGAGGGCAATTTGTGCTTGGAAGCCAAGCTTCCAAGCTAGGAAAGCTCCCCAGAATAGGAGTTTTCTAGGTCACCCAAATCTCTCATGCGTTCACATGAAAGATTGGGAAGGTTTTGGGGTGTGGGAATTGGTTCAAAAGGAAGGGAATTCCTTGACGAACTTCCCTTTCAAATCTGAGAGGGATTCGTCAAGGAATCAAGGAGAACTTGCTAATTTTAGGTTGCTGGAGTTTGTAAGAATAGGATTCATGGCGGTAGGGACCTATTTGTGAAAATGATGACAAAGTTAAGGGGCTTTTTGTAAGGATTTTGAAAGTTAAGGGCATATGTGTGATCAGATAGTACCAAGTTGCAAACTAGGTCAAGACAATCTTAGATTGGGCCCAAATTTTGGTACAAACCTAATTTGGACCTAAGAAATCCAATGGTGAAGTTGGATTTTTATTTTTATCACATTTGAATGGGTAATTTTTGCAGAAACCCAAATTAGGTTAAATGTCTGTCTGAGACTTTGTTTTGAGTCAAGAGGGGTTCTGATGGCCAAATTGAAGGTACCAAACCCTAGAGAATATTTTTATATGAATTTTAGAGGGTTTAGGTGAATTTTATCTTGACCAGAACCTCAATTAATTAAGCAGGTCTATTTTTAGGATTTCAGAGGTCATTTAATTCTCAAAAGATGCGAAGACACTTTTCTGTCTGTCTTAACCCACTTGTTAGCTTTTTAGGACCATTTGACCATTAATTAACCCCTGAGAAAACCTGTGGTTATTCTGCATTCAAGATATGATGGTAAAATTACAGTTTTAACCCTATTTTCTTATCTTTCTCTCAGAATGATTATGCAATGAATTACAGTCCTCTGGCAGTTATGTAAGAGTATTTAATGACTTAATCAAATCAAATTGAGCTAGTTATGGCTCATGATGGTGTTCCCATCATACCTCCATGCCTAGCTTTTGCTAGTCCATTAACAAAATCTCTTGGAATTTACTCAAATTCTAGACCACATGTTTAGATCTCTGATGTATGCTTTCTTTTGTGAATTAGATCAGAATGCCAAAAGTAGGCGTAGAGGTACTCAAGTACCAACCAAGATCCGGACTTGACCAACTCTTGCCTCAGTTCGCCACGAAGGTTTCTAAGGCCCACATGAACTAACCTAAGGTTCGTTGAACTTCATGGTTAAAGCACCCGTGCTTGTAAATGTTTTAGCCCAGATTCAGTTTGCAGTGCATTTTTATAAGAGAGACATGATATTTTTTTATTTTTAGAGAGTTTTCTCTCTCTTTTCTTTTTATTTCTAGCTTTAAATTGGCTTTACAACATGGTCTGTATCAGATTCCTAATTCCTACCATAAATCATCGTAGGGTCCCTGGCAATCGGTGCTTCGAGATAGCACAACCCATGACAACCCCCAGAACCTTGGCTTTCGAGATTTTGGGATAATCCCGCCCATGGCATTCTGTAGCTAAATCCAGACCCTGGCAATCGACATTTCGAGATAATGCCGCCCATGGCATCTGAACTAGCACCTTACATGCGCCTAGAAGGATATTTAGATATCCTAGGAGACAAGTACCGTGGAGATGATATGTTATTGCGCATCTTTGAGGGGAATTTCCTACCTCTCCACATCAGGAACTCTTCCAAATCAACTTGTGTTGATCAGCCGCTCCTAATCTCGGTAGCTTTTTCTCAGAACAGATTTAACGCATTTGCGTGATTTTGATAATTAAGCGCACTAAACCAGACTGTGTGTCGATTGAGGTGCTTAGGTTACCAAGTCCTGCAAACCAGAGGTCAGTTAATCCCTATGCCTCAGACCTAATACTTAAGCTTTGCATTTTCCCCAATCTCTTGAGGGCTATCCAGATCTTAATGGATACTTGAATTTTTAAGCCTAAAATAATAGCCCAAGAGGCCTAAGATCAGCATTCATACTAATCTTTTTTTATCTCTTAGCACTTTTTGTCTTTCATTTTCTTTCTTTTTGATTTGGTCTAGAACTAAGTAGATTCCTTAATCTTTTACTAATGACTATCTCTTTTTCTTTTGAAATTGTTCTCCTTTTTGACATTTCTATCACCTTTTCCTCCTCAAAAATGATATGCAAATTGAAATTTCAAAATTTCTACCATTCTCCATTTTTGGTTCTTTTTTAATTTTTTTTTGGTTTTTTGGAATTTGTAATTTTTTTTTTATGAAGCCATTTCTTGTGAAGTGATTCTCATAGCGTTTTGCACTTTAATACCCCCCATGCCTACGATTTGCAATGTCCCCAGCAATGGTGCCAAAATGTTCGTCGCTCTGAAATGGGTTTTAAAATCGTTGCGTTGCAGTGTAGATCAAATCAGTGTGAAAACATATAATTTATTACTCGAATTTGAAGTCCGAGGTCGAACACGGGAAGCAATATGGCAATTTAAAACTCAAGGTCGTAATTTGAATCAAAGATATAAGAGATTGCAATAATAGTAGTGTCAAGTATCAATGTTCAAAAAGAATGGAGTAAAATGGTGATTTGAATCACCAATTACTCCTCATAATAATAGCAACTAAATCAACAGTATCAATCAAGGAAATAAAGCCTCAAATGTATGCAATCAGACGGCAGAGGCTTGTATCAGACGCCTTAATAGAGGCAAAGGCCTCTTTTTTTTTTTCTTCAAGCCTCAGGGAGAGGCTTCTTTCTTCTTCTTTTCGTCTCCTCTGCGGCTCCTCCTCTAGGTTTCCTTTTCTTCTTCTTCTACTCAAGCTTCCTTCTTCACGTGTAAGGGAAAGGTTCTTTAAATGGCTAAGTGTTTGCTATTATTCCTGAGAGAAAAACCCCCCCTTTGCCCCTGCACTCTCTTCGTCCCTCTCTAGGATCCGCCCTTCCAAGGCCAATGTCAGGATAGTTGGGTTATCGAGTACACGTGCACCCGGGACCAGGGCTGCCTGCAGTGAGTAGCAGCTGAGGAGTGCGTGTCTAGGTGGGTAATCGGATGCACTAGATCCGCGCGTGAAGTGTCACGGGCGAGGTGCGTGGGGGTGTATGGGACCTCACCTCGTGGCTAGGAGGCAAACATCTAGAGGCAGAAAGTCAATTTATGCGAGCACAGATGCTCGTCAACTTCTGAGGTGGGACTAATCCCACCTCCCTTCTTCTACGTGCACTGCAGCTACTGCTTTGCATGATTGCGGTCAAAGGCTTAGTCAAAGAGCCAAATTGGCTCCTTGGTTGCACTCATGGAGATGTTCCGCTACCCCTAGGGCTTTGTCTGGGGCCTGCAGGTGCTGGAGTGAGGTTGAAGCTTCACTCAAAGCTTTGCTAATGGCGGTCGAGGCAGTGAAGACTTGAAACAAGAATGCGGCCTTGTGGCCAAGTTAAATAGGTTCAGGAGCTTCGCAAGGATGCGGCGAAGGTGTGGGTGGTAGTGGCGTGCTACGAAGGTGGTTGTATGTGGCTAGCGAAGGCAGAAATGAAGGTCTGGAGGGGGGTTGTTCGGTGAGGTGTTAGAGAGGCTAATCCCCTTAATTACTCGAGGGGTTTTAGTCACTGAGTTGAGGCGATGGTGAGGAGTGTGGAAGCAGCGGCGTAGGTGGTCTGTGGTGGCCGCTAGCGCTCGCCGGTGGCATGCCAGTGAGATGAAAGATGGAGTCGCGGTGGTTGATGCGGAGGTCGAAGCGGAGTGTCGAAGGTGTTGCCATGAAGGGGAGAAGCTGAGGAACTTATCTAGGTGATTGGCGGATGAAGAGTGGCAGAAGCGACGCCGGTTGCGGTATGGCCGGCGCTGGAGACGAGGGTTACTTCGGTGGGAAGGAAATGATGAGGAAGACAGAGGGAGAGACGCCTGCTGGTATGGTGAGATGCGGAGAAAGACGAGGAAGGTGAATCCGTCACTGGTATTGCAGACGGACGACGAGGGAGGTCAGGGGGAATCGCCAGAGCTCAAGGAACCTTTCAGCAAGATTAGGAGGGAAGAATTTAGGGTAGATCCGTTCGAAATCGAGCTTGGGAAGTTCAACCTGATCTAGGCATTCATATATAGGGCTTAGGAGGTCAATTTGTGCTTGGATGCCATGCTTCCAAGTTAGGAATGCTCCCCGGAATAGGTTTTCTAGGTCACCCAAATCTCTCATGCATTCACATGAGAGATTGGGAAGGTTTTGGGGTGTGGGAATCGGCTCAAAAGTAAGGGAATTCCTTGACGAACTTCCCTTTCAAATCTGAGAGGGATTCGTCAAGGAATCAAGGAGAACTTGCCAATTTTAGGTCGCTGGATTTTGTAGGAATAGGATTCATGGCGGTAGGGACCTATTTGTGAAAATGATGACAAAGTTACGGGGCTTTTTGTAAGGATTCTGAAAGTTAAGGGCATATGTGTGAACAGACCGAACCAAGTTGCAAACTAGGTTAAGATAATCTCAG
Source organism: Thalassia testudinum (assembly GCA_037157565.1). NCBI lineage: Eukaryota > Viridiplantae > Streptophyta > Magnoliopsida > Alismatales > Hydrocharitaceae > Thalassia > Thalassia testudinum. Next base: position 62,891,908 of record JAZHRO010000035.1, on the reverse strand, counting down.
ATTGGGCTCAAATTTTGGTACAAATCTAATTTGAACCTAAGGAATCCAATGGTATGTTCGATTTTGATTTTGACCATGTTTGAATGGGTAATTTATGCAGAAATCCAAATTAGGTTAAATGTCTGTTTGAGACTTTGTTTTAGGTCAAGATGGGTTTTGATAGTCAAATTGAAGGTACCAAATCCTAAATAATATTTTTCTATGAATTTTAGAGGGTTTAGGTGAATTTTATCCTGACCAGAACCTCAGTTAATTAAGCGGGTCTATTTTTAGGGTTTCAGAAGTTTAATTCTTAAAATACGTGAAAATAGTTTTCTGTCTGTCTTAACCCACTTGTTAGCCTTTTAGGACCATTTGACCCTTAATTAACCCCTGAGAAAATCCGTGGTTATTTTGCATTCAAGATATGATGGTAAAATTATATTTTTAACCCTATTTTCTTATCTTTCTCTTAGAATGATTATGTAACGAATTACAGTCCTCTGGCAGTTATGTAAGAGCATTTAATGACTTAATCTGATCAAATTGAGCTAGTTATGGCTCATGATGGTGTTCCCATCATACCCCCATGCCTAACTTTTGCTAATCTCTTAGAAAAATCTTATGGAATTAACTCAAATTCTAAACATGTTCATATCGCTGATGTGTGCTTTCTTTTGTAGATTAGGTCAGAATGCCAAAAGTAGGCCTAGAGGTACTCAAGTACCAACCAAGATCCGGACCTGACTAGCTCTAGCCTTAGTCAGCCGCAAAGGTTTCTAAGGCCCACATGAACTAACCTAAGGTTCGTTGAATGCCACGGTTAAAGCACCCGTGCTTGTAACATGTTTTAGCCCAGGTTCAGTTTACAATGCATTTTTGTAAGAGAGAGACATGAGATTTTTTATTTTTGGAGAGTTTTCTCTCTCTTTTCTTTTTATTTCTAGCTTTGGATTGGCTTTACAACACGATCTATATCGGATTCCTAGTTCCCACCATCAATCATCGCAGGGTCCTTGGCAATCGATGCTTCGAGATACCATCGCCCATGGCAACCCCCAGAACCCTGGCCTTTGAGATTTCTGGATAATCCCGCCCATGGTGTTCTGTAGCTAAATCCAGACCCTGGCAATCGACATTTCGTGATAATGCTGCCCATGGCATCTGAACCAACACAAGGTGCTTACATGCCGCTGGTAAGATACTTAGATATCCTAGGAGTTAAGCACCGAGGAGAAGGTATGTTATTGTGCATCTTTGAGGGGAATTTCCCACCTCTCCGCGTCGGAAACTCTTCCAAATCAACTTGTGTTGATCAGCTGCTCCTAATCTAGGTAGCTTTTTCTCAGAACAGATTTAACGCATTTGCGTGATTTTGATAATTAACTGCACTGAACCAAACTGTGTGTGGATTGGGGTTCTTAGGTTACCAAGTCCCGTAAACCAAAGGTTAGTTAATGAGGCCGAATAATTTCTAAGCCTTAGACCTAATACTTAAGCTTCGCATTTTCCCCAACCTCTTGAGGGTTATCTAGATATTAACGGATACTTGAATTTTTAAGCCTAAAATCATAGCCTAAGAGGCCTAAGATCAGCGTTCATACTAATCTCTTTTTGTCTCTTAGCACTTTTTGTCTTTCATTTTCTTTCTTTTTGATTTGGTCTAGAACTAAGCAGATTCCTTAATATTTTACTAATGACTATCTCTTTTTTGTTTTCAAATTGTGCTCCTTTTTGACATTTCTATCACCTTTTCCTCCTTAAAAATGATATGCAAATTGATCTTTCAAAATTTCCTCCCTCCTTCATTTTTGTTCTTTTTCCATTTTTTATTTTTTTGGTTTTTTGGAATATGTAATTTTTTTTTGATGAAACCATTTCTTGTGAAGTGATTTTTATAGCATTTTGCACTTTAATACCCCCATGCCTACGATTTGCAATGTCCCCGGCAACGGCGCTAAAATGTTCGTCGCTCTGAAGCAGGTTTTAAAATCGTCGTGTTGCAGTGTAAATCAAATTAGTGCGAAAACATATAATTTATTACTCGAATTTGAAGTTTGAGGTCGAACAAAGGGAGCAATATGGCAATTTAAAACTCAAGATCACAATTTGAATCAAAGATGTAGGAGATTGCAATAAGAATAACGTCAAGTATCAATGTTCAAAAAGAATGGAGTAAAGTGGTGATTTGAATCACCAATTACTCTTCACAATAATAGCAACTAAATCAACAATATCAATCAAGGAAATAAGGCCTCAAATGTATGCAATCAGACGGTAGAGGCTTGTATCAGATGCCTTAACAGAGGCAAAGGCCTCTTTTTTTTTTTCTTCAAGCCTCAGGGAGAGGCTTCTTTCTTCTTATTTTCCTCTTCTCTGCAACTCCTTCTTTGAGTTCTCTCTTCTTCTTCTTCTACTCAAGCTTCCTTCTTCACGCACAAGGGGGAGGTTCTTTAAATGGCTAAGTGTTGGCTATTATTCCTGAGAGCAAAACCCCCCTTTGCCCCCGCGCTCTCTTCTTCCCTCTCTAGGATTCGCCCTTCCAGGGCCAATGTCAGGATAGTCAGGTTATCGGGTACATGCACACTTGGGGACAGGGCTGCCTGCAGCGGGTAGCAGCTGAGGAGTGCATGTCTAGGCAGGTAATCGGATGCACCAGATTCGCGTGGGAAGTATCATGGGCAAGGTGCGTGGTTGTGTATGGGACCTCACCTCGTGGCTAAAAGGCGAACAGCTAGAGGCAGAAAATCAATTTATGCGGGTGTAGACGCTTGTCAACTTCTAAGGTGGGATTAATCCCACCTCCCTTCTTCTACGTGCACTGCAGTAGCTACTTCGTGCGATTGCGATCAAAGGTTTAGTAGAAGAGCCAAATTAGCTCCTTGGTTGTGCTCCTGGAGATGTTCCGTTGTGCCTGGGGCTTCGTCTGGGGCCTGCAGGTGCTGGAGCGAGGTTGAAGCTTCGCTCGAAGCTTTGCTAATGGCGGTTGAGGCAATGAAGACCTGAAAACAAGAATACGGCCTTGCGACCAAGTTAAATAGGTTCAGGAGCATCGCAGGGATGCGGCGAAGGTGTGGGTGGCGATGGCATGCTGCAAAGGTGGTCATTTGTGGCTGGCGAAGGCAGAAATGAAGGTCTGGAGGGGGGTTGTTTGGTGAGGTGTTAGAGAGGCTAATCCCCTTAATTACTTGAGGGGTTTTAGTTGCTAAGTCGAGGCGATGGTGAGGAATGTGGAAGCGGCAGCGTAGGTGGTCTATGGTGGCTGTTAGCACTTGCTGGTGGTATGCCAGTGAGATGGAAGACAGAGTTGTGGAGGTTGATGTGGAGGTCGAAGCGGAGTGTCGAAGGTGTTGCCATGACGGGGAGAAGTTGAGGAACTTATCTTGGTGATTGGGGAATGAAGTGGGGCAGAAGCGATGCCGGTTGCGGTATGGCCGGCGCCGATGATGAAGGTGACTCCGGTGGGAAGGAAACGGCAAGGAAGATGGAGGGAGAGACTCCTGCTGGTATGGTGTGTTGCGGAGAAAGACGAGGAAGGTGAATCCGCCGTTGGTATTGCAGACGACGACGAGGGAGGTCGGGGGGAATTGCTGGAGCTTGAGGAGGTCAATTTATGCTTGGAAGCCAAGCTTCCAAGCTAGGAATGCTCACCAGAATAGGAGTTTTCTAGGTCACCCAAATCTATCATTCATTCGCATGAGAGATTGGGAAGGTTTTGGGGTGTGGGAATTGGCTTAAAAGGAAGGAAATTCCTTGACGAACTTCCCTTTCAAATCTGAAAGGGATTCGTCAAGGAATCAAGGAGAACTTGCCAATTTTAAGTCGCTGATGTTTGTACGAATAGGATTCATGGTGGTAGGGACCTATTTGTAAAAATGATGACAAAGTTAGGGGTCTTTTTGTAAGGATTTTGAAAGTTAAGGGAATATGTGTGATCAAACAGGACCAAGTTGCAAACTATGTCACGACAATCTCATATTCGGGCCCAAATTTTGGTACAACCCTAATTTGGATCTAAGGAATCCAATGGTGAAGTTGGATTTTGATTTTGACCACGTTTGACTTGGTAATTTATGCAAAAATCTAAATTAGGGTAAATTTCTGTCTGAGACTTTGTTTTGGGTCAAGATGGGTTCTAATGGTTAAATTGAAGGTACTAAATCCTAGAGAATATTTTTCTATGAATTTTAGAGGATTTAGGTGAATTTTATCCTAACCAGAACCTCAGTTAATTAAGCAGGTCAGTTTTTAGGGTTTCAGAAGTCATTTAATTCTCAAAACACGCGAAAACCCTTTTCTATCTGTCTTAACGCACTTGTTAGTCTTTTAGGACCATTTGACCCTTAATTAACCTATGAAAAGACTCTTGGTTATTATGCATTCAAGATATGATGGTAAAATTATAATTTTAACCCTATTTTCTTATCTTTCTCTCAGAATGATTATGCAATGAATTATAATCCTCTGGCGGTTATGTATGAGCATTTAATGACTTAATCAGATCAAATTGAGCTAGTTATGGCTCATGATGGTGTTCCCATCATTAGGCCAACGAAGAAGAGAAGAAGAAGATCAAGGGGGTAACCTACCCGCCCCCTTGGTGCCTTCTTCCTCATTCTTCTTCTCCCTTGTGCCATGCCAAGGAGGAAGCCTTCATCTAGGGGGACGGATAGGCAAGAGGAGGAATAAGGGTGGTGGACATCCACCCTTGGAGAAGGCTTGGAGAAGGACCACTTGAAGAAAGAAGCCAAAGAGGAGTTCTTTTCAACTGCGGGAGCAACTGTAGTTGGAGCATGGATTTCTTCAAGCTTCTACTGGAGGATCTTCATCTTGTTCTTCATCACTTTCTATTTTTGTATGAGCTAGATTTTGTTTATGTTTCAAGCCATCATCTACTTGTGACTTTGCATATCTAGTTATTATAAATTTTTTTTTGGCTTCCAAATTCTTTTTCTACTTAGTGTGTTTTTTCCTTATGTTGTAGTGCACCACAACTCTCTTCTAATTACCCTAGGTGCACTTTCTTAGGGTGAGCTTAGAAGAGAGGGCATTCTTGTCACTCTAGAGTAGTTGATAGGTGTAGCTTTAGCATAGTTAATCTTCACATCAAAAACCCGATTGTTTCTGAAATACCCTAAAAATAATATAAATCAAAATCACAAAAACATAAGTGTGGATTTGAGAGACGAGAGAGAGAACCACTCATGTGATTAACAAATTGGCCTCCTTGGACGACCCTATATACTCCACTATCTTGGAATATAAATTATAAAAGTTGATTGCAAAGATATGCATTACAACGACACTATTTCGCATCTTTAACAAACCACATATTTTTCGCATCACATTTTAGCACCGTTGCCCAGGAGGCATGACTTAATCACATCATTTATCTCTCTCTTGCTTTCTTGGTCTTCATGAAATTTTGTTTGTTTCGATTTCAGGTGCGAATCAAGAGAGGGAGCGGGATTTAGAGCACTTGGAGTGGAAGCTTCAAGTTTCTTTTCTTCTCATGTACTTCAGGTTGGTACCCCAAGCCTTTTCATATCAAAAATAAAAATAAAATCTCTTAAAAAATCTTTAAATTATCAAAAAAATAAAAAACAAGAAAAATTGAGGGTGGTGGAACCCTAAAATTCATTTTGTTGCTTGTTTGCTTTACTTTTCCACCACCTTCACCTTATTGGTGTTTGATTTTTGAAAATCCAGACTTCTGTCTTGATTTTCAAAAATCAGGTTCAGGTTCTTAGAAGCTTCCTAAAATCACTAAATTTCTTTCAAGGGAGGCCCTTTGAGTCAAGAACCTTGAGTCTAATTTTCAAGAAATTTCACTAAACTGAAAAAATTAAAAAATTCATGGATTGAATAGGGGTCAGACCTTATTTTCTTACTGTTTCTTACTGTCCATGAATTTTATAAATTTTTATAATTATCAGATTTGGGAAAACTTTATATTTCTAAAACCTTAAGAAATTATCTACAACATATGAAATTCTCAAAAATTTTTGAGGCCATTTGAGGTTTTTGCAGAATTAATTTCCTGAATCTATCAATTCTAACTCTTGACACTAGTAAGAAGAAGAATTCAAAATAAAATTAAATAATTTTTTAAAATCTCAAAAAAAATAGTTTTGGATTCCTTGTTTGATTTTCTATTAGGTGGTGGTGTTTTTTTTCTTGTTTGGACCACCACCTCAAAAGATTTTTTTAAAAGGAGATTCATTTAAGAGTTGCATGCATAGGATTTTTCAACTTTAAGGTTTCAATTTCTCTCTTAGTCACATCAACTCTAAAGGAATTGAACTCTACCAACTACAACTTGATTGTTATTATTTTTAGAACTTCAAAACCTTGTTTGAAATTTTAACGAGAATCCTAAAAGACACAAATTCTTGATTAAAACCCTAAAACACTTGAACAACAAATCCTTGTTTACAAACCCCCTATTGACTTGGCTTGGGCATCACTTCCTGCCTAATTCGTACACACATAAAAAAGAAATAATCAGGCATTACCCCAACTAATGCCCATCACATTCCTTGTGTACTTTAGCTTCCTAAATCTAATTAAAATCTGTAGCAATTTGACCCCTAAGTTTTCACTAAACTTAGGCTCATTGTCTAGGTCTTAAGTAATTTTTAGTTGATATAAATTCTTTCATTTATATCTGGTATCAGGCTGAGAGGCTGTGTCAAACGACTAGGTGCGAGTTTACACAAGCCCCTAGTGATTTTCCTGTGACATGCTTGGGCCCAAACCTCCCCTTATTCAGCCTGGTCAGATTTGTTGAGAGAACGGATATCCACTATTGATTTCTTATCTCCTAAGTAGATCAAGTATTAGGTTAATTATTAGGGAGTCACATTTATGTTAGGTCTAGAATTTTGTATTGCTTGATTGCACACTTCTCTCATCTCTCCTTCCTTTCCTCACCATTTCTTCCATTTTGCACTGGCGACGGTCCAAAACTCCACACTTGGAGGGACCACTTGATTTTTGCCTCCCCCATAAAAGACTTTTTCCTATATTCTTCCTCTTCTTTAAAAATGGAAAATCAGAATAGATCCTCTAACCTGCATGCTAGCTTTTCCTTTCCCCATCTCTCCACCCAGGAGCTACTTAATCAGGCCCCCCCACCTAATTTCTACTCCATAATGGCTTAGCTACAACTAATCAGCAACAATTGAATAGGGATGTAGCAAACCTAGCCAACCAAGGGAGACCTGCCAAACCTACCCAAGCTCCACGAGTTCCACATTTCACCCCTTCTAAAACACCCCAAAGAGAGAAAATTGGCATAACCTAAATACTACCTGTGCTGAGATAATCATTATTTTGAGGCTTTCTATGATTCAATGTGGAATTATACTTATCCAAATCATCACTCCACCCAAAATGTCTCCACCTTCTAGGAGCAATTTAAAAATTCCTCTAATTGGAGGAATTATCTGACTCACTCCTGGACCAATCCGGTTCCTCACCAACAACAAAACCCATTTGGAGGGTATGGTTCAAATCAAACTTATCAATCTTGGTCATCTCAAGAAGACATCAATGCCCAGATGATAAAAATCCTGTAGGAGATGTAAAGAAAAACTACGGAAATCACCCATGTTATTAACAATCTCGATGATCAAATTGGGGTTATTCTGACTCAAAAACCTGCAGGACATTCACCATCCTAGCCTACACCAAACTTTTTCAATCAAAGGAACCAATACCTGGGTGGACACCAACATCAGAACCACACTAATCAACCTCTTATTAACTCGATACCTCAGCACCAACTCGGTTTCCATCAACAACAGGCCCCTTCACTTCCTCCTAGTGATAACCAAACTGCATATGCAGATACATTGAGGAGTTGGAAAACCACCACTGATTTAGGGACTTCAAATCAAATTGATGAAACCTACTCTCAACCTATGCAAATCGACTCTCCTAACCCCACTCAGGAAGAAGAAAAAGAAAAACACTAGATGCAAGTCCTATCTCTCACTCTCAAGCACTGAATCCAATCCTTCTAATCAGAAATTAGAGCCCTCTCACCAAGATCTTTTGGACTTATTTGGGCAAGTCGAGACTAATATCCCCCTTCTAGATGCCACCCTTACCTATGCTAAATTGTTGAAAGAAAGATATACTCCAAAACTGCAGGCCTGGAATCTAGGAAGGGTGGTCCTTTCTAAGACAGTAAACTCAGTTGTTCATAGCAAGCTACCTCTCACAAAAAAGGACCCGGGCGCATCACTCATCTTAGTTGTCATAAATGACACCACCTTTTTTCACGCCCCTCTCGATTTGCTTTCCTGTTATCTTTCTTTTTCCAAGTTTTGACCATCCTAAGCCCAACCGCTTTTCACTAAGGTGATCTCTTTTTCCTCCTAATGAGGACATTGCATATCATAAGCATGGGGGGTGTTTTTAAATTTTGATGATTGATTTAGGATTTTCAAAACTTCAAAATATGCATTTTCTTTCTTTCGCAAGCATCTCATTACAGAAAAATCGTAAAACTTTTGGAGGAAAATTTTGAAAAATGAAACTAAGGTTGAAAATTTCATTTTAAGGTATAAGGGATTTAATCTTTAACAAACTAGGGATTAAGATTAAGATCAAGATCTGATTGTTAAAATCTCTGGGTCTAACCTCTAGACTAGATCAAGTATCCTTCTTTAAATTCCACCTGAACTCATGGTAGTTCAGGTGACTTGATCTTCCTTTGTAACCTGAAAATTATCTAGCTTAGCTTCCAATTCAAAAACTTGCAATTCTGACAAAATTCTTGTGTCAAAATTCACACACAAGCCAATACCTTAAAAAACATGTAGAAATTAGAAGAAAACCCCTATTTGGCCCTGGTAAAATTCGAAGCAGATCATTGGTTTGAGTTCCCATCGTCGAGAAGGAGGAAAATGCCTCCTTTGAGGATGCGATGACAACATGTTACCGCCTCAGCGCTGCTCTATATCTATATTCCATATCTTTAGATGGAGCATTAAGGCACAATTTTGCAGCTCAAGTGTCCTAACGGTGCTCTACCCATAGCGTCGGAGTAAGAGCTTGAGTTCGTTAGGAGTGCTCCTTTACACCAAATTATGTTTTGAGGTTGTGAGCTCTTGGGTGGTGTCTTGGACATAACTATCCTGAAGTGCCGGTGCCAGAGCCCCCTTGAGGATTGGTGACGGGAATGATGATCCCGACACATCTATTGTAGGATTAAGCTAAGAATAAGCATGGGGGAGTTTCAAAAAAAAAAAAAGTTGTTAAACCAAAAACACAACCTCATAAAAGTTGGCATTCACAAGCACAGACACAAGGTTTTAAAAGTTGATGCAAGTTGCGAATCGAATTCAAGAGCCACAGAAATCCTAACTACAAAATTGGGTCATCTGAATTAACAATGAGTTGATTTGTGAATTTTTAGAAAGATACACTGATCTTGATTCTTCTAACTCTTAGATCTAAAGACAAATCCTAAGGTTTTATCTTTAACAAATCCCGTGCCTTTCAAGTTTTTCAATCAACTAAAGTCCTGTAGTCTTTCTCTCCTCAAAAGTAAAAAAAAAAGTCTTTCCCAGAAAATCCATTTTGTGAAAATAGTTTTGCTAAGAGATTAGCAAAAGATAAGCATGGGGGTGTGATAAAGGCCAATTTATCATCATTCTTATGCCCTAAAACTAACCTAGATCTTTGGGTTTTAACTCTGTAAATGGGTTTTTTGGCTGCATTTAGGTATTTACCTAAGATAGGCATGCATTGCATTTTAATATATTTTTGATGCATTTATCTGAGTGTCAGGATAGACAGAATATTAGTTCCCACACATCTTGGCACTCAGGAAGGCAAAATATGAAGAAGAAGCTCCTATCAGCTGGATCCTAGCTTGATCCAGCTTGTTTCAGCTGAATCCCAGCTAGATCCAGCTCATCCCAACTAGATTCTAGCTCTTTCTAGCTTGATCAACTCACCCTTAGCTCCCTTCAGCTCATCTCAGCTGAATGATAGCTCTAGTTAGTTCACCTTAGCTCCATTCATCTCACCTCAGCTGGATAGAAGCCCAAACTAGCTAAAGACAGTTGATTCCAGCTCCATTCCAGCTCTTCCAGCTCAGAAGAGTTCATTGGAAGTTCAACCTGACTAGGACTAGCTACTGACATCAACTAGTTAGACCTGGTCAGCTGAAGATGACTTTAACCAGCTCAGACCAGCTAAAGTCCAACTCCTGGGGACTCCATTTAGCTCAACTTAGTTGAGCTAAGCTACCTAAGCTACTGCAGCTAGCTAGGTCCTCCCCGGGAATATCAGACCTAGCTAACCTCAGCTCACATCAGCAGAAACTAGCTCATCTTAGCCTGGCTTAGTAGCTAGCAAAGAACTAGCAAGCTAAACTATCTAAGGTAGCTCCTTGAAGCTCTCTTCAGTAGCCACCAACTCCTGTGCAGCTCAAGATGACTACCTCTAGCTCTTCTCCCTCAAAACCCTAGCTCCAAATGCCTCCAAACCTACTCCCTACTAGCTAAGCTAGCTAGCTAGCTTACCTTAGCTAGTCCACCTCCATGGCACCAAAACCTACTACCCTACTACCTAAGCTCCACCAAAAAGACCACTTGCTCCTTTATTTTGGTGCCAACTATCCCTTCTATCACCACCCTACATCCACCATCAAAACCCATCTCCACCTCCATTTTTTCCCTCCAAAATCAATACCTTCTAGAAGGTATTTTTGGAGGGAAAACCAAGGCACCTCTTCATTTACCTCCCATTTTTTCCTCCAAAAATATCCAAGCACCCATTCATTTCCCTCTAAAAAATACCATAACCACTCCCCTTCCCATCCTATAAATACCCTACCCTACCACCACATAATTCCCATATCTTCTCCCTTTGTAAATTCCACCATTACACCACCTACACCTAAGGCCAAGGAAGAAGAAGAAGAGAAGAAGATCAATGGGGCAACCTACCCGCCCCCTTGGTGCATTCTTCCTCATTCTTCTTCTCCCTTGTGCCACGCCAAGGAGGAAGCCTTCATCTAGGGAGAGGGCTAGGAAAGAGGAGGAACAAGGGTGGTGGACATCTACCCTTGGAGAAGGCTTGGAGAAGGACCACTTGAAGGAAGAGGCCAAAGAGGAGTTCTTTTCAACTGCGGGAGCAGCTGCAGTTGGAGCATGGATTTCTTAAAGCTTCTACTGGAGGATCTTCATCTTGTTCTCCATCGCTTTCTATTTTTGTATGAGCTAGATTTTATTTATGTTTCAAGCCTTCATCTACTTGTGACTTTGCATATCTAGTTATTATAAAATTTTTTTGGCTTCCAAATTCTTTTTCTACTTAGTGTGTTTTTTCCTTGTGCTTGTGGTGCACCACAACTCTCTTCTAATTACCCTAGGTGCACTTTCTTAGGGCAAGCTTAGAAGAGAGGACATTCTTGTCACTCTAGAGTAGTTGATAGGTGTAGCTTTAGCGTAGTTAATCTTCACATCAAAAACCCGATTGTTTTTGAAAAACCCTAAAAACAATATAAATCAAAATCACAAAAACATAAGTGTGGATTTGAGAGGCGAGAGAGAGAACTACTCATGTGATTAACAAATTGGCCTCCTTGGACGACCCTAGATACTCCACTATCTAGGAATATAAATTGAAAAAGTTGATTGCAAAGATATGCGTTACAACAACACCATTTTGCATCTTTAACAAACCACATATTTTTCGCATTAAGGATGCAGGCCAGGAGTAGTAGGAGCAGCAGCAGGAGCCCTCAGCAGTACCTCCTTTCCTGCCTTATGAGCATTTTACTAGGACCTGTCCTCCTTCAGTGTGACCCTCTCCATCCTTCTACAAGTAGGAGTGGGGCCTTTTGGACAGACCTCTTACAGGCAGTGATTTTGTTAGCATACAGGATGTGACTGATGAATTTCGTTGATGATGCATCGACAGAGAGAAATAGACATGGTGATGATGAGACATGGGCATCAGGTATCAGAATACCTGAATGCTCAAGGCCAGTTTTTGGATAGACTTTGAGAGTCTATTCACATGATTCAGTAGTTGCTTCACAGGCCTCCTCATTCTCACTGATCTACTACCATGCCTCCATCATTAGCAGCACCTCCTCCTCCCATTGTAGCAACACCAGCAGACCAACAGGTGACACCTCCTTGCCAAACATCTAGGCAATCAACACCCAGATCGTTAGCTCAGAGATGCTTATGTTTTTTCCAGTCTACTTCTTCAAAGAGATCTGAGTCGATAGACCTCGAGTTTGACACTGACCTTCAGAGTACGATGGATGCTTTCATGGCATCTTTACAGGATTAGTTTTACCTTAGTTTTAGTTTTGATTAGCTTGGATTGTAAAAGTTTATCTCTGTAGATTATTTTTTCTTGTTTTGCTTATCTAGGCTCATTTATATTGTTGTTATATGCATGGTTATTATCTCTCTCAACTACATTTTACTCTCTTTAAATTGCATGTTGAAATCATTACTGCTTCATTTATATGCTTTAAGGGGGAGTTAATTGAAATTGACAGCAGCATGTTTTACTTTTTGCTGAAACAAAAAGGGGGAGACATTATGCATAACTACTTCAATTCATAATTATAATTTTATTGTCATAAAAAATGAGAAGAATGTAAGTACCTCTATTTTGATGCACCAAAATTATGCTATTTGCAAAACTAATATTTCAAGATTTTTTCTCTTGGATCAAAGCATCTCCCATGGATTAAAGCTAGAAGAATGCTGATTTGTGTCTTAGTGTCTTTTATCTTTATTAAGTCTAGAATATTTTTGTAAGGAACCTCAAAATAAGTCTCAAATGGATTTTCACGCCTCTTGCTAAAATCAAGTTTTTGGGGTTATTGATCAACCAAATATATTAATTATCAACCAAAATAATTGATCGACCAACCAATTTAATTAATCGATCAAACTAGCCCATTTTAGGAAATTGATTAATACAATTTTGATTGACCATTTAGGCTAATTATTGACCACTCATTGATTGATCAAATAACTAGAATGATCAACCAAACCTTCTTTTGATCGACCAATCTACCTTGTTGATCAACCAATTTGATTTTCTTTTCAGGTCGATTTGCTAGTAGAAAAAGATGTTGTACGCAGCCCTTTTTACATACACTCTTAAGTAGAAAAATCCTCTCAAAAAACAAAGAGCTTCTTATGCATCTTTAAGTGCTTCTGTGCTTCTATTTTCACGCCTTTCAAAGCACGATGATTCAAACCTTCGCTAAAATTCTGGTTTGACTTTTATTAAGGTTTCATAAGTTCTTCATTGTTCTTTTACATTGTTGTTTTTTATTAACGGATCCCAAGTTGTTAGGAAAGATCAGTTGTTGTTGTTGTGCTTCTCTTGAGGTTGTAAAGAGAGGTGGTTTGTAAAGAGGTTGTGCCACCCTCATTCAAGTGGTACTTTAGTGGATTGACTAGCTTCACCTAGTCAAGAAAATCCTAACCTGAGAGACTTAGGTAGTAGTTTTCACCCGATTTGGGTTTCCACTATAAATTTAGGTGTAATCTATGCTTGATTCTTTTGTGGATTTATTTTTAAGCAATACTATTCACCCCTCTCTTCTAGTATATTGTTTTGATCCACAGACAATGCTCACCTTTTGAACAAGTTGCATTGTAGTTTCTTCCCCAATCAATCATGATTTGACCTCAAGTTTTTGAGGTTGTATCTTTTTCTCATACATTGAATCATGGCTTATATCATTTGGATGTTCAATTTCTGGAACCTCAATATCCAACAATTCTTGAACTTCAGGGTGGGTATACTGAGGGTTCTTTATATCATCAGATAATTCATCATAAGATATTCCCAAATGTTCCTCAATCTCACGAGTGTCTCTTTCATAAGAGGATATCTCAATTTGATTATCTATAGGAGGCGGGAAATCAGAATCATCCTTAAGTAATTTGTTCTCCTAATCACATCCTTGCCTCCCATGTTGATCTTGAGGCTTGATAGAAATCTGATTATCCATAGTGTGAATTGCCAATATTTCCTTAATTGTCCCCATAGCCTCAATAGAACCACGATTCAATATATTCTTTTGGGAAGCCTTAAAGATATTAAATTGACAAGTTTTTCTTCCAGAAGTGACTTGCATATTCCCCATCCCACAGTTGATCAGAGCCTTGGTTGTGGCCAAGAAAGGCCTTCCTAAGATTATCAGGGTGTGGTTCAAATTATTTAATGCCTCCATATCTAAGACTAAAAAGTCCACAAGGTACTCAAAATCCTGCACTTTTACAGTCACATTTTGTAAGAGTCCCTTTGGAATCTTGGTTGACCTAATAGCAAGTTGAAGGGTAACATCAGTGTGTTGCAAGGGATTTAAATCCAACTCTTCATATAATTCGGTGGGGATTAAATTGATGAAGGCACCAAGGTCCAGTAAAGCTTAGTCCAAGATAAAACCATCTATCTCATATGAAATATACGGGGTCCCTAGATCTTTCTTTTTAGGAGGGAGCTTATTTAAGATGATGGCACTAACTTGTTTGGAAAGCACAACCCTCCTACTATCCTTGGCCTGACATCTGGGGGTGGTACAGATCGAGATGTTCTTTTTGCTAGGTCTGCTCAAGGCTTCAGAAAAAGGTGCTTCAGTTAAATCAGGGATAGTTGGTTCCTGAGCCTTATTTCTATTGTTACCTAAATCATCTTGATCCCTTTGGTCAAAATCAGGCTACTCAAGATTAAGGTGGGAATTGGATGTGGAATGTTTAGAATTTTGAGTTTTCTTTCTACTCCTTAAGATAATAGTATTAGCAGTGATAGTACAATCAGGGCCTGATCCTTGAGGTGGGCTCTAGAAAATAAGTGGGGCTTGGTTAACTAGAGTAGGGATTTGGGTGAATCTAGGAGGTGTAGGGGGAGATGGGCTAATCATATGAGCATGATGTTGTGTCTCCCTAATCTGGTTTGAGTTCCTAGGATAGTTCCTAAGGTTGGGGATGGGTTGAGAAGGTAGCATTCAGTGCTACCTAAAATCAATTATTTGGTCCACTCTTCTTGTCAGATTAGTCCTCAATTGATTCATATCCTCTTTATGTCTCAAATTCATTTCCTACATTTCCTTGAGGACTAGAGGAAGATCAGAAGGTTGGGTTGCTTGAGTAGGCTGAGCTTGGTATGTGGATGATTGTGTGTACCTACTAGGTTGCCCATAGGAGTCAGTTTGCCTAGTTGAGTTAGGACTTTGGGTAGGTTTCTAACTCGACCAGGCAATATTTGGATGATTACGCCACCCAGCATTTAGGTGTTTGAATACAAGTCATTCCTACTGTAACCCTGAATAGCGTTAGCATCTTCAGAATAATAGGCATCGGGCTGCTTAATCTTGAATTTGGGGGAATCAAGGTCCCTCCTTGATACCCAAAAAGAGAAGGGTCCAAGTACAACTGGCTCATGGATTTTGCCATGGCTAGGTCATTTATGTTGTGCACTAATTCCTATCCTAGAGAGGGTGGATATTGGGTGCGGAGCAAAACATAAGTCCCTCAGTTGAACATAGGATTTACTTGGGCAGTTGTACCTAAGGGGTTCCTACCCTTTAATAGATTATCAAATGTATTCAGTTTCTTATCCAGGTTTTTCACATTCTTTCCAAGCCGTTCCACCTTATCCAATCATTTTGCAATAATTTCCAAATTAATCAAACTCGAATTATCCTGAATCTTATAAACTCCACTCTTTAGCTGATTAGATCTACAAAAGGTGGATGTAAAGGCATTGTTGACGGAGTTTTCACTCATATTTTCAAATAATTCAAAGGCTCCCTCCTCATCCTCACTAAGAAAGTTACCCCCACATGCTGCATCCATAAAATTCTTCAGATTGTCATTTAACACATAATAGAATATATGGGCCAAATGCCACTTAGGAATACCATGATGAGGGCACTTCCTAGTCAGATCATTGAACCTCTCCCAAGCCTCATGAAGTAGTTCTCTAGAGTTTCACTTAAAGGTGGTAATGGCACATCTAAGGGCATTGGTCTTACCTATTAGGAAAATTTCTTCAAAAATCCATATCTCAAATCATCATAAATTAGAATAGGTCTACCAAAATTGTCCTCAACCATTGTGCAGCTTTATCTTTCAATGAGAGTGGGAACATTTTCATCATCAAAGTACCTTCATCCATATTTCTAAGGCCAAATGTCCTTCCCATGTTTAGGAGCTCCTCAAGGTGCCGAAAAGGATCATTAGAGTTATAGCCATGGAAGTGAGGAATCAGGTTGATGAACTAAGGTTTAAACTCAAAATCAACCCCCTCTTGGGGTATCCTAACACATGCTTTAGGCTGGGCATTAGGAGGGTTGTAGTAATCTCTAAGAGGTCAATTTGCTCTACCAGTTTGGATTCGGTTCAGGGCCTGTACTAAAGTGTTAATCTGATGATCATGATGCTGGCCTTGCCTCTGGATTTGCCTCTGAAGGTTATGATGGTAACACCATCATTAGTAATAACTAACTTAAATTAATGGAAATCCAGAGATAAATGCTCCTGAATGATTTCCTGAGAGCTGTAATTCCACGCAAAACCGTTTTGAGGAGAGAACACTAAAATAGGGCTAATTTTGCAATTTTAACATCACATCATAAAAGCAGAGTAACCATGGGATTTTTCATGGGTTAAATAAAGGTCAAGTGAGCATTAAAGTCCAAAGAGTGGGTCCATATAAACAAAAATGGGGTTTCACACGTTTCGAGAATCAAATCAATACATAAAATCCTAATTTTCGACCTGCTTAAATAAAAGAGGTTCTGGTCAGAATAAAATTCATCTAAGCCTCCTAAAATTCATAGAAAAATATTCTGAGAGGTTTGGTACCCTTGGTTTGACGATCTGAACCGTTTCGACCTTGAATAGAGTCTTAGATGGGATTTTGCCCTAATTTGGGCTTTTGTGCATATTACCTAGTCAAACGTGATCAAAACTCAAATCCAACTTCACCATTAGATTCCTTGGGTCCAAACTAGGTTAAGGCCAAAATTTGGGCCCAATCAAAGTCCATCTTGACCTAATTTGCAATTCAGTCCCTTAAATCCCTAGTCCCTACACCTAAACCCTATGTTTTGAAATTCCTTGCAATTCAATCTCTAACTTTGTCATCCTCTTTGCAAAATAGCCCTTATCACCATGGTCGGTGGGAGCAAAACTCAACCCAAAGGTGCCAACATCCAAAGGAGGAAATCAGCTTGATTTCTCGACCAAATCCCACCAAAATTGGTGGGATTGATGTTCAGACGGTGGAGAATCAATCCCCCCACATCTTGCATCTTGATTTGTACCACCGACCTTAGAAGAGCTCGTGATTTATGACATTGAAAGATCCTTAAATCCGTGAACTTATTCACAATTCCTTGCCAATTGAGCTCGAGAATGAGCTCTATTTAAGCTCCTCGACATTCGGTGGTTAGCACTAGTCCAATTAGGCCACAAAAAAATCTTCTTCCTCCTTTCTTAGGTCGCCTCCGCTGCGACTTCGTCGAGATTCTCCAAATCTCTGTCGTTGCCCTCTGCTACATACGATAGGTAGAGGGATCTTCTTCCTTTCCTTCCGCCTCTCGCCGTACCAAGCAAAGGCTCCCATACCACTTCTTCCTCGCTGTCTCTCCCATCGGAGACTTCGTCCCCTCTGGTGTTGTCCAATCAAAGCTGATGCGAATCTTCTTCCCCGTCGTCCATAATTAGGTCTATCTTCTTCCTCTTTCTCTCTAGCTTAGGTTTAGATCCTTTACACCTCAATTCGACCGCCGATTGCCTCTTTCCCCCTCCGTCTTCCCTAACACTGGCGAAGCTCCAATGATGTCGTGTGACTGCCACAGACACCCAATCCACCCGCTACTGCCATCAAAAGCTCTGCCACGACTCCACCATCAAAAGCCCTCACCTTATTTCACCTTTCATGCTCTCCACCGCTCCACCAAACAACCCACCACAACAACGCCATCTACGACCTCGACCACCCTCCACAGACCACTATTCACCATGTTGCCACCCTCGTCGCCGCCATCGTAGTTCAACAAAGGTTTTTCTGAACAACTTTAATTGGGCTACAAGGCTGTATTTTTTATTTTAGGTGCTTGATTGGACCACCATTACTGCTGCCATCGTCTTCAGCTCCGACCGCCACTTTCCGACCATCTCCAGATGCAATCCAATCTCCTGCTGACGTGAAATCTCTCCTCGAAGACACCTGTTACCGCAATTAAGCGAAAGAATGACACCAGTAGCTTGATTTGGGAGTTCCAATCCTTCGCAGCTTCGCGTAAAGACGAGGGCACATTTAGTGCCACATCGTATGTGAAGACACTGCCAACAGCGTATAAGTGGAATTTGTGCTGATAGCTTCTCACTTGAAAACGAAGGGGTAAGGTACCTCATGCCCCACTTGCACCTTACACTCCTCGCCCACCACCACACCCGGTAAGCCTAGACCCCTTACCCGGATTCGATTGCCCGATTGTGCGCTCGATTAGAGAAATAGAGAGGAATTTCTAAGGAGGGTGGGGGAGGGTTTTGCACTGTTCATCCTTGAGAAGCATGCATATGCTTGCTCAATACTTAGCATCTCGAAAGGTCTTATGTTGTACTAGTGCCTTGTGTGTGATCGTTTAAGATGTCTAGTCCTTGTGGCCGACGTCTGATTTGATATTGTGGAGTTATTTGCGACTGAATCTGATGTGAATATTACTTAAGTGGTTTTAACCACTGTTGGAAAATTTGATTGGTTGGTACTTGGGATATATGCTTAAATTGAGGGATTAAGTGGTGATTCAAATCACCATTCTTTTGAGATTCCTGACTTCTTTTTATTCCATTATTTCTTGAGATACATTTGCTATTATTGAACATCATTTTGAGTGAGATTTTGTTCATTGAATACTTCTCTTGTGTTTCATTAATTGTGCTCATTATTTCTAATTGCGATTAGTGTGTGAATTCCAATTTGCTCCCTACAAACGACCTCAGACTCAATTCTTTGTTTTCGACCACTCTCTATAAATTTTAAATGTTGTAAAAGCATTTTTGTAGACTATACTACAATGCTCATTTCTTAAATCTCAACTAAATGCATGCAACATTTTGGTACCGTTGTGGGGGAGTAACACGCAAATCCCTACTATTATTTTCTTATTTGATTGAGTTGATTAACTTGCCCTATCTATTTTGCTTGTGATTTTGCAAGGTACATCACGAGAAGATCTTTCGTGTAATCAACCACTCTACGGGAAGGTAAAATCTTTTTTCTTCCCTAATCATCTCCTAATCCTAGGAAGTGAAAAAGGAAAGAAATGAATTTGGATCCACTTGCCTTATTTTCCTAGTAACTATCACTTAAAGGCATTTCGTTCCTTGATTTGCGAAAAGAAATTGATATTTGATTGAAGTGAGATGATTTGATTAGAGATCCCCATCCTGATTTATGCTTAAATTTTCGACATCTTGGACTACTCACATTCTTGTTTGAATCCAAGGTACCACATTTTGAGATCAAATTGGGCTTGGAAATAGAGCCAATTAGAGTTTCCACTTTAGGGTTGTGGAGTGCTAGTACACTTTTTCCTGCATTAAAGGAAATCGATCTTCCTACATTTTTGTGGGCTACCCAAGCCCTTGGTTGAAAAGATCTATTCAAGAAAATCCAAAAATCAAGACTCTAAATTCACTTGAACCCTAAAATTTTGAACCTAATAACCTGAGAGTCAATTCAGGGTGATTTTGGGTCTTGACCCAAATTTCACTCTAACTCACCTATATATGATCCGGTGACATATGATTTACTACCATCTTTTGATCAGGAATCAGACATTGATTAGATCGACAATCACGTCTTATCTTTCTCTGATCCCACCAGTAGGGTTCCTATATTTTCCATTGATCCTTTGACTTTTAAGGACCCCTACTTTTATCAGGCTGAACTAATTCAACCAAACCTGAGATAAGCATTTCCATATCTTTTTGAGCCACATAGCATCTGGTGGGCTCCACACTTATTAATTCACATCCATCAACCCACCAGATTGATTGGGTTTGGTTTGCATCATCAACTTGTTGATCTAAACAAGCATCTGGTTGGACCAACTAGGCTACTCATCAATGTACTTGTTCTACAAAATTCCTCTGATTTGACCACCCCTTCTCCTTGATCACCTTCTGCTCGGCTGAAGGCATTGAATTTAGCACTTAACCGGAGGCAACTCATCATTTCAAAAACCTGAGACCCTTCTGATCCATCTTTGAGCTACACTCCTATTGCACTTTTTGGTTCAACTTTAGCATAGCCAACTTCACCTTTGATACTTCTATCAAAGCTTGAAATCGTCTACAACAGTCATCTCGACTTGTTCACCCACCATTTGACCCTGTTCTAAACCCTGAACCAAGCTGAGTTCATACTCTCCTGGTTTACAATGAGGCCATTGCAAGACTTAGGCATGAGGGGGTGTTAAAGTGCAAACAATTGGAAATTCAATTTTCTGAGGGTTCTCACAAAATAAGTACATATTGAAAAAAAAATGGAGAAGGGGAGGAAAATTTTGTGAAATGATTGAAAATATTTCTTAAGGAAAAGAGGAAACACAAAATGTCAAAAAGGAGCAAAATTAAGAAAAAAATTGATAGTCATAACAATTGATTATGGATTTTACTTAAGTTCTATACTAAATCAAAACAAGGATTATGTCCTGAAATGCTAAAGATAAGGAGATTAGTAAGAGTGTCGATTTTAGGGCTCTTGGGCTTGTTTTAGGGTTTAAAAACTCACGTATTTGTTAAGATCAGGATTAGTCCTCAAGAGGTTGAGTCAAGTGTGAAGCTGATGTAGTAGGTCTAAGGCTTAAGGATTTTTTGACCCTGTTACCTGCCCTTTGGTTTATGGGACTTGGCAACCTAAGCACCTAAAATCGACACACTAGTCTAGTTTAGTGTGTTTAATAAAGAAATCATGCCAGAAGTGTTTTGTTCTGAAAAGTCGTCTCTAAGATCTAGCTTAGGAGTGGCTCGAAAACATGGGTTGATTAGACGAGTTCCTGACATGGAGGAATATTCCCCTCAAAGATGTGTATTAACATATTGTCTCCTTGATGCTTGTCTCCTAGGATATCTAAATATTCTACCGGGGGTATGTAAGCACCTTGTGCTGGTTCAGGTGCCATGGGCGGGATTATCCTGAAATGTCAATCATTAGGGCCTGAATTTAGCTACATAATGCCATGGGTGGTACTATCACAAAGTGTTGAAAGTCAAGGTTCTGGGGGTTTCCATGGGCGGTGCTATCTCGAAGCATCGAAATCCAGGACCCTTTGAGGATTGATGGTGGGGACAAGGAATCCAATACAAACCATGTTTCGGGGCTGGATCTAGGGAAATATAAAAAGAAAAGAGAGAAAACTCTTAAAATGAAAAAAATCCTTCTCTGTATCTCTCTTACAAAAGAAATGCATTGGCAAACTAAACCTAAACATGATACGTCTACGTAGGGTGCTTTAATTGCTGGGGTCAACGAACCTCTAAGCATTTTTTGCGGGCCTTAGAAACCTTCGCGGCAAACCCAGGCTGAAGCTGGTTAGGTTTGGATCTTGACTAGTCCTTGAGTACCCCTAGGCCCATTGTTGGCATTCTGATCTGATTTCTAGAGAGGCATAAATCAGGCATCTGAACATCAAAAGTATGGTCTAGAGATCTAGTTCTTTCCATAAGATTTTGCTAGGGACTGGCAAAAGTTAGGCATGGGGATATGATAGTAACAACATCATTAGCCATAACTAATTTAAATTATTGGAAATCCAGAGATAAATGCTCTTGAATGATCGCTTGAGAGCCATAATTCCATGTAAAACTGTTTTGAGGAGAGAATACTAAAATAGGGTTAATTCTGTAGTTTTAACATCACACCATAAATGCAGAGTAACCACGGGATTTTTCATAGGTTAATTAAAGGTCAAGTGAGCATTAAAGTCCAAAGAGTGGGTCCTCATAGATAGAAATGAGGTTTCACGTATTTCGAGAATCAAATTAATACACAAAATCCTAATTTCAGACCCACTTAAATTAAAGAGGTTTTGGTCAAAATAAAATTCATCTAAACCTCTTAAAATTCATAGAAAAATATTCTGAGAGGTTTGGTGCCCTTGGTTTGACCATCTGAATCATTTCGACCTTGAATAGAGTGTCTCAAACGAGATTTTGCCCTAATTTGAGCTTCTGTGCAAATTTTCCAGTCAAACGTGGTCAAAACTCAAATTCAACTTCACCATTAGATTCCTTGTGTCTAAATTAGATTTAGGCTAAAATTTAAGCCCAATCAGAGTCCATCTTGTCCTAGTTTTCAATTCTGTCCCTTAAATCTCTACTCCCTACACCTCAACCCCTAAGTTTCGAAATTCCTTGCAATTTAGTTTCTAACTTTGTCATCCCCTTCGCAAAATAGCCCTTGCTACCATGGTTAGTGGAAATAGAACTCAAACAAAAGGTGCTGACTTCCAAAGGAGGAAACCAGCTTGATTTCCCTACCAAATTCCACCAAAATTGATGGGATTGATGTTTAGATGGTGGAGAATCAATCCCTCCACATCTTGGATCTTGATTTGAACCACCGACCTCAGAAGAGCTCATGATTTTTGATGTTGAAAGATCCCCAAATCCTCGAACTTATGTGGAATCTTGCCAATTGAGCTCGAGAATGAGCTCTTTTTAAGTTCCTCGACATTCGATGGTCAGCACTAGTCCAATTAGGCCACAAAAAAGTCTTCTTCCTCCTCTCTCCAACCCCCTTCACCGCGACCATGGTGAGCTTCCCCAAATCTCTGCCGTCACCCTCTGCCACGTACGATAAGCAGAGGGATCTTCTTCCTCTCCTTCTTTCACCTCTCGTCATACCAAGTAGAGACTCCCAGATCTCTTCTTCCTCACTGTCCTTGCACTGGAGACTTCGTCCCCTCCGACGCCAGCCAATCAAAGCTGACGCAGATCTTCTTCCCCATCATCCATAATTAGGTCTATCTTCTTCCTCTCTCTTTAGCCTAGGTTTAGACCCTTTACACCTCAATTCAACCACCGATTGCCTCTCCCCCTCCGTCTTCCCTAACGCCAACGAAGTTCCGGCGACATCGTGTGACCGCCACAGACACCCAATCCACCCGCTACCACCACCAAAATCTCCGCTATGAGTCCACCATCAAAAGTGCTCACCCTATTTCACCTTTCACTCTCTCTACCGCTTCACTAAACAACCCACCATAACAACGCCATCCCCGACCTCGACCACCCTCCATAGCCACTATTCACCTTGTCGCCACCCTCATCACACTTGTCGTAGTTCAGGGAAGGTTCTGAATAACTTTAATTGTGCCACAAGGTCGTATTTTGTACTTCAGGTACTTTATTGGAGCACCACTGTTGCCATCATCTTCAGCTCCGACCGCCGCTTTCTGACCATCTCCAGATGCAATTCAATCTCTAGCTAATGCGAATTCTCTCCTTAAAGACACCTGCTGCCTCAGTTGAGTGAAAGAACGTCATTAGCAGCTCGATTTAGGAGTTCCAATCCTCCGCAGCTTCATGTGAAGACGAGGGCACATTTAATGCCACATCGTATGTGAAGATGCTGCCAACAGCGTATAAGTGGAATCCATGCTAATAGCTTCTCGCCTCAACATGGAAGGGAGAGATCCCTCACGCCCCACTCACGCCATACACTTGCTCACCACCACACCCGGTGAGCTTGGACCCCTTACCTAGATCCGATTGCCCGATTATGCGCCCGATTAGAGAAATTGATGGGAACACCATCATGAGCCATAACTTGCTCAATTTAGTCATTATCAAGGAATAAATGTTCCTACATAACTGCCAGAGAACCCTTATTCATTGCATAATCATCCTGAGAGAAAGATAAGAAAATAGGGTTAAAACTGCAATTTTACCATCATATCATGAATGCGGTACAACCATGGGTTTTCCCACAAGGTAATTAAGGGTCAAATGATATTAAATATCCAACAAGTGGGTTAATACAAACATAAAAGGGTTTTTGTGTGTTTTAAGAATTAAATGACTTCTGAAACCCTAAAAACAGACCCGCTTAATTAACTGAGGTTCTGGTCAGAATAAAATTCACCTAAACCCTCTAAAATTCATATAAAAATATTCTCTAGGATTTGGTATCTTCAATTTGACCATCAGAATCCGTCTTGACCCAAAACAATCTCTGAATGAAATTTGCCTTAATTTGGGTTTTTACATAAATTACCTAGTCAAACATGTTCAAACCTAAATCTAACTTCAGAATTTAATTCCTTGGGTTCAAATTAGATTTGTGCCAAAATTTGGACCCAATTTGAGATCAGCTTGACCAAGTTTGCATTTTGGTCCAATTAGACTCTTTCTACCTCATTCAAACCCTTAGATTTTTGAATTCCTTGTAACTAGCCCCCCTGCTTTGTTGTCTTTCTCACAAATAGGTCCTCACACCATTTTTGGAAGGTTAAACCTTCACCGTTGAGTTTTGAGCAAGGATTTCTCGCTCGATTCTCAATTTTGAATTCCTTGCAACTAGCCCCCCAACTTTGTTGTCTTTCTCACAAATAGGTCCTCACACCATTTTTGGAAGGTTAAACCTTCACCATCGAGTTTCGAGCAAGGGTTTCTCACTCTATTCTCAATCAATCTATCCTAAAATTGATACGGGGATTCCTTGGGAAGTTACCTTCCATTTAAGCCATTACTTGGGCTCTAAGTATTTCCTAAAAGACCATGCGAACCTTTCAAAGGTTTGGGTTTCGCAAAAGCCTTCCGAGCTTGGAAACATCTTTCCAAGCTTGGAAGGGATTCCTATGGCTTATAAAGGAACCCATGTCGCACGGCCAAACTTTTTAGCTAGGTTTGAGGCCTTAAAACCCACTCACTTGTCTTCTCCGACCAACAACAACCGCAGCTCTGGCAACCCTCTACCTCTCTCTCTCTCGAACCTCCAATGGACAAATTGAAGGCCCTATCTTCTTCCCCTCATCCTCGCGATCTTCCCCAGCCAAAGGGAGGTTGGTCCTTCAACTCGTTCGTCGTCACCGCCTCACCGTCTTCTTCACCTTCTCTGGGTTCGGTCAGCCACGACCGGACCATTCCTGCCTTCTCTCTCTTTTCTGAGACCCTCTATCTACTTCTCTCTCTCTACTTTCTTTTCCCTCACTCGCACTCAACTCTCGACTGCTAACCGCATCGCTCCCCCATCATCTTTTCCACGTTCGGCACGAGCTTCGGCGAGCTTGCATCGGCACTACACTATACCAAACACAACACCACTGCCTCCATTAGTTTCGCCATGAACCACTGATCAGAAGCCCCAACTTTATTGGGACTTTTTATCAAGCACTCACCTCCCCGAACACAGCTCCCTCCGCTCACCCTTTCCGTCACCGACAGCCACCATTCGACCTTCACACACCCTCTAACCACCACCATTGCATTCACCAACCTCTGGCGATCCTGCTGAGCGCTCTAACTAGGGCATTTAGCCCGTGTTTTCTTATTTCAGGTCCCGCAGATTTGCCGTCGCCGCCCTCATCTTCTCCAACCATGGCAGGGCTCCTCCAACCTTCAAACTCCATGTTGCAACTTCCGCTCGACATGGCTCCAGATCTTGAGGCCTCCCAAGCACTCAATTAAAGCAGCACGCATCAACAGCGGTGCCAATTAGCGAAGCAACTTCAGCCGCTGCGGTCACGCGAAGAAGGGTAGGACTTTAGTCCCACCTCGGTAGCTGACGAAGCGCCGTGCGGAGTTAAATTGATTTTCTGCTACATCCTTATTGCCTCAGTAGCATGGGGTGAGGTCCCCTCTCATGTGCCCACGTATGTGCTCGCCCGCGCTCACGCTCTGCGGGTCTGGGCCTTGGTCCGTCTACCCAGATACCTGGGTCTAGTCTGGTTTTCTGGTTCTGAGAGAAGAAGAAGAGAAAAAGAGAGGAGAGGGGGGGTTTTGCTCTGCCGCCCTCCTCTTAACTCTTGTGAGATATGAGAGAGGCCTTTTCTTGTACTGGCATGCTAAGTTCTGTGCTGCGCCTTCTCTGAAGCTAAGGGAAGAAGAGAAGGAAGAAGAAGAGAGAAAGAGAAGGAAGAAGAAGAAAAGAGGAAAAGGAAAGAGAAGCCTCTCCCTAAGGCTTGAAGAACTTGAAGAAGAAGAGGCCTTTGCCTCTGTTAAGGCATCTAAGCCTATTCTGTTGTCTGACATCTGATACCTTGGTTCTGTTGGTTAAATTGAGTTGTGCTTGGCTTATCTAATCTGTTACTTTGAGTAGCTTGCTAAGCTTAAGATTGTAGGGTAATTTGGTGATTCAAATCACCATTGTACCCTCTCATCTTTTTGCATTATTGACATCAATTTTCATTTATATAT
Organism: Thalassia testudinum; assembly: GCA_037157565.1. NCBI lineage: Eukaryota > Viridiplantae > Streptophyta > Magnoliopsida > Alismatales > Hydrocharitaceae > Thalassia > Thalassia testudinum. Next base: position 62,865,491 of record JAZHRO010000035.1, on the reverse strand, counting down.
CATTCTTATTTTTATATTGCATTTGAATTGCGACCTTGAGAAATATTTTGCCACTTGCTCCCTGTGTTCGACCTCGGATTTCATTCGAGTAAAAAATTTTATATGTTTTCGCACTGATTCGAGTTATACTACAATGTGACAATTTTAAAACATGTTTCAAAGCAACTAACATTTTGGCACCGTTGACAGGGAGCAACACGCAATAAGATCTCTTGAGTGCAATATCAGACTTGGTACTAACTTACTACATCTCTTTTGACTTTGATCTATTTCAGGGATTCATTGAAGAAAGATCAGCTGCACATCATCCACTCTAGGGGCAGGTAAAACATTAATCCAATCTCTTCTAAGCCCCTGATTCTGAAAAGCTAAAAAAGGAAAAAAAATCAATTAGGGCTACTTGCATTCTATTCTTAGACAAATCATTAAGCTGCCTGATTTGATACATTCTAGAAGAAACATCCAAACCTTGATTTGTGCACCTACCTAAGATCTTAAGGTATCTAGGGCTATCACCTTCTTGCTTGAAGCCCTAGGTACCATATTTAGACAAAATTGAATTGGACCAAATTAGAGCCAATTAAGATTTCCAATTTAGGGTTTTAGAGACACACTTGCTTAATCAAGAATTAATCTTCCCAAATAATATGTGCCTAAGTCTTGATTGAATTGATCTATTCAAGCAAACCCTAAAATCAGGCTCTTAATTTCATTTGAACACTAAAAGAGGGACCTAAATTTCTCAAAGGACAAAATAGGTGAAGTTGACCCACCCTGTTGGGTTAACCAATCTTCAAATTAGGTCACTTTGTACAAAAACATCTTAAAAGTTCAAGAGAAATTATATGCACCCTTGCTCTTAATTTAAAATTGGTAGACTTAAGAGGTCAAGTCCCCATTCTGGTCTACTTGGATCATCAGTGACAAGAGAGGTCGGGTGGGGGAAACCCTGTAACTCGTGGGAGCGCTCTACCATGTAGAGGTCTTCATGGGACTCTCCCTCTTTGGTTGCCCAGGTAATTCTTAGGTAGACGGCTTTCTGACTAAGGGGTATCATCCACCCAGAACCTATATAATCATCCAAAATTTTTGGGTGTCTTGATTGGGTCCATCAAATTCTACCTCTTATCTACTCCATCGGTGCATGTTTAGGACGAGGTCTCTAAGACCAACCTTAAGGCCTCCATTAGCTATTCATTCTCATCGAGTCCAAGCCTTGACCTCCCTGTTTGTGCAACAACCCAACCCGATTGATATCTCTTCTGATTCATCTAAACCCAATTCTCCTTCATCCATCATCATGGAGCAACCAGCAGAAGAAAACAATCTTGAAAATCAGCTTCAGCACCTCAACGATCTATTCCAAGCTTTTGTAAACCCACCATAGCATCCTATGATGCGAGATCATTACAATCCCGCTGCACTGGCAATCAAACCTCGAGTCCAAATCCCCGCTAGAGGTCCTGATACTGAACTCAAGCCCAACCTGATTCATGCTATTCCTAAATTCCATGGGCGTAATTCCGAGGATCCTTTCTAAAAAATCAAGCAACTCAAGCATTCGACCCAGACCTTTGGGTCAGAAGCTCAAAATCAGGATGTCTTACTTATGAAAATGTTCCCCTTCTCTCTCATGGACAAGGCTGCTCACTGGTACCAAACCCAAATGCATCCAATCAACACCTGGGCGGAACTACAATCTGAGTTTCTAAGAAAGTTCTTCCCTGTTGGTCGGACAAATGCTTTACGACACCAGATCACGCATTTCACGTAGCAAGCAGGAGAACCACTTCACGAGGCATGGGATTGTTTTTTAGATCTCATGCAAAAGTGCCCCCATTATGGAGTTCCTAAATGGGAACAAGTCCAGTCTTTTTACCAAGGACTCCATGAGGATATTCGATTATTCGTCAATGCGACTTGTGGAGGAAATATCATGGGTCAACACGAAGACATTGTGTGTGAGATTCTCGAGAATAGGTGTGAGAACTCCATCAATAATGAATCCATGGGCATGTTCAACCAGACGAATGCCCATGCATTGACAAATCCAAAGGAAGCACATGAGACGCAGGGCCTGCCCTCTTCCGTCAACTTGAAACTGATGGCCAGTCACCTGGACAAGGTCTTTATTATTGAGAAGAAGGTGGATGAGCTAACTCGACACTTGTAGCAAGCCACCTCTGCGCAAAACCCGTTCGCGCAACCACCCTCTGTCATGGAGTCTGTGCATAACATCTACCATCGTTCTTCTCAGGGGATGGACCCGTATCCACCCCCGTCTAATTCAGGGTTCGGAGGAAACTCTGGACCCGCCTATTCTAGTTGGGGGAACTCTGAACCCTCATATTCTGACTTTTCCGAGGCTCCTTAGACTTGCAAGGACCTCAACGGCATTCAGAATGATCCATTCTCAAACACCTACAACCATGGATGGCATAATCATCCTAATTTCACATGGTCAGTTAAACAACCAAAATTAGAGACCCCAATATCAGCCCCGACCACAAGCTCCTCATCCATATCAGCCACCTCAACCTCGGCCCAACCCAACTCATCAATCCGGGCCGACTCATGCAGATCAAATGACTCTTATCCTTTAGACTCTGGCTGACATTTAGAAAACGAATGCGGCTATGCAAAAACAGCACAAAGACGAGATCACAGAGGTTTGCAATCAACTCGCCCAAATGGCAAATCCTCGCCAACCTTGTGCACTTCCTTCACAACCTCTGTTTAATCCGAATAACGTGCCAAACCAGAGGCACGTTATGAACCCAACTCAGGGCCAAGCTCACTTTGTTTATCAAGCCCCTTCTGCTCCATCACTCGATGGGATGGAGGCTTTGACATCATACGTGGGTTATCAGCAGAAATCACCTCTTTTGCCCACACCAACCCAGAACCAGGCAGGTCTAAATTCTGTTATTACTCGTAGTGGCAAAGCAACACAGGACCCACCTTATCCAAGCCACTTTCAGCCTGGTAATGCAACCCCAAATCCTTGGATAGTCATCCAAGATACCTCTATCCTAGATCAAGAACCTGGACCTATTCTAGAGGAACTTGCAAAAGTTCCATTTCCGGAGGCCTTGACCAAAGGAAAAAGGAAACCCTAACCTGTGGCACCTAAGGAGGACTTGGTTAAGCTCTTTGAGCCTGTCCCAAAAAACATCCCCTTAATTGATGCAATTCACCACGTACCGGCTTACGCACGATTTTTGAAAGACGTGTGTACACCTAAGCGAAGCCGCGAACCAAAGGCGGGAACCCAATCGTACTATCAGAGCAACCCAGTTACGTTATTTTGAGCAAACTCCCACCTAAGGCAAAAGACCCAGAAACCCCTCTGATCTCGTATGTTATCGCTGATTGATAAATGCCAGTTTATCATCATTCTTATGCATTAAAACAAACCTAGTTCTTAGGATTTTACTCCGCAAACAGGTTTTTGGGCTGCATTTAGGCATTAATTAGGTTAGGCATGCATTGCAATTTTTATTGTCTTTTTGATATGTTTTTGTAAGTGTTAGGGATGAACAGATATACAGATCCCTAAAAGCCTAGCACTCAAGAAGGCAAATGGTGAAGGAGAAGCTCAGACTAGCTGGAACTCAGCTTGATCCAGCTCACCACAGCTGGAACCTAGCTCACTTGAACTAGGGTTAGCTCATCCCAGCTCTATTCAGCTAATCTCAGCTAAATGGCAGCTCAAGAGAGTTCATATTAGCTCACCCTAGCTCAAGTCAGCTCAGATCCAGCTTAACTTAGCTAAGTCTAGCTCATCTCAGCTCCCACTAGTCCATAGGGAGCTCTAGCTAGCTCAGCTGAGTTGACAGGAGTTCACCCCAGCTCAGACCCAGCTACATCTAGCTCCACTCATCTCCAGCTAGCTGAAGAAGAACTTATCTCAACTCAGGAAGCTCAAGTCCAGCTCCCGGGGATTCAGCTTAGCTCAACTCAGTTGAGCTAAGCTACCTTAACTGCCTCAACCAGCTTGATCCTCCCCGGGAGCACCAGACCCAGCTCACCTCAGCTCATTATGGTAGAAGCCAGTTCAGTTTAGCTTGGCTTAGCAGCTAGCAAAGAACTAGCAAGTTAAACCAGCTAGAGTAACTCCATGCCTGCCTCTTCAGCAGTTGCCAGCTCCAGTTCCAGCTCCAGACTTCTTCTCCTCAGCTCCTCTCTTCAAACCCTAGCTCCAATACCTCCTCCTCTACTCCATAGCTAGCTAAGCTTGCTTATCTTAGCTAGCAACCAGCTCCTTGGCCATCCACCCCCTTCAATTCAACCCTAGCTAGCTCTACCAACTTAAGCCCTACCTAAGCTAGCTATCCTACTCATTTTGGCGCCACCTCTTCACCACCTTTCACCCCTCAACTAACCACCAAAAGACACCAAAAGTTGGTGCCAAAATTAACCCTAACCACCTCCCTTTTGGTGCCAACTTTCAGCCCCTTCATCCACCCTACACCTACCCACATAACCCATCCTAGCCATCCACATACCCCCCTTCTAGAACCCTAAGGTGGCACCACCTAATGGCCTTCTAGAAGGCCCATTTTGGTGCCAATTCTAAAGGGCACTAAAGCCTTAACTACCCCCCCCTTAGCACCCCTTAGGTGGCGCCACTTATTCTTAGCCCTAGGATCCCCAACTACCCCCCATATCCTATCCTAGCCATTCATTCCAACAGACACCTATGCCCCCCTTCCTACTGTATATATACCCACCAAACTTCCCACATTTTCTTCATCCTCCATTAGTGTATTTTGCTACCTATACCACCTACACCTACGGCCAAGAAGAAGGAGTAGAGAAGGAGATTAAAGGGGCACATCACTAGCCCTTTTGGTGCCTTCTTCTCCCCACTCTCTTCAACTTGGGCCACGCCAAGGAGGAGGACCTTTCTACTTCAAGGAGGATGGCCAGGCAAAGGAGAAGGACCTAGGGTGGACGTCCACCCTTGGAAAGAAGCTTAGGGCACGCCCCTTTAGGGCTTGCCTTGGAGGACATCACCTTGGTGGAGCATAGCAAGGAAGTAGTTGGAGGACTATTTTCAAGCTTGGGAGCTACCAAGCTTGGAGCAAGAAGCCCTCTTCTTCACCATCTATCTAGAGGATTTGTGTTTGCTTTTATTTATTGCAATTTTTCTAGTAGTAGAAGCATTCATCTACTAGGCTTTTTGTAAAGCACTTTTTCATTAATCTAGTTGCCTTCTTTGCAATTTCTTTAGTTGCATTTCTAATTGCTTTGTTTTTAGCATTCTTCACTCCCTCTCCCTAATTATTCTAGGCCTCCACTTGCCTAGAGTGAGCTTAGGGAGAGGCTCTACTTGCCACTTTAGAAGTAGTCTATTGAATTGAAGTATAAGTCACTTTCCCGCCACAATTTCGCATGTTGCCTTAATTTGAAAAACAAAAAAATGATATATTGAAAAATACCAAAAAGAAAGTTGAGATTTATATTCCAAGCAAGAGAATCAATTTTGCAAACATTTGGCCTCCTTGGACAACCCTAGATACTCCCCTATCTAGGAATATAAATTTAAAAGCGAAAGTGGATTTACGCGTTGCAACGACACTAAATTACCTAATTAACAAACCGCGTATTTTTTCTATCACTTTTTGGCGCCATTGCTGGGGAGGCACGGCTTTGCATTAGTCAGTTTTCTCTTGCTTGAAGTGGATCTCATCCCCTTCTTTTTCTTTTCTTTAGTGTGTGCAGGAACTATTGCAGGAAGAAAGCGGGAATCTGGAACCGAGAGCTTAAAGATCCTTTTCTTCCCGTGAAATTCAGGTTGGTTCCCCTTTCTTGTCACATTTAGGCTAAAAGACTACCAAAAAAATATCAAACTTGGCTTTCAGGACCATAAACAACTTAACTAAGTGGAGTGGTGCATTTTAAAATCCACTGTTTGCTTGAATGCTTCTTTAACACCACTCCATTGCAAGTATTGGTGTTCTGTTTTTCAGGTCCAGATTTCTGTCTGGACTTGAAAAATCGATTCCTAACACCACATGCCTCCTAAAATCATAAAATTTCATGCAATGATTCCCAATTAAGTTAGGAACATTTGTTCCAAATTTCAGATCAATTGGATTTGTATTTAATTTTTAAAAATTTGTGGACTGTAGAGGGGTCACAACCTCTAATCTTCCTATTTTGCTACTGTCTGTGAATTTTTAGAATTTTATACTCATTCAATTTTTGTGAAATTTAGCTTTCTGGAATCCTTGTAAAATTTTACACATCATATAAAATCACAAAAATTTTCTGAGGTCGGTGGTAATACTGAAAAGTCCAAAATACCCACAGGTATCATTTCTGGACTTTTACATCAGTACAATTAAAAATTTAAAATAATTATCAAACAAATTCCTAAAATCTTATAAAAATCTTTTTTAGAATCCTTGTTTGATTTTATTCAAAGTAGTGGTGTTGTTTGACTTGTTTGGACCACTACTTAATACAGAAAGCCTAAAATTAATTCATTGGTAATAATTTTCTATCTTAAGGATAATTGACTTAGGGTTTCTTTCTTTCTGTTTAGAGACTCACATTAAAGAAAATTAACCATCACCAATACAATTTGTCTTTCCTTTGATTGTGAAGTTTCAAACTTTTTTGAAAATTTAAAAAGAAAAATCCTAAAACACATTTAATTAAATCAAATCCTAAAAGACATAAATACAAAAAAATTGTGTGACAACTTGATTTTGATTGGAGCCACTCTCCAATTCCTGCACACACACAAAAAAAAATTAAAATAATAGGGCAACAACCCAATAAACGCCCTCCACATTCCGTGTGCACTATAGCATCCTAGACCTAATTAAAATTTGTAGCAACTTGACCCCTAAGGCTTTATCAACTTAGGCTTGCTATTTAGGTCTTAAGTTTTCTTTAGTTAGTACCAATTCTGTCATCTATATCTGGTGTTCAGGCTGAGGGGCCGTGTCAAACAACCAGGTGCGGGTTTGTACAAACACCTGGGGTTTTCCCTGGGAACCGTTTGGGCCCAAACCTCCCCTTAAGCAACTTGGCTAGATTTGTTGACAGAATGGGTATTCACTATTGATTACTTATTTCCTACGTAAACCAAATCTTAGGTTTATTTTTAGGGAGTCATACTTAAGTTAGGTCTAACTTTGTTTGTTTGATTTGCACACTTTCTCTCATCTCTTTCTCTTCTCCTCCCCTCCTGTTCTTCCATTTTATGGACGGGCGACAGTCTCAAAATCCGTGCTTGAAAGGACCATTTGATTTCGCCCCCCACACAAAAAGACCACTTTTTCTGTCTTCTTCTCCTTCTAAAAAAATGGGAACTCAACAAAATAGGTCCACTGACCCTTCCACTTCCACCTCTAACCTTACCTCTAACCCCACCACTAACCCTAATTCTAACCCTTCTACCCAAAACCCACCCACCTTTAACTTCCCACACTTGGAGCTCCCTAATCTTGAGTTGCCCCAAACACAACATCAAGACCTCCTGCCTGATCTTTTAAAATTGATGGCTGAGCATATTAATAAATTAAATTCCAATCAACAAACATTGACTAGGAACATTCAAAACCTAGCCAATCCAAGGCCACACCCACCACCCCGTCAGCAGCCTGTTATTCCTCTAAAATATTTCTATGATCCGTCGTATTATGAGGAACGACCAGGGGTGGTCATACTAGAGGGAGACTTTGAGATCAAGCCTGTAGTCCTGAACCTAATTAAACACTTTCATGGCCTTCCTAGGGAAGACCCTTTCAGCCACCTTGAAGAGCTAACTCTTCTTGCACAGACAACCTGTTCCCGAAATGTGTAAGAAGACATATGGCTGATGCGGCTTTTTCCATTATCTCTTAAAGATAAGGCCACTTATTGGTTCAGGACCATTGGATGACCCATCACAACTTGGCCTCAGCTCAAGAGCGCCTTCCTCAAGAAATTCTTTCCCATAGGTCATACCAATTCCCTGCGAAGATCAATATTCCTCTCCTAGATGCCATCAAATATATACCTGCCTATGCCAAATTTTTGAAGGAGATTTATACTCCTAAAAGGTAGGCCAAAAATCTAGGACAGGTGCATCTTTCAGAGACAGTAAGCTCTGTCATACAGAGAAAGTTGCCTCCTAAGACGAAAGATCCGGGGGCACCTTTAATTTCTATAATTATTGATGACACTACCTTTAATCGCGTCCTCCTTGATCTTGGTGCCTCAGTTAATATTATTCCCACGAGTGTATTTAAAGAATTTCAGATCAGTGAATTAAAACCCATAGAGGTTACCCTGCAATTAGCCGACCGATCTACAATCAAACCTTGTGGGATTGTCGAGGATGTTTTGGTCAAGGTCCAGAATTGTGTCTTCCCTGCAGACTTTCTGGTTCTTGACATTGAGGTACCTGAATCATTACTGGACTCCCCAATAATCCTTGGATGCCCTTTTTTGGCCACTGCAAAGGCAAATATCAATTGCCACACAGGCAAAATGGATATCACTTGTGCAGGCCAAACTCTCACTTTAGATATTTTCAAATCCTCCAGGAGATTCCATGATGATAACTTTTTTGAGGACTCAGATACTAAAATTTCCAATATGGTGGAGGAGACAATGTTAATAGATACCCTTACCGACTATAATTTTTTTGAGGACTCTGATTCAGAATCAGTGGTCGGCGAAATCTGTAATCTGGAGACTTGTCTTGACCCTAAATTTATTCCTGATGCACCCCCTAAGCACCCTAACCCACCCACTATTCACGCACCTAATTTTTCCACACTAACTTCACCCAATCCTCCCCATCCCTTCCCCAACTCCTTTCTTACGGACCTGCCACCAACCCCGCCTGAGTTTGGCATCCAACTTGATTTAAAACCATGGCCAGACTAGGGCTACACTTATCATTTTCCATCCAACTTTGATCCCATTATTGCTTCCAATCAATTTTCTAGGGATCTAGAAGAAGACACCTTTTTTGCAGGCATCCAGGTGTCCAATTATTTACATGATTTTACGTCTTCCGTGCATACCTTCACGCCCGGCTGAATGGCGTAAAAGATAGCACTGGATGGGAGGTAACCCATCATTTTTTCATACTTTCCTTTTTTCTTCTTTTTCCAGGTTTTGTTCATCCTAAACCTGACTGTTCTTCACTAAGGTGATCCCTTTTCCCTCCTAATGCATGAGGACATGACATATCTTCAGCATGGGGGGGTGTTTTTAAAGTTGATGATCGATTTAGGATTTTCAAAACCTAAAAACATGCATTTTTCTTTAATTTATTCCCGTCTTGCATACCCAAAAAAATAAAAATGTTGAAAACTTTTTGAGGAAAAATTTTGAAATTAGGACTAAGGTCGAAAAATTCACTTTTGGTACAATGGGATTTAATCTTCAACAAACTAAGGATGAGGATATGGATCTAATCATTAGAATTTCAGGGTCTATTTTTAGACTAGATCAGATATCCTTCTCTAAAATTCCACCTGAACTTATGATAGTTCAGGTGACTTGATCCTATTTTGTAATACAGAAAGTATTTGACTTAGTTTCTGATTCAAAAACTTGTATGTCTTGAGAAACTTCTTGTGTCAGTTTTCACACACAAGCCAACACTTAAAAACAACTAAAAATTTGAAAAGCTCCCTTGTTTGGACTTAGTGAAAGTCTGAAGCAGATCATTGGTTTGAGTTCCCACCGCCGAGAAGGAGGAAAATGCCTCCTTTGAGGATGCGATGTCAACATGTTACTGCCTCGGCGCTGCTCCATATCTATATTTCATATCTTTAGATGGAGAATTAAAGTGCATTTTAGCAGCTCAAGTATCTTGGACGGTGCTCTACCTATAGTGTCAGAGCAAGAGCTTGAGTTTGCTTGGAGCGCCCCTTTACACCGCATCGTGTTTTGGGGTTATGAGCTCCTGGGTGGTTTCATGGATAGTGCTATCCCGAAGTATTGACTCCAAAGCCCCCTCGAGGAATGGTAATGGGAATGATGATCCCGACACATCTGTTGTAAGACTAAGCTAAAAATAAGCATGGAAAAAAAGAAGAAGTAATAATAAATAAATTAACATGCCCTTATAAATGTTGCCTTTTCACAAGCACAGACACAAGATTTTAAAGGATTTTGCAAGTTCCGAATCAGATTCATGAGCCAGAAAAATCCTAAAAACAAAAATTTCAAATCATCTGAATTAACAAGGGGTTAATTTGTGAATTTTCTAGAGGATATATTGATCCCGTTCTATTTAATGGTTGGATCCAAAAATAAATCCCGATGTTTATCTTTAACAAATCCCGTACCTCCTGTGTTTTAATCTACCAAGGTCCCTTAATCTCTTTTTCTCAAAAGTCGAAAAAAATTAGATTTCCCAAAAATTATGTTTTCCAAAAAATTGAAGTTTTGCTAAGAGACTAGCAAAAGATAAGTATGGGGGTGTGATTAATGCTTGTTTATCATCATTCTTATGCATTAAAACAAACCTAGATCTTAGGATTTTACTCCACAAACGGGTTTTTGGGCTGCATTTAGGCATAAATTAGGTTAGGCATGCATTGCAATTTTTATTGTCTTTTTGATATGTTTTTGTAAGTGTTAGGGATGAACAGATATACAGATCCCTAAAATCCTAGCACTTAAGAAGGCAAATGGTGAAGGAGAAGCTCAGACTAGCTGAAACTCAGCTTGATCCAGCTCACCACAGCTGGAACCTAGCTCACTTGAACTAGGGTTAGCTCATCCCAGCTCCATTCAGCTAATCTCAGCTAAATGGCTGCTCAAGAGAGTTTATCTTAGCTCACCTTAGCTCAAGTCAGCTCAGATCTAGCTCAACTTAGCTGAGTCTAGCTCATCTCAGCTCCCACTAGTCCATAGGGAGCTCTAGCTAGCTCAGCTGAGTTGACAGGAGTTCACCCCATCTCAGACCCAGCTACATCCAGCTTCACTCAACTCCAGCCAGCTGAAGAAGAACTTATCTCAGCTCAGGAAGCTCAAGTCCAGCTCCCGGGGATTCAGCTTAGCTCAACTCAGTTGAGCTAAGCTACCTTAACTGCCTCAACCAGCTTGATCCTCCTCGGGAGCACTAGACCCAGCTCACCTCAGCTCATTATGGTAAAAGCCAGTTCAGTTTAGCTTGGCTTAGCAGCTAGCAAAGAACTAGCAAGCTAAACCAGCTAGAGTAACTCCATGCCTGTCTCTTTAGCAGCTGCTAGCTTCAGTTCCAGCTCCAGACTTCTCCTCAGCTCCTCTCTTCAAACCCTAGCTCCAATACCTCCTCCTCTACTCCATAGCTAGCTAAGCTAGGTTAGCTTAGCTTAGCTAGCAACCAGCTCCTTGGCCATTCACCACCTTCAATTCAATCCTAGCTAGCTCCACTAACTTAAGCCCTACCTAAGCTAGCTATCCTACTCATTTTGGCGCCACCTCTTCACCACCTTTCACCCATCAACTAACCACCAAAAGACACCAAAAGTTGGTGCCAAAATTAACCCTAACCACCTCCCTTTTGGAGCCAACTTTCAGCCCCTTCATCCACCCTACACCTACCCACATAACCCATCCTAGCCATCCACATACCTCCCTTCTAGAACCCTAAGGTGGCGCCACCTAATGGCCTTCTAGAAGGCCCATTTTGGCACCAATTCTAAAGGGCACCAAAGCCTTAACTACCTCCCCTTAGTACCCCTTTGGTGGTGCCACTTATTCTTAGCCCTAGGATCCCCAACTACCCCACATATCCTATCCTAGCCATCCATTCGAAGAGACACCTATGCCCCCTTCCTACACTATATATACCCACCAAACTTCCCACATTTTCTTCATCCTCCATTAGTGTATTTTGCTACCTATACCACCTACACCTATGGCCAGGAAGATGGAGTAGAGAAGGAGATTAAAGGGGCATATCACCAGCCCTTTTGGTGCCTTCTTCTCTCCACTCTCTTCAACTTGGGCCACGCCAAGGAGGAGGACCTTTCTACTTCAAGGAGGATGGCCAGGCAAAGGAGAAGGACCTAGGGTGGGTGTCCACCCTTGGAAAGAAGCTTAGGGCACACCCCCTTAGGGCTTGCCTTGGAGGACATCACCTTGGTGGAGCATAGCAAGGAAGGAGTTGGAGAACTATTTTCAAGCTTGGGAGCTACCAAGCTTGGAGCAAGAAGCCCTCTTCTTCACCATCTATCTAGAGGATTTGTGTTTGCTTTTATTTATTGCAATTTTTCTAGTAGTAGAAGCATTCATCTACTAGGCTTTTTGTAAAACACTTTTTCATTAATCTAGTTGCCTTCTTTGCAATTTCTTTAGTTGCATTTCTAATTGCTTTGTTTTTAGCATTCTTCACACCCTCTCCTTAATTATTCCAGGCCTCTACTTGCCTAGAGTGAGCTTAGGGAGAGGCTCTACTTGCCACTTTAGAAGTAGTCTATTGAATTGAAGTGTAAGTCACTTTCCCGCAACAATTTCGCATGTTGCCTTAATTTCAAAAACAAAAAAATGATATATTGAAAAATACCAAAAAGAAAGTTGAGATTTATATTCCAAGAAAGAGAATCAATTTTGCAAACATTTGGCCTCCTTGGACGACCCTAGATACTCCCCTATCTAGGAATATAAATTTAAAAGCAAAAGCGGATTTACGCGTTGCAACGATACTAAATTACCTAACTAACAAACCGCATATTTTTGCTATTAGTGATATGCAGTTCGACCGAGCCTTATTTGACCTAGGAGCTTCCATAAATTTGATACCTACATCCCTACTAAACTACTTCAAGGAATCTGAGCTTAAATCGACAGAAATGACCTTGCAATTAGCAGATCGATCTATTAAGTCACCAAAAGGAATTGTCGAGGATGTCATAGTAGGGTACATGATTTCTATTTTCCAGTGGATTTCATTGTCTTAGACACGGATGCACCTAAGAATGTGAAGAATGCACCGATCATATTAGGGAGACCCTTTCTAGTCACTGCTACTACCAATATTAATTGTGAGGAGGGCCAAATTGAGTTAAAATTTGGGAGCAAGACACTAAAGATCGACATTTTTAAGGTCCAACAAGGAATTAATTGCAGAGTTATAGAACAAATTTGCGATATTGAGGTTGTGGTTGATGACCTATGTATCGAGGAAAATCCAAATATTTCTGATCAACCACAAGAAGATCAAAACTCGTAATTAGAGGAGTCTGAACCTAACATAGATACTCCCATAACTCCTTCCTTTGCTCCCGACACCCACCTTGAACCACCTGCTGCTGCTGACAACCCAATTATGGAATTAAAGTCTCTTCCTGATCATCTAAAATACATCTTTTTGGGTTCCAATCAGACGTTTCCTGTGATTATCAACTCCCGACTCACACCTATTAGGAAACACGCCTGATTTCTGTTCTCCAGCAGCATCGAAGAGCCATTGGATGGACTCTCGATGATCTGACTAGCATCATCCCTTCATACTACACACATCACATCTACACTGAAGAAGGCTCACGACCATCCTGTGAAATGCAGAGATGCCTAAATCAAAATCTACAAGATGTCATGAAAAAGGACATCATCAAGTTGTTAGATGTAGGGATCATCTACCCAATCTCCGATAGTCGGTGGGTGAGTCCAATACAACTTGTGCCTAAGAAGGCAGGGCTCACCATCATCACGACTGAAATCGGAGAAATCATACCGATTCATATAGTAAACTCATGGAGAATCTGCATTGATTACAGAAGACTCAATTCCTCCATGAAGAAGGATCATTTCCCACTACCGTTCATTGGTCAGATGCTCGAGAAACTAGCGAGAAATCAATTCTTCTACTTTTTGGATGGGTACTCTGTCTATAATTAGGTCGCAATCCATCCTGAGGACCAAGAGAAGACCACCTTTACCTGCCCCTTCGGGATGTACGCATTTCGAAGGATGCCGTTCGGTCTCTGCAATGCACCCGCTACTTTTCAACGGTGCATGCTTGCCATATTCTCAGATATGGTAGGTGAATACCTTGAGGTCTTCATGCATGACTTCTAGGTATTTGGTGAATCTTTTGATGATTCCCTCCTGGACTTGGTCCAAATCCTCAAGCGATGCATCAACGTGTATTTGGTTCTTTCCTAGGAAAAGAGCCATTTCATGGTACCTGAGGGAATTGTCCTAGGACATCTCATCTCTGAAAAAGGCATCCATGTTGATTGAGCCAAGGTGAATTTGATTTCCAAACTCCCTATGCCTAACTTGATCAAAGACATCTGATCCTTTCTGGGGGATGTTAGTTTTTACCATTGATTCATTCCCAATTTTTCAAAAATCACACGCCCCTGACTAATCTTCTATCTAAGGATGTCCCCTTTGAAATTTTCGAGGAGTACACTTAGGCATTTGAGATCCTACATGATCGAGTTTCCCAAGCACCTATCCTGCAGTCCCCTGATTGGTCTCAACCCTTTAAGATCATGTGTGATGCATCTGATTACGCTGTGGGTGCGGTACTTGGGCAGAAAATAGATGGGAAATCCATGGTCATCTACTATGCTAGCAAGACACTTGACGAGGCTCAGCGTAACTACACAGTACTGAGAAAGAGTTGCTAACCATTGTATTTGGCCTGGAAAAATTCAGATCTTATCTTTTGGGTTCCCGTGTTATCATATACTCGGATCACACTGCTGTAAGGCACCTCCTCGCGAAGAAGGATGCAAAACCTCAACTAATCAACTGGATCTTGCTGTTGCAAGAATTCAATCTCGAGATTCGCAATAAAGCAAAAAAATAGAATGTGGTAGCTGATCATTTGTCCTGTCTTCCTTCTTCCGTCATCAACCCATCTAGTTCAATCACCGAGCATTTTCCAGACGAACACTTGCTAGCCATTCACAATCTCCCATGGTTTGCTGATATTGTAAATTACTTGGTTATGGGGAAAGTTTTGCTAGGTTGGGCGACTTCTAGGCAAGACAAATTGATTGCCAAAGCCAAGTACTATATTTGGGAGGAACCATACCTTTTCCACATTGGCAATGATCAGGTGATCTGGAGATACATTCCTAACGACGAGGTCAATGACGTGATATCATTCTGTCACGACCAGCTTGCGTTGGCCATTTCTCTAGGTGTAAAACCACAGTAAAAATTCTCCAGTGTGGGCTCTTTTGGCCCACTTTGTTCAAAGACGCACAGACGTATTTTAGGGCATATGCTCGTTGTCAGACCCTTAGTAACATGAGCCCGTGGGATATCATGCCCTTGAACCCGATTATTGTGTGCGAAGTCTTTGACATATGGGGAATCGATTTCATGGGACCCTTTCCCGGATCTAACGACTTTGAGTACATTCTACTCGCTATTGATTGTCTTTAAATGGATCGAAGCCGTCCCCATGAGAACTAGTGATCATAAAGTTGTCCTCTGATTTATCCAAGAGAATATCTTTACTAGATTTGGGGTTCCTAAGGCCATCATCAGCGATGGCGGGTCTCATTTTAACAATGTGCATTTCCAGTCCCTGATGAAAAAGTACAGGGTGTCGCATCATATCTCAACTCCTTACCACCCCCAGACTAATGGATTGGAAGAACTGTCAAATCGAGAGATCAAGAAGATCCTTCAGGTCACTATTCGACCTGATAGGAAGGATTGGTCTACTTATCATCCGGAAGCCTTGTGGGCCTATAGGACCGCCCACAAGACCCAATTAGGGATGTCTCCCTTTAGATTAGTGTATGGACAGGATGTCACCTTCCCATCGAGATGGAGCAGAAGGCTTATTGGGTAGTACAGAAGTGTAATCTGGATCTGATGAAGGCTGGAATACACCGTCGGTTGCAATTGAGCGAGATCGAGGAACTACGCAATGATGTGTATGAGAACTCGCGTATCTACAAAGAGTGGGTTAAGGACTTCCATGACAAGCACATTGTACGAAACTCTTTCTACCTTGGTCAAAAAGTTCTACTCTTTGATGCCAAACTCAAACTGTTCCCAGGAAAACTCAGATCAAAATGGATTGGACCATTCTTGGTGAGATGAATCTTTGGAAATGGAGCCATTGAAATTAGTGAACTCAGCCCTGATTCTGCACCTTTTGTCGTGAAGGGCCAGAGACTCAAATCGTTCATCGAACTCACTAACTCAAACTTGGCTGAGATATCTTTTGCCCTCCATTCTCCTTGAGCTCATTGCATCCGGCCGATGGCGTTAAACTCAGTGCCTAACCGGAGGCAACCCTTCATCTTATTGAAAAACTTGAAACCCTTCTTGACACATCTTATGCTGAACTCATATTGCACTTTAGGGTTCTCCATTAGAACAGTAGACTCCACCTCTAGTACCTATACCCGAGCTTGAAATCGTCCGCAACAGTCACCCTGACCCATCCACTCACCCAAAACCTGTTCTAATGTACGATCTAAGATGAATTTGAATTCACCTAATTTACAATGAGGACATTGCAAATCGTAGGCATGGGGGGTTATTAAAGTGCAAAACACTATGAAAATTACTTCACAAGAAAGAGATTTCATCAAAAAAATTACGTATTCCAAAAAATAAAAAAAAGAAACTAAAAAAGAACAAAAAATGGAGAAAGGAGGAAATTTTGAGTGAATTAATTGCATATCATTTTTTAGGAGAAAAAGGGAAGGTGATATAAATGTCAAAAAGGAGCACAATTTGAAAAGAGAAAAGTGATAGTCATTAGTAAAAGAATAAGGAATCTACTTAGTTCTTGACCAAATCAAAAAGAAAATGAAAGACAAAAGGTACTAAGAGACAAAAAAAGATTACTATGAACGCTGATCTTAAGCCTCTTTGGCTTTGATTTTAGACTTAAAAATTCAACTATCCGTTAAGATCTGTATAGTCCTCAAGAGGTTGGGGAAAATGCGAAGCTTAAGTATTAGGTCTAAGGCTTACGGATTATTCAGCCTCGTTAACTGACCTCTAGTTTGCGGGACTCGGTAACCTAAGCACCCCAATCTACACACAATCTGTTTCAGTGTGCTTAATGACCAAAATCACACAAATGCGTTAATTCTGTTATGAAAAGGCTACCTAGATTAGGAGTGGCTAATCAGCACAAGTTGATTTAGAAGAGTTCCCAACGCGGAGAAGCGAGAAATTCCCCTCGAAGATGTGCAATAACATACCGTCTCCTCAGTGCTTGTCTCCTAAGATATCTAAATATCCTACCAGAGGCATGTAAGCACCTTGTGCTAGTTCAGATGCCAAGGGCGGCAATATCACGAAATGTCGATTGCTAGGGTTTGGATTTATCTACAGAATGCCATGGGCAGGTGACGAATCGACTTTCCACTTTGCGTTGTAGTATTTAAGTGGTGGAAAAATCGACTAATAAAAAAAATGAAAAAACCACTCACAGAAGAGCGAGTCGTGTCCACAGGGAGGCAATTATGCAATAAACTCTTAATTATTTTATATTCTTTCAGATAAGTGCGAAATCCCTATTCAAATCTGACATAAAATGCGAAGGAAAGTAGATTTGCAATAACTTAAAAAGATAAGGGTATATGTGTAATTTTCCCTCACTGAAATCTTTAATAAATATATGATGATTTTGTGGAATTTTCACATGTCATATACTAGAGAGAATCGGTGCACGTGTTGATCCCAAAATCAATCTTAAAACAAGTGAATATCAATAACATGCAATTATAAGGAAATATGAGTGTGCATGCTCAATTCTGCCATAATAAAATAATAATAAATAAAAAATCAAATTATGTGGCAATGGAAGTGAATGTAAATATTAATTAACTTCAAAATAGAGCATTTGCTCTCTCTCCTCGCGAGAGAGAGAGAGAGAGCACCGGCGGGCGTTGGAGAGGCTAGGGAGGTCGGTGAGGATGAGGGCTATCCGATGGCGGCTGCAGCGTCGATGGAGGGGGCCGGAGGTGGCCGACAGGTGGAGGAGAAGTGGCCTGAGGAGGCTGTCTGCTGGAGTTGCCACGTGTGCTGCAGATGGCTCGGAGACGTGAAGGCTTAGCGTGCAGGTGGCTGCTGGCAGTGGTGAAGGCGTGCACTGCCTTTAGGCACGGCTGGAGGGAGGTGCTGTGAGGAAGCCTGCGGTGCTGCGCTGGGGCACGGTTGTAGGCGAGAGAAGCGGAAGACTGCGCAGGTCTACAGTGATGGTGGGCGAACACTTGCAGGGAGGTGGAAGGCACTGGCAGGTCTGCAGTATTGCGCTTGGGTGCGGCTGCAAAGGGTTGAAGGCACGTGCTTGCGGGCGTACCTGCGGTGCAGGAGCAAGCGTCTGTTGGCACTGAAAGAGGAGTCACTGGAGAGGTTGGGTGCTGTGGGGCATCTGCGGGTGCGCCTGCAGGGGCACTTGGTGCGGTTGGAGGATGAAGGCGGGCACACTTGCAAGGGTGTCGGTGGCTAGGTGGTTTGCAGAGGGCGCTGGTAGTGTGCCTGAAGGCGGTGAGGCTGAGGCGCGCCTGCGGGCATGCGGGTGAGAGGGTGCGTGCCTGCACGAAGGAGGGGGCTCACCTGCAGATGGCATGGGCGTCTGGTGGTGTGGGCGGTGCATTGCAGGAGCGGGAAAGAGGAGGCGCTGGAAGGGAGATGGGTGCTTAAGATGGAGCTGGCAGGTGCAGGCTTGGTGCGACACGGCTGCAAGCGCGTGTAAGGTGAGGCGATGCAGCTTTGGGTGCGCGGGGAGGAGGCTTTGGCAATGACGTTGGAGAGGTGCACAGTGCACGCTTGGGGTTGTTCCCCGCAAGAGGGAGGATGGCGAAAGTTCTCTCCCTCGATGATCCCCTCTCTCCTTTCTCCGCCTCTTCTTTTTAACTTCTCGTTTGCGCCTACGAGAGTTAAGGGATTTTCAAATCCCTTAACTATTTCTGGCCGGCGGTTGTTGAGGGTTCCCGGAGGATGGGGAAAAGAATAGCCACCGGTTATTTGAAAAAGGGTAATTTATCCTTTTCTCCTCATTCTTTTGCCAATTATTTTTCCTGCACATAAAAAGAACATATTAGTTGTAGAATAGATGTAAACCTAAATCATGATGCATGCAAACATTCTATAACTTAATATAGTTATTAACAACCCTAAAAGATAAAATTAAAGTTACTTAGGTGTAATATTAGTCCATTAAAATGGACTCATCAAATACCCCCATGCCTAAATTTGCTAGTCCCTAGCAAAAATGAAAAATAATAGAAATAATCAGAAGATTTCTTCTTTTCTTACTTCAAAACTTTAGAAATCCAGAAAAATGTGAAGTGCTGATAGCCTAGGTAACAGATCCAAGTGAAAGAATCAATTCGCATTGGAAGTTCGTACTTCACCCTTGGTAAATATTGCATTGGGATAGGCAACTACTTCTCTCGGGGATAAAGCAGATGATAATCTGTAATTTGACCCCGGCATTTGGCTTAGGTAGGAGATATCGAGTTGAATGGATTTATATTTGGTGGCACACACTCATCTGGTGCTACATATAGTCTAGTACTGCAGACTCTAGATCTCTAGACTATTAGACAAGTCAACTCTGAGAGAGGCTATACCACTGTGCTCTCTTGATGTTCCTGGGCACTCCCTCTTCTTTTTCCTTCTGAGATCACAAATCTTGCCAGATTTAGAAATTGTACTCACTATTTGGTGGCCTCACATGGCATCCGCACTTCAATTAAAGTCCTAATAACTCTACAACTAAGTTAGAGTCCTCAACCAGTATTCGGGCGATCAGAAATACTAGAAGGTAGGTATGGGTTATATTTGGTGGAACGTGATAGGTGTTCTGTTGCCTCAGAAATAGTGTTACATCATAAACTTGGACTTTGTTTTTTGTATATAACTATTTCTTCTTTTTGTTCTTTCTGTTTCTTCTTTTTCTTCTTCTTCTTTTTTTTTTATTTCTTCTTGTTTTTGTTTCTTTTCCAATCAACACAACACGATACGGACTTTTATTTACGAGGCATTGTTAGGGATGATGATGGTCAAGAGGAAGTTGTGTGGCTTATTTGGTGGAAGTGCCTATTCTCGGCACCGGGAAGGAATGGATAGGACAGGCGTATTTCTGACCATTGACACTATTACCCTCCTTCAGCCGAGGACTCTATGAAGGACGATCGTAACCATCCATCATAGTCATAGCTTTATTAAGACTTAATCTCTGTATATCTGCCTTATTTGGTGACTCTCAGGAATTCACTCAAAGTACGCACACAGGAATAGAGAGTGAAAACTACGCCTAACTCTGAAGTATCATCATCTAATTATCCAAAACTTAAGAGTCCTTGCACTAGACTTAGTGCACCAGTAATCTCTCTACTTCTTCTCACAAATATGAGGTGGATCTACTAGAAGATAGTATGCCTGACTCCCTATGAACTGTCCAAGGGTTCAGTGGACTACAAATGCTTATTGGTTTTCCTCAAGGATCCATTACCAAGTCTATGTGCACGTGAAATAAATGTACTGGATTCTAAACTTAAGAAATAATCCCGGAAGAAAAACTTCCAATATCAAAGGTATTTTGCTAGGGACTAACCCAATCAGCTCAAGAAAAGAGAATTTTTTTTATAATATAAATATGTATGCAAATATTTATAAATGCTATAAACATTCTCAGGTTATAACCCCCCCATGCTTAAGACTGACAATGTCCTCATTGGAAAAATACAGACATAGAAGAATATCACCTGAGGAGGAGAGTGGGAGGAGCTAAGGCTCCTCAAGCCGAAGTGCATCCAAAACCTGGCCATCTGAAAGAGTAATATACGGTTTAAGTCGCTGGCCATTTACTTTAAAGCTTACACCTGAAATAGAGTTCCTAATCTCTATAGCTCCATGAGGGAAAGTATTGATAACAACGTATGGCCCATCCCAGCGGGACTTGAGCTTTCCAGGAAATAATTTAAGTTTAGAATTGAAAAGCCAGACCCACTGGTTGGGCTTAAAAGTCTTTCTAATGATGTGCTTGTCATGGAAGACTTTTGTATGTTGCTTGTAAGCTTGAGAAGTTTCATAAGCTTCATTACGAAGCTCCTCAAGCTCACTTAATTCTAACATACGTGCTTTTCCCACTTTATCCATATTCAAGTTAACTTTTTTAATAGCCTAATAAGCTTTATGTTGGATTTCAACGAGAAGGTGGCACACTCTTCCGTAGACAACGGAAAGGAGACATGCTCAAGGGAGTCTTATACGTAGTTTTGTAGGCCCAAAGAGCATCATTTAATTTTTTAGACCAATCCTTCCGATCAGGCCTGACAGTTTTTTCTAAAATTTGCTTAATCTCCCTATTAGACACTTCAACTTGTCCACTCGTTTGGGGATGATAAGGTGTGGCTATCATGTGGTTGACTCCCAAATTTTGGAGTAGTCTTGTGAAGTGTACATTCTTAAAGTGAGGTCCTCCATCACTTATGATCGTCCTTGGGCACCCATACCGAGAAATGATATTACCCTTAATAAAGCCCAAGACCACGGAATGGTCATTGGTTCGCGTGGGGATGGCTCCTATCCATTTTGATACATAGTCAATAGCCACAAGGATGTATTCATATCCAAAGGACATAGGAAAGGGACCCATGCAGTCAATGTCCCAAATATCAAAAATTTCAACAGGGAGGACAGGTTGTTGAGGCATCTCATCCCTTTTTCCAATGGTTCCCGTCTGTTGGCAACGTAGACATGCGCCTACATACGTATGTGCATCTCGGAATAATGTGGGCCACCAAAAACCAGACTGAAGAACCTTATGGGCAGTCTTCTTCCCACTAAATGTCCCCCACAGTGGAGGTCATGGTAGAAACTCAGAACACTTCTTTGTTCTTCATCAGGGACGCAATGGCGAAATAGTTGGTCAGGGCCTATTCTAAAAAGCTCGGGTTCCTCCCAGTGATAAAATCTAGCGTTGGCGAGAAACTTGTCTTGCTTCTGCTTGTCCCAAGTACTGGGGATGATGCCCGTGACCAGATAGTTCACTATGTCAGTGAACCAAGGAGTTTTAGCTTCCACGGCCATTAGAGACTCATCAGGGAAAGTCTCTTGAATACCGCCAGTAGGGTTTGATGCCTCAATAGGGATCCTAGACAAATGGTCTGTTACCACATTCTCAACTCCTTTCTTGTCTTTAATTTCCAGGTCAAATTCTTGGAGTAGCAGAATCCAATGAATTAGGCGAGGTTTGGTGTCCTTTTTAGCCAGAAGATGCTTAAGGGTTGAATGATCAGTGAACACCACAACCTTGGATCCCAAAAGATAAGATCGAAACTTTTCCAAAGCAAATACTACAGCAAGTAATTCCTTTTCAGTGACCGTGTAGTTTTGCTGAGGATCTGTAAGGGTCTTGCTGGCATAATGCAGCACATGAGGTTTGCCATCAACCCTTTGACCTAAGACCGGTCCCACTGCAAAATCAGAAGCATCGCACATAAGCTCAAATGGGAGGGTCCAATCTGGTGCTTGGAGAATCGGCGCGGTAATGAGGGCTTTCTTCAAAGCTTAGAAAGCCTCGCCACATCTATCATCAAAATCAAAGGAGACATCCTTCGCTAACAGGTCGCAGAGTGGCTTAGAGATTTTACTGAAATCTCTAATGAAGCACCTATAAAATCCAGCATGGCCAAGGAAAGATCTAACCTGACGAACATTAGCGGGAAATGGAAGCTTAGAGATGGAATCGATTTTTGCGGTGTCCTCCTCTAATCCTCTCTCGGAAACTATATGCCCTAACACAATGCCCTGCTGGACCATAAAGTGGCTTTTCTCCCAGCTAAGCACCAGCTTCGCCTCTTCGCAATGGGTTAAGACTTTATCAAGGTGCGAAAGGCATAGGTCAAATGACGAGCCATAAATTGAGAAGTCATCCATGAAAATTTCAATGAACTCGTCGATCATATCAGAAAAGATAGCCATCATACAACATTGGAAAGTGGTAGGAGCATTACATAATCCGAATGGCATTCGGCGGAACACAAAAGTGCCATACGGACTCGTGAAGGTGGTACGCTCCTGATCATTAGGAAAAATGGCTATCTGATTGTACCTAGAGTACCCGTCAAGAAAACAAAAGTACTTGTTCCCCACCAATCGTTTCAGAATTTGATCGATAAACGGTAAGGGAAAATGTTCTTTCTGGGTAGCCGTGTTTAAACGGTGGTAATCAATGTAGACCCTCCAACCAGTTGAGGGTCTAGTGGTCACCAGTTCACCTTGGTCATTCTCTTCCACAGTGATTCCTGCCTTTTTTGGAACTATGTGAATAGGACTAACCCATTTACTATCTAAAATGGGATAGATAATCCCTGCATCCAACCATTTCAGAATCTCCTTTTTAACAACCTCCCACATATTTGGATTGAGCCTTCTCTGCATATCTCGAAAGGGCTTCACGGACTTGTCCGTGTATATATGATGCATGCAAAGCGAGGGATCAATACCCTTAATATCAGCAATTGTCCAGGCAATTGCTTCCTTATGCCTTTGTAAACACTCAAGCAGAGCTCCCTCCTGCAATTCAGATAATGCAGACGAGATAATAATGGGGAGCGTGTTATTAGGGCCAAGGAAAGCATATTTCAATGTGCTCGAGAGGGGTTTCAACTCCAATTTAGGAGCCTTTTGGATTGAGGGTTTTAGTTGAGATGTCCCCGCCTCAAGTAGCGGATCTACCTTCATAGTCCAAGGTGGGGATAGAGACTCAGTGTGTACCCCCAACAACTCTTCTAGTTCGGGCATTTTCCTTTCAGTTTCTTTAATAATCGAGGGATGGTCCTGAGATATGACCTTCTGAAGGGGATCTCTACATAAGAGTGTTGGAGTAGTCTCTTCAATTATTTCATCAACGACCTCAATCTGAGAACAATCTTCAAATCCGGGTTGCTTGTAAGTATCAAAAACATTCAACTGGATCTTCTTGTTCCCAAAGCCCATTTTAAGTGCCCCAGATCTACAATTTATAGAGGCATTGGCTGTGGCCAAGAAGGGGAGTCCCAGAATAATGGATGGCTTTGTGGGCTTATTAGATGGGTCAGTATCAAGTACTAGAAAGTCAACGGGGAAGAAGAAATCCTCCACTCTCACAAGGACATCTTCCAACAATCCCCGCGGTGTCTTAAGTGATCTGTCTGCAACCTGGAGGATTACTGGACTAGGCTTCAACTTTCGTCCTCCCAAAAGGTCATAGACAGAGCTCGGTAGAATGTTTACCCTCGCACCCAGATCAAGCAGAGCCTCCTCAATGTGTTGGTTACCTATAACCATTGAAATATACGAGGCCCCTGGGTCATTCATTTTGGGGGTTGTTCCATGCTGGAGTACCGAGCTAACATGGTCAGGCAGGATGACCTTGGTTTGGACCTGTTTCCTAGATCAGCGCTTCTAGGTGCACAGGACCTTCAGAAACTTGGAATAGGACGGAATCTGTTTAATCGCTTCCAACAGAGGCAAGTTAATCTAGACTTGCCTAAAAGTATCCATAATCTCTTTCGTCCTATCCTTGGCCCCAGACGAGCCAATAGAAGATTCCCTAGGAGCAGATAGGCGCTCTGGATAGGGCACCCTCGGCTTCTGGGTAAAGGGGTCTTCATGGCGAGAAAGGGGTGGTGGAAGGACGACATCCTCATTGTGGGTGATTTTGTGTGAGGGAGAGTGGTGTGGCTCTTCCTCGGGTGAAATGGAAGTCAGGTCAAGTGTGGAAGGGGAATTCTGAGATGTAACCGTAGGAGTGTTATCAGGCTTGTCAATCTTTTTTCCACTCCTCAACACGGTCACTGCTTGGGCATGCTCCCTGAATACAACCCCCTTGCCCTTAGGGTTCTCCTCAGAAGAGCTAGGCAGCTTCCCCGGATCACGTTGCCTAACTGCCTCAGTAAGATGACCAATTGAGATTGCATATCAGTAATCATCTTATTCTGAGATTGGATAAACCATATTCTGATGCTCTTGCATTGCTTTCATCATGGCCTTCAATTCATCCATCTCAGAGGGCTTATTCGGAGGAGGATTTTCATACGAAGGTTGGTATGTGGGCTGGGGAGGTAAGGGTCTAGTATTCCCTGAGTTAGAAGCATCACCTTGCTTCCAAGAGAAGTTTGGATGGTTCCGCCACCCTGGATTATAAGTGTTGGAGTAAGGGTTATTGCGAGGGGGGCAGAAACCTTAGGCTGTGTTCAAGTTGGCTTGAATCAACTCAGGGAATTGGTTTGACTGATGGCACTCTGCAGTGGCGTGCATTGTGCTTTGGAAAATGGAGCATTCTCTTGAAGCTTGAAAAATAGAGGCTGCTTGCAGGTTCATGCTGGGGTTTGCTAAAAGCCTATTAAAGTTTTTATTCAATAGTTGAATCTAATAAGCCAAATCCTAAGAAGCCCCAGCTTCATGGGCCTCTATCTTCCTCTGCAAGATTGATGGTTTTTTCTCTTAATAGGTAGAGGATAGATGTATGGAGTTGTCGCTTAATGTTTCAAATAATGCCTAGGCTTCATCCTCAGTTCTGGTCATGAAGGTTCCTGCACAGGCTGCGTCAATGGTTTGCCTATGCCTTTCAGATAATTCGTTATAGAACCTTTCGACCAACTGCCATCTTGGCACTTAATGGTGGGGGCATAACCTAAGAAGGTCATTAAAGTGCTCCCAAGTCTCATGAAATTGCTCCCCTTCCTGTTGAGTAAAACCCATAATCTCCCTTCTGTAATGGTTGGTTTTACTCATAGGAAAATACTTTTTTAAAAATTCTCCCTTAAGGGTGGCCCAATCATTTACCCTTGCATCGAGGGTATGATACCAGTGCTTGGCCTTATCCTTTAGGGAGAAAGGAAATAGAGTCCTCATCAGGGCTTCATCAGTAAAGCCCTGGAGCTTCACCGTGGAACAGACCTTGGTGAATTCCTCCAAATGCCAGTAGGGGTCCTCCCTAGTAGTACCATAAAAAGAGGGCAATAGAGATATGGTACTGTTCTTGATCTCAAACGGATTATCCCCTGCCGGTCGTCTTAGTGCTTGTGCAGGTTGGTTAGTTGGAATAAAATAGTCCCTTAGGGTTCTTTGTTGATTTGCACCTTGCTCAGTCATTCTTTCCTCTCCTAGGTGAGCTCTCCTAAGAATTCTCTCAGGCTCAGGATCAAACACTAGACTACCCTCAAGAGAGCGTCTACCAAGCATACAAAACACAATTCAGATTTTTTTTTTTATTAAGTTAAACCTCCACTCCAAGGATAAGTCAAAAGATCAAGACTTATCCCTCCGTTCCCACGTAAGTGGTATAAGAGGGGTGTGGACTTGAAATCTTAACCTTCTTTATTGTGGATGTTGAATTAGTTAATATAAATGGCCAGACAAGTTTTTCACTGCAATTATGTGCCTTAATTCAACCTTCGAGTGCCCTAGGACCTATACTTTGCTTGGATGATACTCCCAAGTATCAAGTGAGAAGTTACTCCAAGGACGAACAAAGGGATGCAAGTAGGGCGAACCCTTCCTTTGAGGCGATGCGTATGCGGTGCCCCTTAACTACCCTTTTGTTCCTTTAAGGGGTGTCCCCCTCCGTGGAGTATCAAAACACTTGGTCAAAAGATAGTATCACCACCACCACAAAGCACAATAGGAGGGTCTGCACCGATAAAGAGATCGGTGCCTATAGCCTTAAGGGATTGAGCCTTAGTGCGGTGCCTAATGTGTGTGCTCAGTGTCAGAAGTGTGCAACACACCGCAAATCTTTGTAATTTCTTTTGAAATTGCAGACAAGTCCCTTAGAATCAGATCAAATGTGAATTGCTTTTAGGGTTGAATCCAATTATTGGTTCCACTTTTAGTTATGTGACCACTGAATTAGTAAATTCAAACAACTTGGTAGTCTTGAATTTAAATTTGAATGCAAATGCGTGAACAGGAGCTGGATGCAAAAGTTAGAAAGATATACTTGTCTCCAGCAATCTTCATGCGAATATGCTTGCAATGCAATAATAAGATCTAATGTACTGCTTAATCACCCCTAAATGCGTGCACCTAAGGGCATGCAACTTCTAAATAGGCAGCTCGATATTTTCTTTGTTGGTTTTTAAAAGTAGGCAAGCAGAAAATATAATCACGCATGCACCAAGAATATTGTAAGCCCTAGTAGCTAAAGAATGAAGGGACAAACCCCCAAAAATTCAGCCCTAATTACTACAAGGGCGAAAAGATAGAAATAAATTTGTGACGATGGAGAATCCTCTGCGAAAAAAGGATCTTGGTCTCCTTCATCTTTTCCTCGTGTAACTTAACTTGTGATTGCTGTCGCCGCTTTGTTGCGCCTCGTTGCCTTTCAGATTCCTTGCACAGTAAAAAAAATTGATCAGATAATTTTGCAACTCAGAAGATTAAAAACAATGAAGTAAATCTATTGCATCTGTTGTCTCCCCGGCAACGGCGCCAATTTGACGAATCGACTTTCCGCTTTGCGTTGTAGTATTTAAGTGGTGGAAAAATTGACTAATCAAAAAAAATGAAAATAACCACTCACAGAAGAGCGGGTCGTGTCCACAGGGAGGCAATTATGCAATAAACTCTTAATTATTTTATATTCTTTCAGATAAGTGCGAAATCCCTATTCAAATCTGACATAAAATGCGAAGGAAAGTAGATTCGCAATAACTTAAAAAGATAAGGGTATATGTGCAGTTTTCCCTCACTGAAATCTTCAATAAATATATGGTGATTTTATGTAATTTTCACGTGTCATATACTAGAGAGAATCGGCGCACGTGTTGATCCCAAAATCAATCTTAAAACAACTGAATATCAATAACATGCAATTATAAGGAAATATGAGTGTGCATGCAAAATTCTGCCATAATAAAATAATAATAAATAAAAAATTAAATTCTATGCCAATGGCAGTGAATGTAAATATTAATTGAATTCAAAACAGAGCATTTGCTCTCTCTCCTCCTCGTGAGAGAGAGAGAGCACCGACGGGCGTTGGAGAGGCTAGGGAGGTCGGTGAGGATGAGGGCTATCCGATGGCGGCTGTAGCGTCGATGGAGGTGGCCAGCCGGCGGAGGAGAAGTGGCCGGAGGAGGCTATCTTCTGGCGCTGCCTGCGGTGCAGGAGCAAGCGTTTACGAGCGCTGAAAGAGGAGGTGCTGGAGATGTTGGGCGTGGTGGGGCGTCTGCGGGTGCGTCTGTAGGGTCGCTTGGTGCGGTTGGAGGATGAAGGCAGGTGCGCTTGCAGGGGCGCAGGTGGCTAGGCGGTCTGCAGAGGGTGCTAGGTAGTGCGCCTGAAGGCGGTGAGGCTGAGGCACGCCTACGGGCGTGCGGGCGAGAGGGTGCGCGCCTGCAGGAAGGAGGGGACGAGCCTGTAAATGGTGCGGGCGTCTAGTGGTGTGGGCGATGCGTTGCAGGAGCAGGAAAGAGGAGGCGTTGGAAGGGAGATGGGCGCTTGAGATGGTGCTGGCAGGTGCAGGCTTGGTGAGGCGCGGCTGCAGGCACGCGCAAGGTGAGGCGATGCAGCTTTGGGTGTGCGGGGAGGAGGCTTTGGCAGTGACATTGGTGAGGTTGTGCATAGTGCACGCTTGGGGTTGTTCCCCGCAAGGCGGAAGATGGCGAAAGTTCTTCTCTCCCTCGATGATCTCCTCTCTCCTTTCTCCGCCTCTTCTTTTTAACTCTCCTCGTTTGCGCCTACGAGAGTTAAGGGATTTCAAATCCCTTAACTATTTCTGGCTGGTGGCTGTTGAGGGTTCCCGGAGGATGGGGAAAAGAACAGCCGCTGGTTATTTGAAAAAGGGTAATTTATCCTTTTCTCCTCATTCTTTTGGCAATTATTTTTCCTGCACATAAAAAGAACATATTAAGTTATAGAATAAATGTAAACCTAAATCATGATGCATGCAAACATTCTATAACTTAATATAGTTATTAACAACCCTAAAAGATACAATTAAAGGTACTTAGGCATAATATTAGTCCATTAAAATGGACTCATCAGCAGGATTATCTTGAAATCTCGAAAGCCAAGGTTCTGGGGGTTGCCATGGGCGGTGCTATCTCGAAGCATCGTTTGCTAGGGACCCTACGAGGATTGATGGTGGGAGTTAGGAATCTGATACAGACCGTGTTGTAAAGCCAATTCGAAGCTAGAAATAAAGAAAAGAGAGAGAAAACTCTCCAAAAACAAAAAAAATTTTTGTCACTCTTACAAAAATGCACTGCAAACTAAACCTGAGCTAAAACATGTTACAAGCATGGGTGCTTTAACCGCAAAGTTTAACAAACCTTAGGTTAGTTCCTGTGGGCCTTAGAAACCTTTGCGGCGGACTAAGGCTAGAGATGGTCAGGTCCGGATCTTGGTTGGTACTTGAGTACCTCTTAGCCTACTATTGGCATTCTGATCTAATCTACAAAAGAAAGCACATAGCAGAAATCTGAGCATACAAAGGCATGTGGTCTAGAATCTAAGTTAATTTCATGAGATTTTGCTAAGGGACTAGCAAAGGCTAGGCATGAGAGTTGACGGGAAGCGTTCTCGCACGTTTGAAAGTCGTCGGAATCGTAGTATAGTCGTGCGAAAATGTTCGTCAAAAATTAAGTTTGTAAAGATTACGAGACTTGAGTCTCGGTCGTTCGTCTCTGGGAGGTGTTTCTTTTACTTTTGAAATTGATCTTACTCTACTTTGTTTAGAATCGCATGTCGGTTCGTGATTATTACGTATTTAGGTATGACATGCTTTGTTGCAAGAATATTAGGAATTGGAAACAGGCAACTTGAATCACACAAAAAGAATGACAATTATTAAGCTCATGGTGATTTCAAACATATAGAGACAAATATATATATAAAAGCATTTTTCATTCATTCAGCGGGAGAGTTGTTTGCAACATAAAACGTAGAGGAAAGCTTGTATAAAAATGCTTGAAAATTAAACCTAGCTACCAAAAAATGATCGCATACAAGAATCGATGGGGGGATTTCGCATGCATCATTGGGGGAGAAGTAAGACTACACTACTAAGTAGTAAGTAAAAGCAGTAAATATATGAAGAGCTAAGCTACTAATCTAGCAGAAGGAAGGGCATTTAGAGGTGGTCTCCGATGGCCTTTGAATGGCTGAGAGAAGGAGGGGCGGCCAATGGAGCTTAGGCCGACCCTTGGAGAGAGGTTGGGGAGCTGATCTAGCTTCTTGGCATGGAGATGGTGGCCTCCATGGTCGTGCTCAACTCGTGGAGGTGGAGTGGAGATGGAAGTGGCTAGCCTAAGTGGAATGGATGCCAAGGAAGTGAATGGGTGCAAATGGCCACCCATTGGGTCTTTTTATAGACTTAAGGGAAGCTCTCTAGAGAATTATGGAATTCTCTAGAGAGGCCTATGGTGGGAGCTCATGGGAGAGTGAGAGAGAGAGGGTGGATGGTGGTTTTTAGATCCACCAAATGTGGATCTAAAAATTGAATGGCTCTTGGTTGCTATTTTTGGCAACCAAGGCAACCACACATGGTAGAGAGTTCTAGAGAACTCTAGGCTAGGCATTTTCGTGTGGATGGTGTGTGTGGGTGTGTGTGGGTCGAAACTTAGGTGGCTAGGTTGATTAGGTTAGGTTCTAGTGGGTTTAGGTAAAGGTATATCTCAAATTAGGGTTATAAATCCTAATTCAGTAAGGTAAAGTGCAATTAAACTTAATACAAGTTTAATTGGGCGTGTGGAAACTTAATTGAGAGTAAAACAACTCAATTAATTTAGGTCTAGGTCAATTGGACTCTCACTGAGTCCAATTGGATAGTGTGTGTTGAGATCAGGGCTCAATTGGACTCAATGAGTCCAATTGAATAGGCTGATGGAATTGACTAAGATCCAAGTCAATTAGGTTTAGTGAGGACCTAATTAGGTCCTTAGGGAGGTCTAGAGGTGATGTACTAGGGTTAGGGCACCTTAATTTAGGTTCCTATGAGGTTGGAATTGGGTTTAGGGACCTAGAGATCCAAGATCAAGGCTTAAATCTCAAAACAGGAATTGGAGAGCAGTACCAGACGTCTAATAATAGAATCAGATGTCTTATACTCAAAAATTAGAAGTCTAGACTTGTTTTCTGGATGTCCAATCAGAGTCAGGAAGGATTTCGGGTTCTGTTTTGGGTATTTTGCAGAAATTGGACGTCTGACAAAGTGTCTGGACGTCCAATAACACTGCAGAAGTGGATTTGAAGTGTGTGAGAGTTGGCTAAGGGTCTTGGACGTCCTAAAACTTATTTGGACGTCTAGAGAAGGGTTGGAACTAGGGTTTTAGGGCTTCCTAGGGTGTGGTGACCTAATCTAAGGGTGGCTAAGGCTTGGGGAAGTTTCTAGGCTATCCTAGGGCTAGGATGGACCTAAGCTCTTCACATTTGACTGCTTTATTCCTACTTAACAGAATAGAAAACCTTTAACCCCCTTACATTATTATTCCTACATCTAAACTAGGCCTTCTGCTCCAGTTCTGCTACAACTCCCGTTATTTCAAATCCTAGCTTCAGATCCTGCTCTAGATCCAGCTCCAGATCTGGTTATTTCCTGCAATCGACATAATATACTTAATCAACATATTATAACATTATTTTATGCATAGCTATAGTAAAGCAGTAAAGATGCAGATAATGCTTATGCGTGCATGAATTTCCCTAACTTATGCTAAGTTCTAGCCTAATCTAGGTCAATTAAGACCTATGATTGCTGCGCAATCAGGGGTATGATGGGAATACCATCATGAGCCATAACTAGCTCAATTTAGTCATTATCAAGGAATAAATGCTCCTACATAACCACCAGAGAAACCTTATTCATTGCATAATCATTCTGGGAGAAAGATAAAAAACCAGGGTAAAAATTGTAATTTTACCAACATATCATGAATGCGGTACAACCACGGATTTTACCAGGAAGTAATTAAGGGTCAAATGATCTTAAATATCCAACAAATGGGTCAATACAGACAGAAAAGGGTTTTTGCATGTTTTGAGAATTAAATGATTTCTGAAACCCTGAAAACAGACCCGCTTAATTAACTAAGGTTCTGGTCAGGACAAAATTCACCTAAATCCTCTAAAATTCATAGAAAAATATTCTCTACTATTTGATACCTTCAATTTGACCATCAGAACCCATCTTGACCCAAAATAGAGTCTCAAACTAACATTTGCCTTAATTTGGGTTTTTACATAAATTACCTAGTCAAACAAGGTCAAAACCTAAATCTAACTTCACCATTGAATTTCTTGGGTTCAAATTAGGTTTTTGCCAAAATTTGGGTTCAATTTGAGATCATCTTGACCAAGTTTGCATTTTGGTCCAGTCAGACTCTTTTTACCTCATTCAGACCCTTAGATTTTTGAATTCCTGCAACTAGCCCCCTAGCTTTGTTGTCTTTCTCACAAACAGGTCCTCACGCCATTTTTGGAAGGTTAAACCTTCATCGTTGAGTTTCGAGCGAGGATTTCTTGCTTGATTCTCAATCAATCTCTCCTAACATTGATACGGGGATTCCTTGGGAAGTTACCTTCCATTTGAGCCATTCCTTAGGCTCCAAGTCTTTCCCAAAAGACCATGTGAACCTTTCAAAGGTTCGGGTATCCTATTTTGCAAAAACCTTTCTGGCTTGGAAGCTTCTTTCCAAGCTTGGAAGGGCTTCCTATGGCCTATAAAAGAACCCCTGTCTCACGGCTAAGCTTTTTAGCTAGGTTTGAGGCCTTAAAACCCACTCCCTCGTCTTCTCCGACCAACAACAACCGCAGCTCCATCAACCCTCTACCTCTCTCTCTCTTGGAACTCCAACGGACAAATTCAAGGTCCTATCTTCTTCCCCTCGTCCTCACGATCTTCCTCGGCCAAAGGAAGGTCGTTCCTTCATCTCGTTCGTCGTCGCCGCCTCACCGTCTTCTTCACCTTCTATGGGTCCTGTTAGCCACGACTGGACCATTCCAGCCTTCTCTCTCTTTTCTATGACCCTCTATCTACTTCTCTCTCTCTCTACTTTCTTTTCCCTTACTCGCACTCAACTCTTGACCGCTGACCTCATCTCTCCCCTATCATCTTCTCCACATCCGGCATGAGCTCTGGCAAGTTCACACCGGCACTACTATACCAAACACAACACCACTGCCTCCATTAGTTTTGCCATGAACCACTGATCAGAAGCCCTAACTTTATTGGGACTTTTTATCAAGCACTCACCTCCCCGAACACAGCTTCCTCCGCTCGCCCTTTCTGTCACTAACAACCACCCTCTGACCTTCACACACCCTCTAACCACCACCATTACATTCACCAACCTCCGGCGATCCTGCTGAGCGCTCTAACTAGGGCATTTAGCCCGTGTTTTCTTATTTCAGGTCCCGCCAATTTGCCGTTGCCACCCTCATCTTCTCCGACCACAGCAGGGCTCCTCCCACCTTCAAACTCCATGCTGCAACTTTCGCTCGACATGTCTCCTGGTCTTGAGGCCTCCTAAGAACTCAATTAAAGCAGCATGCATCAATAGTTGCGCCAATTAGTGAAGCAACTTGAGCCGCTGCGATCGCGTGAAGAAGGATGGGACTTTAGTCCCACCTCGGTAGCTGATGAAGTGTCATGCGAAGATAAATTGATTTTCTGCTACATCCTTATTGCCTCAGTAGCAAGGGGTGAGGTCCCCTCGCACGTGCCCATGTACACCCTCGCCCGCGCTCACGCCCCACAGGTCTGGGTCTTGGTCCGTCTACCCGGATACCTGGGTCTGGTTTGGTTTGTTGGTTCTGAGAGAAGAAGAAGAGAAAAATAGATGAGAGGGGGGGTTGCTCTGCCACCCTCCTTTTAACTCTTGTAAGATCTGAGAGAGGCCTTTGCCTTTGCTGGTCTGCTAAGTTCTGTCTTGTGCCTTCTCTAAAGTTAAGGAAACAAGAGAAGGAAGAAGAAGAGAGAAAGAGAAGGAAGAAGAGAAGAGGAAAAGAAGAAAAGAAAAGCCTCTCCCTGAGTCTTAAAGAACTTGAAGAAGAAGAGACCTTTGCCTCTGTTAAGGTGTCTGAGCCTATTCTGTCATCTGATATCTGATACCTTGGTTCTGTTGGTTAAATTGAGTTGTGCTTGGCTTATCTGATCTGTTAGCTTGCTAAGCTTAACATTGTAGGGTAATTTGGTGATTCAAATCACCATTTTACCCTCTCATCTTTTGCATTATTGGCATCAATTTTCATTTATATATCATTCTTATTTTTATATTGCATTTTAATTGCGATCTTCAGAAATATTTTGCCACTTACTCCCTATGTTCGACCTCAGATTTCATTCGAGTAATAAATTTTATATGTTTCACATTGATTCGAGCTATACTACAATGCGATGATTTTAAAACTCATTTCAGAGTGACTAACAAAAATAGAGAGGAATTTCTAAAGACAGTGAGAGAGGGTTTTGCACTGTTCATCCTCTAGATGTGTGCATATGCCTGCTCAATACTTAGCATCTTGAGAGGTCTTATGTTGTGCTGGTGCCTTGTGTGTGATCGTTTATGATGTCTGGTCCTTGTGGTCGACGTCTGATTTGGTACTATAGAGTTATTTGAGCCTGAATCTGACGTGGATATTGCTTAGGTGGTTCTAACCACTGTTGGAAATTTTGATTGGTTGACACTTGGGATATATGCTTAAATTGAGGGATTAAGTGGTGATTCAAATCACCATTCCGTTTAGATTCCTAGCTTCTTTTTATTCCAATGTTTCTTAAGATACATTTGCTATTATTGAATATCATTTTGAGTAAGATTTTATTCATTGAATATCTCTCATGTTTGATTAATTATGCTCATTATTTCTAATTGCGATTAGTGAGTGAATTCCAATTTGCTCCCTGCGAATGACCTCAGACTGAATTCTTTGTTTTTGAGCACTCTCTATAAATTTTAAATGTTGTAAAAGAATTTTTGTCGACTATACTATGACGTGCATTTCTTAAATCTCGACTAAAGACATGCAACAGGTTGGCAATAGGATCAAGAATGGGCTCGTCTCCCCCACTCAATTCTTCTTCATGGTGACTAGCCATGGGAATTGGTTCAGATTCAGAAGGATCAAGTCCCTATTAGGGTTTCTTCCTAAAGGTGGCACCAAACTAGGTTTCAAAGATCTTCTACCATACATGCACCAGAAGAAAGTCAATAGATGAGAGAGAAGATAGATTAGAGAATCCCCAAGCAAACAAACATATTCTAAGCCTTAAGGTGTGACCCTAGATATCCTAGAAACTTTAAAGGGACAAAGTTAAGAAGACAAAGTGAACAAAATCCACCTTTCTCAACTTAACCTGGCTAGGTTGTGTATGAGGGGACTAAGGGGAAGGTTTGGTTCAGCTTAGTATTAGGCTCCTTTGTACCCCTTAGACACATCCGTTTGGTGCTACCCTGTAGCCTAGACACCAGGTTTTACAAGAGAAATTTAGATTATTCACCTATTTTCCCGACTTAGGTTCCAAAACTTAGACTCAAGTGATTCCTTAGAGGCCAACATCTAATCACTTTTATTAGGATTAGGATGTGTGTGCTTATGCAATGTGATGGGGCATTGTTTATTGGATTGGTGCCCCTTAAAAATATAATAGAGAATGTGTAGTGCACAAACAAGGGGTTCACAAGCAAGCTTAATACATTTAGTACCTTTTAAGGTTCAAATGCTTGCGTATGTGATTTTTAGGGTTCACGTAATTAGATATTTTCAATAAATGTTCTAGTGGAGCAAGCAAAGGTTCACACATCCCAATTTATTTGATCAATTTCCTTTAAGTGTGGGCTCTACCATAGTGTGAAACCCTAATGGACCAATGGCTTCTAGATAATGAATTTAAGTCCAAAAAGCCAAATGTAGTGCGACCCAACTAGAGCAATCAATGGCCTTAATGTTGTAACCTAGTTCCACTTCTCTTTTATGTTTTGGTATTAGAAAAACCATTTTAAATCTAATGAGTTGTTGAAGTATTATTTTTAGGAAATAATAGGATCTAAGGATGGATGAAAGAAGTAATGATGGAATGAAGATTGAAGACTTTAGTTTTGTTTAGTTTGTTGTATCTTAGAACTTTTGTATGACTCCTAATAAGAAAAAGTTAACGTAGGAGTTAAAATCAAAGTAGAGATAATTAGGGATCAAAATCACATTCAATCTTTCATTTTGAAACTAAAGATCGACTCTTTGAAAATATTATCGTATATCTAAGATAGGATTTCCTTAAAATTTGGTTTAAAGTTATAAAACAAGGTACTTGAAGCAAGTATCGGTACTAGTAATAAGTACCGATACATGCTAGGCACAGGTTTGGACCCGAGTCCCAAACTATGAATAACAAGTATTAGTACTCATCATGAGTACCGGTATTAAGTGTTCACAGCCTCATTGCTTGTGAGTCATAAGTACCGTTACTAATGATAAGTACCAGTACCAAGTGACTTTGTTGGTACTCAACAGAATGCATTGAGTATCGGTACTAATGATCAGTACCGGTACCCTAGGCATTGCTAGGCTGACTGTGAGTAGTCAGTACCGGTACAACTTTAGTACCGATACCAATTAGCCGTTGTGCCTAATTAGAACGGCTATATTGCAATTTATGTTAATTCTAATCTTCTCAAATTGACCCTAATGGCTAGTAATCGTGGGAGAGGTGTTTAGTGTCCTATATAAACACTTCTTGAGTATCATTTGCAAAAAAAATCATCAAGCAAAAAGTACTTTCCTTGCCTACACCTCAATTTCCCAATTTTATAGTTGCAAAGAAGCTTGACTTGTTACAATCTTCTCAAGGCTATTTTCACTTGCAATAAATCTTCAAAGGCGATTGTGCACTTCTTTATTTATTCATTCGTTTTCATATTAGTATTCTCGTTAGATTAATTCATACACTTTTGAGCATTATAGTTGTTGGAGACTTAGGAACTATAGTTGTAAGCATTTTTATATCTTGCTTATACCTGTACTTTTGTTCATTTCTTTATCTTTTAATTGGGTTGAGGTAACCCGTTAATTACCTCAGATTATTAGTAAATTGATTCCCTCCAGGTTGAGGGAATCAGGTTAAAAATCCTAACTTGGGAGACTTAGGTAGTGGAGTACCGAGTGAGGGGAACCACTATATATTTCGTGTGCTTTTTGTGGTTTGCTTTGTCTTGCAATTTTTTTATATACCACACTATTCATCCCCCCTTTTAGTGTGCTTGTGCTCTACAGATCCAATAGGTGGTATCAGAGTGGGAAGCGATAAGAAGTAATTTTCTCTCTCACAATGGCATCATCAGCCAAGAGCATTGAAGGTCAGTCATCCACACGTCCTCCCTACTTTGATGGGATGGACTATGGATACTGGAAGAGGTTGATGTAAATCTTCTTTAAGACTATGGATGAAGACTCGTGGACTCTCATTCAAGAGAAGTACATAGATCTAGAGCCGCAAGAAGGAGTTGTTTGGAAATTGGATCAAAAGAAGAAGATCGCTAGGAATGCAAAGGCAATGAACGCGCTTTATTGTGCGTTATCAAGGGAGGAGTTCAACCATATCTCCGTGTGCAAGTCCATGTACAAGATATGGAATACTCTTCAAGTCACATATGAAGGTACAAGCAAGGCAAAAGCAACACGAATCTCAATTCTAATAGAGTTATGAGTGTTTCACGATGGAAAAAAGGAGAAACAATCAAAAAGATGTACACAAGATTTGGAGATATTATCAATCCCATGAAGAATTTGGGAGTGAAGCTTATAGAAGAATAACTTGTAAGGAAGATCTTGAGATCCCTTACAAGTGATTCGTCTCCAAAGTCTATGGCAATCCAAGAGGCGAAGGATTTATCAACTCTCACCTTGGATGATCTAATTGGAAGCCTCATGGCATATGAGGTCCAATTGGAAAACATGAAGAAGAACGAGGAGAGATATGTGACGAAGAAGAAGGAGCTTGCTTTCAAAGTCATGAAATAGGATTCGGACTTCAACTATTCCAACTCTGATGAAGAAGAGGTGCTTGCTCTTCTAACGAGAAAATTTCGAAGATTCATCCGAAAACAACATAAGAGAGTCAATAAGTTGTCAAATGACATTGTTTGTTTTGAGTGCAAGAAGAAGAAACATGTACGAAAAGATTGCCCTATGATCAAGAAGAAGAAAGAAGAAAAGGACAAAGAACTTGATCAGATGAAGAAGAAGATCTCAAGAAAAGCATACAAAGCAACTTAGGATGACAGTGATTCCGGTACAGAATCATCTTCTGAAGAATCTGAAGAAACAAAAGTTGCACATCTTTGCTTAATGGCGAACAACGACGGATTTGAAAATGAGGTAGATTCTGAAATTACTTTTGAAGAATTGTTACAATCTTATGAAGATTTATATCATAAAGCTAGGATGATTAAAAAGGAAAATAAGGTCTTACATGATAGTTATAAGACACTAGAAATAGAAAAATCTTATTTAGAAATAGAATTAGAAATGTCAAAAGATGCTAACAATCAATTTCATGCATAAATAGTAGAATTATAAGATATTTATGAACACTTTTAGGAACTTTGAATAATCTAAAAACAACAACTAGGTTGGATACAGAATTTTGTAATAATTTAAAAGCCAAGTTCTATAATAAAAAGAATACACAAAATAAATCACATGTACCTAGACATCAAAAGGTCAAAAATCCTAAGAATTATAGATCCAACACAAAGGTGATCTATAAACCTAAGAATTTGAAGGGTACTAACCATCAAAGACCCAAAAAAAAAAGGGTACCTAAAATAAATTTGATAAACTATTTTGCAGGTCAAGGACAAATGGAACCTAGACAGTGGGTGTTCCAAGCATATGACGGGACACTCAGACCTCTTTATCAAATGGATAACAATAGAAGATGGATGACACGTCAAGTTGGGCGACAACAAATGTTGTCGCATTATTGGTGAAGGAACAATTGGTAATTCCTCTAAGTAGGTATGTAATGTTCTTTTAGTAGAAAACTTAAAACATAACCTGCTTAGTGTTAGTCAAATATGTGATAATGGTTGTGATGTATTATTTACTAAAGTTGATTTTAAAATAATAAAAGATGGAACAAATATGATTTTAATTGAAGGGTTTAAATATGAAAATATCTATGCTCTTCATTTTTCACAAGAGAAATATGTAAAATGTCTGCTTGCTTCCCATGTTGA
The DNA here is from genome assembly GCA_037157565.1 of Thalassia testudinum. NCBI lineage: Eukaryota > Viridiplantae > Streptophyta > Magnoliopsida > Alismatales > Hydrocharitaceae > Thalassia > Thalassia testudinum. The sequence goes on along the minus strand of JAZHRO010000035.1, from coordinate 62,826,375 downwards.
AATAGATCAATGGCACCATAGGCTAGGTCACATTAATCACAAACATCTTAATAGGTTAGCCAAAAATGAGTTAGTAAGGGGCCTTCCCAAACTAACTTATAAAAAGGATGCTTTATGCAAATCTTGTGAACTCGGAAAAATGCACAAGGCTTCTTTCAAACCTAAAAACTTAGTTTCAACCACACGACCTTTAGAGCTGTTACACCTTGATCTATTTGGGCCAACATGATTTGAGAGTTTAAATGGATCAAAATATTGCCTAGTTATTGTTGATGACTTCTCTAGGTTCACTTGGGTTATCTTCTTGAAACATAAGGATGACTCATTTGATTCCTTCCTAAGTCTTACTCAAAGACTTCAAAGGGAAAAATCATCCTCAATTCTTAGACTTAGGACTGATCATGGGGGTAAATTTTAAAATGAAAAATTTTCAAGTTTTTGTGTCAATTTTGGCATAACCCATGAATTTTCATTTCCACAGGCACCATCTCAAAATTTTGTTGTAGAGCGCAAGAATCGCACTCTATAAGAATGTGCCCAAACTTTGCTCTTGGAGTCTGGGCTTCAAAAATATTTCTAGGCGGAAGCCATTGATATAGCATGTTATGTTCTTAATAGAACTCTCTTAAGGCCTATTATTAAGAAAATTTCATATGAGCTTTATTATGAGAAGTCTCCTAAGATTTCATATGTTAAGGTGTTTGGAAGTCAATGTTATTTATTAAACACCCATGATCGGCTTGATAAATTTGATGGTAAAGGTGATGAAGGCATCTTTATTGGCTATTCAACAAAAAGCAAAGCTTATCGAGTCTTTAATAAAAGGACTTTTGTTATAGAAGAATCCCTGCATGTTTCATTTGATGAAACAAACTTAGGAGAACCTGAACCAAATCATTTAGATTTTGATGATGAAGAAACCCCCTTCATCGATGTATCAAAAATGGAAGATACATGAAATGTACATGGTCTTCCAAAAGAATGGGTACACCATAAGGATCACCCTCAAGAATAGATTATAGGTGATATTGAACAAGGTGTAAAAACCCGATCTCATTTTAGAGCTGATTTTGTCCTTAATGCCTTTGTTTCTCAACTTGAACCCAAGAAAGTTGATGAGGCATTAAAGGATGAATCATGGGTTGTAGCTATACAGGAGGAGTTACTCCAATTTACAAGGAACCATGTATGAGACTTGGTACCCGCTCTTAAGGGTAATTCCATGATTGGAACCAAGTGGGTGTTTTGAAATAAATTGGATGAATCTGGTTCAGTAATCAGGAATAAAGCCAGACTTGTAGCTCAAGGCTATAACCAACAAGAGGGTATTGACTTTGATGAGACATATTCTCCTGTTGCTTGCTTGGAGTCCATACAGATGCTACTTGCTTTTGCAAGTGCAAAGGATTTCAAGCTATATCAAATGGATGTCAAGGATGCTTTTCTTAATAGATATATTAAGGAAGAAGTTTATGTCCATCAGCCTCCCAGCCAGAGCATGGATACAAGCTAAATAAAGCGTTATATGGACTTCAACAAGCTCCCAAGACCTGGTATGAGAGGCTTAGGTCCTTCCTTCTCCAACATGGATATAGAATTGGGGTTGTTGAATTAACTCTTTTTGTAAAGGAAGAAGGAGATGACATCCTGGTGGTTCAAATATATGTCGACGATATTATATTTGGATCAACCAAGGAGTCCCTATGTCAGCATTTTTGTGAGACTATGAAGACTAAGTTCAAAATGAGTATGATAGGTGAACTCAGATTCTTTTTAGGCCTCCAAATTTAACAATTAGACACAGATATATACATTAGTCAAACTAAATATGTTCTTGAAATTCTTAAGAAGTTTGACTTTGAAAAAGTAAATGGAAAAGAGATTCCAATTTCTCTATCTGCTTCTCTTGGTGAAGATTTATCCGGCAAGAGGCTAGATGAAAAGAAATACCGAGGTATGAGAGGTTCACTACTATATCTTATAGCTTCTAGACCTGATATTCTTTTTGCTACATGTCTATGTGTGAGATTCCAATCCGAACCCAAAGAATCTTATTTTAATGCAGTAAGAAGAATATTTTGATACCTAAATAGCACAAGAGACCTTGGTCTTTTTTATCATAAAGCACAAACATTAGACCTATTATCCTATAGTGATGTAGACTATGCAGGGAGTCGGACATACCGAAATAGCACTAGCAGAGCATGTCATTTTATTAGAGAATCCTTGGTCTTATGGTTCTCTAAGAAACAGACTTGTGTTTCACTTTCCACGACTAAAGCAGAGTATATTGTTGCTTCACTTGCTTGCTTTCAGGTCATTTGGATGAGAAAAACTTTCTCCGACTTTGGACTGATTTTTACGCAATCTAAAATTTTATGTGATAAAACAAGCACAATAAATTTATTCAAAAATCCGATACATTATTCACGTACCAAACACATAGATGCTAGACATCATTTCCTTAGAGATAATGTGCTTCAAGATTCCATTCAATTAGAATTTGTAGACACACAAAACCAATTGGTAGACATCTTTACAAAACCTCTTGCAGTAGAGAGATTTTGCTTTATAAGAAGAAAGTTAGGATTTTGTACAATAAAAGAAATTCAAAATTAACAAATTGATTACTTAATAACTTAATTGCAATTATAAAATTCCCTAAGGGTCTAACTGCAATTTAGCCACTTTTGCTAAAAAGGGGGTAAACTGTAATATTTTCATATGACTGGAAATATTAGAGTATTGTTTGCAATATGGTTGCTTAACTTAGGTTATTGACTACATTATTTTTCAACACCTAGGTTGTTAATTGAAATTTTTTCTCAACCACTTAAGTGGTCATGTGACTAGCACATGACCCATCCTATATAAAAGAGGTCAAATGCAAACACTTGCCTCATTTCACTTTGCAAACCCTAGTTATCCTCTCAAGAGCCACTCCAAGCCCTAGCAAAGAAGAAGAATGATCACCTCCAAGCTTCTACTCTAGGTATATTCTTATCTCCTAAGTAGATCTTGATATCATGAGTCATTCTACATCTTGTCTTTATCTTTTTCTCAAGTCCATTCCTGCTGCTGCACTTGTTTTTCGTCGGGTACCATATGGTACTGGTACCCATCATCGGTACCGGTACTGCTGGGTGCAGTAGTGCATGCTTTAGCGAGCAGGTACCAGTACTGAATATGAATACAGGTACAAGCTCGAATTTTTGGTTGGAACAAAAACCAATCAGTACCGGTACCAATCATCAATACTGGTACATGCAGGCTTAAGTGTGTTGTTATATGCACACATGAAAGGAAATATTCTGAATTTCTAATTGTGTTTCCTACTCTATTTTGTTGCATGATTTCAGATGGCACCTAAATCTAAGAGTTAAGGAAAGACACCTCAAGATGCATTTCATAAATTTTGCATCAATGAGGATGCTAAATCAAAGTTTGATTAGTATAAGGGCCTAAAGCTTCACCATTGTAGGCCAGTTGAGTGGAAAGACTTCTCTCTACAAATCTTTAATTTCACCACCCGTCTTTCTGAACAAAAACTCATGCATTTCTTTGATGAGTCATTTTTTGCCGATGTTCGTGGAGTGTATCCTGATACCAATTGCTTATTTTTTGCCAATCTCCAAGAATAAGAAAATCGAGGTCATCGTGTTCTAACAATAAATGTATTCAGTCAAAAAATCAACATCACACCAAAATTTTTATCAACCATCACTGAATGTCCAAATGAAGGTCATGCTTTTAAGACTTTTAAGGAGCAATTTCCTACTTATAAAATCTATGAAACTCTATTGCTCCCTAACTGTCAGGGGAAAGCATTGGTTGCCCCTAACATGACCCTATTTGCTTGTGTTCTTTTTCAAATTTTAGCATGGAACTTAAGGGTTAAAAATTCAGGATTTCACAAAATTCCCATCGACATTTTACCATTGATCTATGCTATTATGACAAGTTTTCCTATAAATTGGAACACAATATTTATACACTTTTCAAGACCTCATTATCGTGCTTCAGCTCTTCCTCTTGATATTCTTGTATCTTACATTCTTATCAAGAGTAAAATTGATCTCTCTAACTTTACTCCGCTTAGAAAAGTGGTCTATTTCAAATGGTCCACTCTCCGAAAAATGAGTAAAGCCCGCTAGAGAGGAATCCTCTAGTGATGAAGAAGAAGAAGTTGATCCAAATGCTCAATCTTCTTCTCATCCACCTCCTGAATCATCCTCCACTTTCGTTCCTATAACCTACCCATTTCCAGAAGTTGAAACACCTTGGATAAATCTGTCTGATGTGTCTGGAAATGATCCCAATATGATGAATACTTTCAATTATATTGGTCAAAATTTAACTAATCTCAACTTTGCCTTCCCTCACATGGAATGCAAGTTTCATGATCTTTCTCTTTCTATTGAGTCTTCCCATGTTGTTCATTCCACTCAACAACGTAAACAAAGGAAGAAGACTCAACCAAAAGCGCCTCAAGCATACAGTGAAAGAAGGTAAAAGCACTTTTAAGACCCATCTCATGTTTCATCTTCAATGGAGGAAGAAGAATCTGTTCTTCATGATGATGAATAGGAAGAAGACAATGAAGATGAAGAAGAGGTTTCTTATGATGAGAGTGATGATGATGAAGATAGTGATGATGGAGGACTTGCCCAAAAGTCTACCAGAAAATGTCCTCCCAATTAGTTTTTTTTTGTCTATATTTTCATGTAAAGATCATTTTTGTGCTTAGTTATTATGTCTTTTAATGATGTATAACTTTAATCTTGTTTATGTATGTCTTTTAAATTATATCATTTCTTCTTATGATTGTTTTATTACAATTTTGTTTCATGCCTAATCATTGTCTGTGCATATTGATATATTTTTTTAGTTTGACAAAAAGGAGGAGAAATGGTAAATACACTGTATTTAAAATAAGGAAGCTAGTTTGAGGGGGAAGTTTTAATTCTAGTGGAGTTTTTTGTATTCTTTCTCTTATGAGGTTTCAATTATTTTAAATATAGGTATTTCTATTATTTTGTCAACATCAAAAAGAGGGAGATTGTTAGAATCTAGTTCCACTTCTCTTTTATGTTTTGGCATTAACAAAATCGTTTTAAATCTAATGAGTTGTTGAAGTATTATTTTCAGGAAATAACAAGATCTAAGGATGGATGAAAGAAGTAATGATGGCATGAAGACTTTAGTTTTGTTTAGTTTGTTGTATCTTAGAACTTTTGTATGACTCCTAATAAGAAAAAGTTAACGTAGGAGTTAAAATCAAAGTAGAGATAATTAGGGATCAAAATCACATTCAATCTTTCATTTTGAAACTAAAGATCGACTCTTTAAAAATATTATCGTATATCTAAGATAGGATTTCCTTAAAATTTGGTTTAAACTTATAAAACAAGGTACTTGTAGCAAGTACCGGTACTAGTAATAAGTACCGGTACATGCTAGGCACAGGTTTGAGCCCAAGTCCCAAACTATGAATAACAAGTATCGGTACTCATCATGAGTACCGGTATTAAGTGTTCACAACCTCATTGCTTGTGAGTCACAAGTATCGGTACTAATGATAAGTACCAATACCAAGTGACTTTGTTGGTACTCAACAGAATGCATTGAGTATCGGTACTAATGATCAGTACCGGTACCCTAGGCATTGCTAGGCTGACTGTGAGTAGTCAGTACTGGTACAACAACTTTAGTACCGATACCAATTAGCCGTTGTGCCTAATTAGAACGGCTATATTGCAATTTATGTTAATTCTAATCTTCTCAAATTGACCCTAACGGCTAGTAATCATGGGAGAGGTGTTTAGTGTCCTATATAAACACTTCTTGAGTATCATTTGCAAAAAAAATCATCAAGCAAAAAGTACTTTCCTTGCCTACACCTCAATTTCCCAATTTTATAGTTGCAAAGAAGCTTGACTTGTTGCAATCTTCTCAAGGCTATTTTCGCTTGCAACAAATCTTCAAAGGCGATTGTGCACTTCTTTATTTATTCATTCACTCTCAAATTAGTATTCTCATTAGATTAATTCATACACTTTTGAGCAATATAGTTGTTGGAGACTTAGGAACTATAGTTGTAAGCTTTTTTATATCTTGCTTATGCCTGTACTCTTGTTCATTTCTTTATCTTGTAATTGGGTTGAGGTAACCCGTTAATTATCTCAGATATTAGTAAATTGATTCCCTCCAGGTTGAGGGAATCGGGTTAAAAATCCTAAGTCAGGAGACTTAGCTAGTGGAATACCCGCGTGAGAGGAACCACTATATATTTCATGTGCTTTTTATGGTTTATCAAAGAGGGTAGGTTTTGAGAATTTATCGAACTTCAAAAAGTTAAAAAATGATTTTTGAAAAGGTTGGCAAACCGTTTTCATAGTCAAAAGTTGGAGTTCCAAAGAAATGCAAGTCAAATAAACTCCAGCAAGATAAGATCTTTTATTTGTTTTTTTTTTATTTTTTTATTTTTTCTTATTATAAAGATAATGCAAAAGCTAACCTAACTAACTAACTATCCTAAGATTCAAAAACAAATCCTAAACCTAAGGATGCAAACTAACCTTGGTCTCTAACAGCACTTTACTCCCATTCTCATTCTGAGACTTGATCCCATGCTCCCACACGGATTCCTACACACAAAACAAGAAGGAGAAAAAGCAAGTTAGAGACTAGAATGTAAATCTAGGAATAGAAATAACAAAATCCATTGCCTCCCTAGCAATATTGCCAAAATTTGATCAGAAAAAATCATTAAGTAATAAAATGTTCTTTGTAGTGTGATTTTTCAAGAATAGAAATAAAAGTAACTAAGACCTTAGTGAGTCCCAAATCGAACACGTGGAGGTGTAGGATTTTCTGAACTAAATGCAAAATGTAAAGCAAATATGAACTAACTAGAAGGAGGAGATGAGAAGCAAATCACAATCGGCCAATTATATAGAGAAGGGGGGTGAGAAACATGATTCACAAAGAGAACTTTATTTCTATTAAAATAAAAATCAAAGTTACAACTAGAAGAACTAGAATTACAACTAGAAAAGTAACTATAACTAAAAAATAGAGGGAACGGGAAAATGGTGAGATAGAGCGTGGTTCGTTATTACTGCTGCCTTGAAGATGAGACGAAGGTAAGGAAGAGAGTCTGGACTTAATGAGGATGAACACCAAGAGATGCAGTAGAGGTTGGATGTGGAGAGGCTTGCTAATGGAGGAAGGGTGGTGAGTTAGTAGACTAGTTAGGAGGGCTAAGGTGAAGGTGGTGAGATGTGGGAATTATTCTAAACTAAGGACTTAATAAAGGGAAGAGAAGGGAGTAGGATCTTATTTATAGAGTTTCCTAGGTTTTAAGTGGAGGGCTAGGATCAAATAGGTTTAGGATCAATGGCTAGGATCTAATCTAGTAGGTTGTTTTTGTTGGAATAAGATGGAAGGCTAGGAGTTATTAGGAAAGATGATGGATGGTTGGATTTAAAGGAGGGAAACGATACGCACTTTTTTGCATTAGGAAAAGGCTTAGGATAAGATCTAAATAGAGGCCATTGGATAAGCATCTAAAGGTCCTAAGAGAAGCTATAGTGTAAGAATAGAATTTGGGTTTTCTATTTTAGAATTAAGAAGATAAGATAAGGTTGTTTTGGGTTTTTAGGATCTAAGTGGGTTCATTTAGCCAACTTAAATAGGTCTTCAAATAAGCACTATGTTGACCAAATTAGGTGACTACTTACACTAGGTAGGCTGGGTCCTAGGTTGGGAAAATTAGGTCCCTAAATAGGTTACCCTAAATATTAAATAGGCTAAGGTCCATAAAAATAGGCTTATCCACTATACATAAGTGAGCTCAGTCCTCGAAATCTAATCAACAAGGCTCAAAATTGTTCCAAACCTAGTACCTACATGTAATATAACAAAGACATCAAGGCACTAGATATAAGTTTGGGAAAATTTGCTTGAAAACCCAAATTTACATAATATTTATAAAAAGCACCTATATGACTAAACTGACCTAACTATATGCAATCTACCCTAATCAACCCTTATATTAGCATTAGTTAGGCATAATTAATGTAATATATATAGAAATATCAATGCTTGATAAGTATATGATATTTCGTGATAAAATGCTTATTTATGCATGTTCCTAGGCTAGTAGATGCATTTAGCATTTTAAATATTGCATAACATGCATCATTTTGCATTTAGAGTAGATTTTATAAATTATATATTAATTCACTCATTTTTGTGGTTTGGGGAAAGACAACACATTTTAGGGCCTTAGAAGATCCAGCCATACGTATGTGATCGGGGCAACAATCGGAGTTCATCGCCTCTAAAATCGCCCCAATTGGACCTTCGTAACATCCTATATAAGCCAAAGAAGATCAACGGCCAGGGAATGGGGTGATGCAAATATGAGCACCAAATGACAAATTCAACCGTATAGATGAATTCAAGTTGATGATTATAGCCCAACACAGCGAAGATCGACCCAATCAGATATCTGTAGTATTCCCTACTAGCAAAAGAAGATGGATGGCCATGATGGCACCATCACAGCCATCCAAAGCTGCCCTTAGCGCCTGTAGCCCCCACTCTCCTCTATATGATCAAGCTCAGCCATTGGATTTCCATTCAACAGCTGAGATGCAGCCACGTCACCCCTCTTCTCAGGTGCCTCGCATTCTTAAAGTGCACCTCATTAGGCAATCGCGACCATTTGATCTTAATCCAACAATCCATGTTCGCCCTCAGCCACTGCAGCATAGCGGAGAAGGCACACTCTTCTCAATGAGAGGATGTGAGATTGAAACTCAATCCGTGGATGAGCGCACCATTTAATTCGCACATCCGATGGAGATCGTGCGACGGAAGAGACGCCATGTTGACGCTTATGCAATGAGGCGCAATAAGGTATGCAACCAGCACCATTGATTTGTGATCGAACGGACATGGAGGCATCGTCTACGTGGCACCACGGATGTCAAGCATGCGATATGCGCAGATGAACATGTGCTATGCACGATCGAAGAGTGCAATCTCAGCAGGATCAAGACCCTTCGTTCACGATCCAACGACTGCAGATCTCCCTCGCCAGCAAGCATGTGCACGTAAGCGATTGCGAGCACACGATTAGCGCCTCCTCCTCAATCGTTTGATGAAGATCAGATGGTTGTCCTTCCTCTTTGCATTGCTAGTAGTGCACACACATCACAAGTGCGTGAAGTGCACTCCCAACTGTGTGTGGGCACCTTATGCTCGGTCCAGCTAAACCCAAGTACAAAAAAAACCCATTTTTCCCTCTCCTCACCACTATATAAAGCCTACCTCCCTCCCTTTCCAAAAGCATCTTTACCTATGCTATTCCTACTCTAATGTCAAGTGATGTAGACACATCTATTTTGCTTAAATAGACTATTGATGCATGTTCCTAGGCTCATAATTGCATTTAACATTGTGAATATTGCATAACTTGCATCATATTGCACTTAGATTAGATTCTATAAATTATAGATTAATTCACCTCTTTTTTAGGCTAAGGGAGAAACCGACACATTTATGGGCTTCAGATTGAAGATCCAACTGTATGGATCTGATCAGGGCAACGATTTGAGTCCAACTCCTCTGAAATCACCCTGAGCGGATTTTCGTAGCATCATATGCAGTTCAAGGAAAATCAAAGGCCAGGGGACAAGGTGATGCACATTTGGACCTCAAACAACAAATCTGACCATACGGATCGGTTTGGGTCAATGATCGCAGCCCAACGGTACAAAAATCGACCCAATCCGACATCTGTAGCACCACATGCGAAGAAATGAATATGGACGGTCCTGATGGTGCCATGTGGCACCATTAAAGCCATCCAGATCCCCCATGCCCCTTGCCCAATGGCCATAAAGCTGCCACGTTGCCATCTTCTCCCATGCCTTGATCAAGCTCAACAATTGGAAGAAGATCCAACTGTTAGCACACAGCCACGTCACCCCACCACATAACCATCCATGCAACACAAATGAACTTGTGGTTCAATAGTTGCGAGTGCCACTCTCACCACAAGAAAGCAGGTTTGAAATCCCCTATAAGTGCCTCAATTGCTCAGGACATCAAGGGCACTAAATTGGGTCTTCCAATCATCATCAAGCGGTGCAAGCACAACATGGCCGGATGATGCACGCATGGGGGTGTGATTGACGGGCTAATCATTTGGCCCAGATCTATAAATAGGCCCTACCTCCCCTCCACTTCTCTTCATCCCTTCTTAGCTCTTTCTCACCTTCTCTAGAGCTCAAGAACCCTCTTGATCTTGTGTCCCAAGCTCTAGGATGCTCCACTAGAGAAAAATCAAAATAATTTCCCACCTTCTCACCCCCATTCGTGGAGCACCTATAGCCATCCTCTCACCACTATTTTGGAAGCGGATCCCGCGACGGCGATGCCCTTCCTCGTCCTCCCTTTGTCCAAGCTTCATCCTCTTTCCTCCATCTTTGTTCTCTTTCTTCCAAGTGTTGTTCGATCGACTTGTCCCCCAAGCAGCCGTCAAGGGGGACATCTTGCTTTCTTCTGTCTTTTACTGCTTTCTAGTTTAAACATTGAAGATTTATCTAGAAGTGATTTCTCTCCCTCTCTCTCTCTTTCTCTCTCTTATTATCTGTAGGTAGAGTAGAACAGCTTAGATAGATTTTTTTTTTCTGACCTGATTTTCTACCTTATATAAAATCCAAAAAAAAAAATACAAAAGCCAAAAATAGGAAAAATAAAAAAAAGCAAACACGATTTTCCTAAATCAAATGTTCGCCTCCCTGTGTTTGACCGGGACTCACCTGAGTTTCAGTAAAAATATCTGGTCTTGGATTTCTTTGCACATACTACAACATGGGTTACTTCGACACCCTAACTCTATTTTTTTCCCATGAAATTATTCGACGATCATTAAGCCCTCTAGGTGCTCTATTACTATAGAAATCCTCTCCCTCTCCTATATTTCATCCCACATCTCACCACCTTCATTAGGCTACCTAAGGTTGTCCTCTCACCCCCATTCAGGTAGTAGATAGTCCATATCACCTCACCCCCATTCCATTAGGTTAGGAACTTCTACCCCTCATCCCAAATTCCCTTTAGATTGGCCTAAGCTTCCTTTTACCTGTATTCCTCTTATATCCCATCTCGGTCATCCTACTCTGCACCACCTTTGTCCAGTCGCCACCAAGCACCATTGTCTCATTAGACAACCATTTTAGGAGATTCCTCTCACCACTTTCTCTCTCTCTTTTATTGTACTTTCTCATTTTTAGCTGTAATAAACTCTAGTTATTTATAATATCAAATTCTCTCTCTCTCTCTTTATCTTATTGTGTAGTTTAGGCCTTATCTTCTACTTATATAAAAACCCATAAAAATTAAAAAAGGCAAAAAATATCAAAAAATAAATAAATCAAACATGATTTTTGATCAAACATTTGCGTCCTCGTGTTTGACTTGGAACTCACTGAGTCTTGGTTATTTTTATTTGACCTTGGATATTTGTGATTATGATGACAACGATTCAAAACCCTAATTCTTCTCTTAGATTTTTCGACGATCAGTGCCCTTGGTTTGAGTTGAACCACTGAGGAGGGTTTCCTTGAATAATCATGTTTTTGGCATTTGGGATGGGCTATGGAGGAAGGGATCCTTGCAGTCTTGTTTCCAACAATTGGTTCAGTTGATTCTTAACCTCAACCATTTCCTCTTAATGTTTCCAATTCATGTTAACCATCATTTTGAACAAGGTATCCACCGAGTTGGGTTAGGTAGGTTGTAGACTGGCGTACGACCTTGTCCTTGATAGGAGAATAGGTTGAAAAAAGGCTTGGTCTAGTTGAGGTTCTATCTTTGGTCTTGATTGGAGTAGGAAAGATTGGGGTGATTACGACATCTGGGGCTATATGTGTTTGAGAATGGATTCAATTTAGGATAACCTTGGATGGTGTTGACGTCGTCATAGACAGAGGGAGTGCCAAGAGAAAGGGAGACAAAATTAGGATACGAGGGGGTAAAGGGCCCTCCTTGGAGTCAAGGTTCATTTGGTTCATTAGGTGAACCAAGTCAAGTTTGTTCACAAACTCCTTTCCCAAGAGAGTTTCTGGCAGTGGTGGTGTGGATGGTGTTCCCTTATTCACTAAGGAGGGTTGAGGAGATAATCTTAGGGGGTTTTTGGAAGCTTATCCATTTTTTTGTCCACCAATCCCATCCTATCTATATTTTTTGCAATAAGGTCCATGTCAATCGAACTCAAACTGGTTTGCTCTTCATAAATTCCACAAGGTTGACTGGACTGGTTAAAGGTGGTCATAGAGGCATGGTTCAACAAATTCTTGCTCATGGACTCAAAGAGTTCAAAAGCTCTATCCTCATCTTTTTTCAAGAAGTTACCTCTACAAGAAGTATCTAAAAAATTCCCAAGTTGTCATTCAGCCCACGGTATAAGATTTGGGCCAAGTGCCACCTAGGGACTTCATGGTGGGGACACTTCTTAAGTAGGTCATTGAATTGCTCCTAAGCCTAATGGAGTTGCTCCTCATGTTGTTGAGTAAAGGTTGTGATGGCTCTCGTAAGGACATTTGTCTTGCCTATGGGGAAGAATTTCTTGAGGAAGGAGCTTTGCAACTCCCAAGTGGAGATAAGTTTCCCTAGTCATCAACTAGTGTGCGGCCTTATCCCTTACTAAGAAGGGGAACATCTTCATCATGACAACAACTAGGTTGACATTCTAGGGTTTTACGGTCTCACCAATTTGGCCTAGGTCTTCTAACTACTGGAAGGGGTCTTCATTTGAGTTCCCATGGAAAATATTCTAAATGAGACTAATCACATTGGACTTAAGCTCAAAATCATCTCCCCGTTTGGGGACCCTACCATAAGGTTCCACATTTTGGGTAGAAGGGTCATAGAAGTTACTAAGAGGCTTGGGTTGGGGTGGTGGTATGGGGTTTTGAATCTAATGCAAGGTCCTCGTGATCATTTGGACCTGTTGGTATTGAAGCTAGTGGTTGGCATTGATTTGAGATTGGATCAATGCCAATGGGTTGAGTGGGTTTTGGGTTTTGGTCTATCTTACCTGAGCTAGACTCACCAAACTCAAGTTTCTTCCTGGGAATGTTCTCAAGTGGATCAAACAATTCTAGGTGAAGTGATTTCCAACCTTGCATACAACTGTAAGGAAGAATAATGAGGAGATGCGAGGGGAAATAAGAGAGAGAAAGAATGTAGGCCCATAATACAACCAAACAAACTAGCCGTAAAGGTTGACCTTAAGAACCTAAGATTTTAGAAGACTTAGTTAGGAATGCAACTAAAATGACTAGATCTCTATAGGCTAATCCAGCCAGGTTGGATATGACAGGATTAAAGGGAAGGTTTAACCTAGCTTAGAACTAGGTTCCTTTGTACCCCTTAACCACGACCATTTGGCGCTACCCCGCAACCCTAGACACCAAATTCTACCTAGGCAACTCAAGCCAATTTATGTACAATCCCAACTAAGGTTCCAAAACCTATTTATCCAATCCTTAAGATCTCATTGCTACTCTAATTTAAGGCTTGAGTTGATTTGTGCACAAGAAATATCCATGGGCATTTGGGGGTGTGATTGCCCATAATTAGTCCAATTAATATGTGTGAGTGCAGTGGCAATCATAAACAAACAAAGCCTATTAATTTTTGCTTCAAATATTTTAGGGTTTAGCCTTGTTTATCCAATTTTAGGGTTGCACTTTTTATGCCAATTCACACAAGACTCTGTTGGCACTCACGAGAAAATTTTGTAAACATAGGTGAGGGTATTTTTTTCCTTTAAAGTAAAAGATGAAGTGTCAACTACCCAAAATGAACCCTAAAGTGGATCTCTACTGTAGGTTGCCCCTACTATTTTGACTCAGTTTTAGTTAAAATGGGTGAGATTTTATTGGACCTTTAGATCATCTTTAGGGAATTTTTCTTAGGTGGGTTTCTGCAGACCAGAACGGATACTCATCTAAAGATTGGTCCAAACAGTGGACTTCTTGATATTTTTGTGGAGATTATAAACTTGAATAGGAGTCTAGAAAAAAATCATTCAATTTGGAGCAATATAAAATTCACAGAAAATTTTCAAAGTCGGACGTTTGCATTGTGAAACTCTATAAGAGATACTAGAACTCCAAGAATTTTAAAAAGTTACTAGGAGTTTAGGAATGAAATTTTTAGGGCTTGTTCCAAATTTCAAGAGGTGTCTCTAGTCTAAGTTTCAAATTTTTAAACACCTTAAGTGTTCAAAAAGTGTTTTTATTCCAGCCTAGGGGTGCTATGTTAACGTGTGAGAGAGGAGTTTCAAATATGCGTTCGTTGTAGTAAAGCCTCAATCGCTTGAAAAAAAATAAAATTTATAAACATAGAATCTACAATGGAGTCTGAGGTCGAACAAAGGGAGAAAATGTGAAATTTACAACATTAATCACATTCAGAATCGATGAGCACAATAAATAGAGCACAAAATAGTTATGCAATGAATGAAATTGAATAGAATTAATATCAGTCAATGTATTTCAAGATTGCACGGAATCTAAAAGAGAGAATCAAAGCAATGGTGATTTAGATCACCACTAATCCTCTTTAATCAAACATGCATGCAATTACTCAATTATTTCAATTGTAAACTATAGTACTTAAATAATGCAATAGTTTCTCAAATCAACTCAGATCAGATGATAGGTTTCTCTTTTTAGGTGACTTAAGTGTGTCAACACTTAGCCTCAACAGCACAAGGCTTCTCAGAGCCTTCTCTCTTCTTCAGCTTCTTCTCTCTCAAGCGTTCTCCTTCTTCTCTTCTTCAGAGCTTCTTTCCTTCTCTCTCACAGACAGCACAGGGGAACCAACTCCCTTAGCGACTAAGTGTCGCACAGGAGCACAAGAGAGAAAAACCCTCCCCCGCTTTCTCACATCTCTAGATTCAGCATAGTCGGATCCATATTTGGGTAAACGGGTCGTGTATAGTGTCTAGGGTCACCGGCATGTGTGGTGATCGAGGAGTGAACATAGGCAAGCTATCGGGTGTAGGGGGTAGGAGGGACCCGTCTCCTCGTGCTACTGAGTGAATAACTCAATGCACAAATCCAATTTATGGGTGTGCGCATGCTCCTCATCCACCGATGTGGCACTAATGTGCCTGCTTCTTCACACAAGGTTTGCAGGAGGGAAACTTCTCTAATTGGCATAGCTACTAAGGGTAAGGCTTCCAATTGAAGCCTTAAGATGATGCCTAGAAGTCATTCGCGAAGCCTGGGACTGAAACCTGGAGTGGATATGGCCAGAGGACTGCATTTGTGGATGAAGACGATGGCGGTGGCGGTGATGGATGGCGGGTACTTGAAACACAAAGGACGGCCTCACGACCACATTAGAATACCTTAGAAGACTCGCCAAGTGTTGGCGAAGGTGGTGGTGGTGGTTGCGTGACGTGAGAGTGGTCGTGGAGGTTGGACGGAGGCGAGAATGGAGTGCGACGATGGGTGTGTTTGGTGGGCGTTCTTGGTGGTGGAAACACAAAATTAGGTGGGGGGTTTTGTGCGGTGAGGTGAGGCAGAAGTTATGAAGGTGGAGAGGTGGCTTTTGGTGGCGCATAGCGTGCTCTCGACCTCGCCAGAGCTCGGCCAGAGCGAAGGAAGACAGAGGGGGAGGCCGATGATCATGGGTCAAAGCAAGAGGATAATGAGGGGGAAAAAAGTAGAGGGAGAGGGGAGTTTAACTAACCTAATATAATTGGATGAAAGGGGAGGAAGGCGCTGATTGTGGTATGGCCGGCGCTGGAGAAGGGGAAGCCTTCGTTGAGGGAGAACAACGAGGAAGAGGGAAGAAGATAGCGCCTGCTGGTATTGCAAGATGCGGACGATCACAGGGAAGAAGAATCGACTGACTATGGTCTGTGGTGATCGACGAAGAGGGTGGACAGAGAAGCTCTCTGGAGCTTGCGGAGAATTTGGCCAGAGAGAGGAGAAGGGTGGAATTCGGTCCAAACCAAGCAAAGCAAGATGGCCTTGCATAAGGGGACCTTTTATAGGCCTTAGGGGGCATTCCAAGCTTGGGAACCAAGCTTGGAAGCTCGAGACCTTCGCAAAATAGGAAACCCTTGTGTTCAAACCGTTCGCATTAAGTTTGGAGCAAGAATCAGAGCCCAAGTTGCAGCTCAGATTGAAGAGGATCTTCTCAGGAGTCCTTCCAATTTTGGAAGAGATTGGGTGTGAAATCAGGGAATTCTTGATTGAAGGTCGATGGCAAGTTGTGTTCACACGGCTATGGCAGTAGGGACACATGAAGATGACGATAAACCTAGGGAGCTATTCGCAATAATTTCAAAAGCTTGGGGCTTATGTGAGAGAGAAAGAGTTTGACTGGACTGAAATGCAAATTATGTCAAGATGAACTCTGATTGGGCCTAAATTTTAGTATAAACCTAATTTGAACCCAAGGAATCAGATGGCAAAGGTGGATTTTAATTTTGACCAAGTTTGACTAGGTAATTTACGTAGAAACCCAAATTAGGGTAACTTTCCGTTTGAGACTCTATTCTAGGTCAAAATAGGTTTAGATGGTCAAATCAATGGTACCAAACCTTATAGTATATTATTATATGAATTTTAGAAGGTTTATATGGAATTTATCCTAACTAGAACCTCTGTTATTTAAGCAGGTCTAAAATTAGGGTTTCGGGTGCTGTTTTGACTCTCGAAGTACGCGAAAACCCGTTTCTGTCTGCACGGACCCTCTTATTAGACATTTATGAACATATGACATTCAATTAACCCCTAAGGAAACCTGTGGTTACTTTTCTTTCATGATATACTATTTTTTAAAACTGTAGAATTAACCCTGATTTAATGTATGTCCCTCAGAACGAATATGTAGTGAATTACGACTCTGGAGGTTATGTAGGAGTAGTTGTCAAATTATTCTAACTAATTAAAGCTAGTTATGGCTAATGATGATGTTATCATCATGCTGGAATTTCTGCTTTCACCACTTATGCTTGGTGGTGTGGTTTCTTTTTCACAAACAAGCAACCAACCAATTTTAATCACACCACCACGATTTTTTTTGTTTTCACATTTATTTATTTTAATTTTGTCTTTTTCTTGGGTGTATGAAGGGAGAGTGGTATGGGGACCTACTTGAACAAGCAGGAAGGTCTAGAGTCGATATCTCCTGCTCCTTTGTATGTCATGGTGCTACGGTACCTACACAACACAAGATCAAGTCGAGACCACCATGGTTATTTCCATGTTACACACAATATAGGGAAGTGGCAAGTAATGTAAGCTAGATGCTTTCTTCCCTGAGAACGATGCCACAAATGGCATACATGCACGAGTCTCACAATGATAAAACCTCGTCGAAGTAGCATGAAACATGAGGTCAAATTAAATAAAATTGAACTTAAATCGAAGTGAATCAATGGTGAGGGACATTCACTTGTGTACTCTCCTTTAATTATATACTTTTTTGTCTTTTGCTGCTTTTATATAATTTTTTTTGGTCTTTTTGTTGGATATAAAGAGTCAAGAGTTATGTGGATGAGAAACAGCAATGTCAAATTGAAATGCAACTATGAGATAATATTGATAGCAACTAATAGCATGAAATGAAACTAGCACCTACTTCCCATAAGTTTATGTTTGGATATTAAAACCAAGCTTCCCATATGTTCTTATGGACTAATCCTATAAAATTTAAGGAAGATTTCATCTCCCCACTTGGATAGAGATCGTAGGGCTCCCATCATATTAGGATTAGGGTTGGATCTCTATAAATATATCCTGAGGCAACCCTAATCTCTTCAATTCAATCACAATTATCTCAAATGAAAGGCCTCCCACCAGAAGATTGAGAAGAAGAAAGAAAGAGCATCATCGGCCCTCTTTGTTCCCCCTATTTCTAGACGTCTAGACTTCTTATCAAAAGTCTGGAGGCTCTTGTAGATGTCTAGAGTCCTTACTAGACGATCAAAAGAGAAGGCATCTGACATCCAAAAGTTGTTCTAGATGTCTGATCTTGTGTATTCTCTTCTGATAACTCCTGAGCATTAGGAGCTTGCGTTGAGGAAGGAGATGGACAATCGTCATCCTCAATTCTCGTGATGGCATTCTTGGGATTCGACTATGTTTGGACATCCTCGACATGCATGGCTTCATCCACTTGTCGAGGAGGAAGGGTTTCAGGTGCGTTGGGACTTATTGTAGGAGGCACTACACATAGGGTGCTAATCTATGCCACCTACAAAGGTATAACCATCTATACTCGTGGGAACTTGAAATGGGAGAAATTTAGCTTCTACCATGTGGCTTCAGTTTAGGGCATTTTTATTTCACTAGTTAATCAAGTTTCTGGCATCGATTAATCGTTATTTTGAAAATTTTAAAACATCATTTTTCTCTCTTTCGCTTTGCCACGAATTGATTGGATCGATCCCTTTAGTGGTATTAGAGTATGGTTAGTCTGGGTTTTGAGAGAAAATCATAGATTTTGGTTTTAAACGCATTTGGATTTAATAATCAAAACTTGTTGTACATTCTTATTGCCCAAGGGGCATTTGATTTCATCGTCAAATGTTTAATGGGTTATGGTCTAACATTTGATTATCAGATTAGACGACTGATAAGCAACCTTGAGTGCATGACATTGGATGTCAGACATCTGAAGTCCTAAATCAAGGGATCAGAGATCTAATCTATGATTAAACATCTAATACTATAACAGACAGTGTTTCTATTTTTAGTATGGTCCTATTTTAGTAACAAAAGACTAAAGTAGATGTTAAACGTTTGATTTGTGAAATCGAACACTTGGTAATACTGTTAGATGACCACCTTCGCTACGATGAAAAATGATTATGAATCTTCATATGTGGCTTGTAGAAAAACGAATAGAGAAATAAAAGATTGGAATCAAACCACGTATAGGACACCCATAGAGAGGCTAAAAATCACATCTAAAATCTTGTTAAATCACCAATCAAGTACATAATCTTGAAAGGTGAAACAAAACCCAAAAACATGAAATCAATAAGCATGAAAGAATATCTCCTTGGTCCTAGCATGTGATGTAGGTCCATGCCCAACCTTATGGTGTCACCACAAGGTTGCCGTGGAGTGGTCCTTCAGATGTAATAGTGGTGGTGGGTGAAGGCGCACCCCTCCTGGATCTCTGCGGTTGGAGAGTCGAAGAAGAGCAATGATGAGGAGATGCCCTCTCCTTAGGGTAGGTTGGAAGCTCCCGTCCTCAGGGGAGGTGATGGTGAAGACTCCCGTCCAAAGGGCAGATGGTGGTGGGTGAGGAGATGCCCTCTCCCCAGGTTAGGATGGAACCTTTATGCCATAGAGGGTGGAGAGGTTATCTCATGGCCAAGAGAGGACGAGAGATCTCATAGGATGGTGGTGGAATGGTTTTCGATGGTGCAACCCCCCTCCTCCTTGTGTTGTGAGTGGATTTCCTTGTAGGGGGGTGATGGGTAAGGTTGGTGAGGAAGGGTGAGGTGTGCATTCTCTTCAAAGGGAGAGATATGGGGGATCGAGAGGGGACCCTTAGGGTTTTCTCATCATAGGGACCAGAGGGTGTTGCAAGCAAGAAAGAGAGAGGGTATGGCATGCGGCTCGCAAAATGGTTGGGATTGGTGTTGCGTGGATTGGGAGAGAGAGAGAGAGATATGGAGTGGTCCCCCCAAGGTATTTTACAATGAAGTCCAAGGCCCCTAGCAACTAAATTAGGCTCTAGACAATTCTAAGGTAGTTAAGGTAGAGCTTAGGTGATGATGACCACAATGAAAGGGAGTCCTCCTAACTCCTTTCTTACAATCCCATTTATAATCTACTCCTTGTGGAAAGCATGATTGTTGTGGCACAATACTCCACCCTCCTCCACATTTACTCTTGGAAACATAAATACACATAATTATTTATGTCACGTAATAAGATATATAATGCAAGAAAATTCACACAAATATAAATCCTAATGTGTGCATTATTCTACAACTAAATGAAAAGATTAATGCACCTAAAATGAATGGGATTAACAAACTTAAGCCTAAATATAGTCCACTAAAGTGGACTCATCAATGCCCCCATGCCTAAGGTTTGGTAGTCCTAAGCAAAACATTATGATCATGAGTATACTTCTCTAAGCTAGGATGTGTAAGTTAGTGTGCCTTCGTCTAACCAACCCTCAGAGAGTAAGCTCAAAATCTCAAGACTCACATAAAGACCTCGTCGTCCCTTCGGATTCCAATTCATCGTACACTTGGGTCGTCGGCATTAGTTTATTAGGCCTAGAACCCCACCCATAGGGTTGTATCGACCTGGAACCCCACCCAAGAGGGGGCCTATTTTTATTGTTCTTGTTTACCCTATAACTATACCAATGATTTGTCTTCTTATTGTCTATAGTAGTCATCATACTCTTGTGATTCTCCAGAGGGCTCTACACTTCGATGCCTTGGGATGATACCGTAAGAGGCACCTTTCGTAAAGTAGGTTTTATCCTATTCTGTGGATGGTGCTTGGTTGCACAATACATACAAAGTACATGCAGAATTGAAGGTCTTATGAACTA
This sequence comes from Thalassia testudinum, assembly GCA_037157565.1. NCBI lineage: Eukaryota > Viridiplantae > Streptophyta > Magnoliopsida > Alismatales > Hydrocharitaceae > Thalassia > Thalassia testudinum. The sequence continues at coordinate 62,805,744 of JAZHRO010000035.1, read as the reverse complement.
TCACTTTGGGTTGAATCCGATCCACAAGAGACTCATCGCAGACAAATTTTCAGACTTTTCTTTGAAGATTTGGACAATGATCCAAGAACTCTGATATGTGTTAATTCTATTGTTGTAGTGCAAGAAAACGTGATCACTCAAGTCAAAATTTTGAACTCATAATAGAATAAAATCATAATATATGGGAGTCCAGGTCGTATCTTAGGGAGGCTTTTGGTTAGGTTCCTTTGTAACTAATCCTAAGTATGAGAAAAAAAATTGTATGACCAGTTATTTATAAATTTAATTCATTAATTACAGTAACAAAAAACTTATTTCATTATTTAGGGTGAAGTTGTGTCTTGAGGACATGACTTTGCTATTACTATCAAAGTCGTGTCCTGAGGACACGACTTTGCTCTTAATAAGGTTCTACTGTTCTACTGGTGGTGGTGGTGCTTTACTGTTGCTGCTAGTGCTGATGTTGTTGTTGCTGCTGCTGCTGTTGCTAGTGCTGATGCTACTATGAATGCTGCTGCTATTGTTGTTGTTGTTGTTGTTGCAGCTGATGCTGCCAATGTTGGTCATGCTGTCGCAACTGATGTTGCTTGTGATGTCAAAATTAATTGATAGAGTAGATACATGTAATGGATACAAATAATCAATGATCCAAAAGTAATCCAATCAATGTAGTTGACATAATCCACAAACATTCCAAACTAACACCATAAAAAAACTACGTACAAACAATCCATCGATAGATGGAGCATAGGATACCCATTCATTTAATCAAAACACACAAAGTCATACTAATACAAACCAAAGCTAACAATATACAAAATAAGTCGAGACTGGTATCCATACATAAAAAATTGATACATTCACATTACATGTCTAGAGTTAAATATATACAAAAAAGAAATAAAAAGAAGCTAGTCCTTCTTATTATTTTGTAAATCCTAGTAGGCTCTGTAAGTGGTATATGCTAAATGCGAGATTGTGAGTCAATCTCATTAATAAGTGAGCCCATCGTAAAGAGGAGGGATTGTAATGGTATATGTGTAACATGCGATGTATCCTATGTAATCGCCTCTCCCAATTGGTTATGTTTTCCATGGATCTTCGTAGGTGTAGGTGGGGTGACAGGTGGCACATTGATCGTGATAATCGATGGAGTAAGGAAATCCATATCACTCGCAACATTCAATGGCGATGCTTTATGGTGCTGCTCCTCGTGCACCTCTAGCATCGAGTAGTCGTGCTCTATCTCTGGCTGGTCATGTACATCCATCAGTGGCTGCTCCTGGTAATGCTCTTGGTGCCCATCCATTGCTTCTACCTCTCCATGCTAGCTCTCTCCCTACTGGTCATCCTCCATATCTATCACCAGATCCCTACGACCTCTTTGTCATCGTCATCCTAGACGTCGTTCCAATTGTCGACCTCACCCTCGACGTGGAAATCCCATGGGAGGATAAATAGCCTCATCGTCGTCATCACCATGTTTGGGAGACTCAACCTCAACAAATGTCGACCAATCTCGTCTTGCAAGTCTTTTCGTGTGCCATTGATAAGTCTTTGTAGCTCATCAAGATTAGGCCTTTCTTTTGCTAATAGGTTGGCAGCTTTATCCCACTTAGCAAGCTGAAAATTGAATGTAAATCCATTTGTTAAATTATGCAAGAATTAACTAGTTTAAATTTAAATAATTTTGAATAACATACCTCACTCTACAAAACTTCCCTGTGATAACCTGTACATCTACGAGTAATACCATGGTACCACGTAGCATAGTCTGCTATCACACTTTCCTCCATGCCACCTATGGGGTTAATCTATACTCCTTGCTAACAACGTGCATCCCATGCTTCTATGTGAGATGCATGGCGCTCCACCCAATCCATGTCGATTTTTCCCTTAAGATCCATCCCATGAAGATGGGCATCTATGTCACATTTATTAAGTAGTCTTTGTTGTCACATTTATGATGTGTGACATGATCTGTAAAACAATGTTCCACTATCTGGAACATAATAAGGGGCACTATAGCATGCCAAAACTCTTGGCCAACGAGGCATGATGATGGTACTTCTTCTAGTGTTGCCATAGTGTATGGTTCCCAAACAACCTACAAGAAAAAATAATATGTTAACGCTTATAGGAAAATTGAATGATTGAATCTCATTAAAAATTAAAATGAAAATTGTAAATCGAATGAATTATGGTAAGGACGTAGAAGATGCGAGGGATGCTTTGTTACATCGAAGGTAGCCCCCCACCGACAAGCGATAAGTCTACCATGCCAATTTGGTGGGTGGTTTACAATAGGAGCGATTTGTGGAAATCGCTCCCATGCCCATATCTACCACAATATTAAGGATCCCCTGATTTGTCCTGTGATACTACGTGCAGCCAAACAAAGATGTCGGTATAGATAAGTGAGGCACGTAGATCCCCAACTATGTCTCACTGAAACCCTGAAGTCCCTTAGCAGCATCAAGAAAATCAATGAAACTAAGCAGCTAGACTTGTATAGGAATAACACCCTTCCCATCAACTGCAGAATGTACTCTTGGGTGTATTGTTGAACAACATTAGAGTGAAATGTATGCATGTGAAATGTATGTATGTCCTAGAGAGTGATGGCCATCTCTCCATGATGCATGTGAAATGTATGCATCTTGAGTCGCCAATGCTTGACCAATGTAGTGATGAAATGCCAATCCAAATATATAAATGGTAGCTACAGAAGAGATCCCAAACTAGCCTCCTGGATGCATCTCACAATACAGTTGTCAAGTTGGTTATGATGCAACTTCTCTTCTCGTCGTTTACATTTTAGCCATGTTGAACCCTGCCACAAGTATACCAATGTTATTTGTTAGATGAATTAAATGTGTAGAAAGAGATCTATATTTACAAACCCATTGATGCTTACATGTCCTTCCTACACAAATCATGAACGGTGCTCCCCCTGCAAGTATAATAGCTCACGGTCAATGCATCCTGGATCTATTTGCATGTGCACAAAAGCTCATGGTTAACAATCAAATTTATATAAATCAACAAGTAGAAACCAATTTCTAGATTTCATTTATTTATTTTTTGAAAGTGTAAATAGTGACCTTGTATCTTGGAGTGAGATTGATATCATCTATGTTGCTCATTTGTTACCCTATTTATGAATAGTTAGGCCATCTTTGTCTTTACACTAAGTTGAACCTTGATTGCTTTTTAGCTGGCCTAATTTTTAAAGATAGGTAGTTGTTGAGATTTTTAGTGGTGACTATTGCATACGACCACTAACATTAATATGTGGCTTGTTGTCACGTCCCACAATGCCAATCCCAAGATGATCGAAGTTGCAGCCACGTGGCCATCGTTCGTCTCCTCTAATGATAATTAAAACAATGCTTACAAAGGTTATGGATAATGAGTCTAAGGATCAAATATTATTTTAATGGGTTAATTTCTACCAAAAATTTGGCAATGTCTCCCCTATTTTTCTGTGTTTTTCCTTATTTCGTACCTGCTAAGAAAGCCTACACAAAGATAAATAACATAATCTATTATAGGCACACCCCTCTTTGTATCAATATCAAGAGAGAAAAAGAAAACATATAAATAACATTTAGTAAATGCGGGCACACCCCGCTCAGCAACACCACAATAGAAAATCCATACATATACACATATACTGAATGCGGGCACACCCTACGGTTACATCACCATCCACATCACAAGAGACATTCAACAAGTATGTATTTATGTATGTATGTATGTAGATTCACATGACTAATGTGGGTGTACCCCACTATGCAGTGCATCTATTAACATATATACCGGCATGCCCTTTTAAATATTTACATACTGATTCATAAGTTGTCATTTAAAAAGGACTACGAGTAGTGCGAACAAAAAGAAATATATACAGCTATATATATAGTCCCCATACTATAGAAGTTTCCATTTGACCCCTAGAATGACCAGTAACTACTTCCCTTCCCTCCTCTCTACCACTCCATTACTCCCAAATTTTCCAGGGCATAAATAGCTCAGTCACATCGTGGAGGAGTGCACCAAGGTAGGTGTAGAGGCCTGCGAAGTGGACCTCAAGCGGTAGGAATTCCCCCATATAGAGCATCTGCCTAAGGGAATCCCTAGTTAGTGTGACCTGGAGGAGTAGCTATGCACCGACAGGTGCAGCTCCTGTAGATGGGGGCGTGGCATGTAATGGGTTGGGAAGTGTGGCATTGTGTCCTGAAAAATAGGGCAAATTTAGAGCATGAGTGATAAGGTTCAATAGGGCATAATTTATCGTAAAAACAAGAATATAAAACTTTAGTACGATAAATCGATAGGTACGTAACCCCCATAGGGTGTGGTTTCTACCTTCCCTTATTTCAGCGATTCCTAATTTTACCTAACTGGAACTGACCCTCTACCTTTCCTAGCTTAGGCTGACGGATTACAGGATCTGTTGCCTCGACCCCTACCATGGGGTCCAATAACGAGTTGCCCCTTAAGTATTAGGTACCAGCCACTAATGTCTAATAATAGATTCGTATTGCCAATAGTAATAGAAAATCATCACCCTGTCATTAGGGTACTTTTGTTGTGAACCCAGGGAAGTTCATAGTGTGAGAAGTCTCTCCTTGCACCTCAGAGAGATCCCTCCACCTAGAATCCTCCCTTAGGAAACACCCATTGTTCCTCGTATATTGCCAGGTTAGCGGCTCGCAACTTTAGCTTGCATGGAGACACTCGACACATGCGCAAGGCTCATCAGTCCTGACACCTTGTTACAGATAATTCATTCTCCTATAAGGATTGATTCAGATCTTCTTTGCTTGTGAATCCTCCTCGACCTTCCTGATAACATTGCATATGGGGGTGATAATTCTGTTAAATAGGGCCAATCTTAAGAATAAAAGGCACAACATAAGTAGAATGGGAGCATTACATGCATCATATACCAAGATTGCTTATAAGACTATATTAATGGCCATTTGTGTAAGAACTTATCAAAGCAGGCCTCAGATGAGCAATCAGGCCACACAGATGGATTCAAAACAACGAACGGAGTCCAACGGACTCAAAATCGGCCAAATCCGACATCCGGAGCTCCTACAATGGGCACAAGAAGTTTTGACCGTTGATCTAATGTTCAACGGCCCTCGTTGCGCCACGTGGCACCCGCTCACCACGTGCCGCTTCCACCTTCAGCTGGAGATCAAATCTCGGCCGTCGATCTTCGATCGGATGGCCAGCAGGCGTGGTGCAGTGGTTAACGTGCACGCCCGCACGCACGCGACGCGGGTTCGAGCCGCGTGGTGCGGGAAATTAAAGGCAGCGAGGTACGCGACAAAATTAGGCCGCCCGATCAGCAGCGGGCGGCCGAGATAGCGCCACGCGGTGCGCCCTCAGGCAGCGAGCTTCCATACACGCGCGCACTCCGGGCGACAACGCCCGCGCGCACGTCCGCCCGAGGCGCGATCCGAGTGCGCCCGGGGGAGTATCTCAGCTGTCCGATCTTCGGTCGGATGGCTCTCATGCAGCGGCCACGGATTGGGTGCGAAGAAGAACGGTGCAGGCATGCGACTAGAGGGCTGGTGGCTTCACCGACGCTTTTAGAAGGGTTTTAGCGACGTCTCGGACGTCACTAAAACCCCTTCTTCTTTTAGAAAGCCCTTCTCCCTATTTAAACCCCCTCCAACCACTCATTCAAGGCATTCACTTCCTTTGCAACTACTCTACCCCTCTCTTAGCTAGCTTTAGGCCCTCTTGTAATCATCGGAGATGACGAGTCACCGACGGAGCCTTCTCCATCACCGTGGCTGCCTCGCCGCTCTCCCTCTCTCTCTCTTCCTCTCTTTTAAGATTTCCTTTACTTATGTTTAAGCATATATCTAATGTTGTAATCTGTGAACTAAAGCTGCATGATTAATGAAGTTATTTTCCACTCAGTTGTTTACTTTATTTCCTATCCAAATTGCATGTTAAAGAAAGAAATGACTCTAACCCTAATCTCTCTCTCTATCTCTCTCTCTCTTGCTTTTCAACCGCACCTTTTCGCAAGCAAAACTCCACGATTTCCGTGACAACAAGTGATAAGCAAAATCCGATTTTCACGCCTCCCTGTGACCAACACTCGGACTCACCTCCGTTTCCTTACTTTAAAACCGACGTTCCAAGTGCGACTATAACAACACTTCTTAACACACACGCACGAGCACTTGTCAGTTTTTGGCGCTGTTGCCGGGGAGGCAACGGATTTGTTTTGTCACTTCCATTCCATATCCATTGTCACATCGTCTAATGCCCTATTTTCCTTTTTACTTGATGGTTGCAGGAATTCGACGCTTGGATGGCGAAACGACACATCCCACAATGGTAACAAGGGAGTAGGCGCAACAAGGACCGATAGTGAGTAATTCTTCACTCATGATTGTTTGCTTGGGTGAAAAACTAAAAAAAAATTGTAAAAATTGAAAAAAATTGGTGTGGTGTATGATTGCTTAACACACATCCTTAACACATCACCCCACAAAAAAAAAATGTACACTCTAACATTCTGAATAAATTCTTGGAGTGTTCTTTTCTCTTTTTAAGTGGTGTTTGCGAAGCCACCGTGAGTTGACTTGGGCCGCACCACTCAACCCTAAAATTGACTCATCTAATAGAAGCTGCATGATCATTAGGATGAGTACATTAGGGTTTTAGAGCCTCTACACAATAAAAGGAAATCTACTTTCACCAAATTATTTGCAAAACTTGACGTGCCCACTGAAACTTGTCTGAAAACATTAAGACACGTCAACCCTAAAAGACACTAAAGTAAGGATAAAACACTAAAAGACACCACATCTTAAAAATCCTTGCTTGAAAACCATGTTTTGATAGAAGCACACACATTGAAAGTGGAAAATTAAGAGGCACCACCCTAATCAACACCTCATCACATAACCCTAGCACAAGAACTATCCTAGCCCTTTAAAACTGAGTAGACATGCCCTAGGCAGGACTGAGTTAAGTCTCAAAAGGTGAGGTTTTGTTCGCTAGGCACTTGGCTTTCATTCCCTTGGTAGAATCTGGTGACTAGGCTACGAGGCAGTGTCAAATGACCGCGGTTGTGGGGTCTACGGAACCAGAGGCACAAGCCAAAGGAAGAACCTTCCCTGCAATCCCCTCGTAATCAACCTGGCCAGATTAGCCTTGGGAAGGGGAGTCCAGTGCTTGCGGACTTAATCACCCTTTTTGAGATTTCTAGGTCTCCTAAGAAATACACCATAAGGACTAGGCTTGTTTGCCTGATTGAACATGTTTCTCGCATCTGTCGCTCTTCGCATCCCCTCCTGTTCTTCTCTAGTGTATGCACGGGAGACGCTCACTGCATCCCGAGTTGTTTGTTTTGGGGCAGGAATCTAGACGACGTGATTCTGTTAGGAACATGGCTGAACCTAGGGTAGATGAGGCTGAGGATCAACCCCCACCAGAACAATGGCCATCATCCAAGCACAAATTAATGCAAACCACTGGCTTCAGCAACAACAAATCCACACCATCATGCAAGCCATACACAGGTTACAGAACCCACAAGAACAACCACCACCACCTTTCCAAGGTGCATAAGGGCAACCACCACTCGATGTACCGCCATTTCAAGATCAACCGAGGCCCCTCCGCGATTTTTATAATCCCTCCGCTACTAGAGTCAAGCCACACCTTAGGAACCCCAAAGGGGGAGATGATTTTGAGCTGAAATCGAATGTCTTAAGTCTAATCCAGAGCCACTTTCATGGAAGCTCAGATGAGGACCCCTTCCAGCATCTAGAGGATCTCGACCGCATAGCACGAACTGTGAAACCTAGGAACATTAGCCTTGACATTGTTCTAATCAAGATGTTTCCCTTCTCATTAAGAGACAAGGCTTCTCACTTTCTTAGAACCCTAGGTAGACCCATCACCACCTGGGAAGAACTGAGGCATGCATTTTTAAAGAAATTCTTCCCCATAGGAAAGACCAATGCCCTCAGAAGAGCTATTACTACCTTCACACTCTAGGGTGGGGAACAGTTCCATGAGGCATGGGAAAGATTTAATGAACTCTTGAGGAAATGCCCACACCACGAAGTACCAAGGTGGCAATTGGCCCAGATTTTCTACCATGGTCTGGACAGCAACCTACGAAACTTTGTCGATGCCTCATGCGGCGAGAACTTCCTGAATAAGGACGAGGAGAGCGTGTTTGAGCTCTTTGAGTCTATGGGCAAGAATTTGCTCAACAATGCCTCCATGACCCAGTTTAACAGGTCCAGTCAACCCCGTGGTGGGATTTATGAGGTACAAGCAAATTCTGGAATGGTTGACATGGACATCATTGCCAAGAAACTAGATCGAGTGGAATTGGTGGACAAAAAGATTGATGAGCTACTGAACCACACCAGGAACCCCTTACAGACCTTCTCCCTAGCAAAGGGAGCACATAATGTTGACCTGGTCCAACCCTTAACCCAATTGAACCTGGAACAACCCCTGACCACGTTCCAGGGAGGGACTTTTGCTCCCTCAACCCTTGATTACTCTCTTCCCTCTCCATCAACATCGGCTATCCTTGAAGATATACAAGTTGTCCAGGGTTATGCGAAACCTAACCCTTTCTCCAACACTTACAACATTGGTTGGCGTAACCACCCCAATTTTGGTTGGACAAACCAAAAACCACCGCAATTTCAAAACCAGCCCAGGACAAACCAGCAGCCACACTTGCCCCCTATCAGCAAGGACCACCAGTTAGACCCGAATATAATCAGAATAGGGAGGCCCCTCCCCCACAAATGGACACCCTAATAAAGATGATGGCTGACATGAACCAGAAACATCAGGAGGAAATGGCCTTGGTAAAGGGACAGTTAAGCCAACTCTTGGACTGTAAACAACAAGGATCCCTACCTTCCCAGACGCAATCGAACCCGCAAAACATAATTAACAGAGGCCCTAATTCGCAAGGGTTCCAAGGCAATCCTGGGCAGGCTCACATGGTCCAGCCAGCCCCGCAAACACCCCCTGGGCTTGGTGCTTCTTCATCCTCGTCTTCTCAAGGATCAACCCATGACCCCAATGCCTCTGCGAATGCGGAGACCTTGAGAAGCGACACCAAAACCCAGGATCACAAATGGCTGACTCTCCCCGAGACTTCAACCGCTGAAATACCTGACTCAGAAGAGGCACCAACCAAGGACCCAAAAATAGACCCGATCCACATTCAGACACCCTACCCTGAGGCCTTGGAAACAATCAAGAAAAAGAAGAATGTGTGGAAACTGAGGAGCTTTTGGAAATATTTAAGCAAGTACAGATTAATATTCCGCTCCTCGAAGCCGTCAAGCACATCCCGGCTTACGCCAAGTTTTTAAAGGATGCCTATACACCCAAACGTAAGCCAAGACCTCAAGCACCTAGGAAGGTTGTGCTCTTCGAACAAGCAAGTTCTGTAATATCAAGCAACCTTCCGCTCAAGCAAACTAACCCAGGAGCGCCCTTGATTTCCTGCAATATCGAGGACATGACATTTGATAGAGCGCTCCTGGACTTAGGTGCTTCTATCAATCTGATTCCAACAACCCTGTACCACCAATTTGGTTTTGGAGAGTTGACACCAACACCTGTCACCATCCAGCTAGCTGATAGATCTGTGAAAACCCCGAAGGGGGTTGTCGAGACGTGATTGTACGGGTCAAGGACTTCTATTTCCCATCGACTTCTTGGTTCTCGACATGGAAGTTCCTGAAAAATTACAGAACGCACCATTAATCTTAGGCAGTCCTTTCTTAGCTACGGCTAAGGCAAACATTGATTGTGACACAGGATGTATGGAAATCGCCTTCGGGGATAGGAAAATGCAATTGGATATCTTCCGGGCGACAAAGTCTTTTGATTGTGATTGCATTGAGGAACACGATCCCATGGAAACCCTGATCGAGGAATGCCTCACCTTTAGTTCTGTCTCAGACCACCAAACCCGTAATGACTGTTCTGACCTGTCACCATCACTACCCGTGGACCTCTGTAAGGCTGATTACCATCACACAACACCATTTGAGGAGGTTCATGTTGATCAACTCTCACCTTTTCCCTTTCCATCAATTGTGGTTCCACCCGCACCTGAACTTAAGCCATTGCCCAAGAATCTCAAGTATTTCTTCCTGGGACCTGACCAGACCTTCCCGGTGACTATTAATTCTCATCTAACCAAGGATCAGGAACTCAGGTTGACCGCGACCCTTTCAAAACATCGGGCTACCATTGGTTGGACCATTTCTGACTTAAAAGGAATTAGCCCCACCTATTGCACCCATAAGATTTACCTGGAAGACGGGCACGACCCTCCCGCTAGATGTAGAGACATTTAAATCCAAACATTCGGGAGGTCGTAAAGAAAGAAATTATCAAGTGGCTTGACGTCGTCATCATCTATCCTATCTCCGATAGCCCCTGGGTGAGCCCCACTCAAGTGGTTCCAAAGAAAGCTGGGCTCACCGTTGTCACCAATGATCATGGCGAATCCATCCCTACCCGCACCACCACCGCATGGCGGGTGTGTATTGATTATAGGAAGCTCAATGAAGCCACTAAGAAGGATCATTTCCCCTTGCCATTCATTGACCAAATCCTTGAAACTTTGGCAGGGCAAAAGTATTTTTGCTTCCTGGATGGATATTCAGGATATAACCAAGTCGCAATTGTTCCAGAGGATCAAGAAAAAACCACATTCACTTGCCCATACGGCACATTTCCATTCCGTCGAATGCCGTTTGGGTTATGCAACACACCTGCTACCTTCCAGCGTTGCATGCTAGCCATTTTTTTAGAAATGGTGGGTGAATACTTAGAGGTCTTTATGGATGATTTCTCTGTATTCGGGAATTCATTTGACCATTGTCTGAGCAACTTGGAGAAAATCCTGAAACAATGTATCGAGGTTAATCTGGTGTTAAGTTGGGAAAAGAGCCATTTTATGGTTCAAGAAGGAATTGTCCTCGGTCACATCGTATCACATAGGGGCATCGAGGTAGATCGGGCTAAGGTTGATTTGATTTCCAAACTTCCTCCACCTAGATCGATCCGACAGATTCGCTCATTTCTAGGACACATTGGCTTCTACCGAAGGTTCATTAAAGACTTTTCCAAGTTTTCCAAACCCTTGACCGACCTTCTAGCCAACGATGCCATATTCCACATGTCTTTTGATTGCATCCAGGCTTGTCACACCCTCCGGGACTTATCTCCATAGCACCTGTGCTTCAGCCCCCGAACTAGACCCAGGACTTTGAGATTATGTGTGATGCATCAGATTTTGTCATAGGCGTTGTCCTGGGACAAAGGCAAGACAAGAAGCCCGTGGTGATCTACTACGCGAGCAAAACGTTGGATGAGGCCCAACGAAATTATACGGTCACAGAGAAAGAGTTGCTCGCTGTAGTCTTTGGACTAGAAAAGTTCCGATCGTACTTGCTGGGATCCCACATGACTATTTACACTGACCATTCAGCCATCCGGCACCTGTTGGCCAAGAAGGACACAAAGCCCAGGCTCATCAGATGGATTCTGCTTTTGTAGGAATTTGACCTGGAAATCTGTGACAAGGCCGGATCAAAGAATGTGGTGGCTGACCACTTGTCTAGACTTCATCCAGGCCACATTGGACCCCCCCTACCTCTATCTGACACCTTCCCCGATGAACACATTCTGGCTGTGCAAGACAAGAGACTGCCGTGGTATGCTGACTACGTCAACTACCTAGTTGTAGGACAAACCCCGCACAGCTGGTCCATACAGCAATGGGACAGGTTCTTGGCTGAGGCCAAGCACTATTTCTGGGATGATCCCATGCTGTTTTGCCTCTGTGCTGACCAGATCATCAGGACGTGTATCCCCGAGAACGAAGTTCAGAGTGCTTTCCTTCTATCATGACTGGGCTTGTGGTGGCCACTTCTCTGGAAAGAAAATGGCTGCAAAGGTTCTACAGTCTGGATTTTACTGGTCATCCCTATTTAAGGATGCACACAACTTTGCCAAGACTTGCTCACGCTACCAAACGATGGGGGCCATGACCAAGAAAGATATGATGCCCCTCCAGCCCATTTTGATTGTCGAAATCTTCGACGTTTGGGGTATCGATTTTATGGGCCCCTTTCCACCATCCAATGGCTTCGAGTACATCCTAGTCTCAGTAGACTATGTTTCTAAATGGATTGAAGCTGTTGCCACCCGCCGATGCGATCACGGGACTGTCATGGACTTTGTTAAGCAGACCATCTTTTCCCGGTTTGGAATACCCAAGGCCATGATCAGTGATGGTGGAAGCCATTTTATCCATTCCCAATTCCGTGCCCTACTTAGAAAATACGGGGTAAACCACCGCATTGCTACCCTGTATCATCCGCAAATAAATGTGTAGACCGAGGTCTCAAATAGACAAATCAAGAATATTTTACAGAAGACTGTGAGACCTGACAGGAAAGACTGGTCCACACGACTAGATGATGCCCTGTGGGCATACAGGACCACTTTCAAGACCCCGATAGGCATGTCGCCTTATCGCCTGGTCTTTGGCAAAGCCTGCCATCTTCCTGTTGAATTGGAACACTGGGCTTACTGGGCTGTTAAGCAATGTAACATGGATTCTCAGTTAGCCGGTGCACAGAGGATGCTCCAATTATCTGAGCTTGAAGAAATTCATCGGGACGCTTTTGAAAATAGTCGGCTATGTAAGGAGAAAATAAAAGCCGTCCACGACCGACTCATTCATGGAAAAACCTTTGAGCCTAACCAGCAAGTCTGGCTATTTGACACCCGCCTAAAACTCTTCCCGGGGAAACTCAGGTCTAAATGGACAGGACCATTTCGGGTGGTTAAGCCTTACTCTAATGGGGCAGTTGAAATCACTGATCCTAACACTGGGCACACTTTTACAGTTAATGGTCAGAGATTGAAGCACTTCCTGGCCCAGGTTCCCCCAAAGGAGAGTGTCACCCTTGTTGAGGGATGACACGAAGCACCGCCTAGCTGGAGGCGTTAAACTCAGCGCTTCTTGGGAGGAAACCCAGAGGGTCAGACTGATTCAGTATTTTACGTCACTCAGGTACTATCTTTTTGAACCCCTATGCATCCATGTATTTTCCAATGAGGACATTGTCCAACTTAAGCATGGGGGAGTGGTAAAGTGCACGATCCTGAGCTCATTTAATCAGTTTAAATAAAAAAAAATTGAAGTTAGGAAGAAACTTAGGCATTAGAAACTTTTCAATAGTAGGAAATAATACAAAAAGAACTTAAACACTTAGACTTTTCAGGCCTTCAGGCTTAATCAGCCCTGGTGTCCGTTAAAATAAGGATTTAGCTTTGAATCCTTGCAAGCTTAAACTATTCTAATCCACCTACTAAATAAGGTAATAAGTATACGCCTTATCAACTCACCCTCTAACTCAGAAAAACTTTGAGTCTAAGCATCTGTACACATTTTTGCACAGACTCACTCCTCGGAGATTTTGACAGAAATTGGGTAGCTAATGAACTCTCTAGGGTGGTATGGCTGGCATGTTGTCGTGGGTAACAGCCCATTGGCAGGTTGTCCAGAACCTAGCCACGGGACCATTTCTTCTTCATTGCCTCTAGGTACATTTGAGATCAGGGAAGCCACCTACGAAAAAAAAAGGGGGGAGAAGAAAAGAAAACAAATAAACCACACTTCACCGCACGAGTGTGGCTGGCAAGTGATCGTGGGTAATAGCCCATTGGTTGGTTGTCCAGAGCCCAGCTCAATAATTGCACAAAAAGAATAAAAACACTTAAGGAAGAAGCGGGGAAGTAGTACAAGTCGGGGAGATATACATTGGAAAAATCCTTGTGTTGACCCCAATTAAAGCAAACGTAGGGAGAAAGCTACCAATCGAATAAATACATCTTCAGGCAAATATATTTCCTCTTTCGGTCACCTAGGGGCATAGAAACCCGAAGTCTGTCTGAATTATCGTTGAGTGAGTCTATCACAATCTTCACACCAAGATGCTTAGCACTTAGGGTTTTGACTGAGTTTTGGGTGGGTTGGGTAGCCGTAAAAAGTTACCAACCCACGCTGAATTTCGAAAAAATTCTAAAATATATATATACATATGTAGAGTTATATACATTAAAGCAAGGATTCGGCAATTCGTATTTTGGCAGACACCCGGACACTACTTAGTCTTTGTAGATTAAGATCTTAGTATATTTTCTCCTATTGACAAGTGACAAAATGTCTAAGCAATTACTTCTTAAATTCTAAAAGAAAATAAAGGCTAGAATAAACCTTGCTAGGGACTAGCAAGGAGTAAGCATGGGGGTATGATAACATTGCATATGGGGGTGATAATTCTGTTAAATAGGGCCCATCTTAAGAATAAAAGGCACAACATAAGTAGAATGGGAGCATTGCATGCGTCATATACCAAGATTGCTTATAAAACTATATTAATGGCCATTTGTGTAAGCACTTGTCAAAGCAGGCCTCAGATGAGCAATTGGACCGCACGGATGGATTCAGAACAACGAACGGAGTCCAACGGACTCAGAAAAGGCTAAATCTAACATCCGAAGCTCCTGTAATGGGCCTAAGAAGTTCTGACCGTTGATCTGATGATCAATGACCCTCATTGCGCCACGTGGTGCCCGCTCACCGTACGCCACTTCCACCTTTAGCTAGAGATCAAATCTCGGCCATCGATCTTCAATTGGACGGCCGAGAACTGCGTGCACGCCCGCGGTCGTCGTGACAAAGCAGCGAGCATGGCGCAGCGGTTAACGCGCACACCCACACGCACGCGATGCGGGTTTGAGTCGTGTGGTGCGGGAAATTAAAGGCAGCAAGGCGCGCGGCAAAATTGGGCCACCCGGTCAGCAGCGGGTGCCCGAGATAGCGCGACGTGGCGTGCCCTCATGCAGCGAGCTTCCATGCAGGCATGCACGCCGACCGACAACGCCCGCACGCATGCGCGCCCAAGGCACGATCCGAGTGCGCCCGAGGGAGGATCTCAGACGTCCGATCTTTGATCGGACGGCTCTCATGCAGCGGCCACGGATTGGGCTCAAAGAAGAACGACGCAGTAATGCGACCGGAGGGATGGGGGCTTCACCGACGCTTTTGGAAGGGTTTTAGCGACGTCTGTTAGCGACGTCTCAGACATCGCTAAAACCCCTTCCTCTTTTAGAAAGCCCTTCTCCCTATTTAAACCCCCTCCAACCACTCATTCAAGGCATTCACTTCCCTTGCAACTACTCTACCCCTCTCTTAGCTAACTTTAGGCCCTCTTGTAAGCGTCGGAGACGACGAGCCACCGACAGAGCCTTCTCCACCACCGTGGCTGCCTCATCGCTCTCCCTCTCTCTCTCTCTTCCTCTCTTTTAAGCTTTCCTTTACTTATGTTTAAGCATGTATCTAATGTTGTAATCTGTGAACTAAAGCTGCATGATTAATGAAGTTATTTTCCACTCAGTTGTTTACTTTATTTCCTATCCAAATTGCATGTTAAAGAAAGAAACGACTCTAACCCTAATCTCTCTCTCTATATCTCTCTCTCTTGCTTTTCAACCGCACCTTTTCGCAAGCAAAACTCCACGATTTCCGTGACAACAAGTGATAAGCAAAATCCGATTTTCACGCCTCCCTGTGACCAACACTCGGACTCACCTCTGTTTCCTTACTTTAAAACCGACGTTGCAAGTGCGACTATAACAACACTTCTTAACACACACACACGAGCGCATGTCACTTCTCGATATCGTTTAGATTCTTCTGAGTATCTCAGAAGTAGGATCGAGGGTCTATCCCGACTCCTCCTCGGAGGTATCCAACCATGAAGTCTAGCTAGGGTTCAAGTTCCCTTCCAAGAGGAGCCATCGCATTGGTTGATTTCGACTTCTCCTTTCTAGTGCCTAGGTCCACATGGTGCTACCCTTGATCTTGGCAAATTATGCTCAACATTCACTTGCCCAGATCGTCCTTCACAGCCGAGCCTATTCTGTTAGGAATAATGGCACGTATCTCCAAGTAGCAGGGGTCTAGGCAGGCAACCACTACCTCTTGTATGCTCAGGTCCTTTCTCTTACTTGGCCACCCCTTGGGTGGGTAGGCAACACTATTGTGGCCTACCAGTCACTTAATGTGTGCCATAGGCCACATGGATCATCTAGGGTCCACCTGTTGGTCCCATACTCTTACGCTCGTGTATACATTGTTGTGAGCTTCGCGAGGCTTGAGGCATCGTTTAGCGACAATATACCATTGGCTTACTGAATCCGCACATATAAATGTTCTAAAATCATGCACAATAGGAGCTTCTCAAATTTCTCCTTAAGGATAAAAATAAAATTTTGGTGAATTAATACGAGCCCATGTTCAATCGTAGTTTTAGTTCCATATTTACCCCTATTTGTACTACACATTTAGATTCGCAGTTGCTGAAGAATACTTGCAAGAACTTCACTAATTAGAGTATCTCTAGCGTACGAGAAATTGCCGAAATCATTTACCGTTCGTACTTCGAAGCAATTACTTAGCGAGAAAACACAACAACAAAAAGAATAAAATGATGTGATTTGAGCTTCAAACCATGAGTAGTGGCAAGTGCGCTTTCTCTCCTTCTCATGGGCTCGAACTTACACGTGGGTATGAACTTACACCCATGCGTAGCTGTGGAACCATGCCGTGGGGATGCTAACTAGATCTACTTCCAGCTTGACTCTGCATTTCTTTAGGTTCAACTCATGAACCTAACTCTACTTGATTCACGTACACACAAATGTTCATATATTTACATGTATACATATATGTATATACATATAAGCATGCATGTATATACATATATATGTATTTATCTTGGACAAATAACCTGACCAAGATCTCACATACGTAGCCTAATTTATTGCAATAGAAATAAACAAAATACACACTGAGGGGAAAAAAGGACCTGCCCTACCTTCCCTATGATCTTCACACTCATTTCCCGCTAGACACTGCGCTGACCCTAGCCGTCAATTTCCTATGACCACAGCCCACTTCCATATACAAGTATGTACCATCTTTGGTGGACAAAAGGAAGAGGAAAGCAAAAAAAAAGGCAAGAGTGGGGGAGTAACCATACCAACCATGTTCGCCACGCTCCTGACCGCGGCTGATCGTGCTTCAAATTCATGCGAGGGCCGCACAGTAGAGGGGAGGAGGCAGATGGTAAGGCACGAACAATCACTGCTGCCTTTGCCCTCAAGGGCTGAAATGTAGGCAAGGGTAGCAACCCTAGGTCTTGCATGTGCATGCAAGAAATGGCATTGAGGAGGTGGTGGCGATGTGTTGGTGGTGGCGACGACCCTAAGGAGAGGGGCTGTGAGAGGCTTGGTGGCTAGGGGCAAGTACGAGTGTAGGAGGGAGGAGGAGATCACTGGGAAGGGGGGGGGGGAAGAAGAAGAAGGGATTCTTGTAAGAGATTGTGCCACCCTTTCTCAAGTGGTATGATAGTGGATTGACTAGAGTTGTCTAGTCGGAAAAATCCTAGCTGGGAGGCTTAGGTAGTGGTTTTTACCCGAGAGGGTTTCCACTATAAATTCAGGTGTCATCTGTGCATGCTCTTTGTGACTTGAATATATTCCATTATTTTTTCAATTATCAAGCGATACTATTCACACCTCCCCTCTAGTATACTTCTTAGATTCGCAGGACCTTCACTTGGTATCAGAGCCTAACCTGTCCAGAAGATGTCAAAGTCCTCTATTGACTTGTATGTTGAGGGGTAGTTTGTTGTTCGACCTCCATTGTTTGATGTAATAACTATGGTTATTGGAAGACCAAAACCAACTATGATCTTTCTTGAGTCAATGGACTACGAGGTATGGGATGTCATTGCTTCCAAATACACACGTCTAGAAATCAAAGGAGTGGTGGTGTCTCTAGTTCAAAAAAAGATGCCAACACATAATGCAAAGGCTATGAACATGATATTCTGTGAACTCTCAAAGGTGGAGTTCAATCGTGTATTGACTTGCCAAACTATTTACGAGATATTGAGCATCTTGGAAGTCACCCATGTAGGTACCTTCAAGGTAAAGGAAACTTGAGTAAATTTGCTAACACAAAAGTATGTTATTTAGGATGAAGAAAGGAGAATCCATCAAGGAGATGTTTACAAGGTTTATGGGCATTGTAAACTCCCTACGGAACTTGGACCAAGAAATCAAGAATGAAGCCCTGGTAAGGAAAATTCTCCAATCTCTCACCAATGATTGGGAGACAAAGAACACTGCCATCTAGGAATCCAAAGATCTATCTACCTTAATACTAGATGATCTTGTTGGTAGTCTTGGCATATGAAATCCAACTTCAACACATGAAGGAGAATGAAAATGAAGGAACTAAGAAGAAGATTGTAGCACTTGAAGACAATGATCAATTAGAGGAGACCTCAAGTGAAGATGAAGAAGACGACATTGCTCTCCTCTCAAGAAAGTTCAGAAAGTTCCTAAAAAACAAAAGGAATTGGAGTAAGAAGAAGGGAGGCTCCAAGGAAGACACCATCATCTGCTACAACTGTAAGAGAAAGGGACACATCTGAAATGATTGTTCACTCCTTAGAAAGGAGACAAAAAGGAAGAAGAAATTCCCAAGGAAGGATGGAAAGAAGAAAGCACTTCAAGTAACCTGGCATGAGTCTGACTCAAGCTCAGAAGAAGAAAAAACCTCCATTGAAGACGCTCTTCTAGGACTCATGACTCTAGAAGATGAGGTAACATCTTTTCTCCTAATGAATTATTAGAAGCCTTTTTTGAAATGCATGGTGTAGCCAAATCTCTTAAGATAGAAAATAAAAATTTAGTAAAACCTATAGAAGAAGAAAAAACACTAAAATATATGTTTGCATCACAAAATAAGGAACTATCTCTTGAGATCACATCACTTAGACCACATATAAATGACCTAAAGCTAGATATTGATAAGCTAAATGAAAGTTATGCTAATCTTATAGATGATTTAGCAAACTTTACAAAAGGAAGTCTTAATTTGCATAAATTACTAGGAACACAAACCCATACCACCACAAAATTTGGGTTAGGATACATACCTAAAAATGATCATGAAGCATCTAGTTTAAATCAAAAGGAAGAGAATGGTAGCTTGCCTAAACAACTAGCAGCTAACAAACATGGACCTAAGTGAAAATGGGTACCAAAAGCACTCTAAATCTTATTTTGTAGGTCAAGTAGATTATAAAAGGTGGACTTATCGTGAATCAAATGGAAGCTTGAAGCCAATATATAGATCCCATGATCCAAGACCTCATAGATATAAACAAATGACAGGATCAAGAAGAAAAGAAGTGGATCATGGACAACAGGTGCTCCAATCACATGACTGGAGAAGAAGGCCGATTTTTGCAACTCAATCACTAGGAAGGTAGTATAGTTACATTTGGGAACAATCACAAGGGCCATATTATTGGTACTGGCCAAATTGGTAACTCTTATGCTTTTTTTGATAATGTATATTTAGTTAAAGAACTAAACATAATTTGCTTAGTGTAAGTCAAATATATGATAAAGGTTATAAAATTACTTTCAACTCAACTAGTTTTAAAATAAGAGACAAAGAAACCAAACAAATTCTCCTTAAAGGTCACAAGCATAAAAACATTTATATTGTCAACTTCGACAAATGTGACCGCTTTGAATGTCTTGTCGCATTTGACGATGAGGCAATTCTCTGGCGCAAACGACTAGGTCATGTTCACATGAAGAATATTAGCAGACTTGTGAAACATGATCTCGTCAAAGGCCTGCTAAAAATTAATTTCAAGAAAAGCAAAGTTTGCGATTCATGTGAAATTGGTTAACAAACTAAAAACTCATTTAAACCAAAAAGTACTTCTCGACCCCTGGAATTATTTCACTTAGACTTATCCGGACGAACTAAATCTGAATGCTTAAGTGGGTATAGATATTGTCTTGTCATAATCAATGATTTCTCAAGATTTACCTGGGTATCTTTCTTAAAAGTAAGGATCTGATTATTGATTTTCTAGTAAACTCATAAGATTACAAAATGAGAAAGGACTGGAAGTCATTAGGATTAGAAGTGATCATGGTGGAGAATTTGAGAATCAATCTTTTTTTGAATTTTATGATCAATATGGGATAAAACATGAATTTGCTTTTTGTAGAGTTGCACCTCAAAATAGAGTTGTTGAAAGGAAAAATAGGATCTTGCAAGAGTGTACTTGCACAATGTTGTGCGAGTCAAAGTTGCCTCGATATTTTTGGGCTGAGGGTGTAAACAATGCTTGCTATATCCAAAATAGATCCCTGATTAGACCTATCCTAAACAAAATACCCTTTAAACTCTATCATGGGAGAACACCTATAATTTCCTATTTCAAGATATTCGTATGTAAATGTTTTATACTAAACACAAGGGATGACCTTGATAAATTTGATGCTAATAGCTCCGAAGGAATCTTAGGTTACTCAACTAGAAGTAAGGCCTATAGAGTGTTTAACAAGAAGAATTCTGTTGTTGAGAAAACTCTACATGTATCTTTCAATGAGACTCTAGCTCAACCACACTCTTCTCAAAGTGATTATGATGACCATATAGGAGATCCTTCAAACATACTAGAAGAAAACATATTCGATGAACTACCAAAAAATGTGTCTTATATGAAGGATCGCCCAAAAGAATTTGCAATAGGAGACCTATCCAAAGGAGTTCAAACTAGATCTTCAGCCAACACCTTAGCCTTTCCAGCTTTTGTTTCCCAACTAGAACCTAAAATTGATAAGGATGATTTTTCTGATGATTATTGGATTATTGCAATGGAAGATGAATTGAATTTATTTGAAAGAAATCAAGTATAGGAAGTTGTTCCAAAACTTGACTCTCAGACTATCATAGGAACCAAATAGGTTTTCAAGAGTAAGCTGAATGTATCAAGAGAAGTAGTTAGCAAAAAAACTAGACTTTTGGCTCAAGGGTATAATCAAGAAGAAGGAATTGATTTTGATGAAGCATATGCACCTGTAGCTTGCTTGGAATCCATTAGAATGTTGTTAGCCTTTGTCGTCCACATGGAGTTTAAACTATTTTAGATGAACATCAAAAGTGCATTTCTAAATGGATTTCTCAAGAAGGAAGTCTATATTAAGCAACCTCCAGGCTTTGAAGATGTGAACCATTCAGAAGAAATCCATTGTTTCCTTCTCCATTAAAATTTTCATTCAAATGCCGTTGCCACTTCCTCATTTTTTTGATTTTATTAATTAAATATTGTGGCTAGTTTATGCAAATAACCTCCCTCTTTCTCGTAAATGCTATTTCAGCATTAGTTCTTATTGTTTGCTTAATTTGAAACCGATTTTGATTCGATTTCTTGATGAGATTAATCGTGAACATTTGTTTTTAAGCCATGCGAGTTTAGATAGGCCTATTCCTCCCTGTGGAGACGATCTGCTCTTCTTGAGTGGTTTATTTTACTTTATGTTGATTGAGAGTTTTCCACCACATAATATACAACGAAATTATCATTTTATTGCGATTATCTTGTTTAAGTGAAAACATCTCGATCAAATGGCATCGTTGCTGGGGAGGCAATGGGCCTGTTAAACTTGCATTCATTCATTTATTTGTTCATACATTATTTTTGTTTGAGGAATATTTCACTTTGATCTTTTTGGTGCGAGGTATGCATTTCTCCTACATCTTGCCACATAAGCCTCAGAGATTAGGTGACACTGGACGTCGCTAGTGAGCCACACATTTGGGAGAAGGAGCACCATAGCCGCCATGCTCACAATTGAGGTGGACCTTGAGCCACGATTCGGAGAACATTTTGAGGGAGTTGCAATCGTCATCTCCATTCTGAGTAAATAGAATTTAGGTTTTAGAACTTTATTTTTCTTTATTTATTTTCTTGCACATTCATTTGGTTTCAAACCCTTGTTCTGGGGTATATTCGAGGGGTTTGTTCCCTGCCATTGTTTTAGGCCCCTATGCAGGTAATTTTTTGGGAGTCTGTTCCTATTTCTTTAGACTTAGGTTTTTATTTTCTTTCGTGGATTGATTTTATTTTCCATTGTTCGTGCATAAGTAGGTAAAAAAAAAATACACGAACTGCCTGCTAGAAGTTGCATGCCCTAGGATAGCCATTTAGGTGTGAATGAGCAGCCTTTAGATTTATTTTTCTTACATTTGCATGCATCTCATTGAAGATTACAGAGGCAAGGTACGTTCTCTTTTACTTTTCATCTATATATTGTTCATTCATTTGCATTTGGATTTAAAGACAAGACCACTTAAATTATTTTGAAAGAATTAACAAGTGGTCACATTTTCTTAAAAAGGACTAATTAAAGGAGGAACACATTAAAACCCAAGGAATTAATTTGAGACATTGTGCTATGGTTCAAAGTTCAAAATTTTTTCTGGTGAATGCACACGTGTATGAAATTTTTGCACTGAGGCACTCATTCTAGACACTCCTAGGTTGGAACCTCTAGGAAAGAGCCTCTTATTGCTGGACACTGAGGTGACCCAAACTATCATCCAAAAGTGAGGTTTCCTCCAAACCTTGCAAATTGAGGGTAGTTAAGAAGCACCGCGAAAGCAATGCTTCAAAGGAAGGGCTTGACCCGACTTGCATCCCTCTTTGCCATGTTTGGAGGTGACTAAACTTCTTGGTCTTTAGGGAGGATCTCTAAAGTTCCAGTTAGGTCTTTATTAAGGAATTTTGTAGGTCGACAATAGGTGCAATTAATTGATTGGGCAATTTGTATTGTCCCTTACAATTGGACTTAAATCTCAAAAGCCTTAATTGATTAAAGACCTAAAAAGTCCCTCTAACTTGTGCTTGTTTGTGTTTGGTAGTGCATGTTAGGGTGGCATTCCCTTAGGAGAAAGTTAGAGTATATAGCTGAGCCTGAAAGAATCCTAAGAAGAAATCACCCTAGGGAAGAAATGGCCGGTCAAAGGAGCCTCAAGGAATATTTCATTCCGACCAATCACCCTGGCCCTACACTATGTAGACCTGGAGGGGATAATCCCTATGAGATCAAACAGAGTACCATATCCTTGATGCCCTCCTTTTATGGTACTACTAGGGAAGACCCCTGCAAGCATATAGAGGAATTCATTGAGGTCTGTTCCACGGTGAAGTTGTAGGGCACTACTGATGATGCCCAAATGCGAACCCTCTTTCCTTTCTCCCTCAAGGACAAGGCCAAGTATTGGTATCATACCCTAGATGGTATTAACACTTGGGATGCCTTGAAGGAGTTTATGAAGTACTTCCCCATGAGAAAAAACCAATCACTTTAGGAGGGAAATTATGAGTTTTGCTCAAAAGGATGGGGAAGCTTTTCATGATGTGTGGGAGTGCTTTAATGACCTTTTGAGACTTTGCCTGCATCACCAGGTGCCCAAGTGGCAGCTAGTTGAAAGGTTCTACATCAAACTTAGTGATTCGCACAAGCAGGCTGTGGATGGTGCCTGTGTAGGAACCTTTCTATCTAAGACTGAGGACGATGCTTGGAACCTTTTCAATACATTAAGTGAGAATTCTATTCACTTGAATTCTACCTACTCGGATAGAAAACTCACTCTCATGAAAAGAAAGTTGGAGGCAAATGAGGCTAGGGATACCCAGAATTTAGCCTACCAGATCTAATTGCTGAATCAAAATATGGAAAGGCTTATGTCGAGCCCTGGCCAATTCATGCCTAGTACCTCCACGTCCCAAGCTTCAGAATGTTCCATTTGTCAAGGCAATACACATGCCACTGTTGATTGCCATTTGGCTTCTCAATTCCCTGAACTTGTGCAAGCGGACCTGAATACCGCCCAAGGGTTTTGTCCCAAACCTCATAATAACCCTTTTTCCGACACTTATAACGAAGGTTGGAGGAACCACCCCAATTTTTCATGGAGACAGGGGAATGTCTCCAATTCAGGGAATTACAAACCCCAACCCATTCAGACTCAACAGTATAATCAACCTCCTAACCTCTCCCAACCACCCGAGACCTTCGAGATGGATGAGCTCAAGGCTATGTTGAAGGCCATGTAGGAAAATCAAAGCATGATCATCCAATCTCATGACAAGGCAATCAATGAGATGAAATCCCAAATTGGATGCCTTGTCGATGCTGTAAGAAAAGGGAGACTGGGAAGCTTCCCAGTTCATCTGAGGAGAACCATAACGGGAAAGGGATTGCCTTTTGGGAGCATGCCCAAGCAGTGACTATTCTGAGGAGTGGGAAAGAAATTTCCAAACCTGATGCTCCTATAGTCCTACCTTCTGAAAACCCATCCACCCTGACATTGGCTCCCACCGAAGAAGAGGTGCCCAACTCTCCTCTGCTTGAAATCACCTCACCGGAAGAGGTTGTCCCGTTCCACCACTTACTCGGCATGATAACCCTTCCACCCAGAGACTGAGAGTGCCCTTTCCAGAGAGCTTATCCACCTCTAGGCAGACTTCCACTGGCTCATCTGGAGCCAAAGATAGGATGGATGAAATCATGGAGGCTTTCAAATAAGTACAGATAAACCTGCCCTTGCATGAAGCTATCAGGAAGATTCCATCCTATGCTTGCTTTCTGAAGGACCTGTGCACGAAAAAGTGGCAATCTAGGAAACAGGTCCAATCAAAAGTTGTCTTACCTAATTCCATTAGCTCAATAGTTCAACATGGCACACCCTCGAAACTTAAGGACCTAGGAGCCTCGTACATCTCGGTGATCATTAGTGACCTACATATGATGAAGCTCTACTTTATCTGGGTGCAGGGGTGAACATCCTTTTGAGCTACGTGTATGAACAACTTGGAGGAGGCAATCTGAAGCCTAGCCCGGTAATCCTCCCAGTTGTAGATCAATCACTTAAGACACCCCAGGGAATTTTGGAAGATGTCCTCATGAGAGTGGACTTCTTCCCCTTAGACCTTTGACCCTACCAACAAGCTAACCAAGCCCTCCATCATTTTAGACCTCCCCTTCCCTACAACTTCACATGCTTCAATTAATTGCAATACTGGGGCATTAAAAATGGGCTTTGGAAATAGGAAAATCCAACTTAATGTGTTTTATGCTTATAAACAAGCTGGGCTTGAGGATTGTTCCCAAGTTGAGGTAGTTGATGACCTGATTGAAGAGACAACCCCTGCAATTTTATGTGATGACCCCCTTTAGCATGTCATGCTAAACGAGCATTCCCATCTCTTGGAGGAATGTGAAGGGGATATACTAGAACTTTAAGAGTTGCTTGGTGTTTCTGCTGAGTCTCTTTCCCCATCATCTCTACCTAAGGTAGATCTGCTACCTAAAATGGGGACATCTATTATGAAACCCTCAACCATACAAGACCCTGACCTTGAGCTGAAACCCCTCCTAGACACTCTCAAGTACATCTTCCTGGGTGCAAATGATAATGTTGAATGTCGGGTTGTGATGAGAACCTCATCATGAGCCATAACTAGCTCATTTTGACCTAATACAAAGGATAAAAGCTCCTACATATCTCAAGGAAAGGCTTAACTCAGAGAATTCTGAGTTTGAGAAGAAAACAAGTCATAAGGGGTAAAACTGCAATTTTACCAGTATAATCTGCATACAGGGTAATTCAGGGCCCAAACATAGGTCAAAGCAGCTTAATAAGAATAAAAGTGGGATGAGATGATCTAGCAAGGGCTACAGCACTTCCAAGAAACCAAATGATAATCTGTAACCCTAAAACAACCCACTTCAATTCACAAGGTTCGAGGCAAAGTAAAAATAGAATAAACCCTCTAAAATTCATAGAAAAATAATCTCTAGGGTTTAGAACCTTCAATTTGGCCTTTAGAACCCATTTTGACCTACATTGAGAACCATGCCCAATTAATAACTTAATTTGGGTTTTTGCGCAAATTGACCGGTCAAACAAGGTTTAATATGAAAATGAAATTCACCATCAGATTCCTTAGGTCCTAATTAGTCATGTATAAAAACTTGAGCCTAAGAAGAAACCTCCTTGACCGACTTTACACTTTGGTCCTCATATATTTACTCTTTGGCCCTCAACTTCTGAACCCTCGCATTTTGGCCCCTAACTCTCCTTCGTTCTTTGCAATCAGGTCCCTCCTGCAAAACCTGCCAGCACCATGCTCCGGCGACCTTGCGCGGAGCATGGCGCCGCGCAGGGTGAGGTGGGGGACCTGGCAAGTAAACCGGGGGTGCCCTGCGTCGTCAGCCGTCGCAGGGACACCCCCCTGGTCGTTGCAGCCCACCATACCGGCCGTGCGAACGCACGGACGGTATGGGTTCTTGTTTCCGACCATTCTCCGGCGAGGGAGACACGTCGTCTCCCTCCGCCTTCCTCCCTGTTTGATCCCTATAAATACCCCCCGTTGCTCCACCGACCAGGGCAGCTTGGATCTGACGGAGAAAATCCCCAACTTTCTTCTCCTCTCCCTCCGGCAGACGCCCACCAGCTCCGGCGGTTCTTCCTCCTCCTACTCTTCGCTCTGCCGCAATACCAGCAGCAGAGACTTCTTCCCCTGCTCTTCCCGCGTCGCGCAATACCGGCGCGCGCTGCCTCTGCCCCGTCGTCACCGCCGTCCTCCTTCCCCTGGGCATCTTCTTCTCCGGCGACAGTCGATACGACTGTCGCCCTGTTCCTCCCCCTTCGTCCCTGCAAGTAAGCTAGAGCTACTCCCCTTCTTCTCCTCTTTCTTTCCCCACTTTCAATTTATTCAATTAAGCCCTCGACCGACCCTGACCACCTTCACCCCCTTCGCCTCCGACCACCCTCCGGCGAGCCGCTCCCATCACCTCAGCGACCCACACGGCTCGCCGACCACCGCAGGACCTCCGCCTCCTCACCCTGATCAACCTCCGCCCTGCCACTCCCCCCACATCACCCTCTGCAACCCCACCGAACAGACCCATCCTCCGACCCACAGTCCGACCTAGGGCAGCCCTCGCACGCCGCCCCGCGCCTCGTCACCACCCACACGAGCTTCGCCGCACCCTGGCGAAGCTCCTGACACTCTCTGATTAGGCCGAGAGGCCGTTTTCTTGTGAACAGGCCACCCGACCTCCGCCGCCATTGACGCGCAGGAACTGCTTCCGCCTGCAGCTACAGGCGCGCCACGCTCAGCGCCAAGCCCAGATTCACTCCCAGGCCTTGCGAGGAGTTTGGAAAAACACCAGGTTCGCAGCTAAGGAAGAGAGCTTCGCGTGACACCGCCATCTCCTGCTGAATTCCTCGCTGCGGGCGCGCAATTGAGGTGGGCCATTTAGTCCCACCTCGGAAACGCCTGAAGAGCCGCAGCGACATAAGATGCAAAAGTGCTGAAGGCTTACTGCCTCAGCACACGGGGTGAGGTCCCCTTACACTCGCCCGGTTACCCGGTCTCGTCCGCGCTCACGCCCCGCGGACCTGACCCGACCCGACTTAGACTGACCTGCACTCCTCGCCCACCATGCACGCCGGTGGGCCTGGACCCGGGCGTGACCCGAACCCGATTACCCGGCAGCTCTGGGAGAGCTTTCCCAAGAGTGGTTTCAGAGAGAAAGAGAGACGCGGGGGGGGGAGGGTAGAGTAGGTTTTGCCTCTGACGAAAAACTCTGAAGTGTGCAGGCACAGGCGAAGAAGAAGACCCGCGGAAGAAGAAGGAGCTGCACTGTAGCAAATGCATAGTTAAGTCGTCTAAGCACCGGGTCAGAGACGGAAGGTCAGCAGCCAGAGCAGGAAAGAAGGCAGGCTGAAGAAGAAAGAAGAGGAAGGGCCAAAGCAAAGAAAAAAAAGAGAAGGAGACAGGAAGGAGAAAGAAAGAAAAGAAGAGCAACGGCCCAAGCAGAAGAAGAAGAAAGGAAGACTTAGTAGCTGAAGGCAGAAGCTCTGCAGCCATAAAGAAGAAAAGGGAAAAGAGAAAGGGTCACCACAATTGCAGAAAAAGAAGAAGAGAGGCCAAGACAGAAACCAAGGAAGAAGAAGAAAGAGATCTGCAGAGGCTCTGCAGAACGAAGAAGAAGAAGAAGGAGCTCTGAAGAAAGAAAGAAAGAAGAACATCACGAGGAGAAAACGAAGAGAACAACAAATTCTTTCCCTCTCTCTTTCTTTATTTTGTAAAAGAAACATGTATATCTCTAGAATACAACTTGCTCCCTGAGTTCGACCTCGAGAACTCTTTTATTTTCCGAGTAAAAAATTTTATTTGAAATGTTGGTAATAACCGGCTTTACTACAACGTTATAACAAACTAAGACCCGGTTGAACCAAGCGATTTCATTTTGGCGCCGTTGCCGGGGAGCAACGGCTATTCTAGAGGTAAACATTCCTGTTTCTTTTTAATTTCTGATAATCTCCTCTCTTTTATGCAGCTACAGGAATTCAAGAAGACAAGCAACCACACGACAACCACTCCGAAGACAGGTAAATTTTTCCTCTCACTATTAACCCCTAAACTCTAAAGAGGAAGAAAAGAAAAGTACAAGCAATATAGGGCTAACCTGTCTTCCATACTTAGTAACCATAAAGAGTTGCATGTTTTCAACTCATCACTCCTGCACACTATTAAGGGTATTTAAGGGCTAACACATTCTTGCTTGAGCCCTAATTGCCCAACAAAGAGTTAAATGGACCAAGTAGAGCCAACATAAGGTCAAACATTAGGATTTCTGTAGAGACACACCCCTTAACCAAGAATTGAGGAAATCCAAAAGAGGTGTGCCCAAGCCATTGATTGAAAATAATTAACAAGAAAAATCCTAAACAATTGGCTCTCTCTAAACACTTGAACCCTAAAAAACAAGACCTGAAAGCTCTCAAAGGAAACAAGAGGTAAAGTTGACCCCTTTGGGTCAACCAACCTTAAATTAGGTCACTCTTTGCACTTAAAAAGACTAAAGTTCAAGTGAAACCTTAAGCACCCTGATCTTAAAATTGGTAGACTTAAGAGGTCAAGATCCCCATTCTGGTCTACCTGGAACCGCAGTGACAAGAGAGGTCGGGTGGGGGAAACCCTGTAACCCGTGGGGACGCTCTACCGTGTAGGGGTCTTCGCGGGACTCTCCCTCTCTGGCTGCCCAGGTAATTCTCAGGTGGACGATCTTTCTGATCAAGGGGTCCATCTACCCCGAACCTCTATAGTCACCCAACATTTTTTTTGGGTGTCTTGATTGGGTCCAGCACCTTTTAATCTCATCACATCCTTCAGTATATGCTTGGAAGGAGGTCCTTGAATCCTCCTTTAGGAATTCACTTGCCCTGAGGTTAGGCCTCAGTTCCCTTGTTTATGCAGCACCACCACATTAATCTTTCCTCTGATACTCCCTTCTTCCATCTTGGCACAACACGAGTCTACATCGAAGCCTTTGATTCCACATCTTGATTCCACCACCTAATCCAAATATGCAGCCAAACCACCTAAGACTACCATTCAAGAAACCTGAATATCGGAGATCTATGAAAGATAAAATGATCGAGGATGCCATAAAATTCTATGAAAAAGAAGAAAAAACCTCAACACCAATAGGAGATATTCAGGTTGATGTCCCAACAACCACAGCCTTCATCATAAACTGTGCCCAAATTCTATTGACTGAAATTTCAAAAGGATCAACCCGAGATATGCTCATGACAGGATACATTGAGATGGAAAAATTACACCAATCTGAATACCTTCAATGCTTGACAAATCCTGTACTTTGGGAACAACACCAAGATGCCCTTATGAAACGGGTAGAAATGATGAAATCAGTAGAACAAATTATCAACCAAAAATACCTGTATATACCAGAAACAAAGGATGAGTCATCTTGGAACAGTACTAAGAATCAATCCAGTTTCCCAGACCTCGGGATTGAGGCACAAGGTGGTTGTCGACTCCCAACCCAAATAGAAGATAGCATTAAAATAGGTTGGGAAGTTGCAGGAGAAAACAATGCTGAGCCAACCCTAGGCCATGAATCACCAAGCTTAGAACTCCAAGACTCCTGCAATAACAAGATTAGAATTGAACCTCTGGAGGGTATAAATTCCACCCCTTGTTTTGATAAGGTGACCCTCGAAGGTTATTCGGACTTAGGTTCTAATAATTCTACCCACATCCTAAGCCTAGAACCTAGATCTGAAACTTATTGGGAAGATTTTGAGGCCCTTTATGAGAAAGATCAAATTTTTACAAAATATGATTCCGGGCCTCTATTTAATGAATATCCCTCTCCAACATCCTCAGGAAATCTGATCGATTTCTCAAAAAACATGCCAATTTATGATACAGAAACTGAGGAGTTGGATGAGCAAGGTTTTAATGGGGTCTATCCTACCAGCTTAGAGCTTGAACAGAACATCTTTTTGAGCCCAGAAGTGACATATAGGCTAGAACCCAATCAGGCTGTTGATTCCACATTTGATGATTTTTGCTGTGGTGGAATTCATGATCATGAATCTCATTTTCGCCAACTCTCCGACAATTTCAAATCTGACTATAATTGCGGAGAGATTCCCCTTCCTGAACACGCCAGGCCTATCTACGACCTCAGTTCTCATGACTCTAACTCCGACTCTGAGGTCCTGATTCCCGAGATCACCGATAACACAGAATCATTCCTTTTCGATCCTCAGGAACCAAAAACAGAAAATGCCAAGAGTGATTGCAACCAAGAATCCAAATTTTTTCTCGAATCCGATTCCTCTCATCCTACAAACACTCTTCCGGCATTTGATAGTTACCCAGAGGACTCTCTACAGAAAACCACCTATCATCTGTTTCTAGAAGAGCCCTCGTACACAATGGCCACCTCGTCCGCACACACAGAACGGATCAAAACCTCTCCCAAACCCCGACCTGCAACCGGACTCAATTTCTATTCAGATTCACCTCTCACCGAGCCGATTGCATTTCCACATCGGGTTTCGAACATTGATCAGACTACATACCATGCTCTATCATTCTCTGATCACCCCTGTAGGGTTCCTGCATCAACCACTGATTATCCTACGGGTCCCTACTCTGACCAGGCTGATTCGGCTCAGCCAAACCCTGCGTTTACACTTCCACATCCATCTGAGCTTCATAGTTTATGGTGGGCTCCACACCTTTTTATCCACATCTATCAACCCACCAGATTGATTGGGTTTGGGCTGCATCATCAGCCTGTTGATCTGAACAAGCACCTGGTTGGACCAACCAGGCTCTTAATCAAGGTGCTTGTCTTACAAAACTCCGCTGATTTGACCATCCCCTCTCCATCGCATTTCCCGCTTGGCTGAAGGCATCAAATTTAGCGCTCAACGGGAGGCAGCCCGTCATTCTCTTTGAAAACCTGAAACTTGTTCTGACAGCTTTTGCACTTGAAGTTCACACTTTAGGACAGCCGACTCCACCTCAGGTGCTTGCATCTGAGATTAGAAATCGTCCGCAACAGTCACCCCGACCCATTCACTCATCAAAACAGCTATCCTAATGTATGAACTTAGTTGAATAAAAACCCCTAGGTTACAATGAGGACATTGCAAATCTTAGGCATGGGGAGGTATGAAAGTGCAAAAAACTTGTAAGAAAAGGTTTCAAAACAAAAAAAATTCACATATGCCAAAAATACCATAAAAATTAAAAAAATTTTTGAAAAAGAATAAGAGGAAAAGAGGAGAAGGAAAATTTTGTGAAGGAGAAAAGAAACAAAATGAAAAAGGAGCACAAAATTATGAGAAAAAGTGATAGTCATTAGTAAGGAACTAAGGAATTAACCTAAGTTCTAGACCTCATTCAAGAAAATAACTGAAAAGTGCACAATGAGATTAGTAAGAATGCAAACCTTAGGCATTCTTGAATAGACTCTTAGTACCCATTAAGATCTGGACACTCCTCAAGAGGTTGAGGAAAATGAAAAGCTGAAGTATTAGGTCTAAGGCTTAGGGAGTATTCGGCCTCGTTAACTAATTTTTGGTTTACGGGACTCAGTAACCTAAGCACCCTAATCTCACACACAGCCTGGTTCAGTAAGCGTAAAAATCAGAATCACGCAGAAGCGTCGCAAAAATCTGAAAAGAACACCTAGAATAGGAGCGGCCGATCAACACAAGTTGATTTGGACGAGTTCCCAGCGCGGAGAGGCGGGAAATCCCCTCGAAGATGCATAGCAAAATATCATCTCCTCGGTGCTTGTCTCCTAGGATATTTACATATCCTACTGGGGGCATGTAAGCACTCTGCTGGTTCAGATTCCATGGATGGCATTATCTCGAAATGTCAATTGCCAGGGTCTGGATTCGGCCACGGAACACCATGAATGGGATTATCTCGAAATCTCAATAGCCAGGGTTCCGGGGGTTGCCATGGGCGGTGCTATCTCGAAGCATCGATCGCCAGGAACCCTTGAGGATTGATGATGGGAGCAAGGAATCTGATACAGACCGTGTTGAAAAGCCAATCCTAGGCTAGAACTAAAAAGAAAAAGAGAGAGAAAACTCTCCAAACAGAAAAACTTTCTATCTCTCTCTTACAAAACGCACTGCGAACTGAGCCAGGGCTAAAATCATTTCAAGCAAGGGTGCTTTAACCACGAAGTCCAATAAACCTTAGGTTAGTTCTTGTGGGCCTTAAAAACCTTTGCTAAAAGACTGAGGCTAAGGCTAGACAGATTTGGATCTTGATTGGTACTAGAGTACCTTTTAGGCCTATGGTCAGCATTCTAACCTAATATATGCTCAAATAAAAAAGGCACTTATCTAAAACTATTAAAAACTTCATGGTCTAGAACAAGGGTTGAAACCTTAAGTTTTTGCTAAGGGACTAGCAAAAGCTAGGCATGGGGGTATGATGAGAACCTCATCATGAGCCATAACTAGCTCATTTTGACCTAATACAAAGGATAAAAGCTCCTACATATCTCAAGGAAAGGCTTAACTCAGAGAATTCTGAGTTTGAGAAGAAAATAAGTCATAAGGGGTAAAAGTGCAATTTTACCAGTATAATCTGCATACAGGGTAATTCAGGGCCCAAACATAGGTCAAAGCAGCTTAATAAGAATAAAAGTGGGATGAGATGATCTAGCAAGGGCTACAGCACTTCCAAGAAACCAAATAATAATCTGTAACCCTAAAACAACCCACTTCAATTCACAAGGTTCGAGGCAAAGTAAAAATAGAATAAACCCTCTAAAATTCATAGAAAAATAATCTCTAGGGTTTAGAACCTTCAATTTGGCCTTTAGAACCCATTTTGACCTACATTGAGAACCATGCCCAATTAATAACTTAATTTGGGTTTTTGCGCAAATTGACCGGTCAAACAAGGTTTAATATGAAAATGAAATTCACCATCAGATTCCTTAGGTCCTAATTAGTCATGTATAAAAACTTGAGCCTAAGAAGAAACCTCCTTGACCGACTTTACACTTTGGTCCTCATATATTTACTCTTTGGCCCTCAACTTCTGAACCCTCGCATTTTGGCCCCTAACTCTCCTTCGTTCTTTGCAATCAGGTCCCTCCTGCAAAACCTGCCAGCACCATGCTCCGGCGACCTTGCGCGGAGCATGGCGCCGCGCAGGGTGAGGTGGGGGACCTGGCAAGTAAACCGGGGGTGCCCTGCGTCGTCAGCCGTCGCAGGGACACCCCCCTGGTCGTTGCAGCCCACCATACCGGCCGTGCGAACGCACGGACGGTATGGGTTCTTGTTTCCGACCATTCTCCGGCGAGGGAGACACGTCGTCTCCCTCCGCCTTCCTCCCTGTTTGATCCCTATAAATACCCCCCGTTGCTCCACCGACCAGGGCAGCTTGGATCTGATGGAGAAAATCCCCAACTTTCTTCTCCTCTCCCTCCGGCAGACGCCCACCAGCTCCGGCGGTTCTTCCTCCTCCTCCTCTTCGCTCTGCCGCAATACCAGCAGCAGAGACTTCTTCCCCTGCTCTTCCCGCGTCGCGCAATACCGGCGCGCGCTGCCTCTGCCCCGTCGTCACCGCCGTCCTCCTTCCCCTGGGCATCTTCTTCTCCGGCGACAGTCGATACGACTGTCGCCCTGTTCCTCCCCCTTCGTCCCTGCAAGTAAGCTAGAGCTACTCCCCTTCTTCTCCTCTTTCTTTCCCCACTTTCAATTTATTCAATTAAGCCCTCGACCGACCCTGACCACCTTCACCCCCTTCGCCTCCGACCACCCTCCGGCGAGCCGCTCCCATCACCTCAGCGACCCACACGGCTCGCCGACCACCGCAGGACCTCCGCCTCCTCACCCTGATCAACCTCCGCCCTGCCACTCCCCCCACATCACCCTCTGCAACCCCACCGAACAGACCCATCCTCCGACCCACAGTCCGACCTAGGGCAGCCCTCGCACGCCGCCCCGCGCCTCGCCACCACCCACACGAGCTTCGCCGCACCCTGGCGAAGCTCCTGGCACTCTCTGATTAGGCCGAGAGGCCATTTTCTTGTGAACAGGCCACCCGACCTCCGCCGCCATTGACGCGCAGGAACTGCTTCCGCCTGCAGCTACAGGTGCGCCACGCTCAGCGCCAAGCCCAGATTCACTCCCAGGCCTTGCGAGGAGTTTGGCAAAACACCAGGTTCGCAGCTAAGGAAGAGAGCTTCGCGTGACACCGCCATCTCCTGCTGAATTCCTCGCTGCGGGCGCGCAATTGAGGTGGGCCATTTAGTCCCACCTCGGAAACGCCTGAAGAGCCGCAGCGACATAAGATGCAAAAGTGCTGAAGGCTTACTGCCTCAGCACACGGGGTGAGGTCCCCTTACACCCGCCCGGTTACCCGGTCTCGTCCGCGCTCACGCCCCGCGGACCTGACCCGACCCGACTTAGACTGACCTGCACTCCTCGCCCACCACGCACGCCGGTGGGCCTGGACCCGGGCGTGACCCGAACCCGATTACCCGGCAGCTCTGGGAGAGCTTTCCCAAGAGTGGTTTCAGAGAGAAAGAGAGACGCGGGGGGGGGGAGGGTAGAGTAGGTTTTGCCTCTGACGAAAAACTCTGAAGTGTGCAGGCACAGGCGAAGAAGAAGACCCGCGGAAGAAGAAGGAGCTGCACTGTAGCAAATGCATAGTTAAGTCGTCTAAGCACCGGGTCAGACGACGGAAGGTCAGCAGCCAGAGCAGGAAAGAAGGCAGGCTGAAGAAGAAAGAAGAGGAAGGGCCAAAGCAAAGAAAAAAAAGAGAAGGAGACAGGAAGGAGAAAGAAAGAAAAGAAGAGCAACGGCCCAAGCAGAAGAAGAAGAAAGGAAGACTTAGTAGCTGAAGGCAGAAGCTCTGCAGCCATAAAGAAGAAAAGGGAAAAGAGAAAGGGTCACCACAATTGCAGAAAAAGAAGAAGAGAGGCCAAGACAGAAACCAAGGAAGAAGAAGAAAGAGATCTGCAGAGGCTCTGCAGAACGAAGAAGAAGAAGAAGGAGCTCTGAAGAAAGAAAGAAAGAAGAACATCACGAGGAGAAAACGAAGAGAACAACAAATTCTTTCCCTCTCTCTTTCTTTATTTTGTAAAAGAAACATGTATATCTCTAGAATACAACTTGCTCCCTGAGTTCGACCTCAGGAACTCTTTTATTTTCCGAGTAAAAAATTTTATTTGAAATGTTGGTAATAACCGGCTTTACTACAACGTTATAACAAACTAAGACCCGGTTGAACCAAGCGATTTCAGGTTGCTATGCTAATGTGTTTGGTTTTGAAAAATCTGTCATCGTAGTATGAAAGCGAAGAACTCGTGTTCAACAAATAAAATTTATATCGGAATGAAAATCCCAGGTCGAACACAGGGAGGTGGACGTTTGATTTAAAAACATTCATTTGTTTTATTTGCCACGAAGTAATTCAATTGTTTAGAACTATCTAACTATTTACAATAAATATAAGAGAGATAGAGTAAGAGAGAGAGAGAATATTACAAATGAAAACCAAAAAAAGATGTAGAATAAACATGGAATTTCATCATCAGAATGATTGTTCATTACACTAGAAAGAGGGAAAATGATTACACTAGAAAGCAGTAAATCTATTCTAGAAAGTAGTAAAAAGAATGGGGAGGGTGATATCCTCCTCCACGGTCGCTTGGAGGACGAGCCGGATGGGATGACGCCTGGACGAAGGTGGACGGAGCGGAAGAATGGGAACAGGGCAGCATGTCGTCGTCGTCGCAGGATCCGCTTCCGAAAGGGGGACGAAAAATTGACTTTATCTCGCGAGAAGCATCTCGGGTGTGGGACAAGCTTCTCTTGAGCTTTAAAGAGGGAGAGAAGAGAAAGAAGGGATGATAACTTCATGTGGAGGGTGTCTCCTTTTATAGTTGCAAGGAGTGGGGGCATTTTGGTCATTCCAATTTGAAAAACATTAATTCAGGACCTTTAGTGACGGATAAAACCATCGCTAAAGGTCTGAACATGGCCGACGTGGGCGGCACCCTCGCGCCTCTTCGCCTATCATGTGCTCAACGCACGCTCACATTCGCTGAATCTCAGCCATTCGATCATGAGATCGAACGGCTGAGATGCATTCCTCGTCGCACCTTAGCTGTGCCCGTGTCAGATCGAGCGTTGAAACGTGTGTTTGATCACGTGTGCGTGATTCGTGCGCCCAGATCATGCCATGTCTCTGCATCTGAACCGTTCGCTCACCATCCTATGGCTCAATTGAGCCTACTCCATGCCCGCACTTGATTTGAGGCTCGCGAGGGCTCGACCCCGCGACCTCTGCTTCGCTCGCAGCGTCATCTCCGCTGCGCTACGTAGTCGAGATGGTTGCACGGATGAAATCAGGCGTGCACATCCACAGCCGTTGGATGTGCATCCAACAGCGGAGAAGCGATGCTCTGATTGAAGAAGAGAAGGTGCGGTGGGTGCTTTGGCCGGTTGGGCGGCTGAGATGGCACCACGTGGCACTATCTGAGCTGTCCATCTTTTGAATGATGTAGATGGTGCCACAGTTGTTGGATTGAGTTGATTTTCATGTCGTTAGGCTATGATCATCGATCCGAATCCATCTGTGCGGTCGGATTTGTCGTTTGAAGTGTGGATTCACACCATCTTGGCCCTTGATCTTCTAGGGTTCCCTGGTCACTATCTAATGCTACAGATGTTTGATTAGGGCGATCTTGGAGTCGTTGAACTCCAATCGTCACCCTGATCACATCTGTATGATCCGAGGCCCCGATAAAAAGTTTGCCCTGTCCATGAATATAAAATGAGACAATTAACCTCTATTTTATTCAAACTACTCTAAATGCAAGATGATGCATGTTATGCAATATTTATAGCATGCAATGCAATCCTATGCTTAAGAACATGCATAAATAGATATCTTAAGTAGTGTAAACATGTTTACATCATACCCCCATGCCTATCTTTTGCTTATCCCTAGCAAAAACTATATGCTATTTATAAAAGAATCAGGTTGGATTATTTGGGCTTGAGTTATTTTCAATCATTAAGAAAATGTTTACTTAGGATCTGAACTTTCAAAGACACAACAGTGCCCGAGTATTTGCCAAAATGCAGACCGCCTCAAGCCCTCAC
Organism: Thalassia testudinum; assembly: GCA_037157565.1. Classification (NCBI taxonomy): domain Eukaryota; kingdom Viridiplantae; phylum Streptophyta; class Magnoliopsida; order Alismatales; family Hydrocharitaceae; genus Thalassia; species Thalassia testudinum. The sequence continues at coordinate 62,768,192 of JAZHRO010000035.1, read as the reverse complement.
CTTATTCAAAGAAAATTTTCTTTTTCTCTTTTTCCTCTTTTCTAATTATTTTTGGATTTTCTAGTTTTAGGGTTTAAGAGTGCCTTTCTACAGCCATTCAACTCACCCAAGATTTGATGAGAACCCTAAGTTCTAAGCATCTTATTGTGAATGTGATAGACTCGTTGACCGGAAGTTAAAACGGACTTCGGATTCTACGCCTCTAGGTGACCTAAAAAAGAATTCTGCCTAAAGGTGTATCTTTACAATCGGTAGCTTTCTCCCTACTTTTATTTTTTTACAGGGTCAACACAAGGATGAATCCAGTGTATATCTCCCCAGTTTATTCTGCTTCTCCACTTCTTCCTAAGTGTTTTGAGATTTTTCAGTGCATTTATTGAGCTGGGTTCTGGACAACCGGTCGATGAGCTGTTACCACCGACAACTTGCCAGCCATACTCACACAGCGAAGTGTGGCTTATTTCTTTCTTTTCTTTTCTCCTTTTCTCTTTTTTTTTTTTAAGTAGGTGGCTTCCCTGGTCTAAGATTTACCTAAAGGCAACAAAAAGAGAGATCCAGTGATTGGCCTCTAGACAACCTACCTATGGGCTGTTACCCATGATAACTTGCCAGCCATATCACCCTAGAAGGTTCATTAGCTACCCAATTTCCGTTAGAATCATTGAACAACGAGTCAGTGCAAAGAAAGTGTGTAGATGCTAGAAACTCAAAGTTCCCTCAAATCAGAGGGCGGGTCGATAAGTCGTGTATTTATCACCCAAACTTATTTACTCCAATTAAAATAGAATTTAGGTTGGCGAGAACTCGAAAAACAAATCCACATTTTAGTGGACACACGGGTTGATTAAGTCCAAAGACCTGAAGGGTCTTTGTGTTCAGATCATAATGTAGTATTTCCTAAGATTGAAAATTTTCTTAAACCCAAGTTCTCTTTCCTAATTCCATTTTTTTTTAATAAAAGAAAATAAAACAAATCTACGGAGCTGACGAATAAATTCAGAGACGAATATCCACCCCCCCATGCCTATCTAATGCAATGTCCTCATTGTATTGAAAAGACATAAAACAGAGTGGAATAGTGTAGAAAGCACCTGAATTGCGTGCATGTCAGGTCCGCTCTATGATGAAAACTAAAAAGAACTGTATACGTGCTAAATTTAGTGCCTTCAGCTAGGCACACTATACAAAGAAGAGAAATAAAGAATTCACAGGTTTAGGTGAGAATCAGAATAAACATAAGAAACTTCTGACCTGTCAGCAAATGTCCACAGATGTTGACCAGATTGTGATGCAGACCCACACCCCATAATCGAGAATATCTTAGGTTCTGGATAAAAATTACCCAAAACCTAAAATTAGTATGCAAGCGGGGTCGGGCTTGCGATTTATGAGGATGCAACCCAAGACCAAAAGGTTGGGTTATAGAAAATTCAAGCTCCAAAGGATAAGCAATGAATGTGTGCTTGGGTTGGACATCCTCAGAATAGATGTCGTAAGGGTTCTGGTTTGATGGTTTCAGCTTAATAGGAACCCTTCGACTCAGTCTTTTACTTCCTCCAGAACTTGCTTCCCAAATCAAAATTTCCCAGCTCCTATCCCCCTCATTCAGCATGTCAAATTTCAGGACCTCTTGCATATTAATCACCCCATCTGAAATCTCCAAATCTAAATGATGTGGCTGAATCAGAATTGACTTGGGTCTAATTATCTAAGAAACAGAATCATCGATAAGCTCAATGGGGTGTAGCTGACAATCAAGACATTGAATTGAATCCTCCAGAAAATGCGATCCTGGATCCGTAATGTGAGCCGTAATAAGATCAGTTTTCTCAATTATTGGGCTATCAAATAATCTATCAGATTCCTCAGGCCCAATCGTCTCACAAAAATCGCGTTCTGTAAACTTGCATGAGACTTTGCAACTTGAATCTTCACCATCAGAATCAAAGAAATCAAGATCCGTATTAATGTATGTCCCAAAATCATCTATCACTTTCTGTTCCAAGGAGACATACGTTTCCTCGTACCCTGGCTCAGGGATCTCAGGTGAAGAATTTAGATCATCCTTAATTGGTTGCTCTAATTCAATCTAGTCAGCCTCGTAACACGTGTCCTCCCCAACAGGTGCCTGAATAGGTTCTGAAATTGGCTCTCTTGAAGAGGGTTCATCCTGGGAATCATCCCATGATTGAATCAAAGCGACCACAAAGCTCATCCTCAATTTCGCTAACTTCCCAAGTAGAAACTCACCCGGGTTCTTATCCTTAACATCCTGGAGCCAATCCAACAAATACTTGTTCAAATCATCAATCATTTCAATCAGAAGCTCCAATCTCTCAATGCAAGGTATTGGCTGAACTTCTAAAGTTTGTATGATATTCCTCAAGTTGGTCAGAACGTTATCTTGAACCTGGTTACACTGAACCAAATGAGTTCGTTTAGGGTTGGGAGGGTTTAGGATCAATGCAGGGGAATTAACGAATTGAGATTCGTTATACCCTTCCTGATAATAGGTCATTTCAGATTGTTCAAAAGGTGGTGATGACCTAAAGGCAGTGTAATCAGAGGATGGGTAAGAATCAGTGTATCCTTCTTGATTGTAGATCGTATTAGGTTCATGAAAGGTTGACGATCTATAATCGATGTGGCTCTGAGAAGGATAGAAATCACAATCATAGTGTTCAGGGTTAGACCCTAAACACGGAGGTCCTGAACTGTATCCCCAATCCGAGTTATCCCAACTAACTGATGGTTGATTACAGTATGAGTCGGAATAATCGTCATGTTGAGGATAATTCAAAACAGGAGGGAAAGAGTGGGAATGCGTGTAATATGTGGAAGGATTCATGAGAGACGGGAGAAAGAAAAGGCGCCCTGCAATACAAACAATCAAACCTATCCTTAAGTGGGCTAGCCTAAAGACATACAGACTCCCAAAACCTGTCTTGAGATAAAGAAATGATTTGATCTACTTCTGTCTATTCAATCTAACCAGTAAGAAGGAGGGACTGGGGAGAAGGTTCTTCCTTCGACTTGCACCTCCAGCTCCTAGTGTACCCCCCAGCCGCGATCGTTTGATTATGCTCCCCTAGCTAGACATCAGATTGAATAGTGGAAATAGACTAATCGAAAATAATCTCGTTCTGGGCTCTAAAGAGCGAGTCGAATCCTTAAGGCCAACGTCTATTCTATTTTATCTACGGCTAGGTTTGAATGTGCTTTGGAATGTGATGGGCCCTTTATTTGGGTTGTGCCATTAATGATTGATTGATTTGTGTGTGCGTGCACAACCGGTGGTTTTCAAGCAAGATTACTTTTGATACGGTGAATTTTAAGGTTCAAATCTTGCTTAGTAGCTTTTAGGATTCAACTTTAGGTATTTTTAAACAAGTTTTGTTGGCACACTAGGTTTTGAAAGCACAGGTGAAGATGTTTTCCTTTGAAGCTTAAAAAAATGTGGAGTGCCTGGTAAATCCCTAAGAGTTGAACCTATATGACAACTACTTGATGAGTTGATTTTAGTTGAAGTGGTGCGGCCCAATCAACTCAAATAATTGGCCTGTTGCACCACTTAATTAAGTACACAAGTGATTACCTAATCTTATTTCTACTCAATTATGTATTTGGATGTGTGTACCAGCTCCAAAGATTGGTTTACCGGTTGAGTTTGAAAATCAGATGAGGTTGTGTACCTCTGTGAGATTTTTTTATTATTTTTTTTAATGTGGAGGTTGGGGTGAGTATGGGTGTCAAACAACAAACAATCTAACCTTAGAGTTTATAAGAACACCTAGGTTGATTGATGTTTGTGTTATTATGTGGTGAAATGAAGTCTAATGGGTGGGAGGTGGGGGTAACTTACAAAACCTTCTACAACACTTTACTCCAATCTATCGCTTTTACTTGTCTCGAAAGAGTACCTGCAATTACAATAAGAAAGGAGAGAAGTGAGGTAAATGATTCGTAAGTTGTAAAAACGCGAAGAAAAATCAAAGAGCATCGCCTCCTCGGCAACGGCACCAAAATGTTGAACGTCGGGTTGCTACGCTAACGTGTTTAGTTTTGAAAAATCTGTCGTCGTAGTATGAAAGTGAAGAACTCGTGTTTAACAAATAAAATTTATACCGGAATGAAAATTCCAGGTCGAACACAGGGAGGCGGACGTTTGATTTAAAAACACGCATTTGTTTTATTTGTCACAAAGTAATTCAATTGTTTAGAACTATCTACCTATTTACAATAAATATAAGAGAGAGAGCGAGAGTAAGAGAGAGAGAATATTACAAATGAAAACCAAAAAGAGATGTAGAATAAACATGGAATTTCATCATCAGAACGATTGTTCATTACACTAGAAAGCAGTAAATCTACTCTAGAAAGCAGTAAATCTATTCTAGAAAGCAGTAAAAAGAATGGAGAGAGAGATATTCTCCTCGACGGTCGCTTGGAGGACGAGCCGAACGGGATGACGCCTGGACGAAAAAAGACGAAGCAGGACGAAGGAGGATGAAGCGGAAGAACAGGAACGGGGCAGCACGTCGTCGTCATCGTGGGATCCGCTTCCGAAAGGGGGACGAAAAATTGACTTTATCTTGCGAGAAGCATCCCGGGTGTGGGACAAGCTTCTCTTGAGCTTTGGAGAGGGAGAGTAGAGAAGGAAGGGATGAGAATTTCGTGCGGAGGGGGTCTCCTTTTATAGTTGCAAGAAGTGGGGGCATTTTGGTCATTCCAATTTGAAAAAATTAATTCAGGACCTTTAGTGACGGATAAAACCATCGCTAAAGGTCTGAACGTGGCCGACGTGGGCGGTGCCCTCGCGCCTCTTCGCCTGTCACGCGCTCAACTCAAGCTCACATTCGCTAAATCTCAACCATTCGATCGTGAGATCGAACGGTTGAGATGCATTCTTCGCCACGCCTTAACTGCGCCCATGTCAGATCGAGCGTTGAAACGTGCGTTTGATCATGCGTACGTGATTCGTACGCCCAGATCATGCCACGTCTCCGCATCTGAATCGTCTGCTCACCATCCTACGGCTCAATTGAGCCTGCTCCATGCCTGCGCCTGATTTGAGGCTCGCGGGGGCTCGACCACGTGACCTTTGCTTCGCCCACAGTGTCGTCTCTGCTGTGCTACGCAGTCGAGATGGTCGCGCGGATGAAATCAGGCACGTGCATCCACAGTAGTTGGATGTGCATCCAACGATGAAGAAGCGGTGCTCTGATTGAAGAAGAGAAGGTGCGACGGGTGCTTTAGCTAGTTGTGTGGCTAAGATGGCGCCACGTGGTGCCATCTGAGCCGTCCATCTTCTGGATGATGTAGATGGTGCCACAGTTGTTGGATTGAGTCAATTTTTGTGAAATTAGGCTACGATCATCGATCCGAATCCATCTGTGCGGTCGGATTTGTCGTTTGAAGTGTGGATTCACACCATCTTGGCCATTGATCTTCTAGGGTTCCCTGATCACTATCTGATGCTACAGATGTTTGATTAGGGTGATCTTGGAGTCATTGAACTCCAATTGTCGTTTTGATCACATCTGTACGGTTAGATCTTCAATCCGAGGCCCCGATAAAAAGTTTGCCCTGTCCATGAACATAAAATGAGACAATTAACCTCCATTTTATTCAAACTACTCTAAATGCAAGATGATGCATGTTATGCAATATTTATAGAATGCAATGCAATCCTATACTTAAGAACATGCATAAATAGACATCTTAAGTAGTGTAAACATGTTTACATCATATATGCTCCCCGTTATCATTTCTACTGTGCTATCTGAAGCACAAGAGGGAGTTATGATTGAATGTTTGTCTAGGCACAAGGAAGCTATTGCTTGGAGCATTGCTGATATTAGGGGTATAGACTCTACGCTCTGCAAGTACTACATTTACACTGACGATTCCATCAAACCATTTCGAGACATGCAAAGATGTCTTAACCCCAACATGAGGGAGGTGGTTAAAAAGGAGATTGTGAAGTGGTTGGATGTTGGGATCATATATCCCATCGCAGATAGTAAATGGGTAAGTGCTATCCATGTAGTGCTCTACTGTGGAAATTAATGACCAAGGAGAACAAGTGGTGACTAGAGCCTCAATTGGATGAACGATCTGCATTGATTACCGCAAGATGAACACAACTACCTAGAAAGATCACTTTCCCTTGCCTTTTATTGACCAAATTCTTGAAAAATTGGCAAGGAATAAGTATTATTTCTTTCTTGATGGATATTATAGGTATAACCAAGTTGCAGTCTTCCCTGATGACCAAGAGAAGATGACTTTCATAAGTCCTCATGGTACCTTTGCATTCAGGCGTATGCCATTTGGATGGTGTAATTCTCCGGCAACCTTCCAGCGGTGTATGATGTCCATTTTCTCGGACATGATTGACAAGTGTGTCGAAGTGTTTATGGATGACTTCTCCATTTACTGCTCATCTTTCAACCAGTGTCTCCTACACTTAGAGAATGTGCTGAAGCGATGTAAGGAGACTGGTTTAGTCCTCCGCTGGGAGGAAAGCCACTTCATGGTGCAGAAAGGCATTGTACTTGGGCATGTTGTGTTTCAGAGGGGCTTGGAAGTAGATAAGGCTAAGGTTGATTCTATTTCTAAACTACCATTGCCTACGAATGTCAAACAAATTAGATCCTTTCTGGGCCATGCAGGCTTTTATAAGAGGTTTATTAAAAATTTCAATAAAATTTCTAGGCCACTTTGCAACCTGTTGGCAAAGGAATTTTCCTTCGATTTGATTCAAAATGTGCCGAGGCCTTTCATACTCTAAAGGAGGCCTTGATCTTTATGCCTATTCTTTGAGCTCTAGATTGGACACTCCCATTCGAGCTTATGTGTGATTCTTCGGATTATGTCGTGGGAGTTGCCCTTGGACAAAGGGTTGAGGGAAGACCTCATGTGCTACATTATGCTAGCAAGACCTTAACTGACCCACAACAGAACTCACTATAACAGAAAAGGAATCACTCGCCATAGTATTTGCTTTGGAGAAGTTTAGGTCTTATCTTCTTGGGTCTAAGGTGGTCATTTTTACTGATCATGCGGCAGTGAAGCACCTCATTGCCAAGAACGATTATAAGCCACAACTTATTAGGTGGATTCTACTCCTTCAAGAGTTTGACTTAGAGATTTGTGAAAAGAAAGGAGTGGAAAATGTAGTGGCTGACCACCTGTCTCGCCTTCCACTAAATGACTCTCCATCTGGAGACATTCGCGAGACATTTCCTGATGAAACCCTTATGGCGGTAACACCGACTTCACCTTGGTATGTTGATAGTGTCAATTACTTGGTTACTAGAGAGACTCCCGGCTCTTGGGATGAGCAGAAAAAGAAGAGATTCATTTCCCATGCTAGATACTTTCATTGGGAAGGGCCAAAATTATTTAGAATTGGACAAGACCAAGTACTGAGACAATGCATAGTTGAAGAGGAGCAACAAAGTGTGTTGAGATTTCCCATGAACTTCATTGTGGAGGATACTTTGGTGCTAAGAAAATAGCTTTTAAGTTTCTCCAGTCTAGATTTTGCTGGCCTACTCTATTCAAGGACTCTCATAAGTTTACTAAGGCTTGTGTTCGATGTCAATGGACTAGAATGATTGGGAAGAGAAATGAGATGCCCCAACACCCAATCCAACCTGTTGAAATTTTTGATGTTTGGGGAATAGACTTTATGGGCCCCTTCCCTTCGTCTCATGGATATGAGTATATCTTAGTGGCAGTTGGCTATGTCTCTAAATGGATAGAGGCCATTCCTATATGCATAAATGACCACTCAGTGGTATTAAAATTTGTGAAGGACAATATCGTATCCCACTTCGATTGCCCTAAGACTATTATTAGTGATGGGGGACCTCATTTCCGGAATCACCACTTCAATCGATTACTCAAGGGTCTAGGGGTCACGCACAAGATGGCTACCCTGTACCACCCCCAAATGAGTGGCCAAGTTGAGGTGTCGAATAGGGAGATAAAGAACATTTTGGAGAAGACCATTAGACCTGATAGGAAGGACTGGTCCCAAAATCTCGATGATGCTTTATGGGCATACCGAATGACCTACAAGACCCCTTTGGGTACATCTCCCTTCTGGATAGTCTACGGGAAAGCATGCCATTTAACCGTTGAGCTTGAACATGGCGCACTCTAGGCTATCCGAAGTGTCAACATGGATTTAGAAAAGGCAGATAAGGCACGACTTTTGGAATTAAAGTGAGCTTGAGGTGTTGAGAAATGATGCTTATGACACCTCTCAAGCTTATAAAGAGAGAACTAAGGTCTTGCATGATAAGTATATCCTTAGAAAGACCTTTAAGTTCAACCAACAAGTCTAGCTTTTCAATTCTAGACTTAAGCTTTTTCCAAGGAAATTAAAATCTCGTTGGGATGGGCCATATGTAATCACCAAAGTGTTTCCGCATGGGGTTGTGGAGATTAAGAGCCCCTCCACTTCAGCAATGTCCTTTACCATCAATGGCCAACAGTTGAAATCTTACATTACCTTGGATGGCCATCTGGTTGACAAGGTCACTCTCGAGGAGCCTTAGCTCCTTTCATTCTCCACCTTAGGTAACATCTTCCCTTGGCTATTTTACTTCCAATGAGGACATTGTTTGAACCAGGCATGGGAGGATAGGACCTGAGGCATCTTTTTATAGCATGTCTGCATTTTGCATTCATGCATTCATATTGCATTTAAAAAAAAAAAAGCGTTTAGGTCATGTTGTTATGCTTAACCTGTTGCGCTCTGCATCTTTTGGCATGAGACCAAGACTCTAGGTGCCTATTTGTAGGAGTCAAGGTTGAACTACTGACTTCAAAACTCTTGGGTCCGTTTGAATTTAAAAACTCAAGTAGGGGTTAAGTTGCGGACCATTCCTCAAGCGGTTGAGGAAGGAAAGCTAGGGATTGAGTTAAAAGCTGGGTAGTACTTAGTGTCTTTTTCTACCTTTTGGTTTATGGGTCCTCGTAACCAAAGTATCCACATTTCACACACACTTTGGCTTATGTAAATAGTGATCACTTCAATTCCTTTCTTGAAGAAAATTTGGTTCTCTTAGTTCTGACTTAGGAGAAGCTTGAAAACACAACTTGATTGGATGAGTTCCTACCATATGAGAGGTGAAGTATATACTTACCTTAATGACGTGATGGTAACATGTTACCTCCTTGACGCTTGTCTCTTAAGATATCCATCCTACTCGGGGCATGTAAGCACATTGTGTAGTTTAGGTACCATGGGTAGCCTTACCTCAAAGTGCTGATTGCCACATGCCTGAATTTGCTTGAGAAATCTATGGGTGATACTATCTCTAAGTGTCGATTGCCAGGGGTTCTTACGGTTGTCGTGGGTGATGCTATCTAGAAGTATCGAAAGCTAGGCACCCTTCGAGGTTCGGTGATGGGGAAAATGAATCCAACACAGACCGTGTTGATAGCTAATCCAAGGTTAGACTTAAAGGAATAAAATATATATATATAGGAGGAAAAAAAAATCCTTCTTACTCTCTTTTTAGGTTGGCAAGCATACCAACCTCAAATAAGTAAGATCATTGCATATGCATAGATGCTTTAATCTCTGGGACCAATAAACCCTACAGTAGAGCTAGAAATCAAGGAAACATGTGCCTACAACTTGTCCTTAGCTGACTTAGTCTGTAACTTAGCAGCTACTTAGGTACCTTATGATCTAGGGTTAAATAGTTCAGCCTAATTTCTGTGAAAAAGTCAATTGAGTCAGCTTGGATAACTTGGAGTGCTTGGTTGTTGCTTAAATTTGCTAGGGACTAGCAAAAACTAGGCATGGGGGCATTTGATGAGCATTCATTTGTGGGCTATTTGTGCATTTTAATTCTTAGACACTAAGATAATTGTAACATTTATTTAGTATGCATTAGGATATAAATACATTTTCTTCATGCATCGCATTCATATGTAAATTAGATTTTTAATTAGGATAGCATGCAAGTTTGCATTTTAATTTAGTGTGTATTCTACACATTACATTCATTTTAGGTATTCTACGAGGTTTTGTGCATAAATATACCAACCATTTAATTATTTATTTTTTCTTTTATTTCTGTAGGGAATTCACGACCCTTTTCGCAACAACTACGTGGCCATTGAAGACCGACATCCAATGAAAGATCTTCTCATCCCAGCAAGGAAGGAGTGGGCGAAGTGGATCTTGCTGGCTGCAAGCTCTGGCATTCCTTCCTCCTATGCTCTAAATTCAAAATCACTCCAGCAGCTATAAAGGGAAAGGCGTGGCTGCCATGCTGGAGGAGGCCTCCACCCTGACCCAATACTGTGCTTCACCTCCATCACCACTGGCCTCAACTGTGACAGCACGACTCCACCGTAGGCGTGTGGTGTGACATCCCACACTGCCAACCGATGTCCCTACATAATTGTGCTTCACTTGGAACTCACCATCACCAACTCAACACCACTACTCACCTTCTTCCCCATCATTTTCTTCCTCTATTTCTCCTCCATCAAAAAGAACCCAAACATCATCCCCTCGCCTCACCTACAGTAATAACAACACCACTACTGCCACCTCCAATAGCCATCAGCACCCCCCTCAGCCACGCGTGAACACGCGTGGCTATGCACTCTCCACCCTCAACCCACGCACGCTGAGAGTGCACCTAGCTGCAGCAGGAGTGCCACTCCAGCAGCAACAGCGTGGGCACTCCCCGCGCCTCCACCATGCACACGAACCCCTCAATCGCAGCCTCTACTCCAACCGTGTGCAACCTCCAAGGTCGAGCCCCTCACCATGAACTGCTCCAATGTGCAACCCCAGCTGCGTGCGCACCCCTCCGACGCACCCTCTCCTCTAACAGCAATAGCAACCCACCACTGTCCTCTCCTCTATCTGGTCAACTCTGGCCACCATCTGCCGCACCGCCACCACCACCGAGTGCAGCCCAGGTGGGACCAGCACCAGTCGCTGGCTTGCCGCCCATCTCTCCTTCTTATGTGCGCAAGCTCCACTTGAAGGAAATCCCCTGTTTCCTTCTACATTAAAATTTTCATTCAAATGCCATTGCCACTTCCTCATTTTTTTGATTTTATGAATTAAATATTGTGGCTAGTTTATGTAAATAACCTCCGTCTATCTCGTAAATGCTATTTCAGCATTAGTTCTTATTGTTTGCTTAATCTTAAAGCGATTTTGATTCGATTTCTTGACAAAATTAATTGTGAACATTTGTTTTTGACCTGTGTGAGTTTTAATAGGCCTATTCCTCCCTGTGAAGATGATCCGCACTTCTTGAGTGGTTTATTTTACTTTGTGTTGATTGAGAGTTTTCCACCACGCAATATACAATGACATTATCATTTTATTGCGATTATCCTATTTAAGCGAAAACCTCTTGATCAGCAGTCTAACCACAATGTCCATAGATGCACTTTCCCATTTCCACACGGGCATCAAAAGGGGTTGAAGTAGCTCGGGAGGATTCCGATGTTCTGCCTTCACCTACTGGTACATGAAACACTTGCTAACGTACTTAACAACATCTCTCTTCATCATTTTCTACCAATATCCACTCTTTAAGTCCTTATACATTTTGGTGCTTCCAGGATGGATGGTGAGCCTCATATTATGGGCTTCTGACAATAGTTACCTTTTAATGTCCTCATTCCAGGGTACACATAGTCGACCTTGGAATCGTAGAACATTGCCTTGTAAAGTGAAATCAACGGTCCTCCCCTCCAATGCCTTAACTCAAATCCTTTGGAGCTTTAGGTCACTATACTATGATTAGATTATGTTGTTTATCAATTCAAGCAGGACCTATCTTGACACTGCCAGAGACTTCAAACTACCTGCCCTCAAGGTCTACTTCCAATTGCTAACTTCTTTTAGCCATTCCCACTCTATCATTTGCAACCAAGCTAGAAGTAATGGGGGTTTGCGACTAAGGGCATTGGCCACCACGTTGCCCTTACCCAAGTGATAATGGATTTGACAACCATAAACCTCTAACAAATCCATCCATCAACTCTAAGTTATGTTCAATTCCTTCTGAGAAAATATGTACTTTAGACTTTTATGGTCGGGGTAAATCTCAAAGGTTTCACTGTACAAGTAGTGCCACCATATCCTACGTGCAAACACCACAGCTGCCAGCTCAAGGTTGTGAGTTGGATAATTTTTCTCATGGGTCCTTAGTTGTCGAGATGCATAGGCTATAACCTTACCATGCTACATACGAACACATCCCAACCCTAGGTGGAATGCATCGGTGAACACAACAAACCCAGCCCCTCCTGAGGGTCGCATCAGGATTGGTGTAGAGGTCAATCTCTGCTTCAATTCTTGGAAGTAGTCCTCACATTCTTTAGACCAGACAAAGGGCACACTTTTCCTAGTTAGGTTGGTAAGGGGCATGGTGATTTTTGAAAAAATTTGCAAAAACCTCCTATAGTACCCAGTGAGATAGTGAGACTAAGGAAACTACATATATCTATAACTATCTTTGATCACTCCCACTTTAGCACAACCTCTACCTTAGTGGTGTCCACAAATATGCCTCTGTCGCTAACCATGTGTCCCATGAATGCAACTTCTTCAAGCCAAAATTCACACTTGCTAAGCTTGGCGTAAAGTCGATGCCTTTGTAGAGTCTCTAGGATTATCCTTAAGTGTTTGTGTGTTGTTGCGTATCTCCAGAGTAATAAGGATGTCGTCAATAAATACTTTGGCAAACTAATCCGACTAGGACTTGAACACTTGATTCATAAGATTCATAAATGCGGCAGGTGCATTGGTTAGCCCAAATGACATGACCAGGAATTCATAGTTCCTATAACGGGTTCAAAATGCAATTTTGGGTATATCGCCCTCTCTAATCCTTAACTGATGATAGCTCAACCTCAAGTCTATCTGGGAAAACATTGTTGCTCCCTGAAGTTGGTCAAAGAGATCATCTATTCTTATTACAGGGTATTTGTTCTTGCCAGTAGCTCTATTCAATTGTCAATGGCCGATGCACAACCTTAGCAATCCATCCTTTTTCTTGACAAAAAGAATAGGGGCTCCCCAAGGAGACACACTAAGCCTGATGAACCCTTTTTCTAGAAGTTATTGCAATTGGGACTTTAATCCCTTCAACTCAGCTGGCACCATCCAGTATGGAGCAATAGATATGGGCACAGTCCCTATCACAAGATTTACTTCGAATTCGATCTCTCATTGAGGAGGGATCCTAGGTAACTCATTTGGGAAAACATCCAGGTATTTCTGACAGCAAGAATCTCACTTAGTTCCACTTATTTGTCATTCAAGCCAACAACACCGATTAAGTACCCCTTGCAGCCCTTACATAGCAACCGCATCTCCCTCAAGGCTGAGATCCAACGCAGTCCTTCATTGTCACACTCTCCTACAAATTCAAATACCTCAAGGCTTGGTTGAGAGAAAATGACAAATTTCCCAAAATAATCCAGGAGAGCATGGTGTCCCGCGAGCCAATCCATGTCGAGGATTACATCAAAATCTTTCATGTCGAGAACTAACAAGTCAGCGAATAGTTCAAATCCACTAATTTGGATTGGGTAATTCTGAATCACCACCAGTGTATGGAAGAGTTGCTCCCCAGGCCCAGCTATCACATAGGGAGTATCTAATTACTTTGTGGCTGTTCCACTCATGACGCGAACATTGGGGAAATAAAGGAATGTGTGGCTCCGATATCAAATAAAACGTGCACCTTAACCCCACAGATAGAGACCATACCTCGAACTGCAAATTTTGATGCTCGAGCATCCCTCAGACTTGTGAACCTGCCAACTATCTGGTTGACATTGGACCCAGAGGCTTCTAACATTGCCAAGGAGTTGAGCGGATAGTCTCGTTTCATATGCTCAGCTACTGACACTTGTAACCAGCCCTTGGAGACCAGCACTCCCCAGCATGAATCTTCCCATAATTTTGCCAAAACTAATGCTTTTGCTTTTGCTCGCTCGATTGATGGCGTCGCAGCGTGGACAAGTACCTTGGTGCTTGTGTGGCCATGGCGTTCTACACCAAGATAGATGTTGATCGAGCCACAGATTGAGTAGACACCATTGGGTTATATTAGTTGTTTTGACAATTATTCTTCTTATTTGATCCCCCCAAGCACCATGGATTCTACTATCGCTCCAGTTGCTTGACCTCGAGGGTGGACCTCTTAATTTCCATTGCTCAATCCACTACATTTACCAGACTTTCGATCTTAATATCGGCCAGTTTGATAGGTAGGTTCGGTTGTAACCTATGCTCGAATCTCCATTTCTTCTCAGCCGTGTTGGCTATGGAACCTTCAGCAAAATGGAGTAATTCCATAAACTTCGCACGATATTCAACCACTGTCATCTGATACTGTTGAAGCTTGAGGAACTCCAGCTTTTCTTGTTGCCCCTAGGACTAAGGGTAATACTGTTGGGTGAGTAGGTGAAGAAACTGTTCCCATGTGAAGGGAGGTGCCCAACTAATAGGTGGCGAAGTGTACATACAGTTTTGGACTTAGTTGGAGGGCTGCAAAGATCTTTTGGATCTTGAGGATCCAATTCTTAGCTACAAATGGGTCTACTTCTCCATTGAAGCTAGGAGGCTTTAGCTTGTGGAAATGATCAAACTCGACGCTCGCCATGATAACAGCTTAATTAATTACCATAATTGGATTAATTTAGGGCTAACTCCTTAGTAAAATTATGCACTAGGTTTATAAATGCTACATTTAGAGTATGCATGCATATTTAGGCTTTTTGCTTATTTTATGCCTAATTATCTAATTTTAGACTTTTGTGAATAATCTAAGTATAAAATGTAGAGAATAACATGGAATCATGAGCGGGATGGAAGATAAAGCTATAGTGCTAGGAGTTGGTTACAGAGCAAGACATGATTGAAAAAGAAATGAAGACTTAAATAAAGAAGAGAAAGAGGGACTAGGATAACCTAACCTAACCCTACCCTTAGAACCCTAGGATACCCTTATCCCAACTCCTACCCTTAGGGTAGCTCAAATTCGATAAGTGTGCTCAAAAGCCAAAATTATGGATAACACCATCCATGATCCTAATCCCTTATCAATAGAGTTGTCCTACTATCCAGGAACCTAGCCAACCTATCCTAAATCCAATCCCTGACCCAAGAACCTATTTAGGTCCATGAGCTCACTTAATTGACTTAGTATAAGTCAATCGGGCTAACCTTAAGTAAATTGGGTTCATGGAACCTATTTGGACCCAACCCACTAGACTTAAGGTCAACCTATCCTAATTAGGAACCTATTCTCACAACCTACGTCAACAAAATCTAGCCCTAACTCTACCCACATAAAACCCACGAAAATCCTTGCATAATCCTCTTAAGTTGGTGCCAACTTAAGAAGATTTTATTATTTAGTGCCTGACCAAGAGATAAGATCTTATCTCTTGGTAAGATTTTATCCCTTGGTAGCTACCCACCTAGGTTTCTTAATTTTAGAAAACCCTCATAGTATCCTAGCCCTACAACTTAGATCCTAGGGTCCCTATTCAATCAATCTTACACATCACTTTTGATTAAATCTAAGCCATCCAAATGAGTGATCCTAGGAACTCTAAATCAACTAATAGGAAGCCACCTTGATTTCTATAAAAGAACCTAGCCTCTACGCTTTGGAAGATAACTGAGATACCTATAGATATAAAAATAACCACCATAGTCCACCCCTTCTCTCTCTAAGCTCTCTCTCCGGTCTTCTTCCCGGTGCCCTAGATCTGAAGCTTTCCTGAGTTTCATACAAGCATCTTGCAAGCGGCTCGATGATCTCTCTTTCTTTCTCTCTTCCTCTTTCTTTCTTTCATTAGTATGTTTCTATGCTATTTGTAAGCTTTCCTCTAGAGTTCATGTGTTAAACTTTTCCTGATTAGCAATAAAGAGCATTATTCAATGGAAATCTTGTCTCTCTTTGTGTGTTTTTATTAGAGTAGAATAATTGAAAGATTTTAAGAATTCCTGATTTGCCTCCTTGCAAATGACTCAAGACTTACTAAATTCTGATCTATAAATTTATTTGATTCTACGTATTTTGCAACTACAACGATACGTAAAAATCTCTTCTTGCAAATTCACGTCAAAAAATTGGTGTCGCTATCGGGAAGGCAACGGAGTTATTCCTGAAGCTTTTCTTCTTCGTGCTTATTTGAGATTTCTAACTCTCTTTATTTCTATTTGATTTCACGTGTGCAAGTGCAAAAATTCAAGAAGAAACGCGATGATGGAAAGATTGAGGGTTTTTCATCTCAGGTAAATACTTGTATCTTTGGTTAGATTTCCTTTCAATGAAAAAAAAAATCCAAAAAAATTAGGTTGTTTGCTCGATCCTCAAGAATAGAAGTATTTTCTTCTATTTGCTTGCTTTCCTCATAAAAAAAAATCCTTTTGGTGGGCATTATCTCTTAAGAATCAACAAAACCACCTCCCTGAAATTTGGACTATAACTACTTGCGAGATTCAAAAATTATTTTATAAATTTTTATACATTTAAAAGTTCTGAAATTTCTTCTAGACATAGGGAGTGAAGTCAGTAACAACATATCCAAATTTTACACAAATATGATTGATATAGAATTTTTAAAACTTCATAGACTACAGTGCTATCAGATCTATTATTGTTCCTAATTTTTTCGAATTTCAAAAATTATTGAAATTTTTATATAACTCCAATTTATCTGAAATTTATGGCGATGGATTTCTGTGGTAATATAAAATTTTATAAAAATCTAAAATAAATATTTTAGGCACATTTGATTGTACAGAACATTCAATCACCAACTAAGGGTCAAAACAGACTACAGAAACTCTAATACACTTTAAATTTGAAAAAAATAGTAAACGTGCATTAAAATTCTTTAAAAAATATTTTCTAAGTGCCTAATTGTTGGTGCAGTAGAACCAATTAGTTACATTGATTGTGTCGCACCATCTTACTTGTTTTCGGATTTAATTGCACCATATAACACTATCTGATTTTAGGGTTTCAATAATAAGATAGAGCACATTTGCATCTCATATCCCTAAAGGAAATTGATCCCACAAATTGGGATTTGAAAAATGTTTTGTGTGCTCCATCAGAACATTACTTGAATTTATTTGAACAAGAAACCCTAAAATAGACTTAAGCAAGCAATTGAACCTTAAAATTCACTCTGCCATAAAAATTTCTTGTAAGCCCCTTGCTTGTGCACTTCACACTTTTTAAATCTATCTTAAGGGAGACACCCCCCTAATGCCCATCATATTCCAAAAGTGCTTCAAGCCTAAGCCTAAAATTCAGTAGGCGCGCCCTAGTTAGGACTAATCTACTTGGTAACTTGAAATTAGATGGGGTTAAAATCAAGTCCTTGTTAACTTGGGCCAATTGGTGACAAGAAAGGTTGGTGTGGTAATGCGTTAATCTCTAGTGGTATCACGCCGTGTGGGGTGTCCTAGGGGGTCCCACCCTTCTACCCAGCCAAGTAATTCAAGGGTTGGTTTAACCCAGTCGTATTTTGGGGAGCTAGGATTAAGTCTAATTAGGGTTTACACTCTAAGGACTGGCCTGATTGCTTGTATTGTTAGGGTGGGTATTCTCTCATCTATCTTCTCTCTCTCATCTAGTTAAATTCTTTGGGTGCATGCAAGGTAGAAGATCTCTAAGCCTTGACTTGATGCCACCTTTAAAGAGAAATCCTAGGAGAAGACTTATTTTTTCTGAATTTGATTCTAAATCCTTTCCGATGGGTAGTCACCAAGAGGAAGAACTGATTAAGGAGGAGAACTTGGACCCATACTCTTTTGCTTCCCACTATTCCTCCTTTTCTCCCTATCCCAACCCATCCCTTACTCCAATTTCTTCAAGATGGGAGAACTCTCCTCAACACCCGAGGCTTGATTCCCTTACCTACACTTCATATTCCCTAGAAATAGCTAGGCCTACCTTATCCGTACGGAATTCCACACAAATTTCTAAATATCAAGGACCTCTACATTCTCAAGAGACACTCTCCATACAAGACCAGCACTTGATCAACATGACCAACTATCTTGATCGATTTAACCAGATTCATCTCCTCCCTGATCAAGGATATGCCTCAAAGTCTTAATACCTATGATATCAATCCTATCCCCAAAATCACTCTGCAAATTATCCCAATTTCACTCAACCCACTCCACCTTCTTATTGGGATAACCCTATACCATCCAATCAAGGATATGATCCTTACCCTAGGTATTCAAATCTTGATAATGGATATTCTAATTTGAGTGAGGTTAGAAATCCCAAAAATTATTATCCTCAGCCCACTTAAACCCCTGACCATGGTGGTGATCCCGAGGTTACCCAATTGCTTGAAGAGATGAGAGAAGCTAATAAATGAAATACTAATAACCTGCTGAAGCTTAACAGAATATGAAAAGCAGAACATGATAACCTAGTCCAAGTTTGCCACAAGTTGGTGGCAAGCAACTCAGGGTTGAGGATCTGACCTTAAGTATGACATCTTATTCAGCTCCAACCTCTACTTACACTGAGCCCACCCACCAGCCCTGTGATTATCTATAACAGGTCATACCTAGGCCTACATCTAAACTAATAGACAATTCTGATGTCCCAAAGACTAACTCTGAAATGAATGACAAATCTATGCAAGGGACATTTGATGGGGTCCTTGGAACTGATTATGACACATCTAGAGTTGAATCATTTGGAAACCCCATCGTGGAAAATGATAAGAAAATGTTGGCATCCCTAAGATAGATTCTCAATCTAAAAATCCTGATTCTTGGGAGATAACATATGTTCATGGAATCCAATTTACATTATTTGATAACCATGTTGAGATTGAGGAAGAAGACTCACTCGAGGATTTAAATCTTGATTCAAGCCATAAATTACAATCATTTTATTTTGGGGAACAAATCTCTGGTGGGCCTGAGTACAAGTCCTTTATGTTAGAAGATGCACAATTGGACCTTGCAGATGATTTGGATTTGGATATGTCAAAACTTTGGGAGAAACAGAACAAGATGAAGATTATAAACAAACAAAAGACCCCCCTCAAGAGGATAGAGGGATTGAGGACAGTGACACTCCCAGCCAGGCACATTTGAATGGTTCTGATATGATTTTGTCTGAGGATTATGATGATCATATGTGTTTGGATGACTTGATTATGATATCTGGATTCGACGATACTGATCATTCTGAGATATTCCATATAGAAGCCAAATCTGTTTTCACTTCTATATCAGCTAATTCTCACCCTTCTCTTCTCATCCACTAGAGCCTTGAGGAAAACCCTATTTCTACATTTCCCCCTCCTGACTCTGATCTCCAACATCTTGAGATTGAACAAGATAGACAATCCCCCTATGAAAGAGATGTTCAAGAGATTGCAGAACTATTGGGGATGACTTATGATGATTTACTTGAGGAAGCGAAGGACTCATCTGAATCATGGAATTTCAACTAACTTAATTTGATTGATGAGAAATAAGAAGGCACCACCTCAGAAGATGTAGTTCATGACAGAGACAATCGGGGTCAAACTTATAATCCTATTAATCACATAATGGATGGCTTAATTCTGAGAGAGATGAATTCTGATGAGCATGAGATTATTTCTGATGATGAAGAGATAATATCTGACGAGGATTTTAGTGAATTCTACATGGAACTTCCAATCCCATAAGCTCTATGATGCAAAATTTAGCGTGATTTGTAATTAGGGTTTTTAGGGTCATTGCAACATGCGAAATCGCATACGCTTTTAAATTTGTATTCCTAGATAGGGGAGTATCTAGGGTCGTCCAAGGAGGCCAAATGTTTGCAAAAATGTCTCTTGCTTGGAAATAGAAATCACCTTTCTTTTTACTCTTTTTAAATATATAATTTTTATGGATTTTTGAAATAATGGCAATACGAATTTTGTTGAGAGCGGGAAACAACTAACACCTAATCCACTATACTATTACTAAGGTGACAAGTAGAGCCTCTCCCTAAGCTCACTCTAGGCACATGGAGGCCTAGAGTAATTAGGGAGAGGGAGTGAAAAGTGCTAGAACAAAAGCAATCAAATGCAACAAAAATTTCAAAGAAGGCAACTTTAATTTTAGGACTCAAAAAATGTTTTACTGAAACCCCAAATATAAGAAAGCTTTTCCTACAACTATCAAGGTACAAAAATAAAAGAAACCTAATGGTCTTGATGATGATGATGGTGAAGAAGAGGTGGAGGCTTCTTGCTCCAAGCCTGGTAGCTCCTGAGCTTGAAAAGAAGATCTCCAACTCCTTCCATCTATAGCTCCTCCAAAATGGTGTCCTCCAAGGCAAGCCCAAAGGGGGTGTGCCCTAATCCTCTCCTCAAGGGTGGACGTCCACCCTAAGTACTTCTCCCTTGCCTGGCCGTCCTCCTTGATGAAGAAATGCTCCTCCTTCTTGGCGTGGTATAAGAAGAGAGAAGGGAAAGAAGGCACCAAGGGGCGGGTAGGATGCCCCCTTAATCTTCTTCTCTTCTCCTTATTCTTGGTCGTGAGTTGTAGGTGGGTCTAAGGTGGAATATACACTAATGGAGGATGAAGAAATGGTGGTGGTTATGGGTCCTTTTATGGAGTAGGATGGGGGGTGTAGGTGGCTTTTGGAATTGAGGGTTAGGATGGATTTTTAGGGTGGTTAATAGATCATAGGGTGGAGGGAAATTGGCATCAACTTAAGGGTGGTAGTTACCACCCTAGGTGCCCCTTGAGTTGGCACCAAAATAGGTTCTAGAAGGGGGGCTTAGGTGGCGCCAAGTAGGGTTCTAGAAGGAGGGGTAGGTGGATGGCTAGGATAGGTTATATGGGTAGGTGTACGGTGGATAAGGGGGCTGAAAGTTGGTGGCAACTTTTGGTGTCTTTTGGTGGTTGGTTGAGGGGTGAAAGGTGGTGAAGGTGCTGGCACCAAAGGGAGTAGGGTGGAGCTATCTAAGGTGAGCTTATGTAGGGCTTAGATGGTGGAGCTAGTTAGGTAGGATTTTAAGGTGGTGAATGGCCAATGGAGCTGGAGTCTAGCTAAGCTAAGCTAGTAATGGACTAGAGGAGTAGGCAATGGGAGCTAGGGTTTGAGGAGAGGAGCTGAACAGAAAAAGTCTGGAGCTGAACTGGAGCTAGCAGCTGCTGAAGAGGTTGGCATGGAACTAGCTTAGCTTGCTAGTTCTTTGCTAGCTACTAAGACAAGCTAAAGTAAGATGGCTTCTGCTAAAAGGAGCTGAGGTGAGCTGGGTCTAGTGCTCCCGGGGAGGACCTAGTTGGTTGAGGTAGCTAAGGTAGCTTAGCTCAACTAAGTTGAGCTAAGCTGAGTCCCCGAGAGCTGGACTTGAGCTTCCTGAGCTGAAATGAATTCATCTTTAGCTGGCTGGAGTTGAGTGGAGCTAGATGTAGCTGGTCCTGAGCTGAGGTGAACTCCAGTCAACTCATCTGAGCTAGCTAGAGCTCCCTGTGAACTAATAGGAGCTACGATGAGCTAGATTCAGCTAAGTTGAGCTGGATCTGAGCTGACCTGAGCTAGGGTGAGCTAAGATGAGCTCTCTTGAGCTGCCATTCAGCTAAGATAAGCTGAATGGAGCTAGGATGAGCTAACCCTAGTCCAAGTGAGCTAAAATCCAGCTATGGTGAGCTAGATCTGGCTGAGTTCCACCTGGTTTGGGCTTCTCCTTCACCAGTTGCCTTCCTAAGTGCTAGGGTTCTAGGGATCTGGCAATCAACTTATCCCTAACACTCACAAAAATATATCAAAAAGACAATAAAAAGTAAAATGCATGCCTATCCTAATTTATTCCTAAATGCAACCCAAAAACCTCTTTGCGGAGCAAAATCCTAAGAGCTAGGTTTGTTTTAATGCATAAGAATGATGATAAACTGGCATTTATCACTCTACCTTTATCCTTGTATGACCCGGAGCCTGGAGAATTCATGATTTTTGATACCAATCACCATTACGAGGATCCTTATGATTCTAATTCTGAACCTGACTTAGATGTTAATCATAATTTCAATCCACATCCTCCACAAACTCTCCTTGAATTATGGAATTGGATTAATGAGTAGGCTCTACATCATGAACCTCATTTCCGTGTCCTCATCTATTTAGCCCTATTCTACACTTGAGATTAGGAAAACTCTTTAGAGTAGGGCTACACCATCAACCGGTCCGCAATTGTGGATCACTAATTCTTGGACCACATGATCATATCTTCATATTAATCCTGACTCTCTTAGCAACAATTATTACTCCTCTTGACCCACAGTATTGAAATATATATTTCTTTTGGGTTTTGGTCTAGCAAATGACGTAAAACTTAGTGCAGGCTGGGAGACAACCCAGTATTCTGTACATGTATTGAGATCTTTATAAGCTGACATGGAACAACAAGCTCATGTCAGGTGATATCTCCTCTTCTTGCTTATTGACTTTTAATACTTTTATTATGCATACATTTTAATGAGGACATTATAATGAATAGGAATGGGGGGATGGGGACATTTCATGTCTTATTTTTGTCAGCAAATCATGTCAGGACTTATATATATATATAGACAATTATTTTTGTGAAAGAAAAGAGAAAAAAAATTTACATTTGCATCCTTGCATATGTTTTCCTGTGGTATTTCTTTTGAATAAGAGTATAGTTCCTTTTTTTTGAAACTGTAAGGAATGCTATCAAGGATGATAGCAATTCAAAAAAAAGTTTATTAATGAATCAAATCATGCTACTTACAATGAGTTCTCCCAAACTCGTATAAGGGCCCTACACTCATTTACAATTCTCCTCACACATGGGCCTCTCATGAAAAAGCTGCTCATTCGAGCTCTCCAAACACACCACAAAACATTCGCCATAGACACATGTGTTCTACCTCTTAACACAAAATTATTCCACAATACATCCCACACAGGCACAAATCCACCACAGATCTCTCTACAAACATAGTCCATCACAATGTAGGAAGAAAAAATATGCCTCAAGCAATCAATATTTAGCCCACACAACTGACACATATGGGCCAGAGTACCCATCCTTCTATGGCGTAAATCACCAGTAATCAAGCCATCTTTCTTGTAGAGGCAGAGAAATATTTGTACCTTCAGGAAAATTCTCAACTTCTACAAGTTCAAGCACACCAATTCCGCCTCTCCTATCCTACCCATTAGCACCAATTTCTCATACGCCGACGCTGGGGAAAAATTTCCCCGCCATGCATAATGATCCACTCCCATCATAGGCTTAAATGCAAGTAAATCCTGCTGTAGTCGTATCTTCTCATCCCAAATCTGAAAGCCTCCTTGCAAAACTCCAAACCTGCCAGCTGCCAAGAGCCATTAATGTCATCCCACTTATCAGCCACACAAGCCCACTTATCAAAAGCACTACCATACACTCTCGGATATTTATCTTTTAATATTCCCAGTGCTGACCAAGCCTCCTGCCAAAATCTAAAATCTTTTCCATCTCCTAAAATTGGCTCCAATAAAGCCCAATTTTTAGACATGGCTTTAATGACTGACCTCCAGAACGATGATGGCTTCACTAGCTGCAATCTATTGGTAGTAGCATGTGAAAAACCATATGTTGACATCACCAACTTAGTCCAAACCTTATCCTCCCCTTCCAATAACTTGATGGCCCATTTTAAAAGCAATGCATCATTGAACTCTTTGAGGGACCGAATTCTTAAACCACCTTTGTCCTTTGGCAAACAAAGCCTCTCCCACTTCAATGACTACAAGAAGTGACCTTCATGAGAAGCCCCCTTCTAGAAAAATTGCTTTCTCATTACATCAAGCCAATTCCAAATGGATTTAGATGCCTTAAAAATGGAGAAAAAGAACACCGGCATAGCCAAATTAACATAATTCAACAAAATCAATCTACCACTCTTTGAGAAAAATTTGCTACTCCAAGTTTCAAGCTTTACTGTATTTTTATCAAAGAGCACCTTCCAATCACTCTTCTTTAGGTTACTATCTTTCAATGAAAGCCCCAAGTATTTTATAGGTAAAGAGATGATAGGAGAATGCAAAGTCTCCAAACTTGCCTCTTGCTCCCCTTCACTCATACCAAAACTAACCACCAACGACTTTTCCCCATTCATCTTCAAACCCAAAAGTTCCCCAAAGATACTAACCATATAGAATAGAGCCAATGCCTATCTAAAACCACCTTCCACAAAGAACACCATGTCATCTGCATATTGTAACACCAGGGCCATGGTTGTTCTATTGGAAATAGAATATCCCCTAATGAGGCTGGCTTCCAACATTCTACAAGCAAATCGGGCCAAGGTATCCACAGCTAAATTAAAAATCAAAGGAGCAAGCGGGCAACCTTTCCTAACCCCACACTGAGGCTCAATCCACATGCCATACAATTTGCCATTGATCAAAGGAGAGAAGGCCGATGTCGTAATGCATCTCTTCATGCACTACAGCCAAGGGGGGGAAGATACAGCCAAGACATTGAGTCGTAATTCCTTCCTGAAGTCAACCTTCCACAGAAAGGCTTTACATTTCCTCCTATGCCACCCTGCCGCCATTTCTTGGGCAACCACAAATGACTCTTGCAATGACCTATTAGGAAGGAAGGCAGACTGAACAGGCAGAATCAGACCATTTAGCACCACTTTCAATCTGTTAACAAGTACCTTGCTCACAATCAAGTAGATCGAGCTAGAAACAGTAATAGGTCAGAAGTCAGGAAAGCATTCAGCCGCTTGTTTCTTGGGCAACAGAAACAAGAAGGATATATTAATCCTTTCAAAATTAGCGTTACCACTTTCGAATCCAGCAACAACTTCCATCACATCCTTCCTAACAACCCTCCACAGATCTTTGTAAAAGAAAATTTGGAGGCCGTCAAGGCTGGGAGATGCTTGAGCATTCAAATCATTAATAGCCTAAATGATCTCCTTCTCAGCAATAGGCGTAATCAGAAGCCCAACCTTAGCATCACTGACATGTGGGAAAGATGATGCATCCCATCTCCAACACCCCCTGTTTGTAGCCCTGGATGTGTCCTTAAAATATTGCACAACAGCAGCTCTGATATCCTGAATTGAAGATAGCCACTGCTCAGGAATGTTGATTGCTGAAATAAGGTTAAATCTCCTCCTCGAGTTGGCAACTATGTGGAAGTATTTCGTGTTCGCATTGCCTTCAGCGAGCCATAACTGCCTTGACCTCTCTCACCAATCAATTTCATGCTTTAAGTCCTCCTTCACTACAACCTCATGCCAGCTTTTTCATAAGGATTGCTCCTCTTTAGTTAATGGATGCACCCCCTCCTGTAGATCCAAGTCCCTAACAACTGCCAGAGCTTCCAATCTCCTTTGTTCCCTCAAAGAGGTCATAACCACTCCATATTATTTTAATACATAACGCAAAGCCTTCAATTTGGATGCCAATATAGCGGTAGCATAGCCCTCCACATGCTTACACGACCACCAAACCTCCATCATCTCCACACAACCCGGTTCCCTCAGCCAAGATCTCTTAAATTTAAAATATAATCCGACCACTACCCCCTTGCCGCTATCCCAAACCGGAGGAGTGTGGTCTGAAAATGGTCGATCTAGAGTCACAACTGAAGATAGCTGAAAAGTTGTAAGCAACCCATTGTTACCAAAGAATCTGTCCAACCTAGATGCCTGCCTTCTACCATTCCTCTAGGTGAACTTAACCCCAGAGGATGGGAATTCATTTAGCCTTAACTCTTGCACCACCAGCTGAAAACCCAAGGAGTCTCTATCAGCAACACCACTTCCTCTATCTTGACTTGTCAACACACAGTTGAAGTCACCTCCAACAAGCCAAGACATATGTTGTGCATGCACTAAAAGCAACTTCAAGACCTAGGATTATGTCAATTCTTCTCCTTTAGGTCTTGACTTAAAATCTTCAAAACCTGATTTCTTAGGCTTCGCTGCCCAATACCAAGGTTTAGTAGCTATGATTTTAAAACATCTATGCTTAGTGAAGAGATTTGTCCTAAAGGCATCCAAAGTTGTAAAAATCCAGATCTTAAGACATCAATTTCCAATCCCAATTATTCCAATTCAAGCCTTTGGCTTGGCCTTACTCAGGTTTGGTTGCTTTCTCCTCACCAGTTTTCTATCCCGAGGTCAACACTTTTTGTGTATATTTCCCTGGTGGACCACTGGGTCTCTTATTCCTAATATTTTTATCTCCATATATTTTTTCACTTTTTCTATAGGTTAGAACACCCATTTGTAGCGAGGTGTTCTTTTTATTTGATGAAGGGAAGGGTAGCATCCATTTGTATTGAGATGCTTTATTTATTTATGGAAAAACTGCATAAGCACCCATTTGTAACGAGGCACTTAACTGCAGGGTGTTTTATTTATTTTTTTCTTTTTCTTTTTCTTTTCCCCCCTTCTCATTTTTCTTACTATCATTATTCTCCAAATCCTTTTTCTAGGTGAGTGGCACATCCTTCACCCTTTCAAGAACCGCCCCGTGGAAATCCTTGGACTAAAGAGGATTCAGAGCTGATCTCTTAACCTCTATGTTTTCGCGGTCTCAGATGCCACCAAGACAATTTTATGTGTGTGAATTTTAGATGTTTAGGTTACTTAGCTCTCAAACCAGAGCTTGGACAATAAAGCCCTTCACTCTCAAGTTCTTCAAATTCTTAGTTTCCTCCTATAGGATCCGTCAAGACAAAATTTACCAAGTCTAGTTATTTATCTTTAGTCTGTAAGTCTTATAAACTAAAATTCTACTAACTCTCTTTTTAATTAACTCTGAATATCTGGCCTTTTTACTTAACTTTATGATAAAAGCAAATTTTCAAAAAGCAAAGGATTACTTAATCTAATTGATTAGAAGTTATAATTTAATTCCAAAACTTAAGTTTAAATCTTAATACACATAGTTTCTTAATTCAAGGTCAGAATACAAAAATAAATCTTTAAAAGATTTAAAGATTCCTGATTCAAATAAAATCTTATTTTTAAAAATAAAAGTGTGTTTTAACAAAATGTTTAAGTAAAAATCTAATTAAGAATTGAATGCTCTTAAATACTCTATATATATTCTATATACATTTTAATTTCTGACCTAAAAGAAAATTAAGCTCTTAATTATAATATTTTTTTTCTTCTTTTTCTTCCTTATTAAAAATGAATATACCCCTCTTATTATTTTTATGAATTTTCATTTTCAAATTTTTGTATTTATATATTTTTATTTTTTATGTATATAAGATTTTCCAATTTTATGAATTTTTCAAAATTTTTCAAATTTTTATGAAATTTTTTATTTTTTAAAATTTTTATTATTTTTGTAATTTTGATTTTTTAAATTTTGTGGATATTTAATTTTTATATGTTTTTTTCTATTTTAACCCACATTTAAAGTGAACATTTCACTTCAACACCCCCCCAAGTCAAAATTTTACAATGTCTTCATTGTAAAAAGGATGAAAAGATATTACACTTCATTTAGTATAGGTGATGGAAGGAGTCAAATAGAAGAGATCAAAGATCTCTGTGCGAACGATTTCAAGTCCGACCAAAGGGCAGAGTGGTCAATCGGACTAAATGAGGATAATAAGTGAAATATGAAGTGAAAGTTCAGAGTAAGTGTAGAAGAAAATCAAAAAGGTAAAAATAAGAAACAGCTATATACAAATGCTAAGTTTTACGCCTTCAGCTAGGTGTAAACCCTAGTAAAGAACTCCTAAAAAGAATAAGTATATGGTAAAAACAAAGGAGTTATGAAAGAATTGATTCAAAAATAAAAAAATAGATTAAACCACCTGGTTACAACTCGTCCAAAAATTACCTAGAATAGATCTCGTAGAACCCAAAATCAGATTCTTGTGAAAAATCTTAAAAAGATCAGAGTGAATCCTATGAAGAGTAGATCTGATTTAGGTTGAGATGTAGAATATTAAATATTAAGGCAATTCAAGAAATGTTTCCACTAAGTTCAGAAGATCAGTAGAGTCAGTTTTGATTCTCAATAATAGGTGGGTCATTTTGATACAAAATAGGCTGCTGATGCGGGTTTAGTGGATTATTTTCAGGAAGTATGGAGGATGGGTTATGATTAGAATCAAAGGTCTGATTAAGGAAATGGTCTTGGCCTTGATTTTGCCTAGGATGTGGCATATTCCTAGGATTCGAAATTGGCTGAGATGGAAGGGTACCTAGCTGACGAGATTCAGGTAAAAGCGTGATCTGATTTCATAAATCAGCCAACTCTACCTTACATTGCCTATGGATCTCAGCGAGAGCTTCAGCATTTTGTTACTGACTCTCTGACACAGCTCTTAAAATTTAGTCTAGCTGTGTATCTCTATTTGGCCCTACGGGATTTTGTAAACCCATGTAAAATGACCTCGCATTGTGTTGCTGAGGGGGCAATGGAGGTGGATTTAAATGGGTTTGATTCGGATAATTTGGTCTTTGATTTTGATTTTGATTAGCCCAAGAGAAATTTGGGTGGCTTCTCCATCCAGGATTATAGGAATTTGAATAAGGGTTTGGTCTTGGAGTGTTTTCCTGGATGGCGTGTAATCCTAAAAGATATGACGTGTTTTCTACAATAGGAAAGTGTGGGGAAAAGGGTGGGTAAGATTGTGGGACAAAGGTCCCTCCTTGGGTTGGTGGAGTAGATAAAAAACCTAAGGAAGATGGATCTCTAGAATCTAGATTATTTACAAAGTCCCTCCCCGCAGGAATTTGCGAAACAGGTAAATGCGCGGGATTCGTAGTAAGTAGAGGCGTAAGAGTCTTTATTTTATTTCTGACCTTGTCGAGATGCTTTGCTATGATATCGACTTTGTCCAGTTTTTCTGCAATTATCTCTAAATCCTTTGAACTGGATGAGTTACTGATCTCGTGAGTGCCCTTGTACGGATTTGATGATTTGGTTTGCGCCCCGCAAAAATTGCAACATAGATGCGTTATTGATCGAGTTTTCCACCATCCCTTCAAATAATTCTGAGGCGGATTTTGCGTCGCAATTTAGGAAATTCCCTCCACAAGGGCATCGACTAGATTGCGAATGCCCTCTTATAAACCATAGTAAAAGATGTGCATGAGTTGCCAACGAGGGATGTCATGATGTGGGCATTTCCTTTGCAATTCATGAAAACGTTCCCATGCTTCATGAATTGGTTCTCCTTGGTTTTGATTGAAAGTAGTAATAGCTCACCTTAAAGCATTAGTTCGACCAATTGGAAAGAATTTCTTTAGAAAAGCATATTCGAGTTCAGCCCATGTTGAGATTGGTCTTGCAATTGTTCTATACCAATAAGCAGCATTATCTTTAAGGCTAAAAGAGAACATTTTCATAAGTAGGATTTCCCTATTTTGATTTCGAGGTCCAAGAGTTTGAGATAAATTCTTTAGATCTTCTATATGTTGAAATGGATCCTCGGATGCAAATCCGTGAAAGAGAGGGATTAGACTTATAATATTTGGCTTTAATTCAGGATCATTCTCCCCAATAGGTATCCAAACATTAGGCTCTACTTGTGCATTAGATGGGTTGTAGTAATCTCTAAGTAGAGGCCTTGGACGAGGAATCGGTAAATTAGGGATTTCAAAACCTGCCTCAGGTTGAGGTGGAGGACGGGTTTGAAGAGTCTATAAATTATTTAAGGCTGCCGTTAAAAGATTAATCTATCTAGTCTACTCACGCATCCTAAGATTCTGGCTCAAGAGCACCTCATGAACATCAAAAGGCAGCATCTCCCCCTGACCAGAAGAGGAAGGGATCTCGGGATTTAGATTATGCAATTGATCCATAGAAGTAGACGGATCAGACGGAAAAACCATTGGTTGCTTATCTGCAACCGACCTAGGATCACCTGTCAATGATGGTGCAATAGGCGGATGCAAGGATCGCCTCCCGTCCATAAAATGGAAAATAATGTGCAAAGGCACATGCACACCACCGATAAAAATAGTGGCACAAAAACCTGCAAAACAGCACAAAGATGCGGGCTTTGCTCTTCTTTCAAAGAAAAGAAGAGATTCCTAGGATACACAAGTAATTTGATGCAAACAAATAGAGTAACTGTATCGAAATATGCATCCTAATCTGTGCCTATGCAGGTGCATAACCTTAAAGCTCAAAGGCCTAAGGTCTAGGATCGAGACCGCTCACTACTGGCTCCCCGAGGCTCTAGTAGTGAGACAGACATGTTGATCTTTGACCAAAGCCCTAAGAGGTGCAAAGAGGAGAGATAGAAAAAATAGACTCGTGTGACTCTAGTGATCACGTTGTGTGCGCGATAGCATGCAACAGACGATAGCAATAAAACCCGCATGCATTCTGCAATCAGATTTAGTCACAATTTTTAACTTCCTCTTTTTAGTTAATCTTTTACAAAAATATATCAAAAGAAATACAATGGCCGCTTTTTAGATCTTTTCAAACAAAAATATGTGGTCTTTTTAAATCTCCAAGGGCAGGAATCTACGTGGATTTTTTTCATGTTTTCCCGAGTCAGATTTGCACTAATACTAGCAGATAATGTACTCCTAAGAGTGTATGCCTATTGTATGCTCCTGCTAGTCAGGTAGAATGTATTTTTATATTTTTTTAATTTTTTAATGCAACAAATCGAACTACACTAAAGATTAAGAATAGAAATACTTACAATGGTATTTATAATGGCAACAACGAAACAAAAACCTGCTTCTTCCTGAGATTACCTGCAAAGGTAAACCTGAAAAGAAGACAAAAAACAAAAACAAAACAAAATACAACTAATTAGAACAACAACATTAAAAACAAAAATATATTTACAAATACCTCCTAATTATACAATTAAACCAACTAATTTCTAGTGAATTAAAGGATTGCCTACCCGGCAACAGTGCTATTAAAATGGTACGCTCCTTACCTCAACTCAGTTAATTAAGTTAATTTACTTAATTAAGAGTAGAAGAAAGTAACTTAGGTTAACTCGAATTTGTGTCGGTTAAGTAGTATAGGGTCGAATTAACCTAACATTTTAGATAATTTTTATTGGTTGAGTTCAGGTCGTTCACTGGGAGGTATAATTCATTCTAAATTCACTATTTATCTTCATTTTTCTTTTTAAGTATAAGCGGTATATTTAAGTTAATTATAAAAGCATGAATTTTGCCAAATGATTTAACTTAAGGAATATACAAAATTCCAAGTTAAAACACATTTACTCAAATGATCTACTTTATTAACAAGTAAACATGTTAATTTCCAATTTATTTTAAAGGAAATTAAGGCAATATGAAGTTCTTCTATTAAAACATGCCTCATTACAATATTTAAGAATAAAAAGAAATTAAAATGTAACAAGAAAATTAACTTCTTCAGCCTTTATTCTTTCTCTTCTCTCTCTCTTTCTTTTTCTTCTTCATTTCCTTTTATTCTATTCTTTTATCTTTTTTTTAAATCTCTTTCTTATACTTTCTTGAGCTCTTTTCTTTCTTTTCTCTCTTCTGCTCCTACCTTCATCTTCTTTCCTTAGTCTCTTCCTTCATAATTTCTTCTTCTTTGCTCCTTAGTGCCTGTTCAGCCTTCCTCTTTGCCTTTGCGATTTCTTCTTCTTCCTTTCCTTCCTTAGCTCTCTCTTTAGCTGAACCGGATTTTTCCTTTAACAAAAAATTGGTTTAAGGTTTGCGGCGAGGTCCTTTCGAGGATACATAGCACCCTAAGATCAGGGTAGGACCAGACCCTACTCGATCCTCACCTTATTTGATTACGGTTTATTTTTGGTTTATTTCTTTCTCGAGTCAAACCAGCCCAACCGCCTCCCAGGCCTCGCCCTCCCAGGGCCACACACATCGCACACGCCCACTCGGGCGCACACCTGCAGGCACACACATACACAGATCAGATGCTCAGAATGGTCAGATGTTCATTTTGCGTTGAGCGCTTGACGACTGATAAGCCCAGTGCACAAATCAGTTTTATACCCATGCGCGCACTCGAAGATTTCCGATGTGGGACTATGTTTCCCCACTCCAGACCCGACTACAACTGAGGATATCTCCCTACTTAAAGCTCCAAATCAAGCGATTCAAAGCTTGATGGAAAACTCTAAGGTAGCTCTACAAAGTTGTGCTATCAATTTAAAGTGAATGGGAGGTTTTCTTCGATTTGAAGAGTGAATCTAGGGGATTCCTTCAGGGTTATATCTACCTGGGAATGAAATAAAACTCATAGTGACTATAGATTGGCTTTTCTAACTTAACTAAGGGTCTGAGCAAGCTCTGTAAGTCTTTTCAAGCTATAGGAATGGGTTCTGAAGTTCTTTAAGCTTCAGAAGCTGCAGAGAAGCTTCAAGTTTCTTTGAAAGCTTCAGAGAATAAATTTCTAACTCTGATTAAGTGAACAGACACTTAAGAACATTCTCAATTGATTAAAACAAGTTCTAAGGGTTAAAACAAACTAATTTGGGTAGGATTTAAGATCAAATCTCAACAAAATGCTACTGCTATCAGTTTGGGTTCAAAAATAACCCAAATTAATAGTTGATTAATTCCATCAGAAAAATAGATCTGAGCTCACCTAAACCTCTCTAAAATCATTTAACAGATTTTCAGAAATGATTCTAAATCCTCAATTCCTCAAATCGAGCTCAGAATCAAAATCTCAACCTCAGTTTGACTGTGAAGGCTTCAAAATTTGACTTTCTGTTCTAATCCTTTTTACAAGGAATTAAAGCCTAGAATAGGATCCTCTCAACCTCAGAAACTCATCCAATCCCTTAAACAGGCGTTCTAACCTAAGAACCTAGGGTCCAGGCTCATTGTCTGAACTCCAAAAATGCTT
Source organism: Thalassia testudinum (assembly GCA_037157565.1). Classification (NCBI taxonomy): domain Eukaryota; kingdom Viridiplantae; phylum Streptophyta; class Magnoliopsida; order Alismatales; family Hydrocharitaceae; genus Thalassia; species Thalassia testudinum. The sequence goes on along the minus strand of JAZHRO010000035.1, from coordinate 62,735,310 downwards.
TGTTCGTCAGAGGAATTGAGAGGTTGCTTCACTACTTTGAGGACATGAATAGCTTCAATGCATTGCATTGAAGCTTCTAAGTTCACTAAATGCTTCTCAGACCTATCTGTCAGACTTCTCAAACTCCATCGGAGTTGGAGAAGAAAATACCTCAATCTGAGCTCTAGTTATCAAAATTCTAACTAAACTTCCTCAAATTGATCAGTGATCATTTCACCATTCTGGAGCTCTTCATCAACTTCTGTAGGCTGAAGAACAGAAAATGCCAGAAAAGGTGAAAGTTGTGCACAGAAAGAAAAAGTGTGCCATTTTTTGACTTGAAAAGATTTTTGAGGTTGCAAGGAACCTCAAGATCGCATTTAATTCCTCTTTAATTCATTACATGAATGATTAATAAGTAAAATCAATTTAAATGTAATCTGAGTTATTTGAGGCTCAAAACTTGGTCTCCCACTCAAATGAGTGGTTGAGACAAGTCAACAGTTATCTGCGATACCATATATATACATATAATTAATGATTTGAACTATTCCTGAGCTGCCATAGATAGCGAGCTCAAAAGCTTAGTTAAAATTGGGCATTTACATTATAGATGGTAATTACTCATATTAAAGTATAGAATAAGGTCCTTAGTGATGAAAAGACGATGGGGGACCCTGTGGATGTGAAGCTAAATCAGCTACTTCTGCCATGGATAGCAACAGTAGTCGATGGAGGTGGAAGTGATTTAGGCAATTAAGTGATCAAATTATGAATTAAGTGCGATAGAATTGATCATGAAAGATAAAGGAAGGTGATCAGTGAGTTCAAAAGACAAAATTAGGGCTCCAGTGAACTCAAGGAGTTTGCCGGAGTCGAAGAAGATGAACACTAAACTCTGAAATTACAACTAAACTACCTAACTAACTACCTACCTAAACTACCCTACTCCTACTCCTACTTCTAATCTACTATTACCTGGATGAAGGGGTCAACAGGATTCCGCCGAAGGCTCATAGAGGAAGACAAAATCAGAGGGATTAAGAAGAATCTTCAGCCGACGGATGCGAGATGAAGTAGAGGATCTCCTTGGTCGATGCCTGTGTCCAGAGACGCGGCTGACCTCGACGAATCTCCTCGGCTAGTCAAGATGGATGGAGGAAGTTGGAAAATGGTGTGAAAGGTCACCAGAGTTGCAGACAAATAGCCTATTTGGTCAGCTCAGTGTTAGAAGAGGGAAGGGAGCCAACTTGAGAGAAATCGGAGGGGTAAGGGGGTATTTATAGTGAATGGCGACGAAGAAGGTGGCGAGGTCTGGACGAAGAAGCTTGGGGAACTTAACCTCCAGCATCGTCTCTAAAGACGATGAGGTTAACTCCCACCATAAATTAGGATTTTCGAGTAATCCAGATTGATGGATAAAGATGGAGTGGTGAGTGCAAGCTCTAGGAGCTTGGAGAAGGATGATGTCGATAGGGCTGTGATCGCGCGGTGGAGTCACTCTCCGTCATCAGCCATCCAATCAGCTGAAGAAGAAGAAGACGAAAGGGACCTAAGTGCAGTGAAACTTAAGGACCTATATGAAGATTAAGGACCCGAATGCAATGAATTTTAAGGACCTAAATGTAAACCCAGGTTTTAAAGGTTTATTTTAACTTAGATCATTTTCAACTTTTTATATATATTAGTAAATAAGGTAACTATTATGATTAGACCTTGAATTTACATTTTTGACCTTTTTAGGTTAATTTATTAGATTAAGTAAAATTACTTAGGTTATTACATACTTATGTATACATTATGTTTAAGTTACTTAACTTATTAATTAAGAGAATGGCTAATAAGATTTCGAGTCTAATTATTAACTAGATTGTGAATAATGTTAATTGAATGATAAAATATCATGTTAAACTTAATTTAAGGTCCTTTACTAAATATCCCTTATTTTATAATTAACCCTTATATATTCATAACCTTAGCTAATTAACTAGGAAGACTAGTTAATTAGGGGTAATTAGAGATCATGATGAGTCTCTCATCAACCATTATCCACACATGGGCCATAGACACAAGACATCAAAACATCCTCTCCCCTAAACGTAGAACTCAACCTACAAGAAATAACATGCCTTGCATTGTGGATCTCAGCCACACACACCCTACTCTTCTTTCACCAGAACAATAGTCCCCCTGCCCTCCCCTGTGCCACAAACACAACCTTCGCAGTTCCCCCTATAACAAAGGGTTCCACACATAGCCACATTCATCTTCAATGTGCTGTTCTTGTACCAACGTAACATCAATCCCCCATTCCTTCAAATATCTAGCAAGAGAAGCTCTACACACACCATCTCACAAGCCACGCACATTCCAAGAGAGAACCCTCATTTTCTTACTTGCAAATTCCCTTCAAAGTTGCTTGTGCACGTTCCATGCCAATCACAACTGCTACAGACTTCTCATCAACATTCACTTTATTATCAATCTTCCTCCTTTGAAGTTTGTAAGGGGAACGACCAATGCCCCTTTTGTTGGAACACCCTACACCATATTTCAGACCTTCAGGAGCATGGAATGACGTGCTCTCATTATAGACTTCCATAGTAGCATTATGTGAGGACACAATCATAGCCCCCTCAAGAGTAGTATCAGGTTCCTCCACCTGATCCACCCCCATATCAACTTCCAACTCCATATGGTGATGATCCTTCCACTTCTTTGTCGCAAGTACTTCTTCTAGTGTCTTAGAGCCCCTCTACATCAGAGTCGGTTCTTCTCTAACAGCATCCACAAACATCTTCTCCTGGCCTCGCTCATCCTCAGCAAGGTGACCAAAAGCAAAGCTCAGCCTGATGAGCGAAGAAATACCCTCTTCGGAATTGAACTTCCACTAAAAACCTTCACATCGACCCCCAAACATCTCCCATCTCCTTCCCAGATCCCAACCACAGCTTCACCAAAGTGACAAAACTTGCAACCATAACCACAACCACATCTCGTGACCTCAAATGGAGTGGCAAACCAATGATATCAAGCCAGCCAAGCCTAGCCCCAGCTCTTTGGAGAGGATGGTTTGATAATGCACCATCGAACGAAGAAACCAACCTTCAAATCACCTTTAAGTTCTCCAAAGCACTTAAGAGAAAATGAAGACATTCAACATCAAAGATCACCAAACCAAAATCCACAAATCGTGATGGGGAGAGCTTCGTAATCTTCCAACCTTGCAATGAAAGGGGCAAGGAACTCACCAAAAGATGAAGGCAGTCATAAGTCAGAGAAAATCAGACATCACCTCCTCGATCAGAGCACCTTGGAGAATGAGTTCTGTCATCTTAACCTTCTCTGAGATTTGGACTTCCACCTCCATAGTATGACCAATGCTAGGCAGCAGCAGCATTGGTTGATGTTTAGGTCACCCCTCCCTAGGTCGCCTAGTAGCACCACCGTCAGGTTGCTTCCGAGATGCACCACAAGATGCAAGTTTATGCCCTTATCCTCCACACACCAGACAGATGAGTGGATATTGGCAAGTGGTTGCCATGTGCCCCCTCGTTCAACAACAGAAGCAGAGGATCTCCCCATTTGTCCTTCACCACTCACTTCGCAACGCAACTCTCCTACCCCCAAAAAACCCACCTTGATAAGCACTCCTCCTCCGATCCCATCTTCTTGACGACTTCGATCTCCAAGTGCTTTACCCCTCGTCCGCTCTCTAGTAGCCAGAAAACCCTCACCAATCGGCAGAGCTTTGATACGAAAATTACGCGATTTTTAAGATTAGGGTTTTAAGTCACTGCAACGCGTAAATCCGTTCACTTTTAAAATTTGTAACCTAGATAGGGGAGTATCTAGGGTCGTCTAAGGAGGTAATATTTTACGAAATTCAGGTCTCTTGCTTGGAAATGAAACTCAACTTTCTTTCTGTTCCTTTTAAATATATAATTTTTATGGATTTTTGAAATAATGACAATACAAATTTTGGAGAGATTTGGAAACAACTAACACCTAATCCACTATACTACTACTAAGGTGACAAGTAGAGCCTCTCCCTAAGCTCACTCTAGGCACGTGGAGGCCTAAAGTAATGAGGGAGAGGGAGTGAAAAGTGCTAGAACAAAAGTAATCAAATAAAACAAAAATTGCAAAGAAGGCAACTTTAATAAGAATGAGGAATTATTTTACACAAAAACCTAGTAGAGGAATGCTTCAACTACTAGAATTAAAAGTGCAAAAATAAACTAAAAATAGTTATCCTCTATAATGATGGTGAAGATGGCAAGGCTCTTGCTCCAATTGTGGCTGCTCCTGCAATCAAAAAGAGCTCCTTCTTCTTGCAAAGCTTCTCCAAGTTGATGAACTCCTCCTAGCAAGCCCAAGGAGGGCGTGCTTTTCTCCTCCAAGGTGGATGGAATTCCACCTTCAAAGGCTTCTCCTAAGGTGGCGTGGACCACCTTTGATTCCTCCTCCAAGGGTGGTAGTGTACCACCCTCAAATCCTCTACTTCCTAGGGTAGGTGTGTACCCTAGGTTGTCCTCCAATGCCTGGCTTCCTTCCTTGGCTGGCATGGGCACAAGAGAGAAGAGAAGAGGGGAAGGCACCAAGGGGACAGAGTATCCCCTTAATCTTCTTCTTCTCTTGACCTTCTATGTAGGTGGAAATATGGGTAGAAAAATTGTAGCCAAGGGTGAAGATTTAATGGTGGTGGTAGGGGGTTTATATAGGAATGGTAGCGGGTTAAGGGTGGTTATAGGATGGATGGCTATGATGGGGGTTAGATGGTGGTTATAGGATCCTAGGGCTACGGTTGTTGGTGCCAAAATGGAGGGGTACTTGGTGGTTGGCGCCAACCCTAAGTGGTAGCTTGGGTTAAGGGCTTGGTTAGGTGTGTTGTAGGGTGGAGATGGAGTTATATGGTGGTGGTTATGTGATGGAGGGTAGATATAGGTTGGCGCCAAAGAGGAGGGATGCTTGAGGTGGCAGTTGTGGTGGAGTTAAGGGAGTTGGCGCCACTTTAGGTGGATTAAGGGGGGGTTAGGTGGCATCACTAGATGGAGGGTTAGGATAGGTTGGGGGGTAATAAGTAGGGTGTAGATGGGAGGAGGTGTTGGCGCCAAATGAAGGGATGTAGGGGGTGATTTTTGGTGCCAACTAAGGTAGGGTTTAGGGTAGTTATGGGGGGTTAGGTTTGGCGCCAATGGAAGGCTTCTAGAAGGGGTTAGGTGTAGGGTTTAGATGGCCTTGGTTGATGAGGTGTAGGGCTAGGAATTAAGGGGAAGTTGGCCCCAAAATGAAGGGGTGGCTAGGGCATTTTGGCTCCAACTTGAAGGGGTGTTTAAGGTTGGTAGTTATGGTGGGTTGGCGCCAAAAGGGATTGGGCTAGGTTAGGGTTGGTTAGGGTTAAGGTGAAGTGGATGGCCATGGAGGTTTTTGGTGGAGTAAAGTTTAGATAATCTAGCTTAGCTAGTAGAGTAGAGGTGGAGGAGCTAGGGTTTCATGGAGGAGAGCTGAGGAAGAGTATTCTAGAGCTGGTATCAGGTACTCTGGAGTTGGGGTAGCTGAGGTAGCTTCAAGGGGAGCTCAACTACTGAGCTTACCTACTTAGTTCTTATGCAAGTAGCCAAGCTTGGGTAGTTGAGCTCAGTTGAGCTGGCTCTAACCTAGCTGGAGCTAGGTTGAGCTAGAACTGCCTCAATGAGAACTCTAGAGCTAGCTAAGCTACTAGTTGATAAGTAGTAGCTCAGCTAGCTTAGAGTTAAGCTACTATGAGCTAGCTAGAGCTGAGCTTGAGCTGAGGTGGACTCAAGTCAACTTAGTTGAGCTAGCTAGAGCACCCAGTGAACTGGTGGGAGCTGAGATGAGCTAGACTCAACTAAGTTGAGCTAGATCTGAGCTGACCTGAGCTAGGGTAAGCTAAGATGAGCTCTCTTGAGCTACCATTTAGCTACGGTGAGCTGAATGGAGCTAACCCTAGTCTAAGAGAGCTAGTATCCAGCCATGATGAGCTGGAATTAGCTGAGTCCTAGCTTGATTGAGCTTCCTCTTCAATAGTTGCCTTCCCAAGTGCTAGGGTTCTGGGGATCTGACTTTCTACTAATCCCTAACACTCCAAGAAACACATCAAAAACAACATAACAAATGCAATGCATGCCTAACCTATTTTATACCTAAATGCAACCTAAAAAACTATTTGCAGAGAAAAATCCTAAGAGTTAGGTTTGTTTTAATGCATAAAAATGACGATAAACTGGCGTTTATCAAGCTCCTCCCACTCGAGGCTTTCTTTTTCAAGATAGATAATTTTAAGAGAGTACGATAGCTCCTCCCCATTTGTTTGTGTTTGTAGGGGAATGCATTTAGAATGGATGAAGGAGAGCCACTCACCGAGAAAAATGTGTTGGAGAGAGAAAAATATATTTAGTCGAAAAATTAGAAGGAAAAAGTATATATATACAAAACAAAAAAAAAAGAGAGAGAGAAAAATTCCGCCAAATAAAAGCATCTCACTATATATGGATGCTACCATTTTCCATTTCCAGATAAAAACACCTTGGTACAAATGATTGTTTATCCTATAGAAAAAAAGAAAAAAATACAGAAAAAGGAATTAGGAATAAGAGACCTAGAGGTCCAGCCAAGGAGATATACACTTAGTGTGTTCACCTCAAGGTAGAAAAGTGGTAAAGAGAAAGTTGTCAAGTCCTAGTATGGCCTAACAAAAGGCATGTTGTTTAATGGAGCACGAGTAGGGTTATTTAATTAGGTAATATTAGCATCGAAAAGTGTACACTGGAGTAGTTACCTACAAGCAATGCTACATAGATTTATCAATTTTATTTTACATGGACTAAATCATATTTTAAGATAGTCAATTTTAGGCCTAGGGTCGAACTCAGGGAGGTGGGTTTGGATTAGTCAATTTCTACGTGATTCCTAACGATGGATCAATTCCTTCCACTTATTGTATTTTTTATTTTTCTTAGGTTTAGATTTTTTTGTGATACTCTGCTCCTTGAGGTACGCCCTCAAAAATAGGTCCTTGGCAAATTGCCAAACTCAAGTCCAAAATGATCTGGCTACACGCGACATCGAGTACCTGCAAGATCAAGAGTTATCTTTTCTATTTTATAATCTTTTAGTCTTTTCTTAATCAACAAATAAAGAGAATAAGAAGAAATGCGGAATGGAAAGGAATGAAAGTACTTCGCTTATTTATATGTATATATATATAGATATGCATAAGATATATAGATATCTATGCGTATATATAAATATGTGTACTATATAGTATATAGTGGGGGTGGGGGGAATTGAATTGGGGATTCAATGAAATGTTGCACAACGCTAGGTTAACCGTTGTCTAAAGAGACGTGATTAGCCTTAGGTACGTGTCACATAGGGTGTAGAGTGGGCTTGTGGGAGTGTGTATGGAGATGCTTGATGTGAGCGAATATCACGAATATGTACACAACTCGTGTACACACACATGATAAAATGCGTGGGAAATGGATGAGTGTACGATATGGTGAATGGGAGTATGTAGAGGTGTATGTGGGTGAGGAATGTATGTATATGTGTATCTATATATCTACATATATATATATGTATATGTATATATATATGTATGTATGTATGTATGCATGTATGTTTCTATGAATGTGTGTGTGTGGAGGTGAGTATATATGTATGTGTATGTATGTATATATTCATATGCGTGTGTTTGTTTGTGTGTAGAGGGGTATGAGTGTGCTGAGAGGAGTGGTGGGTGTAACCTGCTGGAGCAGGTCACAGGTGAGAGAGAGAACAAGTGGGCAACTGGCTAGCTGAGAAGCTTGCTAGTTGCCAAAAGGCGCACGTAGGTGTGTTGTGAGAGAGCACGGGGGCAAACAATGCCGCCCGAGCGACCAGTTGGCGTGATGAACCACCGGCTAGGTTTCTCACCTAGCCAGTGGTTCGAGGAGAGAAAGGGTGTGGGGATTGGAGCGGTGACCAGCCGAGCGAGTGGAAAAGCATGTGCGTCGATTCCTTATCGGATAACTGAGAAGCTATCTGGTGAGTAAGCGCGAAAAATGAGTCACGATAGACTGTTGATGTAGACACATCCATTTAGGTTAAAATGCCTATTTATGAATGTTCCTAGGCTTAGATATGCATTCCATAGTATAAGTATTGCATAGCATGAATCATTCTTCATTTAGAATAGTTTGTATAAAGTTTAGGTTAATTCGTGTCCATTTATGATCAAGAGAGAAGGAGATTTATTTTGGGGCCTCGAATTGATGATCCAACCAAAGGGATCTGATCAGTATGATGATTGGAATACAATGCTTTCGAAATTGTATTGATCAAAGTCCCTTAGCACCATATACAGTCTGAGGAAGATCAAAGGCCAAGGGCAAGAGGATGTAAATCCAGACCTCAGATGGGATATCCAATCATATGGATGGATCCAGATTGACGATCGCGGCCCAACGGCTTGAAAATCGATACGATTGGACATTCGTGGCATCCTTTACAAGCATTTGAAGATGAACGACCCATATTCTGCCACGTGGCACCATCAGAGCCATCCAGGCTGGCCAAGGGCCATAGGCATGCCACATGTTACCAACGTAGCCTCTTCCCATCCACACCATCAGATCTGGGCCATTGGATCTTCATCCAACGATCATAGTCGCATCATGTCTCTTAAATAGTTGGGAGGTCTACTTGACAAAAAGACCTTCATTGCTCATTAGTCTAAAGCATTATACATAATGGCAGCAGTTGGCGCCTAGCACGACCTTGTAGAGGCACGAAGGAAGTGCCTCTTGGCTGTCCAAAATTGATCCAAGGGTAGCAGATGCGCCATGGGTCACAGAGTGATGTGGTACGAGTTGGGGGCTTCAAATACCTATTTTGCCCCTGGTTTTCACCTATATAAAGGCCCTACATCCCCTCCTCATTCTTCATCTCTTCCTTTCTCTCCCTCACCACCTCCAAGGCCCTAGAGAGAGCTTGTCCCAAGCCCAGGATGCTTCTCTAGAGTAGAAAACAAATATTTTTCCCGCCTCTCACCCCCATTCGTGGAGCATCCCGTGGCCATCCTCTCTCCACCTTTGGGAAAAAGATCCTTGCCATGACGCCATTCTTATCCATCTAGCTTCCTACCACATTCCTCCAGAGAGTCGTCAGAGCGAGCCATCCTCTAAGCAACTATCGAGGGGGATTCTTCTCAACCCATTCTATCTTTCAGCGCTTTCCAGTGTAGTTTCAATTAGTTGTACTATACATTGATCACATTTATTAAATGTTCCTCTCCCTCTCTCTCTCTCTTATTTTGTTAGTGTAGAGTAGAATAGATAACAATTCCTTGATATTCTGTCTATTAAAATACCAAACAAAATTGCAAAAGATAAAAACACCAAAAAGAAATAAAATCAAAGCATGGATTTCAAAACCAAATGTTCGACTCCCTGTGTTCGACCTGGGACTCACCTCGAGTTTTGGTATAAAATAGGATTTATCATTTTGGCGCCATTACCGGGGAGGCAACACTCTTTGGTTTTTCCGCATTTTTCGCCTTACTTAACTTTTTAGTTCACTCTGCTCCTTTCTTTTTGTGATTACAGGTACCCTTCCAAGGTGAGCCAAAGCAGAATATATCAGAGTAAAGTGCAGTTAGAAGGTTATGTAAGTTTACCCTCACCCCCACACATTAAATTTCACTTCGTCATTTTAATAACTCAAACCCTAATTAACTTAGGAGCTTGCATAAACCCTAGGTTAGTCTTGGTTGTTTAATTGCCACTTCACCTCACCTCACCCACCCGCATAAATTCAAAAAAATAAAAAATACTCCTCTTGTGGGATTTAATTAAAAGAGACACGGAGAACCCTAGGCGGACAAGGGAAGGATGGAGAACCCTAGGTGGACCGGCGAGTGCATCGCCAGCGACAAAGGTTGGATGACCTGGAGGTCGAGATCCTGGAGGAGAAAGGAGAGAGGTGTCCAGGTGGTTGAAGGAGCTAAGGCTGCTGACAGAAGATGGACTTTTGATAGGTGGCCTTGGAGCAACAAGGATGTTTTATGCTTTCACTGTCGGGGCCGTGGACATATGGCGTCAGTGTGCCGCCGCCCTCTGGTCTGTTTGGCCTGCTGGGGATATGGCCACAAATGCGTCTCCTACACGGCAAACAGTGGACTACCTAGGGGAAGGATGCGCATGAGTAATTGGGCAAAGAAGGTTGAGGTGCAACTGCCTCTTTCTCTTCCCCCTCTTGCTTATAGGGGGCATACCTTGGATTTGGAGATACCTATGAGCGAGGACATCAGGGTGGCAGAGCTGGTGCTGCAAGGGGCCTTGATCGGTGAAGTGATGACGGGCACTCTATCCTTGGAGAAGGCTCATGAACTGGTAAGGTCTCTTTCTCTTTTGACAAATGCTTGGAAGATTGCGGTCTTATCCCCTACGCGTTTTGTGCTGTTTGGATTGGGGATGATGGATGTCGAGCGTCTGCATTTTCGATCTAGTGATCTGGGCAGGCTGTTGGTGATTTAGTGGCTGGTTTCCCCTTTTGATGGATCGTTGTCTGAGCGACCACCCCAGAGAGCAGCCTTAAGATCAAGCAAACTTGAAATTAAGGGTTTAGCATTGCATTTAAGATCAAAAGTGGTGGTGGCAGCTATGATAGCTGGATTTGCTACATTGGTGGAAGATGTTGAGGTTGGTCTGATAGAGGGAGATGGTAGTGCTTTGAATGTCTGGGTGGACGTTTTTAAGGCAGGGTCTATTCCAGAGAAGCTGATCCTCCATTGTGGGGGGAGCTCCTGGCTACTGCTTTTGAACTTCTCTGTGTTTAACAGGGATGGGAATTCACATCATAATTTCCCCTCTTATGCTGAGGTGCTACAAGCCAAGGCAGGAACAATACACCTAGAGTGTGGAACATAGGAGAAGTTACCTGAGCCTAATAAGGGCAAGGACCTGGAGGATGGGATGGGTGTGACAATAGTAGAGGAGGAGTTGACAAAAAATCTGGAGGCTGGGATGGATGTAGTTGTGCTAGAAGGTGGTATGGCTGAGGAAGAGAAGGAAGGAATGGATATGGCACTGATAAATGAGGATATGGCTGAGGATATGAAGGTAGGGGATTCAAGAGCCAACACTCCTGGTAGCTGTGCTCTGCAGAAGACTCCTTTGAATTCCTTAAGCTTGCAAAATAGCCCGCCTATTGCTAAGGGCTTGAAGGTAGACTCAGGGACTACATCCAAGACATGTTTAGGGAGACCTCCCTATAAACTCAGACTGAGAAGACATAGCTCTGCGCAAAATATTGATGAGTATGCTATTGTAGTTGTGATGAAGGTCAGTAGAGTTTCTGCTGTGAAGAAGGGAGATGCTCATGATGCTAAATGAGGATCCTTTCATGGAATGTGCGTGGGTTGTGCGATAGAAGTCGGAGGGCTTCTCTTCTGAGATACATGAGAGATTGGGAAATTGACTGCGCCATTATCCAAGAAACACATATTGATAATGAAACTGATATGGCATGGGTTGATATGAAAGCTAGGGATGCAAATGACTTTGTGATGATTAACTCAAATGGCAGATCTGGGGGTGTTGCTATCTAGTAGAAGAAGAATGTGCTGCAGTTGGATGAGGTCTCTTTGGCTAGACACCTGCTGACCTGCAAGTTTGAACGAACCCATAGAAGGTGTGAACCGTATGTTACAGGTGTCTATGGACCCTGTGACCCCTGCAGAAGGCTTGAATTGTGGGAGGACTGGAATTTGGCTGCTGATTTTATGAATGGGGCTTCCTGGCTTGTTGGAGGTGATTTCAACTGTGTGTTGATGGGAAGTGATAGACCTAATGGTGTGGCTGATAGTGCAACCACTAGTTTTCAATTGTTAGTTCAAACCTTAGGCTTGAGCGAGTACCCATCTTCTGGCACTGAGTTCACTTGGAGGAATGGGAGTGACCAAATGTCCAAAATTGATAGATTTTTTGGCAATGCTGGGCTTATGGACCTGTTCCAATTATCCTCTGTTAGTGGCCTGGAATGCCCCTTTTCTGATCACACTCCATTAGTTTGGGACAGTGGTGAGCAAGTGCTTACTGGCTCCTACTTCAAATTCAAGAAATCTTGGTTGAGAGAACCGGGGTTCGAAGAGATGCTTGAAGGATGGTGGAGGACCAAGCAAGTTGAGGGCACTGCTACCAGCAAGCTAGTTTCCAAGCTGACAGCTATGAGAGAAATGCTAAAGGAATATGGAGCTGCTGTTTCTCTTGTGAGACACCAAAGATGCAAAGAGGCCTTAAAGGAAATTCAGAACCTTGACTCTACAGAGGCCACTGGCCTGATGACAGAGCAGGACTTCATGAACAGAAGGTGGTGGCTGAAGAAGACCTGAAGTTGGAGATGGACTGGAGGGAACACTCGAGACAGCTTTGGCTTAAAGAGGAGGATGCAAATACCAAGTTTTTCCACTTGGCTGCCAGCTCTCGTAGAAGATTCAACTTGATCTCTTCAATAATTAAAGATGGGCAGAGAATCTCTTCAATTTCTGATATCAGAGCTGAGGCCATCAAGTATTTTAGAGACTCTTCAAGGTCTACTAGGAGGGGCCAATGGAGAATGGCAGCGAGTGACTTACCCAAACTTTCTGAAGAATAGGTTTCCAGCCTGATAGCAGCCATTACAGAGCATGAACTATGGCTGCCATCAAGGACCTCAACAATGAAGGCTCTCCTAGTCCTGATGGTATTCAAGTCCTCTTTTATAAAGAGATGTGGGGTCTTTTGGGCACAGAGGTTATGGATGTGATCAAAGAGTTTGAGGTAGGTAACTTTGGCATTGAAAAAATCAACAAGTCTTTCCTATTCTTGTTGCCAAAGACACAAGGTGCAGAGTCATTTCAGGATTTCAGACCCATAGCCCTCTCAAACTCCATCTACCTGGAGATTAGTAAGGTCTTGGAAAATAGGCTACGGCCTATCTTGCAGGAGATGATTCACCCTGTTCAATTAGCTTTCCTTCTTAATAGGTCTTTACAAGAATCATTCATCATGGCCCAGGAGATGGTTTGTGGGTGGCAGAAGAGGAAGTGTAGAGCCTTTATGTGGAAAGTTGACTTCTGCAAGGCTTATGATTCTATCTGTTGGCCCTACCTTTGGGAAGTTTTTAAAAGAAGAGGTTTTCCTCCTCTTTGGATTAAGTGGATGAAAAGGTGCATCACAACTGCCTCTTTCACCCCCTTGGTAAATGGGAAGCTCTGTGGTGCCTAGATTCAACCCCAGTGTGGGGTGAGGTAGAGATGCCTTTTGGCACCCTTGATCTTCAATCTTGCAGTTGACAACTTGGCATGGTATGCTTGTAAACTTGCTGAAGCAGGTATTATCAGAGGATATTCCCTCTCTCACAGGAGTGCAATGGCCCCTATACTTCAATATGCGGATGATACGATTTTTTTTGTGGAAGGATCCATTGATGAAGCCCATGCTCTTGGACATATGGTCAACATTTTTGGGGACATCTCAGGTCTCAGGCTGAACAAAGAGAAGTCCAATCTGGTCTACTTTTGGTTAGCTGAGGCTGAGAAAGGAGATATCTCTACTGCCCTGGGGACTCCTCACATCTACCTCCCTATCAGATATCTGGGTTTACCCCTGAGGTGTTCAAGAATGAAGAAAAGAGATTGGAATTGCCTTTTTGACAAGATCTCTGTGAAGCTGGCTGGTTGGAATAGCAGTTTCCTCTCCAAGGGTGGCAGATTCATCTTGCTTAATTCAATGATCACTTCCATCCCTGTCTTCTACTTTTCTATCTTCAAAGCTCCAAAATCTGTGTGGAAGCGTCTGGATGTACTAAGGAAGAGGTTCTTTTGGAGAGGCTCCAAGCATGAGGGCAGATTTCTGCAGCCATTGAAATGGGAGCAGCTCTGCCAGCAAAAGGACAGGGGGGATTGGGGATCAAATCTCTGAAGCAATTCAACGAAGCCTTGTTGCTCAAATGGGCTATCAAATTTTTGCAAGGGGAGGTGAAACCATGGACTGAAATGATTAAGGATAGATATGGTCCTTCAAATAGTGTGCTCAAGAGACTGCAGCCCAACAAACCTTCACCCTTTTGGAGTTCTGTGATCAAAGCCTTCGTTGACAACTAGCACCTACTGCAACTAACCCTAGGTGATGGTAGAACCTTCAATTTTTGGAATGAAGGCTGGTCCCTATTGGGTATTCTGAAGGAGGCCTACCCAAGGGCTTTTGCAGCAGTCACTGATAAAGATGGCATGGTCAGCTACTTCTGGTCTGACAGCAGGAACTACTGGATGCAGAATGAAGAGGATTCCACCAGAAGGGGCACCCGGCTGTGGGAAGAAAGGAGAAACTTGATCTCAGACCTGGAGAGCTTTAAACCAAGACATGGAGTGGATGATAATTATGTATGGGATGGAATTTACACAGTGCAATGTGGATATAGAAAGATTATGGAGAGTGACAGAGGGGGGGCTATGATTTCATTGACAAAAGAATTGGCTCTTGAAGATCCCCCTTAAAGTACAAATTTTTCTTTGGTTGTGTAGGAGGGAGGCTTGATAACAGGTGATCTATGACACAGAAGAATGGGAGCTGCTCTTCATGAATGCCACCTGTGTGGGATGCACACTGATAACCTTAGCCACATTTTCTTGTCTTGCCTGATCACTGATGCAATTTGGAGGAGGACTTGCCAAGAGCCACTACCATTGTGGGATTCCATTTGGCATGGTTTTGTTGTGATGGAGAGGCCTCATGTGCGCATGGCTGCAACTCTCTGGTGTGTGTGGAGGGCAAGAAACAAGAGGCTTTTTCAGGAGAGACCGATTTACTGTGAGCAAATTGTAAAAGAGTGCTAGTCCCTCATACATACATGGGGATCTGAATTGTAAATCCTCTTACTTTTATATAATAGCTTATCCTCCTAGATTGCTATCCTAAGACGATAGCTTTTTTTTTTGTTTCAAAAAAAAAAAATTAAAAGTGACACACTTAACACCCACAAATTCTCATCCCAAGGTGTACAATCACTTTGATTCTACCACTTAACCAGGATCTGACCTATGGACTCAGTACACTTCAACTCAATACACATAAGTGAGTAGAAATCTGATTAGGTTAAGACATTGTGTGCCTTAATCTGTGGTGTAAATAGGCCAATTGATTGATTTGTTTAGGCTGCACCACTTAAGATAAAAGTGATTCATCAGTAGCTTGCCCCATAGGGTTGATTTTTAGGGTTAAACCAGATACTCCACATTATTTTTGATTTCTAAAGGAATATATCTACATTCGTGCTTTCAAAACTTAGAGTGTTCTATTGAACTTGATTGAACAAACCTAAAGATTAAACCCTACAAGCTACCAAATAAGGTTAAACCCTAAAAGACACATCATCAAATAACCCTGTTTACAAATCTTGGTTGTGCATGCACACACATATTAACTAATCATTAAGGGCACAACCCATTTAAAGGGCCCATCACATTCCAAAAGCATAATCATCCCAAGCCTTAATTAAAATTGAGTAGACATCGGCCCTAGGATTCATTGAGTCTATTTCAGGGTGTTCTCTTGAATGTATTTCGAATTAGTGACATCTGCTTGCTTCAAAAGGTGCTAAGTTGGGGGGCTCGATTGTTAAACAACTTAAGTATGTAGGGGTTTGGCATAATTAGCGGCTCTCGGGACACACTCCTCCTGCTTCGTCAACCCAACTTTACCACCTTTGGGAGTAAGGACAACATTAAATTCGTTGTGTGATCAAAACCATTTATGAAGCATAGGTTCTTAATCTACCCAATTTAAGGATAGGTTTGATTGATTGTACTGTAGGGCACCTTTCTCTGTTCTGTTTTCCCTCCTACTTCATCATGTATTCTTCAACACCAAACACACAATTCCAATCCTACCCTCCTACCACCACTTATCCTCAAAATGATTACTATCCTAACTCGACTTATGATTACCCATCTTCTAGTCGGGATAACTTTGATTAGGGATATGATTTCGACCCTCAATGTCCAGGACCTAACCCTAGACATAATGATCATGATTATTATCCTTCTTAGAGCTACACTGATTATAGATCACCGCCCTCTTATAAACAAACCAACCCGATCTACAATCAGGAAGGATATGATGATTATAACACCTACCCTCCCCAGGATTATTCTGAAGATAGGTCAGCACCCTTTTTTGAATAACCCAAAATGACCTACTATCAGGGAGGGACTCAAGAACCTCAATTTCTTGAATCCCCTAGATTTAACCCAAACCCATCCAATCCTAAACCAAACCATTCAGTTTAGGTGAACCAGGTTCAGGATAGGGTGTTGGCTAACTTGAGAAACACTATACAATCTTTAGAAGCTCAACCAATACCATGCACTGAAGCATTAGAGCCTATGATCAAAATGATTGATTAGCTTAATAGTTATTTATTGGATTGGCTCCAAGATGTTAAGGATAGGGACCCGGGTGAGTTTTTCTTGGGAAATTATCAAGATTAAGGATGAAATTCGTGGTTGCCTTAGTCCAATCTTGGGATGATTCCCAGGATGAACCCCCTTCAGGAAAGCCAATGTCTGAACCTGCTCAAATGCCTGTTGGGGGGGGGGGGGGGGGACACATTTTCTAAGACCAGGGATGACCAGGTTGGGTTAGAGCAACCAATCGAGGATGATGTGATTTTCTCACCTAAGATCCCTGAGCCAAGGAACAAGGAAAAATGTCTCCATGGACCAAGAAATGACATACGATTTTGAGACATATATAAATGAGGATGAAGAATTTTCTGATTCTGAGGGTGAGGAAACTCTTAGTGAAGTCTCACTTGATGTTAAGGAAAATGATTTTAGTGAGACAAACGGGCTTGAAAAGAATGACAAACCATTTGATAGCGCGATAACTGAGGATTATGATTCGATTGGGGCTGACATGGAGGATTCTGATCTTATTATAATAGATGATCTAATCGGTAGCCCTAATCTTCAAACACAACCCAAAGAGATGAATGATTTTGATTTGGAAATGATTGAATCCAAGTCAATTCTAATTCAGTCACAATTGTTTAACTTGGATATCTTTGATGGGGTGTATAACAATCTGGAAGTCTCGAAAACATTAATCTTGGAGGATAGAAATTTGAAAATGAAAATCTGCGAGGCTAATTCTAAGAAAAGCACATTCTTGGATCTAAGGGTTGTTGGAACCTTGTTCCACATCTTATTTTGGTGTTAACAAAATTATTATAGATTAATGTTTGCAATTGAGTGTTTTTCATATTTAGGTGAAGATTAAGGCAAACATTGGATTATGGCAAGGAGGCATGATAACAAGGAGGAAAGGTGACGAGGAGGAAGAAGATCATCTCTGATCTTTAGTATTTTAGATTAGTTTTTTTTTACTTTATTAGAATGTATGCCTCTTAACAAAGAATTAAGTATTAGATCATAAAATTAATTAGAGATAAATTTGGATTAACACTACGATCACTCAAAATACGTATTATTTAAAAGATGTTATTTTAGTGGTTAAAGCAGACTAATGAACTAATTAGTACTGAACTTAAATAAAGGTACTTGAAAGCAAGTACAGGTACTGTTCATCAATACCGGTATATGGAAGGCACAGGTTTGAGCCTATGTTTCAAACTGTAAACAAGTGCTGGTACTAATCAAGAGTACCGGTACCTGATGGTCACAGTTTGAAGACTCAGTTCTAGCCTGGACCTTATAAGTATCGGTACCCATGATGAGTACCGATACAGGTAGGTCACAGTTCCTAGTGATTCTCAAACCTGGGAGTCACAAGTACCGATATCCCATGATGAGTACTGGTACCAGGAGTCATATGTGCTAGCTATAGAAAGATAGTGAACAACTAGTACTGGTTCCTGTACTTCAATACCAGTACCAGTTAGCCGTTGGCTCAAATCTAAATGGCTAGAAAATTAATTTTAAGGAGATGAACATTGGGATTTAAGCCCAAATCTAGTAGATG